>OY728147.1:589308082-590528053 GCA_963277665.1 Viscum album
AGAACAACCATTCTTAATTTCGCCAAATATATTGAAAAAACCCAGGTATGAAGAATAATTTGGTTTTTGGGGTTCTTTATTCATAGTATTATTTCCTCGAATTTGACTAAATAGGTGATCTTGTAAAGGTGTGGTCTTGTTCAACTCTCTAATTCAGTTATTTTTATTATTTTCCTTTTATTATAATAGATTGATTTTCATATGGTTCATAATCCACCAACATTGATGGTGTGGTTGTGGATCTCTAGTATCCCGTTTCCTTTCTTCATCCCTTTAATTTTGAAGCTTGTTGGTAATTATTATGGATATTTCTTTTATACAGATGGCCATCCTAATTTTTTTTTCCTATTCAGGCATAGTTTTGTGAGGATATTACATTAGTGAAGAAACTTATAGACTTCATTTGGACTGATATTTTGGGTGATAATCATTTCAAGAAACCATTGGTTTATGAAAAATGTGTAGATGTTTCTCTTCACTGAAAGTGACAAGGCTTCTCAAATAACATTTTTTATTAGAATAATCATACCACTAGGATATCTCATTATTCTTTAGTGATTGTTCATGTTTCAATGGATGTATTAGAATCTTCTCTAAAAGGTTATATTGATGGTCTCATTATAGTGACTTTTATGGACTTTCAATACTTTGATTGAGATTATCCTCATCAATTCCATAGTGTTTCCTCTATGATAGATATTCAGCTTCAAGAAGAAGGGGAAGGTTCATTTTTTTCCTCGATGTATAACATGATTCTATAAACCCATTATACATGATGGTTCTAGTTTGAGAGTCCAGTCTGTAACTTCATAAATAAAAAAATAGGGATTTATGTTGGCCAAATTTAGAAATAATGCATGAATACATTTCCATGAGATGATATTGTCATAAATTTTTGTTAGATTAAGGAGGGATCATATAAGAGGATCCTCACTTATTGATTAAGTGATCAATCCATATCTAGTGATGTATTAATAGTGTACCTAATGAATGGTTTTATTATAGAGGATGAGATGTAGCTAACGAAGGATTCCCCATCTAAACTGTTGTAGGATACTGTTGGATACCATGAAGAAATGTGTAAGAACTCATACTTTTAATGCCTTAAAGTTCCTCAGTTATAGAAATTAAAAGATGTAAATTTTTCTATTAGTTTCAAAATTAAATAGGGTGAGTTTTATTTTTCTTATCCTAAAAATAAATATTGTTTAAATATAAATTATGGTTGAAAAATAAAATGATCAAGATTAAGTTCATAGTATTCTATTATAAGTCCTAATTAAAATGGGACTTCCTAGAGGAAATGTAAAATATAGTTTCTAAAATATAGGTATCTCTTGGTTTAGAAGAAACATATAATATCAGTAAGGATACTCCAAAATTCACCACTTAAAAAGTCATTAATGGATTTATTGTTTCGAGTGAAATTACCTCTTATATAGATATAGTGTAGAATGATTTCCATGATAGAAAAATATCTACATCAATATAGGGTAGGTATTCTGAGATGGATTGGGATAAATATCCATATAAAATACTTCTTGTAACATTATTATTCATTAAATATCATAACTAATCACACCCTACAACCCAAATATTTAGTGTCTTTGGATACTAGATACATAAAAAAAATTATACAATATTTCCAACATATCCCATAATAAGCCTTCTTCACATGATGCCTTATTTTTAAAATAAAACATAATACACTCCCTCATACCCTGGGAATGTAAACATTAGATAGGGTGATCTCAGATGCCCAATAAGGGTAAACAATGAATATCAGAAGTTTTCATAAGATTAAAATTTTTGTAAGAGAACATAATCATAGTCTACGAATAAATAAAATATGAGATCACACCCTGATAAACATGGATCATAAGACACAATTCAATGTTCTAGTCATAATATAACAAATAAGCTAACATCACATGATTATGATAAAAAATGTATTAATGTGGAACAAACATACTCATAGAAAATCACTATGTGGATTAGACATTATATTCTTTCCTCTCATTAAATAAAGGAATATGAATCACAGTCCTATCTCCCATCACATAGTTAATCAGGAATCATGTCACCACCTCTCACACCAATCTCATGAGATATTATACTCCATCCAATGTATTAGAGGGGATTATAATTTTGGTCCCACAAGTAACATAATGAAAACCATACATATATGTTCTATGAGACAAAAAAACATTCATATTTTTACATTAATTAACTAAACCATGGAAAAGAGATGAGTCTCACTGAAATTTATATAGAACATTTCATAATCCAATAAGATAAATAATGTGGATGGTAGCATAAGAACATATCCCAATTATAATATAAATAAAAATAATGGATGTTGACATAGATGAAAAGAAACTTGTTAATATTATTTAATAAATTATATTTAATATAAGAAAAAATTATCCTTATAAATTTAAAACCAATGAGAATTACGATTTTTTGAAAACCATTTTATAACATTACAAGGAAACTTAATAAATATGAATGGTCTTAAAATAATTTATTCACACTAAAAACATTAAAATGATATTATTTTCAAAAAAATACAAAAAACAATATGTTTCGAAGATGATAAAACAATCCTTTAAAACATTGTTAATGAGATTAAAATTAGTATATAATGACTTAAATAAATTATTGAATCATAGATAAGTTTTTCCATAAAATCATCTAATGAATATGAATACAGGGGAAGAAAATTCCTCCCCCAAAGAAGGGATAGATTTGGTTTATCTTAAAATTTTCATATTAGGTAAATTATTTACCAATGGAAATGAAATACATAAAGGACATGAACTACACAAGTAATAACCAAAATAGAATATTTTTTGGATTTTCAAAGATATATTTCATAATATTTTTTTTCTTAAATGGAAATTCTTTAATTACAATCAAGATTTAAAAATGAGATTGTAAACAAACCCTTATGGATTTGGTAACCTTTGAATAAAAATCCACTTGAAATGGAGAAAATGAAATGGATTTTTAAATCCATATAATTTCATGTAATTTTTTATGAAATTAATCCATATTAATTTATATAGACCCAAAAAAAATACCAAGGGGGTGAACATGGAATATGTCTCAAAGGAAGAAATTTGAGATGAGAAACTCTTAAATTTTCTCTTAAATTCCCTGAAGGTTCTTTAACATCCTATATAATAAAAATTTCCATCTTAATTTTTTTTAAAAACCCTATTCATATCTATTAACTTAGATACTATTTAATTATAATTATTTATTATACATTTATTATAAAGACCTGGAAATTCCATGTTAATTTTTTTTAATTATATTGGAATTTTACGAGTCTGTGAAAATTGACAGCGTGTGATTCTGAGGCCTGGTGTGCCCAAAATGAATTTATGACATTTTTTCGGGTAAGTTCAGTAAATGTGTGAGTGGGTTTTTGTAAATTTTAAGCTGGTGCTCAGAATTGAAATCTGAGGACACTATTGAACTCGCAGCGCTGGTATTCGCTTAAGGATACCTTTACCTCGACTGTAGTGGGTTGACAGTGAAAGATAGTTTTTCACTTTTTCATGGAAATAAAAATAATATATGATAAACTTATATTTTATTTTTGTTGAAACCTCCCATGTGACTGATAAATAGGTAGAGACCACCGGAACTAAAACCCCCATTTTGAATTCCTAAAGGTGGGGACCACCCAAACCCTCTTAATGGGAGAAACCCCTTGAACTCCCTCGTTAATGAAGAGTTAACCCATAGACTTCCTCCAAATTTATTATGCCAATGTGGTACAATTAATTATGCCAAAAATTAATTGTGACAACATAAATTAAAAAGATAAAATTAATTTAATAAGTTGGAACCTCTCATTTTTTCGGTTAGGAAATTGTTGGCAAAGGGAAAAGCATGGGAGAGCTTGGAGAAACTCATCTCCAACAAAGAACTTCTCCTCCAAACGAAGAATGTCATCTCCATCAAATAATGTTCTTCAGATCCAAGAAAGAGGACGACGCATGAGCCTGACTTCAGAAGTGCGTTGTGGAGGTGACGATCATTGGTACCCTCTACACCTTCACCATTTTCATCTCGCGAAACATCGACGAACCATTGAGGTAGGGTTGTTATTTTAAATACCTCCCTTACCCTTTCATGATGTTCTTCATGATTTAAAAGTTTTGAACCGATTGCTACCACTCTAACGCGGAGGGTGCGGGCCAAACAAACATAGTTTGACCTCTCCACAACCCCCTGTGGATTTTGATGAAATCCTTGCGATGGAGGAATACTGCAACTGAGTCGGCTGCCGGTGAAGGCGCTGTGCGCGACCACGCCACGCGGAGAAGACGGCTGGCCACCCTGCCAGCTGCGGCGGACCGTCCTACCGCGGCCACCCCATGGTCGTGTCGCAGCACCGTGGTGCCTCACCACACCGTGGCCGCCCTGCCCCACAGCGGATGCCCCACCGCCCCACAGCGCCCCGCCGCACCGCGACCACCCTGCATTGCGGGCCGCCCAGGCTGGGCCGACCCGAACCAGACCGGGTCAGCCCAAGCCAGGTCGGGCCGGGTCAGTCCGACCGGGTCAGACCGGACCCAGACCAGTTTCGACCCTATACGTTCTTTTGGTCGTAACTTTAGCACCAGGAGACCATTTTAAGAAGAATCTGTGGAACCACAAACCTTATGGAGATATGGTACTTTTAGTATAACCCACTTGATATTTGGATAAATTTGGGGTATGGTCGGGTTGGATCGAGCACGAATCCAACTGGGCCCTTGAAACTGAAAGGATAATAACTTACAGAACAAGTTTCTGATTGATGCACCATATGTTGCATTGAGACAACAATTAAATGGCCGTCCTTTGGGATACTTCTTTGTGGGTATGAAGACGTACTGATAATGTACTAGGATCTTGTGTGGGTCTGACGATGTACTGACAATGTACTAAGATCCTGTGTGGGTCTGACGATGTACAGACGATGTACTAGGATCCTCTATGGGTCTGGTGACGTACTGACGATGTACTAGGATCATGTGTGGGCCTGATGATGTACTGAAGATGTACTAGGATCTTGTGTGGGTATGACGATGAATTGACGATGAACTAGGATCGTGTTTGGGTCTCACGATGTACTGAAGATGTACTAGGATCCTGTGTGGGTTTGACGATGTTCTGTTGATCTACTAGGATGTTGTGTGGGTCTGATGATGTAATAATGATGTACTAGGTTCCTATGTGGGTATGATGATTTAATGATGATATACTAGAATTTTTTGTGGGTCTGACGGTGTACTAGGATCCTGTGTGGGTCTGATGATGTACTAGGATCCTGTGTGGGTCTACAATTTGGGATCTTTCATGGGTATGCCTCTTAACAGAGTAAGATGATTCAGTAGTTACATCTAATCATCTCTACTACTGTACCTATGATATACCTAGTGTGAGCTGAGTTCCTACCTGTGTGGTACTTTCCTTCGTGGTAATACATTTGTGGTATTCCATCCTCTGTGGAACAGCTGAGCTTTGGGCTTTTGGGTTGGACCCTGTGTTTTCTCATGATTGATATGGGTATACATGAAAACTTAAGTATATGTATTGGCATATATCTAAGTAGAGTTGTCAGTTTCTTTCATGCATTGTGGTTTATCCTTCGTGGATTTTGTGAGACCTTGAGGGTCTCAGGGTCCCTACTGAGTATCGTTATACTCACCCATGCACGAGATATGCCCACACCTTGTTGTGTTAGGTGCAGACGATGAACATCGTTGATCGAGGATGAGAGTACCAGGACTGTATGGTGCCTAGAGGGGGACCATATGGTGTGTCGGTACGCAGAGGAGACCGTCATACGTGGAGTGATGAGGAGGTGATCTGTACCCACCCTTCAGGTAGGAACCTCGGAGGATGACCCAGTAGCTGTCTTTCTCTTTCTTCAGTTGTATTGTATTTCAGTTGTACTTGTACCTTTATAGTTGGGCTTGTATTCTAGCCCCTTTTTACTTACTTTTATCACTCTCTTACTATACAGTTTACTCGGGTTCGTATCTTGTTGTGTGCTTGGTTGAATGTGTTTATAGGATATAAAGACAATGCCTCCCCAGTTTTATGAAATATGCCTACGGTGCTAGTAGCCAGCCCCTGGCCTATGGAAGACGGTCTTGGGGTAGTCACGGCACAGGTCCTGGGGGACGAGTCATGAAAAATTGGTATCAGAGGAGTTTGTTCACCTGTAGAACATTGGACTGTGATATTCTTTTTAACAGAAATAGTGTTAAGTGTAGTTAGTGTGGTCATCATTTTAGGTAATACAGTGTTGGTGCAGCGGCCAACCTATCCATAC
The DNA here is from genome assembly GCA_963277665.1 of Viscum album. Taxonomy (NCBI): domain Eukaryota; kingdom Viridiplantae; phylum Streptophyta; class Magnoliopsida; order Santalales; family Viscaceae; genus Viscum; species Viscum album. Next base: position 589,314,423 of record OY728147.1, read on the forward strand.
ACCAAGACCCTGACTTCTGATTTCGGACTCATTATATGAAAACACTAATTCCGTGTGTGTTTCCAAGAGTTTTCATTGTGATCTCTTTGATTCAACTATTCTAGTATAACTTATTGACCATGGCACACCTGTTTCTTTTCAGGATGCCTCCACACTGATAGCCAGCTAGGGTTCCGGGTATAGTACGCATTGATAGCTCACTGAGCGATGAGGCCTCGGTGCAGGGCCCTCTTCTAGTAGAGGCACCAGCGATACCATTACCCGTTGGGCCATCGATGCCACCAGCCATAATAGTAGATGGTGCATGCCGCTTGAGCATGTTGTGTGAGTTCAAGCGCCATAGGCCACCCAGGTTTAGGGGAGAGACAGACCCACAGTCGGCTGAGGATTGGTTGTAGGTCGTGGTGAGAGTCTTATGACTAGTAGGGACACCAGCTGATCACATGGTGATCCTTGCCGCCAACCTTCTATAGGAAGTAACAGGCATATGGTGGATTTTTATGCCCCAGGTTTATGAAGAGGTGATGCTTCTCTGGGCAGAATTTGAGAGCCTGTTTCGGGCAGAGTTTTTCCCAGTGACTCTTCATGCAGTGCGCATATAGGATATTTTTCATCTACATTAGGGCAACATGACTCTGGCTCAGTACTCAGTGAGGTTCACCGACCTCTCACGCTACTCCATAGATATGGTACGGGACCCATTCTTCAGGGCCCGGACCTTCGATCAGGGAATCAGGTGGGAGATCTGGGCATCGATGATCTCACTCAGCATTCTGACACAGGCGAGGGTGTTAGAGCAAGCCCACTAAGTGGAGAGTTTTCTGGCGGAGCAGTCCCCAGCTGTGAGACCCACCACCAGTCGTCATGTAGTGGAGTCTTCTATAGCTGGCAGAAGACAGATGTCACAATGGTCCAAGAGGACCAGACCTATAGGTGGATGACCGCATGACTCAGGATTGGTTATGCGGGGTACCAGATACAAAGCTAGTCATGCGAGGAACAGGTAGTGTTTCACATGTTGTGGGTAGGGTCACATGGCTCGTGACTGTCTCACCCACCGTACGGATGATTAGCATAAGGTCTAAGGAAAACCCAGGCAGAGACAGAGGTTCGACCGAGGAGGTCCATAGGGAGTTGGAGGACGTTGTAGAGGAGCTGGTCATGCAGTTGACGGTGGGAGACGATTCGAGATGTTACCTCCACCCCCATGAGGTGGTCCACCCCAACCATAGGGAGAAGGTGTATAGGGGTGAGCTTAGCTTGAGGAAGTTTGTGGCCTATGACCATGGCGCTCTGGAGATGATACGAGGTATGATCTGTGTCTACTCTACCTTAGCTACGGTACTTATAGACAATGTTGTCTGTCATTATTTTATTTCCACTGCCCTCGTTTGGAGCTTGGAGATTCTGATGGAGACGTTGGCTCGATCCTTGCGTCTAAAGACTCCTACATGAGAGGATTTGACGATTACACATAGGTGCCAGTAGTGTGAGATTACTCTAGGTGGCGAGAGCTTCGGCTGGGATCTCTTAGTTGCGGCATCGAGGCCTTACGACGTCATCTTGGGTATGGATTGGTTATCTATAGTCCATGCTCAGATTGACTGTATTAGGTGAAAAGTGTGGTGTTTCTGCATGAATGGGACTAGGTTTACCTTCACCGACGAGAAGGGAGCCTTTGTAGCACAAGATAGACTTACTTTGAGAAGAGTACAACCAATCACTCATCAATTAGCTAGCCTTACCCTCAGAGTGATTGATGTGGAGAGTATGAGTTATCCTATAGTGGTGGACTAGTATGCGGATGTTTTTCATGATGATGTTTCGGATTTACCTCCTCATAGAGAGGTGGACTTTTACATTGACTTGTACCCTAGGACGACACCGATATCTACACCAGTGTATCATAAGGCTCCCGTGGAGCTTCATGAGCTACGGGAATAGCTGGAGGACTGATAGGGGAATGGATTCATTAATCTTAGTGTTTCTCCTTGGGAAGCCACGATATTGTTTTCCAAGAAGGTGGATGGGAGCTTAAGACATTGTGTCAACTATTGGCCCCTCAACTAGGTAATCATGAAGAACTAGTACCCACTTTTGAGGATTGATGACCTCTTTTATCAGCTGAACGGAGCACAGTGGTTCTCAAAGATAGAACTTAGATTAGGCTATCAATAGCTCAGAGTGTGAGACAAGGATGTGAAGAATACAACTTTCAGATGTTGGTTTCGCCATTATGAGTTCTTGGTTATGCCATTCGGCGTAACCAATGCCCCAGTAGTGTTCATGGGACTCATGAACAAGATATTTTATCCATACCTTGATCTCTTTGTCGTGGTCTTCATTGACAACATTCTGATCTACTCGGCTACTGAAGAGGAGCATGCCTATCATTTGCAGATAGTTATGAACACACTTTGAGAGAACCAGCTTTATGGTAAGCTCTAAAAGTTCTAGTTCTGGATACGAGAGGTTCACTTTCTAGGACATGTCATATCGGAGGCTGAAGTTTCAGTAGATCCAGAAAATGTTGATGCGGTACTTCCTTGGGATCCACCCGATAGTGTGACGGAGGTACGGAGTTTCCTGGATTTGGATGGATACTACAGGAGGTTTGTGCCAAATTTCTCAAGAGTTATAGCACGTTTATCAGTGTTAACAAAGAAGGGGAAACCATTCGTTTGGTTGGAGAGATTCCAGCAGAGTTTTCAGGTGATGAGGTATAGGATGACTAGTGCCCACATCTTGTGGATACCGAAGGAGGGCATAGGGTACGTAGTCTACTACGATGCATCAAGGATCAGACTCAGATTTTTACTTATGCCGGAGTGAGAAGTGATTGCATATGGTCATCGACAGCTGAGATAGCATGAGAAGAACTATGATTCACATGACTTGGAGTTAGTAGTAGTGGTATTTTCCTTGAAAATGTGGTGACATTACTTCATGGGCGAGCATTTTATAGTCTAGTCGGATCACAAGAGTCGTAGGTATATCTTCTCGTAGAAGGACCTGAACCTAAGACAGTGATGTTGGCTCGAGTTATTCCAGGACTATGACTTAAAGATATTTTATACTCCTGGGAAGGGGAATATTGTAGTTGATGCACTCATCCAGATATCTAGTATACAACTTCTAGATGAGGTGACGGAGCAGTTTTCCGCTTTGCAGATATCCTTTATGGATTGAGATGGAGCATCTTTTCATCAGTCTCTTACAGTCACTCTCCCACTTCATCTGCGAGTCAGGGAGGCGCAACATGGGGACACTGACTGCGATGCTCGACGTGTTCAGATATCCACAGGACAAGCACCAGATAGATTTTCTAAAGGTGGGAAGCATGTCATCCTTTTCTGAGGACGTACATTGGCACCAGTGTCACTTCGAGAGGAATTGTTGAGGGAGTTCCACATATCCCCTCTAGAGGTACATCCAGGAGTGGTGAAGATGTACCAGGATCTTCGATGAAAGCACGGGTGGCCAGGAATGAAGAAAGAAGTAGCAGATTTTGTCTCTCGGTGCCTCACTTGTCAGCAAGTAAAGGCAAAGTATCAAGTACTAGTAGGCTTCGTTCAGCCTTTAGAGGTCCCGGAGTGGAAGTGGGATGGGATATCCAAGGACATCATGATAGGAGTTCCATGTACATCCAGGGGTCATGATTCTATCTGGGTGATTGTCAACCGACTCACCAAGTCGTCCCACTTCTTACCGATCAGAGAGCAGGGTTTAGTAGAGAGCTTGGGATGCCTCTATTTGTAGTAGATTGTGAGGATCCATGGAGTATCCTCAATGATTGTCACTGATCGTGATACATGATTCACTTCCCGGCTATTGAAGGGGTTATAGATGGCTTTCAGAATGCAGCTTCGTTTGAGCACTGCCTTCCATCTTCATATGGATGGATAGACTAAGCGGACCATTTAGACCCTCCAGGACATGATGCGTTCTTACGTCCTTGACTTCAGTCACAACTGGGTGGGTCATTTTCCCATGGTGTAGTTTTCATACAACAACAGATATCACTCCACCATTGGGATGACACCTTTTGAGGCATTGTACGGGAGGCCTTAAAGATCTTCTATGTGCTGGACTGACCCAGGGGATTCAACACTCAGGGGACCAGATATGGTACGAGCTACCACGGAGAAGGTACAGGTCATCCAGGAGTATATGAAGACTATGAAGAGTAGGCAGAAGTCTTATATCGATAGGAGACAGAGACCACTGAAGTTCGAGGATGGTGACCATGTCTTTCTATGGGTATCACCTCGATGAGGTTTGCAGATATTTGGTCGGGGTGGCATGTTATCTCTTAGGTTTATCGGACCCTTGTAGGTGCTCAGCAGAGTTGGCAAAGTGGCTTACCGCCTAGCTCTTCCATCTTAGTTGCACCGGGTGCATGACGTCTCCCATGTATCCCAGTTAAAGAGATACGTGCACAACCATTCTCACATCATCGACCACAGCAAGCTGGACATTGATGATGGAGTGATGTTTACGGATGTTTCAGTAGAGATTTAGGATCAACAAGAGCGGGTCCTTCATGGGCGGTTGATACCTCTGGTGCACGTTTGTTGGTAGTATGGGAAACTCCAAGAGAGAACATGGGAGCAGGAGGCTTAGATTCATGCTCAGTACCCCCCACTTGTTTCCTTAGTTTGAGTTGTGGCTTATGGGAACGTAAATCCCTAAGGTGGGGAGAATGTAAAGACCAGGAAATTTCAAGTAATTTTTTCTAATTATATGGGAATTTTATGAGTCCACAAAAATTGAAGGCACGTGATTCCGAGGCCTGGTGTGCCCGAAATGAATTTTTGATCATTTTTTAGGTATATTCCGTAAACATGTGGGTGGGTTTTTGTAACTTTTAAACTGGTGCATGGAAATGAAATCTGAGGACACTGTTGAACACACAGTGCCAGCATTCACTTAAAGAGACCTTTACCTCGACTGCAGTGGGTCGAGGGTGAAATATTTTCTTTCAATTTTTCCTGGAAATAAAAATTAAATAAGATAAACTTATATTTTATTTATGTTGAATCCTACCATGTGAATGTTAATGTGGTGGGGATCACCTGAACTAAATCCCCCATTTTGAATTCTTAAAGTTGGGGACCACCTGAACCCTCATAATGGTAGAAACCCCTTGAACTCCCTCATTAATTGAGATTTAATCCAAGGACTTACTCCAAATTTATTATGCCAATGCGGTACAATTAATTATTCCAAAAATTAAATGTGCCAACATAAATTAAATTAAAAGAATTAATATAATATGTTGGCCCCTCTCATTTTTCCGGGATGGAAATTATTGGTAGAGGGAGAATCTTGGGAGATCTTGGAGAAACTCATCTCCTACAAAGAATTTCTCCAACAAAAGAATAATGCCATCTCCATCAAATAATGTTCTTTGGATCCAAGAACGAGGACAACGCACGAGCCCGACTTCGGAAGCGTGTTGCGGAGGCGACGATCATTGGTACCATCTTCGCCTTCACCGTTTTCATCTCGGGACACATCAATAAACCTTCGAGGTTGGGTTTTTGTTTTAAATACCTCCCTTACCCATTCTTGATGTTCTTATTGATTCAAATGTTGTGAACCGCTTGCTATCGCTCTAACACAGAGGGTGCGGTCCAAACGAACATGGCCCAACCTCTCAACAGTACCTTGAGGTTTTTGATGAAATCTTTGAGATGGGGGGAAGACAGAAACTAAGAAAGACACTATTGAAGGCGCAGCATGCGACCACGCCATTCGGAGAAGATAGCTAGCCTTCTGGCCAGCCACGACGGACTGCTGCACTGCAGCCGCCCCGCTGCTCCACGGCCACCCCGTCGCACCGTAGCCACACTGGACCGTAGGCCGCCCAGCGCGGGCCGGGCCACCCAGTGCGGGCCGGCCTTCACCCAGTGGGCCAAACCAACCCGAACGAGACCAGGTCGGCCCAGGGCGGGTCGGCCCGGGTCGGTCAGACCGAGTCGGATAGGACCCTGACCAGTTTCAACACTATACGTTCTTTTGGCTGTAACTTTTGCACTAGGCGACCATTTGACAAACCATCTATGGAACCGAAAACCTTACGGAGAGAACTTACTTTTAGTATACCCCAGTTTAGATTTGGATAAATTTGGGGTATGGTCGAGTTGGATCAAGCATGAATCCAACCGGGCCCTCGAAATTAAAAGGCTAATAACTTACAAACCAGGTGTCTGATTGATGCACCGTCTGTTCCATTGAGACCCCTATTACGTGGCGGTACTTTGGGATACTTCTTCATGGGTTTGATAAATTACTAATGATGTACTAGGATCATGTGTGGGTCTGACGATGTACTGATGATGTACTAGGATCCTGTGTGGGTCTGACGATGTACTAGGATCTTATGTGGGTCTGATGGTGTACTGATTTTGTACTAGGATCCTGTGTGGGTTTGACGATGTACTGACATTGTACTAGGATCCTGTATGGGTCTAACGATGTACTAACTTTGAACTAGGATCCTGTGTGTGTATGACAGATTGCTAAGATCCTGTGTGGGTTTGACGATGTACTAGGATCCTGTGTGGGTCTGCTATTTGGGATCCTTCGTGGGTCTGCCTCTTAACAGGGTAATATGATTTAGTAGTTACATCTAATCATCTATACTACTGTACCTATGATATAACTGGTGTGAGCTGAGTTCGTACTTGTGTGGTACTTTTCTTCATGATAATACCTTTGTGGAATAGCTGAGATTCGGGCTTTTGGGTTGGACCCTTTGTTTCCTCATGATTGAGATGGATATAATTAATAACATTGGTATATGTATGGTCATATACCTCAGTAGGGTTGTCATTTGATTTCATGCTTTGCGGTTTATCCTTTAGGGATTGTTTGAGACCTTGAGGGTCTTGGGGTCCCTACTGTGTATCGTTATACTCACCCCTACATGGGCTATGCCCGCACCTTTTTGTGTTTGGTGCAGCAGACGGATAGCGTTGATCGAGGCTGAGGGTACCAGGACTGGTCGGTGCATGGAGGTGGACCATACGGCATGTCGGTATGCAGAGGAGACAGGCGGACGTGGAGTGTAGAGGAGGTGATATGTACCTACCCTTCAGGTAGGAACCTTGGAGGACAACCCAATAGCTATATTTCTTTTTCTTCATTTGTATTTTTTTCATTTGTACTTGTACCTTTATAGTTGGTCTTGTATTCTAGCCCCTTTTTTACATACTTTTAGCACTCTCTTTCTATACAGTTTACTCATGTTCGTATCTTGTTGTGTACTTTGTTGCGTGTCTTTATAGGATATAAAGGCAATGTATTCCTAGTTTTAGGGAATATATAACGACCCATACTATACATACATGGTTAATACATAAAAATTTAAGCATACGTATTACAAAATATAACAAAACCATGAAAGGATCGTATAGGTATTGTGTCTTCAAAAACTGGGAAACATAAACAACTGGTTCATAAAACATCTACAATGTCTCCCATTTATTTCATCATATCTATAGTCCCTTTTTGGAATATCTTACTTAATAAACTTCTTCCTGACCTGGGGAAAGAAAAAATTCAAAAGGGTATGCTCAAACTCTCATTAAGGGTAAACAAAAGAAATATCAATCACATCAAATTCATAAGAACATAACATTTTGGAAATCTTACCCTGTAAAAGAGATCATAATTTCATAACATGGGATAAATCATGGTAGTGAAATGTAATCCCAATAATCATAACATAAAACATGAAACTTTGTTTCATACACACATAATCATAGAGAATCATTTATTATTAGTCAATACTCATTGTCACAACTATCTTAGTGGACAAAGTCCATTTCTGAACTGAGTTCACTCCTCGTTTCAGTCCTGTTTCACTGAACCGGTTTAACCTGCCGTTTTAGCCTTGTCTATATCATGAGATATAAAATCTTTACCCAATTCATTTGAGGGAGATATAGGTCTCACCCATATCATAATGATACCATTCTTATGTTTGCCATAAAATCATAAACCATACATCATAGCATAACCCATGTAATAAAAATGGGAATCTTAAACATCGTGACATCATAAAACAATTCATATAAGATAAAGGAATTCATATACATATTCCCATCACAACATAATCAAATCAATTTAATAATTGGTATAGAAACAGAACCCTATTTTATCTTAGATGGAAAATAATTTTGTTAAAACAATTGAACTCCGTTATTGAGGAAAATATCCTTTCTACTTCAAAAACATTTTCCTTTCTTAACATGTCATACAATTTTAAACAAAAAGATGTTGAATAAAAATAAACATGAAAACATGTAGAGTAAGCTTATTGGAAATAATTTTTTAAAAATCCATTCATGTCGTATAAGTTAAAAAAACATTCTTCTCGTACTTTTGTCAGAAAAGTCAAAAAGTACCTCGTACGAAAAACGACAAAAGATTCCTTTCATATCTTTTACTAAAAACTCACCGAAGGGTAAAATTGGATTTAAAAAATTGTAGGTGTATGGAAATAATATTACTTATTTAGGAAACATTGATGTGGATGATAAAATACACCCTAGTAAATACCAAAGTATAAACAATCTCGGATAAAATGAGATTGTGATATTTTCCCTTACCTTAGGTCCGATTTGCTTCGTAAGTGTCTGAACCTCCTGTATAATGATTTAAATAATGTTATTGACTTATTCTAGAATCATAATTATTGTTATGATATCATATATGGTCATATTCTTAGCTTCTTATTAGTAATATTTCATTACTACTTGTTATTCGGGTGTTTATTACTTTTTGTTCTTATGCGTGTTTTGTCGAATAAATTATTATTATTCTCTTTAGGTTATACATACCTCATTTCCAGAATGGTATTAGTGTAATATATATCATATTTATTCATTAAATTCATTTATATAATCATTATGCAATGAAGATCATGTAGAACGAATCGCATCACATCGTGGAGACGGTATTCCGTACGTACGCACGAGCGATGATATCGTTCCCATGATCGTGGAATTGTATTGGAGTGTATGTATACTATTTCAGAATCAATACCAATTTACAATAATAATATATAGTTATTATTTACACCATTATACCCATCCAAGTAAGCTGGTGGTAGAAAATAGATTACACCACGGCGTGGAGACGGTATTCCGTACGTACGCACACGCGGTGATTTCATTTTCCGTAGGATGGATAGATGGGGAAATAGGTTTGTTTCATACTTATACTAACATATCAGTATATGAGTGATACTGATGTTATTAATTCATAATTAAACAACTAAATAAGAATAAGTGGAAGAAGAAATAAAGTTGAAAGAATCGGCAGTGGACATTACCTCTTCTTTGAAGCGCCTCTTTGAGACCTCCTCTTAGGGCACTACAATTGGTCTTTGAAGAAGACCAGGACCTCTAGGATGTTTCTAGGGAATTGGGGAAGTGAAATTGGTAGGGATTGGCTGAGCTTCAAGGCTCAAATTTTTTTGAGGAGGTGAGGGAGGAGGTGCCCTTTTATAAGGGAGGAGAGGGGTGCCTTTAGAAATATAAGAAATATTAGTTTATATTAAATTCAATCCCCACTTAGAAACTTCCAAAATGACTCATATACGAGGATTAGATGATATAGGGTTGTAAAATCATCAACCAATAAAATTTAGACATGTTAGTAATTTATTTTAAACATTATCAACTTGATTTATCCTTATTTGTCAATTTAATTTTATTTGTGGTAATAATCTTCTAAATTTTAAATTATTATAAATAATTACATATGTGTTGTGATTTTTCCATAATTTGACACGGTATGACATTTTAGACCATATAAATTTTAATTTATAAATTTTAAATTTTTTTGTGATTTTTAAACAATTTAATAATATGTTATTTTTATAAAATACAATAGTGTCAATTTTGACACTATTCATTTATTTGAATTTAAATAAAATATATACAGAAGATATGTTCGAACTAAAAGAGTTAGTAGATTCATAAGTTGTCATATGTATCTATAAAATTAGTGGAGAACATTAAATAGTTCATATAATATTTATTTTAATATTTTTAAAACAATTTATTTGATATTTTAATTAATAAAATAATTTCAACATCACTATTGTGTCATAATTAATGATAATTATTTAATCCCTAAAAATTCTAAATAAATTCATATGATGTATATAATTGTATTATATTTCTGTAGACTATTCATGTTCTAAGTTCCATTAAGTTTATCACTAAATTAAAATTATTATACTTATAATATTTAAGAAAGTGACATGTTGTCACATTCTTTGGTTTTAATAATAATTAAATTATATTCATGGAAAAAAGTCCATTAAATGAATCTAATCCGACCCTTAGGCGGTATGGGTCGACTTTTAGTCATCTCATAGGATTTTGGAAGGTTTTAGGGTAACTTTATAATCTTATATTTACCCTTAATTACCAGATTTACCTTTAACTATGGTAAATAAAATTTACCGTAGTTACTATTCATAATGCCCAAAAATAAAAAGTATCCTATTAACATAATTTGGACCCACTGCTTCAAAATATAGAATCAATTTTTCAAAATTCAAAACATATAAGTTTCAGTAATTAATTTAAAATAAATCTCGTTGTTAAGAAAACGGGTTTTAGAAGTTAAAACATTGCCAAAGATTGAAATGTTTCTACCTATGAATTCATTGTGAAATTAGGGCTAATGACATACATTATATTAAATGGTAAAAATATATTCTATTTATACTTTAAAACCATTCAATATTATAATTTAACCATATAAATTATCTCAATGAAAAAAGTTGTTTTTAATTAAAAATTAGCGTATTTTTACTATTCATCAAAATATGAAAGTTATCAGAAAAATATCAAAAATTTATTCAAAGTAAATTTATTTATCCTGATTCAAAATAAGAATTTTATTTTGTCAAATTTAACTTATAAACATGTCAAAAACTAGATTTAATGTGGGTGCGCCATCAAAAGGCGACCAAACTGCATTTTTTAAAAAATACTTATTTTACCCGAAAAAATTATTTTGGTCTCTTACCATGTTCTAGAAAATGTGTAAGATGAATAATAAAATTCAAAATGTAGTTAATGCTATTCATAACGGCTAGTTCATAGTAATATATCGTTGTTTAGTAAAACCCGGTATTGCGTACTACACACGCTATCGAGGAAGGTCGTGATTGCGTGTAATGCAAGCCAACTCCGTATTGTGTGTTGTGAAAGATTCCTTTGGTGTTGCGTATAACATAAGACATAAAAAAATATTTCTCATAAAATATCAGGGTGTTACATTCTACCCCATTAAAATGAATTTTTCCCTCGAAATTCGTCACTTCGTAACAAACAGATGAGGATACCTCTCCCTCATCATATCCTCAAGTTCCCATGTAGCTTCTTCTAATTGGTGGATCCTCCATAAAACATTCACCAAGCAAGTGGTCTTGTTCCGTAGGATTTTTTTGCTATGATCTAGAATCTCTATCGGCTGTTCTTCATAAGAAAGATCTTGTTCCAGCGGTACAACTTCTGAGATGACTACATGTGAAGGATCAGGTATGTACTTTCTCAAGAGAGATACATGGAACACATCGTGAACTTGAGAGAGATTCAGGGGAAGCATCAATCGGTAAGCTGCCTTCCCAACAAGATCCCGAATTTCAAACGGACCGATATATCTAGGGCTCAACTTTCCCTTCTTTCCAAATCTCATGACCCTCTTCCAGGGATATATTCGTAAGAACACTTTATCAACTACTTAAAACTCTAGGTATTTTCTTCGGTTGTCGGCATAACTTTTTTGTCGACTCTAAGCTTCTCTTATGTGTTGTTGAATAGATCTGACCTTTTCTGCCATTTCATCAACATGATCAGGTCCTAATAGCTTTCTTTCCCAAACTTCATCCCAGCAATTTGGAGTCCTGCATTTCTTTCCATAGAGAGCTTCATAAGAAGCCATCTGAATACTGGAGTGAAAGCTATTATTATAAGAAAATTCCACCAAAGGTAGGTGTTGATCCCAACCACCTTTTAAATCTATAGAGAAAGCTCTCAACTTATCTTCTAGAGTTTGAATTTTCCTCTCAGACTGAACGTCTGTCTGAGGATGATAAGCAGTGTTGAAACTCAACTCTGTATCCAGAGTATGATGAAGACTTCGCCAGAACATTGTGGTAAACCTCTGATCCTGATCAGATATAATAGAAAGTGGTATTCCATGCAATCTTAACACTTCTTTTACATATATCATGGCAAGCTGATCTAGATAGAAATCCTCTCTAATAGCAATGAAGTGTGCATACTTTGTAAGACGATCAACTATGACCCAGATAGCATTATTGCCTTTGGATGTTTTAGGAAGTCCAGTGACAAAGTCCATAGTGATGTTTTCCCATTTCCATTCTGGTATGGGTAATGGTTGTAACATCCCCTTAGACTTCTGTCTCTCAGCTTTAACTTTCTAACAAACCAAGCATCGAGAGACATATTCAGCAACATCTCTTTTCATGCCATCCCACCAGAAGTACTCTTTTAAGTCTCTATACATCTTCCTGCTTCCAGGATGAATAGAGAATGAAGAACTATGAGCCTCATCCAGCAGCTCCTTCTTTAATTCGGGGATGGGAGGAACACAAACCTGATTCCTGAACTTTATTATCCCATAACAATCAAGGGTGAATTCAGGAACATTTCTCACCTTCTTTTTTAACTTGATGTCTTCTTTTTGTGCCTCTTTAATCTTCAAATGTATAGATGGTTGAACATTCATTTGAGAAAGATAAGATTTCTCCCCTTCCATTAAAATCCCAAGATCCATCCTTAGTAAATCCAGAAATATTTGATCTTTTGTGGTCCTCATCATGGATAAGCTAGCATGGTCTTGTCGACTTAATGTGTATGCTACCTTTTTTTCATTCCCAGGGTGGTAATGAATTGAGCAGTAGTAATCCTTAATCAGCTCCAACCATCTTCTTTGACGCATATTCATGTCCTTTCATGTGAAAAAATACTTTAAACTTTTATGATCAGTATAAATATCACACCTTTCACCATAAAGGTAATGCCTCCAAATCTTCAATGCAAAGATTACCGTAGCTAACTCCAAATCATGAGTTGGGTAATTTTGCTCATGGATTTTCAACTGTCGTGAGGCATAAGCTATCACCATATCATTTTGCATGAGAACACATCCCACTACCTTATTGGATGCATCACTATAGATCACAAACCTTTCTCCAAGACAAGGTAGTGTGAGCACAGGTGCAGTGGATAACCTTCTTTTCAACTCCTTGAAATTCTCTTCACATTCCTCCGTCCAAACAAACTTAACTCCTTTCCAAATCAACTTGGTGAGTGGCTTAGATAATCGTGAAAAATCATTCACAAAACTTCGATAATATCTAGCCAAACCAAGAAAACTTCAGATATCAGTTACTGTTGTTGGTCTCGACCATCTTTTGATAACCTCTGTTTTTACTGGATCCACAGATATCCCCTCATTTGAGATTATGTGACCTAAAAATGAAACTTTTTGAAGCCAAAATTCACACTTAGTAAATTTGGCATAAAGCTTCTCCTTTCTTAGGGTCTTTAATACAATTCTCAAGTGATATTTATGTTCATCCTTACTCTTTGAATAGACAAGAATATCATCTATAAAGACTACCACAAAATAATCAAGATAGTATCTAAAGACTCTATTCATCAGATCCATGAAGATAGCAGGGGAATTAGTAAGACCAAATGGCATCACAATAAATTCATAGTGTCCATACCTTGTACGGAAAGTCGTATTTGGTATATCCTCCCTTTTGACCCTTAATTGATGATACCTTGAACAAAGATCAATCTTGGAAAAGTATTTAGCTCCGCGTAGTTGGTCAAATAGGTCATCAATTCGTGGGAGAGGATATTTGTTCTTGATAGTGATCTTGTTAAGTTCTCGATAATCAATGCAGAGTCTCATTGATCCATATTTCTTCTTAACAAACAGAACAGGTGCTCCCCAAGGTGACGCACTAGGGCGTATGAATCCTTTATCAATATTCTCTTGGAGTTACTTCTTCAATTCCTGAAACTCAATTGGGGCCATTCTATACGGTGTCTTTGAAATAGGAAAAGAACCCGTTACGAGTTCTATTGAAAACTAAACTTCACGATTTGGTGGAAGACCTGGCAATACCTCCGGAAAGACATCATCAAATTCCCTTACAATGGGAATATTCTTAATCGTGAGTTTCTCTCCAACCATTCGACATAAATAATCATCATTTAGTGGAATCAAGACCCATAAGATGGAATAAATTTCCACTGGAAGTTTATGTTCATCCTTACATCGATAGATGATCATAGATTGATCTGGAATATGAAATGTGACTTCCCTTCTTTGGCAATTGATATACGCTACATATAGAGAAAGCCAATCCATGCCAAGAATCACATCAAATTCCACTATAGGAAGGATCACAAGATTTGAAGGAAGCACTTTCCCACAAACTTCAATTGGAGAAGAATTGTAAACTTTTGATGCGACTGTTGTGCCATTATGAGTTGTCACAGCCAACTCAACATCTAATTGTTGAGGTAATACGGTGATAACCTTAGAAAATTCTTCAGAAATAAAAGAGTAGGTGGATCCAGAATCAAATAAAACATTTGCTACTTTAGAGTGGATGGTAAGTGTATCTATCACCACTTCATTGTTGTACTCCACATCGCCGATAGTAATTTCATGTGACTTTCCCTTTTCTTTGGCCTTAAGAGTTTATTGACGTCGATCATCATCATCAACCCTTGGATTTGGGCATTGATTGGCATAATTCCCCATATCCTTGCACTTGAAACATTGAAGTGTAGTAGGTTCATTCTGTGTATCCCTTCCTTTGTTTGCATCATTAGACATCTTCTTCCCATTATTTCATCATTCAATTGCCTGATGACCTTATTTTCAATACTTATAACATTTTCTTGTCCCCTTAAGACAATTTCCTCCATGTTTTTTTCCACACTTTTAGCATAAGGGAAAACTCATATTCTTTTCAGTTTGCTCTTTAGATTTTCCTTTGAATTCCATTTTCCTCTTCTTATCAAACCCATGTGACTGATGGGTTACACCAATATCCATCTCAACCTTGAGAGCACATCAAACTATTTCCTCGTAGCTATTGAAGTCCCTTATGGCTAACTCCCTTCAAAGACTTGGTTTTAATCCACTAAATAATCGATCGATATTACTCTCGGGTTGGATAATAATACCAGAAGTGTACCTTGCAACACTTGTAAAATTTGATTCATAGGTACCAACAAATTCATCATGCTTTTGCTTCAGTTCAAGAAACTCCTTCTCCATCTTTGTTCGAAGAATACGAGGGAAGTACTTATTGAAAAATAAGTTCTTGAACTCGTCCAATTCCATGGACTCAATTTCATCCCTTTACCTCGTATTCTTAATAATATTCCACCATTGATCAACTTCACCTTCAAAACGATAAACTTCTAAGATGAATTTATCATGTTCAGAACATTGAAGAACTGAAAATATCTTTTCAGTGGTACTGATCCATTGTTCAACCACTAGTGGATCAGAAGACCCGCTGAATGAAGGTGGGCGTTGCCTCATGAAGGATTCAACAGAATGTTGCTCCTTCCTTTGCTCGTTTGGAAGTCCTGCATGATTCATATCTTGAGAAAGTTGTGTGAGCATGGATACAAGATTTTTCATTCCATCTCCCATAACGTTTGGTTTCTCAGGGGGACAATCATTGTATTGACCTTCACATTCCGCATTAACACAGTTCCTTTGGGTTCCAGCCTTTGACTAAAACCAAGAAGAATAGTATGAGCAACACTAATTATAATAGGAAAACCACATAATCAAGAATAAAATTTCACACTTAAGGTCTTATCTTAGGTTGTTCATGTCCATTTCTAAAACACTAAGATTGTGTTCTTTGCTTAGACATATCCTTAGGTTTCTTACTAAGGCTTTCACATCCTAGTTTCCAAAGGTTGACTATACCTTTCCTTTGATAACAACTATAATGACCCATACTTTACATACATGGTTAATACTTCAAAATTGAAGCATACTTATTACAAAATATAACAAAACCATGAAAGGACCGTATAGTTATAGTGTCTTTAGAAACTGGGAAACATAAACAACTGGTTCATAAAGCATCTACACTGTCTCCCATTTATTTCATCATATCTATAGTCCCTTTTTGGCATATCTTACTTAATAACCTTATTCCTGACCTAGGGAAAGAAAACATACAAAAGGGTGAGCTCAAATGCTCAGCAAGGGTAAACAAAAGAAATATCAATCACATCAAATTCATAAGAACATAACATTCTGGAAATCTTACCCTGGAAAAGAGATCATAATTTCATAACATGGGATAAATCATGGTAGTGAAATGTAATCCAAAGAATCATAACTTAAAACATGAAACCTTATGGAATACACACATAATCATAGATAATCATTTCTTATTAGTCAAGACTCATTTCCAAGACTATCTTAGTGGACAAAGTCCATTTATAAACCGAGTTCACTCCTCGTTTCAGTCCTGTTTCATTGAACTGGTTTAACTTGCCATTCCAGCCATATATATCTCATGAGATATAAAATATTTACCCAATGAATTGGAGGGATATATTAGTCCCACCCATCTCATAATGATACCATTATTATGTGTGCCAGAAAATCATAAACCATACATCATAGCATAACCCATGTAATAAAAATGAGAATCTTAAACATCGTGACATCATAAAACAATTCATATATGATAAAATAATTCATAAAAATATTTCCATCACAACATAAAAAAATCAATGTAATAATAGGGATAAAAACAGAACCCTGTATTATCTTAGATGGAAAATAATTTTGATAAAACACTTGAACTCCTTTCTTGAGGAAAATATCCTTTCTACTTCAAAAACATTTTCCTTTCTTAACATGTCATAAAATTTTAAACTAAAAGAAGTTGATTAAAAATAAACATGAAAAGGAAGATTCTTGGAAATAATTTTTTAAAAATCCAATCATGTCGTATAAGTTAACAAAACATTCTTCTCGTACTTTTGTCGGAAAAGTCAAAAAGTTCCTCGTACGAAAAAAGACAAAAGATTCCTTTCATATCTTTTACTAAAAACTCACCAAAGGGTAAAATTGGATTTAAAAAATTGTAGGTGGATGGAAATAATATTACATATTGAGGAAACATGGATGTGGATGATAAAATACACCCCAGTAAATACCAAAGTATAAACAATCTCGGATAAAATGAGATTGTGATATTTTCCCTTACCTTAGGCCCGATTTGCTTCGTAAGTGTCCGAACCTCCTGTATAATGATTTAAATAATGTTATTGACTTATTCAGGAATCATAAATATTGTTATGATATCATATATGGTCATATTATTAGTTTCTTATTATTAATATTTCATTACTACTTGTTATTCGGGTGTTTATAACTTTTTGTTCTTATGCGTATTTTGTCGAATAAATTCTTATTCTTCTCTTTAGGTTATAGATACCTCATTTCCAGAATGGTATTAGTGTACTAGATATCATATTTATTCATTAAATTCATTTATATAATCATTATGGAATGAAGAACATGTAGAACTAATCACATCACATCGTGGAGACGGTATTCCGTACGTACGCACGAGCGATAATATCGTTCCCATGATCGTGGAATTGTATTGGAGTGTATGTATACTATTTCAGAATCAATAACACATTACAATAATAATATATAGTTATTATTTACACTATTATACCCATCCAAGAAAGCTGGTGGTAGAAAATAGATTACACCACGGCGTGGAGACGGTATTCCGTACGTACGCACGCGCGGTGATTTCATTTTCCGTAGGATGGATAGATGGTGAAATAGGGTTGTTTCATACTTATAATAACATATCAATATATGATTGATACTTATGTTATTAATTCATAATTAAACAACAAAATAATAATAAGTGGAAGAAGAAATAAAGTTGAAAGAATCGGTAATGGACATTACCTCTTCTTTGAAGTGCCACTTTGAGACCTCCTCTTAGGGAACTACAGTTGGTCTTTGAAGAATACCAGGACCTCTAGGATGTTTCTAGGGAAGTGGGGAAGTGAAATGGTCAGGGATTGTCTGAGATTGAAGGCTCAATTTGGTGTGAGGAGGAGAGGGAGGAGGTGCCCTTTTATAAGGGAGAGGGGCGCCTTTGGAAATATAAGAAATATTAGTTTATATTAAATCCCAACCCCACTTAAAAACTTCCAAAATGACTCATATCCGAAGATTATATGAGATAGGGTTGTAATATCATCAAAAAATAAAATTTATACATGTTAGGAATATATTTTAAACATTATCAACATGATTTATCCTTATTTATCAATTTTATTTTATTTGTGTTAATAATATTCTAAATTTTAAATTATTAGAAATAATTACATATGTGGAGTGAATTTTCCATAATTTGACACGTTATGCCATTTTCTACCCTATAAATTTTAATTTATAATTTTTAAATATTTTTGTGATTTTTAAACAATTTTATAATATGTTATTTTTATAAAATACAATAGTGTTAATTTTGACACTATTCATTTATTTGAATTTAAATAAAATATATACAGAAGATATGTTCAAACTAAAAGCTTTAATAGATTAATAAATTGTCATATGTATCTAGAAAATTAGTGGAGAACATTAAATAGTTAATATAATATTTATTTTAATATTTTTAAAATGATTTCTTTGATATTTTAATTAATAAAATAACTTCAACATCACTATTGTGTCATAATTAATGATAATTATTTAATACTTGAATATTCTAAATAAATTCCAATGATGTAGATAATTGTATTATATTTCTGTAGACTATTCATGTTTGAAGTTTCATTAAGTTTATCACTAAATTAAAATTATTATACTTATAAGATTTAAGAAAGTGACATGTTGTCACATTCTTTGATTTTAAAAATAATTAAATTATTTTCATGGAAAAAGTCCATTAAATGAATCTAATACGACCCTTAGGTGATATGGGTCGACTTTTAGTCATCCGATAGGATTTTGGCAGGTGTTAGGGTAACTTTATAATCTTATATTTACCCTTAATTACCCAATTTACCTTTATCTATGGTAAATACAATTTACCGTAGTTACTATTCATAATTCCCAAAAATAATAAGTAGCCTATTAACCTAATTTGGACCCACTTATTCCAAATATGGAATCCATTTTTCAAAATTCAAAACATATAAGTTACAGTAATTAATTTAAAATAAATCTTGTTGTTAAGAAAACAGGTTTTAGAAGTTAAAACATTACCAAAGATTGAAATGTTTCTACCTATGAATTCAATGTGACATTAGTGCTAATGACATACATTATATTAAATGGTAAAAATATATTCTATTTATAGTTTAAAACCATTCAATATTATAACTTAACCATATAAATTATCTCAATGAAAAAAGTTGTTTTTAAATAAAAATTAGCGTATTTTTACTATTCATTAAAATATGAAAGTTATCAGAAAAATATCAAAAATTTATTCAAAGTAAATTTTTATATCCTGATTCAAAAATAGAATTTTATTTTGTCAAATTGAACTTATAAATATGTCAAAAACTATATTTAATGTGGGTGCGCCATCAAAAGGCGGCAAAACTGCATTTTTTGAAAAATAATTATTTTACCCGAAATATTTATTTTGTTCTCTTACCATGTTCTAGAAAATGTGTAAGATGAATAATAAAATTCAAAATTTAGTTAATACTATTCATAACGGCTAGTTCATAAAAATATGTCATTGTTTAGTGAAACCCGGTATTACGTATTACACACGCTATCGAGGGAGGTCGTGATTGCGTGTAATGCAAGCCAAGTCCGTATTGTGTGTTGTGAAAGATTCCTTTGGTGTTGCGTATAAAATAAGACATAAAAAATTATTTCTTATAAAATCTCAAGGTGTTACAGAATACGCCTTCGATGATAGTCGCCACCCCTTGCCTATAGAAGGTGGCTTGGGGTAGCCACGACAGAGGTCCTGGGGGACGGGTCATGACATTTATTGTTTACTTATATTTTACTTTCATCATCATATGTTAGCGATTTTGATTCTTTCATTCATGTTTTAAAATATCGATATTGATCACAATTATTTTATACTAAGTTAATAATTTTTGTATTATCTAGTGTTATATAATATAATCATTATAATAAATAATAATGTTTCAATTTCATTTCATGAGATTTTTATTCATTATTCACAAAAATCGAATTAGTGATGAGCTTGTTTGAGTAATTTTTAATAAACAAATGTTCATATAATAATGATTAGTTTAATGTGAATAACCACTTCCATAACCTTAATAATTTTATAAAAATAATTTTAATTAAATAAATAAATTCATA
Source organism: Viscum album (assembly GCA_963277665.1). Taxonomy (NCBI): domain Eukaryota; kingdom Viridiplantae; phylum Streptophyta; class Magnoliopsida; order Santalales; family Viscaceae; genus Viscum; species Viscum album. The sequence goes on from OY728147.1 coordinate 589,334,880, forward strand.
TAATCATTAATGTATGTTGGTGATGAAAAATGAAATACATCACTCCATAGAGGTGGTAGTCTGCACATACACACGGAGGACACCTTCATTTCCCATAAAATATAAAGAAGATAAAAAATTATTTAACTTTTAAGAATATTAATCATTTTATAAATATTATATTTATTCATTAATTTACCTTTTTAACCATCTATGTAAGGTGGTGATGAAAAATAAAACACATCGTTCATTGGGGCGATAGTTCGTACATACACCTAGATGATGTTTTCATTAGTCTAATGGGAATGAGATAAGTAGATAATTGGTGTAACATCTATATAATAAAATTTAAGTATACTAATTATACTAAGGGAATTATATTAATATGGTTATAATTGTTTTGGAGGACGGTCGATGAGAAATACATAGAAGGGAATGTTAAAGAGTTGATAATATTCATGTTGAGAGTTTGAATATTATCTTGAAGGATCGTTCATAAATGGATAAATTAGGGACTATTCTAGGAAAATGGGATAGAAAAATTTGTATTAGAACAATAATGTTGGTAAAATGAGTTTAGGTTCAATATAATTTGGAAATAGAGTCGTTCCATGGATTGTATGGAAGTTAGTTCCTTTTATGGGTGATAAAGACGGGCTTTTCCATGGAAATTATGTTAGGTAAGGGGTAAGAATGGAATTTCATGATAACTAGGCGATGAACTGTTGGTAGGAAATGGAGGTACTACATTATTACCTTAGAAATTTATTTTTTAATATTTTTTCAATTAAATTAAGTAAACTTTGAGCCATTATATGTTACTCATATTTACCCATATTAACTTTGATTAAAAATTATTTGTGGTAATTTCTTTTCACTAAAAATAAAATATGGACCCTACTAAATTTTATTGAGGTTTTCATTAAAATTTTACACTTAATTTAATCTCATTCAATTTCAAAATATGAAAAAAATTAAATTTTAAATTAAAATATTTAATAAATATAAAAAACCATTTTTATTAAAAAAAAATATGATAAATATTAACTATTCTTATTATTTTTTCATATTAATTATAAATAGTGTTAATATATTATTTATATAAAAATATATATTATCTACAAAATATATTTATTTTCATTAAATAAAAATTAATTACACATAAAAATTAAAATTTTATAAAAAAATATAATTGTATTCATAAAAGTATCATATTAGTTATTTAAATATATTAATTTAATTTTATCATTAGTATTAAGAATAAACATTATTTTTATTTTTATATATATTTCATAATTAATATTCCTTTATTTAAACACATAAACTTAATGTATACATTATAACTGTTATATTTACAACTTATAATTATATAAAAATTTTCATACTTCCTTTTGGTTCGATGTTTCATGTGAAACAAACTATTGAAAACAATATTAATTTTAGGTAAATATATTGTAATTTCATAGGATGATACATATTTCACCAATTAAAATAATTTATCCCACAAAATTTTATTACTGAAATGAAAACAAGTGAGGATACTTTTGTCTCATTTCATCCTCAAGATCCCATATAACATCACCAAACTTATGATTTCACGTTAAACATTTTACCAAATATGAGATATTGATTTGTAGTAATGTATCTCTTTAATACAAGATCTTCACAGGTTTTTCCCCATTAGAGAGATCATGTTCCATTTTTATAACCTCTTATTTCATTAAATTTTATGTATAGGTTATATACTCCCTTAAAAGTTACGTATAGAACACATCTTGTTCTTAATAGAGGTTTAGAGGAAGTGCAGGCTAATAAACTATCATCCCTAATCAATTGAGGACATAAAATTAACCAATGTATAAAGGGATTAACTTCACCATATTTAAAATAATATAACATTATTCCATAGTGATATTTTTAGGAATACCTTATCTCAGACTTCATAATACAAATCTCAAGGATGGTTTTCACCATAACTATTCTATCAACTTTACACAACATTAATGTGACACTAAATAGTTGAGATATTATTTGTAATCTTAAAATAATGGACTTTCCAATCAACTTATTCTCTCCTACTTCATTCCAAAATGTTTCTTTTCTATACCTTTTCTCATACAGAGCCTCATATGGTGCTATTTCAATGCTATAATGGGAACTGTTATTGTATGAGAACTCTACTAGGGTAAGTTATTGATCATATTCACATTTTAAATCCATAAAATTGGATATCAACATATCCTCTTGAGTTTAAATGTTCTTTTCATTATAATCAACAATTTAAGTATGATAAGAAGTACTAAAACATAGTTTTGTGTCTATCACATGTTGATGACTTTTCCAAAACATCAAGGTGAACCTTATATTTGTGATACAACAAAAATTAGTACGCTATGTAGTCTTACCACATCTCGTATATATATGTCTTAGAAATTGATTAAGTGATGAATATTCTATTATATTAATAAAATATGTTGTCTTTATAAGTCTGTTGACTACAACCCAAATAGAATTATTTCCCTTAGATGTTTTGGGGAGTCTTATGATAAAATCCATAGTGATGTCTTCTAATGTAAATACTAGTATGGGTAATTTTTTCATCGTCACATTAGATTTTTGTGATTCCTCCTTAACATGTTTGAATACCATGCACTGAGATAAACACTAGTCCATCTCCTTTTTCATGTTAACTCACTCGAAATTCTCATTGAGGTCTCTATACATTTTTATGGTTCTGGGATTAATAGAGAATGAAAATCTATGTGTATCATCTAATTAAAGATTCATGAATTATGATATTTACAGAACACATATCTATTTCAAAAAACTTTTAATTCCATTATAATCATAGTTTAACTTTGTAAAATTACTTATATTCTTTTATAGCTCAATATCCTTCTTATATGCTTCCATGATACCCAAATAGATGGATGATTTAGTTTTCACTTGGGAAAGATAGGATTTCTCCCATTACCTTATGATTTCAAGGTTCATCCTTTGAAAATACATTATTATTGGGTCTTTTTCAATACTCATCATAGAAAAATTGTCATAATTCTTCTAGGACAAAGTATCATCCACCTTGTTTTCCTTTCAAGGGTAGTAATGTATTGAGAAATAATAGTCTTTGACCAGTTTCAACCATCTATTTTGGTGAATGTTTAAATTATTTTTTCTAATATATACTTTAAACTCTTTTGGTTAGTATATATATCACACTTTTCACCATTGATATAATACCAAAAAATTAAATGTTGATACTATTATTTCCATCTCCCAATCATGTGTTCGATAATATTTCTCATTGGAATTTAATTGACAAGATGTTAAGTTATTACAATGTAATTTTTTGTAAGGATTAATCCCAAAGCCTTTAATGATACATTTTTTTATATTAAAACCCATTCTCTACTTCAGGGTAAAGTAAACAAAGTCATAGTGAATAATATCATCTTATTCTCCTTGAAACATTCCTCACATTATTTTGAATATAAGAACTTCTCTCCCTTTCATGTTAACTTTTTAAAAGGATTGGAAAATCCTGATAAACGTCTTGAAAATAATCAATAGTATCCTACTCATCCAAGAAAACTTCATGTTTATATCATGATGGTTTCTCTTGGCCATTCTTAAATCACTTCTCTCTTTAATGGATCCATATATATAACGTTTCATATAATTACAAGTCCCACCAAGGATAATTTTTTTAGCTAGAATTAAAACATGTTTAACTTTACATATAATTTCTCCTTTTAGATGATCATTATCGCAATCCTCAAATTATCTTCAAGTTCATACATTATCTTATAATATATTAGAATATGATCAACAAATACTATCATAATATTTTATGGTAATCTATAAATTTTATTTTCATGAAATCCATAAATATTTCAATAGAATTTGTGAGTCTAAATGGAATATAATGTCCTACCTTATATAAACTATTTTCTTGGGTATATATTCTCTATTAAACCTCAGTTTATGGTATCCAGGTGGAAGATTAATCTTCAATTACTATTGATCTCCTTATAGTAGATCAAACAAATCATCAATATGGGGTGGAGGATATTTTTTATTGATCATGATATTTTTAAGTTCATGATGGTGAATATAGAGATGAATTAATCCACCATTCTTCTTACCAAAGTGAACTGGTGATCCCCATAAAAAATTAATCAGGAGTATAAAACTTTTATCTAAATTTTTTATAGTTTCATATTTAATTCCGCTAATTCAATCAGGTTTATTCTATAATGAGAATTTGATATGGTCATATCACTAGGTATGAGTTCAAATCAAAAACACAACCTCATGATATGGGGGAAAGACTAGGAAATTCCTTAGGAAATACATCAATATATTCCCACACAATTGTAACATCATAAATTTTGATCTCTTATGAAACCATTTGAACTAAATACCCATCATAAATGGGTTTTATGACCCAAATAATGGATTTAATTTCAATTGGAGGTTCATATTAAAACTCTCACTAATAGAGGATCATGGTTTCTTTTAGATATTTAATGTGACTTTTGTATCCCAAAAATTAGTATGGGAGTTATATAAATAGTTCCAATCAATGATTAAAATCTCATCAAAATATATTAGAGAGGATTTGTAAACATAAGATGTAGTTATCACGCCACTAATAGTATCAACTAATTATAAAATATAAAATAATTGGGGTGGGTATTTAATGTCCATATAAAATGTTTTGGCTATAAAGGAATGGGTAGAATAAGAATCAAATAAAACATTCAAAGTTATATAATGGAAAAAAAGTGTACCTTTCACCACTTTATTATAATAACAAACTTATATAGTTGTGATAGGATAAGACAACACTTATTCCCTAGAATTATGAGGTCGATGATGTTGATTGTCTACATTAACCTTTGGATTAGTACACTAAATAGAATTGTGACTATAGTGCTTACAATATAAGCATTATAGTGTGTATGGTGCATTAGGCTATGCCTTCTTATCCTCCTATTAATTGGTTGTCCTCCTTTACCATTTTCAGAAATCACATGCATGATGGCCTACTATTATATATGTAAAACATATTCCTAGCCTTTTAAGGCAATTTACCCAATGGATAATCCACATTTTTGGCATATAGGAAGATTAAATTTACTCTCTATATGTCATTTATCCTTTTAATTTTCTTAAAAATACATTTTTTCTTATCCTAAAAACCATTAGAAGAATGGGAGTTTAAAATATTAATTTCAAACATGGTAGTACATAAAACAACTTATTCATAGAATAAAAATGTTTTATTTATAATTCCATTCAAAACAGGAATTTAATCCACTAAATATATGGTTGATCTTGTTTTAAGGGTTAGTGATAAAATCAGTGGTGTACTTTTAATGTCTCGTGATGTTTGAATCATATGTAAAAATGGGTCCATCCTCTTTTATTTTAACTCAAGTAATTATATCCCTATTTTTGTGAAAATATTTTGAGGAATTTTTTTCATGATGAATATTTTATTAAACTCTTATAATTACATTAATTAAAAATATTCCTTAAAAATATAATTATGAATAATAATCCATTATTTTTTAACCTCACATTCCAAATGATAAATGGTTAAAACAACCTTCTCATGGTCTGAGCACTAGATAATGGAAGATGTCGTATTTATTGCATTAATTCACTATTAAGTAATTAGTGGGTTATAAGAGAAACTAAATAAGGGTTTTCATTGATACATAAAGGACTCAATAGGATGTTTATCCTTCCTCGGAGCATTTGGGAGCTCGACATGGTTTGTGTTATTATTCATAACATGGGAGAGTTTAGGTAGAATCACCATAAGGTTTTTTACTCCTCCTCCTATTCCATTCGGTTATATATTTGTAAAATCATTGTAATATCAATCATATAAATTTTTAACATGGTTTCTCCTTTCTCAATATATCACTTAAATAAATGAATGTTTAGTATGAGAAAATTATTATATTCATAGAAAAAAACTATAAACATAGAATAAGTATCTCACAAATGATGTTTATGACATGACCTATGAATCTATAAGTTTAAATATATTTTATCCATGGGGATTTGATATTGGGTTCTCTAACCTAAATCTATTCAAAATCTTCAAAATAGTTTATAAATATAATTTGAATTAAAAATTAATATTCCCTAGAGTGTTGAACTGGGTGTGCAATTGGGTATCTTTTTATGCACCTAGTGAATATATGTCGAGACTATTTCTACTCGTTTGTATCCATAAATGGATTTTATTACTAGGAAACCACACCAATAATAATTAACCAAAATTTTAAATTGTTTTCTTATATTTATTTATATCCCTCGGGATTACACTAAAGTTCTCTAGTCCTAATACCTAAAAATAACAAAACTAATCTTAAAAAATAACTAAATCATTATATGATAAAAAATAAGGTGACAAGAGATAAGAATCTATATAAAATAATTTTTTTATAGGATTATACATTAAATATCATAATTAATAACACCATAGAACTCAGAGGTTTATTGTACTTGGTGACTAAATATAAAAACAGTTTATTATAGAATATTTTTCAAAATATCCCATAATAAGTCTTCATCACATGAAACCCTTTTTGACACATAAAACATAATAAATTTTTTTATAAGATTGGGAATGAAAACATAAGAAATTCATTGTAAGGTTAAACAATGAATATTACAAGTTATCAAAAAATAAGCAGGTGGGTGAGAGAAAATAATCATAGTTCACGAACATATAATTTTAAGATCATACCCAAATAAACATGGATCATAAGACATAAATAAAGGATCTAATAATAATATAATGAATTAGCCAATATAATAAGAATAAGATGAAAAAATTAATGAACTTGGTAAAAATATAATCATATAAAGTTTGAACATATTAGATTAGGAATCACATTCATGCCTCCGATCACAAACAAAATAGACCAGGAATCATGTCTCTGTCTCCCATCACATGTTGGATTAGGAATCACATCCTTACCTCCCACACATATCTCATGATATATCATACTTAACCAAATTAATTGGAGGTATATATAATTTCAATCCCATCCATCATATTATTAAAACCATACATATGTTAGCCAAGATAAAATGAAAACATTCATATTTCACCATCAATTAATTAAAACATGGAAAATTGATGGGTTTCATGAAACATTATATAGAAAATTTCGTAATAAATATAGATAAATAAGTTGATTGGTATAATAATAACATATCAAAAATGTATCATAATTAATATCAAATGATGTTGACAAAATGAAAAATACCTTTTTAAAATTATTGAATAAATCGCTTTGAAAAATTAGAATAAATACAACTTTTCGTATCAAATCATGAAGTATTATGATTATTTTTAATATCATTTCAAAACATGAAAATTATTATTAATAAATAATAATAGTCATAAAATACTATGTTCACATAAAAATGTTTAAATAAATGCTTTTCACACTTTTGGAAAAAACATCACGTGTGGAAGAAATTAAATAATTCCTTTAAAACATTTTTAAATATATTAAAAATGTTATAAAATTACCTTAATATATTATATGATCATAGATAATGATATAAATAAAATTATCTGATGAATATGGATATAGAGGTGGAAGATTCCAAGATAAAAAGAAGATATGTGATTGATTTCTCTTTCAAATGTCGCATTGGGTAAATTATTTACCAAGGGAAATGAAACTGAGAAATAAAATTTAAAACCACAAAAATAAAAATATTATAATAAAATGGTTTTATTTTTATAGATAAATTTCAGATATTTTTTTCCTATATGGAAATTCATTCATAACAATCTTGATTTCAAAATGACACTGGAATGAAAACCATAAAACTTTGGTAACCTTTGAGAAAAACACCCTTGAAAGTGAGAAAATGGCATGGATTTGTAAATACATTGAATTTCATGAGTGGTATGATAAAATTCATCCATATAGATTTATTTAAACCACATAAAAATAAAAATAGTTCAATATGTAATATGTCCCAAAGTAAGAATGTTAAGACTAGAAACCCTTATCTTAGGTTTTGAATTCCATTAGGAACATTAAATTATTATATAATAAACCAAACCATATTAATATATAATTTAGTAACATTACTCATATCCATTTTCTTATATAATCTTAAATTATAATTATTTATTATTCATTTATGAGTTATTTATAGCATAATTTCACCATCAGATGTTATCAATTTAGATTCTTTCACACAAGATTTTTATATGTTGATATCGATAACCATTAGTTGATAATAATATATTTATTAATATATTTCAAATATAATATAATATATTATTTATAATGAATAATAATTTTATAATTTAATTCTAATATAATTTTAGTCATGATTTGTGAAGACAGAATTGGTGATGATCTTGTTCCAGTAATTTTTAATGGGAAAAAATTTATATGACAATAAAAACATATATATTAACATAACCTTTATAAACAATAAATAATTTCATAAAAATAAATTTAATTCATTAAATGAATTCTTAAAATCATCTATGTAGGGTAGGGACAAAAAATGTAACAATTCACTCTATTGAAGTAGTAGACCGCACGTGCACACGGACAATGTTTTCAGTTTACCTAAACATAAAGAATATGGAGAATTTATTTTATGATAATATTAATAATGTTATATATATATATATATATATTATTCATTCATTAATTATCCCATTTTAATGATACATTTAAGGTGGTGTTGAAAAATAAATTTCTTTATTCATGGAGGCGGTAGTCTGCACATATGCATGGATGTTGTCTTCATTTTTCTAAAGGGAGTTGGAAAAGAAGAATATGGTTTTAGTATAAATATATAAAAAATCAGTATAAAATTGATATTTATTTAATTATATTAAAAATTTTATAATAGGATTCGGTTATTTTGTATTAGAATGATATATAAGAGAAAGTTAGATAGTGGGTAATACTCATGTTGAAAGTTTGAATCATCTCTTGATTGATCCTTTGGAAATAATGGACATAGAGATTATTCATAGAACAAGGGTATAAAAATGTGAAGGAGGACTATAGAAAAGTTAAATTGGGATATATTTAAGATAATTTTTAATGTGATGTGTTTCTTGTAATGAGTGGAAGTGAGATCCATTTATAGTAGAAAAAATTGACTTTTCCTTGGAATTAAATGTTAGGTTGGGGTAAAGAATTGAATTGGATGAATAATAGGAGTGAAAATTTTGGTGAGAAATATAGGTATGAAATTACAACCAAAAAAGATATTATAGAAGTGGTTTTTTCAATTTAATTCTATATAATTTGAGTCACTTATGTTACTCATGTTTACCCTTATTAGATTTGATTAAAAATTAACAGTGGTGATTATTGTTTTTCTACACATATAATATGAACCCTCATACCAAATTTAAATTTGGATATTCTTATTTTTTAATCCATTTAATATAATTCAATTTCAAAATAGGAGAAAATTATCTCTTAAATTAGAACATATGATATATAGAGAATTCTTTTTTAACAGAGGTGACTTTTTAAATATTAACTATTGTTATTCTTTTTCCATGTAAATTACTAATAAGTGTTAATATACTATTCAAATAAAAATTATATTTTATCATCATATTATAATTAATTTCCTGAAATTAAAATTTATAGTATATAAAAAATCCAATTCTAAAAATAATTACATTTTTAAGAATAAAACTATCATTTTAGTTATTTAGTTGTGCTAATTAAATGATTTCAGTAATATTAGAAATGAGATTCAGTTTTATTTTTAAATATGTTTCATAATGTGTGTTTCTATATTTATACCCACCAACTTAATAGCTATATTATAAAAATTAAATTTATTACGTATATTTTTATCAAATATATCATGTTTTGGTCTAGGTCAGAGTTTCTTGTGGAACCAGATATTCAACATAATATTAATTAAAATAAAATATATTATAATATTTTTGGAAATTATAGCACATTATATGATGGTTCAACAAGGAGTTTATTTTTATTCTTAGGCTAAAAAATTTCTTTATGGACTCTTCAAGTCCTCATTTCCCTCGTTTCACGAGTATATTGATTCATACATTAAAACTAATAGTCTCTATGATTTTATTGATGATGAATAGGAACATACACTAGGGAAAATATATTGTGAAAATTAAAATTACAAATTAAAAAATTAACCAATGGTTAATGATTATTTTGGAATTATACATGAATGTGTTCATATATGGTCGATCATCCATATGCTGAGGGATGAGTTGGATTTCAATATAGGGAAGGGCACTAGTGACATATTTATGAAATACTCTCTAACTTCCTAATAATTGTTTTTTTGTTTTTATGAACCAAGTAATGAGTTCCCTCTTCCTTGTAAGTAGATTTATTATAAAAATTAAAAAATGAATTTGAGAGATAGGGGTCACCCACTGAAACCTATATTGAACCACAGCCATAGTCCTGGAGAATGAAGGTATTCCCCTATAAGAGTTTTTCTAAAATAAGGTTTTATAAGAATGTAAATTTAAGCAACTTCCCTTTAAATAATTTTAAATTTGAAGGATAAATATGTAACCTTTATACTAGATGAAAAAACATTTCCTATAGATTAATCCAAACAAAGTTTTAATGCCAAATATATAAATAACAACCAAAAGAATGGGAAATTTTCAAAATCTATTAGAAATGATCGATTAACTATTTCATCTAAAATTATAAACCAAATGAATCTAGAATAATATATGTGTGGATCTCCTTAGGTCTTTCATGGAGATCCATTACATGATCTTTGACAAGGATTATATCCACCTTGCTTAAATATCCTGTTAAGAGAATGACATTAGGGTGGAGAGATCAATTGGGGGATTCCCTTGTGTAAAATAAGGTTTTAGACTTATGAAAAATGATTTTATGGGTGAAATTTTAGGGTTGAAAAGAAAATATTACCCATCATTTTAAAAAACGCCTAGCATTTTACCGATTACCTAGAAAAAATCCAATAGGTGTAACACCCCAATATATATTTCCCAAATAGAACCCAAATAGAGACACTAAAATACCTCATGTGTGTATCCCTATACAAAAGAGGCTATTTACTAGCCTCCCTATTTGTTTGTTGTTTGGTAAATCTGGGTTAAGGAATTACAAAATGGTATCAAAGTGACTGGTAGATCTATCGTGGGTCGATGGACCTTGAGGGGAAGTGTGTTTAGACTCTGCATGTAAAATGATGATATGACTCTGTTAGATGATACATCATGATGGCCTTATGTGGCATGTATCAGATATTCTCTCAGTATGTAGCTTTATTTGGTGAGGTCGGGGTTTGTGGTGTATTTCTTAGCACACAAAATCTTAGGATAGTATTGTTTTCTTGTTTGTGTGAATTTATTTTATTAGCATAGAATACACCTCTATATGCATGTTCTCTTATATTAAGGATACATTGGTGGTGTCCTACTAGGTTATACATCACCCTGCACAAGAATATCAATGCATGTATATATTTTATAACCATGGATCCAATGAAGGGTAGGGGATCTGTGAAAGGGATGTGAGGAGATAGATTCATGGAGTTGGAGGCAATGCAGGGAAATAATCTAGGATATTTTTTCTATATTTATTTAATTGTTTGTTTCTTGATACTTTGTTTGATCATCCAAATTCGAGGTTCATTGTTTACTTTTGTATGACATATCATAAAATCTTTTATAGTATTTTCTTATAATATTATTCTATTATGTTATCTTTTATCTCATTATTATGTTTTTATAACCTGTGATAGTTATGATTATCAAGGGTGTGGCCTTTCCATGTTTGTTTAGAACCTTAGTACTAGTCAGCGGCCTCTTGCATATAGGGAGGCATGCATGAGGTCTTTTAGAATCTCTATTTATGTTTTGTTTAGAAAATAAATGCTGGGGAATTTAAAAATGGTATCAATGTCCTATGTTTACATTATTTATTTTATTTTGGGTTTATGGAAGAGTATATATTGGAGGTGTATAACTCATATAGGGGAGTTTCCATTTTTCTAGCCAGCTTATGGGCAATAAACCTCTAAATTACCATTGATGGGATTGTTGTTAATGTTTTGTGGTATTTGGGAGACTTCATACATCATGATTATGAAAGTAGGCCCATATACCATGTATAAATACTTTTTGTGTGATACATACTAGTTATTTAATTTAATTTCTTATTTTATTCAAATTCTTGATTGATATATCTATATTTTTTACTATTTTGATATATCTTTTGGCAATATTCAGTTGAAATTTAGCATGTGGTTGTGTTCCATATATATATGTGTGTGTTTGTGTGTGTGTGTGATTGTGACTATGATTTAGTTATGAGGACTATTCTTAAAGATTTGGGTAGAACTGGGATAGATATACGTTGTATGTTGGTATCTTTTAGGATAGGTCTTCTGATAAAAACCCCTAATGGGTTCCATATAACAACATTATTTTTTCTCATAATCTTGCTATTATAGGAATTCTAAACAATCATTTGGAATTTTATAAAAAAATTCACATAGACATTTGATGGTACCACTAGTGATAGTGGGTCTAAATTATCCTACAAAGGAGAATGATATTGTGTCACCACCAAATGTATAGAAAGGTATAGCTTAGCATGCACCTATACTAAATCCAATTTTTGAAATAGTGAAGCTAATATATCGACAAGATTTTTGGATTATACCCATTCAAGGGAGGGAACACAGAGGAAAATGGTAGATTATACCCTGGATTTCTAAATCCATGATCCCCCAATTTTCTAGGTTTCTAGATGTCCCTATAATCTAAAGCTTTGGGTTGAAATCATTGAGGGAATCATTAACTTGGTAGATACTCATGAAGACTGATGAGTTACATTGGTTACGTTTATGTTTCAGGGACCCACCAGGAGAAGGTGAATTATCATGATCTATAATAGAAAACAAGAGGGTATAATGTGGAACACCTTAAAGTATTTGTTATATGAGAATTTCATTCCTAACTAAATAAATCTAGATCAATAAAAGGAGTTCGTGGATCTTTTTTAGAAGATGATGTTGATATATTACTATTAATCTAGTTTCACAAAGAAACTCTATTTTTCTCCTCTCTTAAATGGAACTGAATCATAGAAGGTGAGGAAGTTTGTGATAGGTCTTTTTTGGATCTTAGATGCCAGGTCAGAAACATTGACCTAATGACTTACCCTTAAGGGTTGAACAAGTCTCTTATTATCGAAAAGATGTTGGGGGAGGAATTTTATTTTATGTATTCTTCTAGTTATCAGTGGATTGATAGTTGGACTACATAGTTATCCTTTGAGTATATCTTATAGTGGTAAGAAAATGAAGGTTTAGGATATGTGATAGCATAGTGATAGTAATATAGTGCATGGTAGGATTTCTTCGGTTCCCTATAGGGGAGGTGGTGTTGCCTAATGTTATAATTTTGGTTAGAGTGGATATTAATGCAAGGATTTACTGAAGATCTATAAGAAGTTATACTGATGTGGAGAAGAGGGGAATCTTCAACATTTCTTCTAGAATGGAATCATGGATGAGGTGTTGCATGGGTTAAATTAAAACACAATCATTGAGCCATGGGACTAGTTGGGGTCTTCAACAATAGGTTTAGACCCCTCAGAAGACAATGACTCAAGAGAGTCATGCATATCAGGGAATGGTCTATAGAGATGAGGTAATTCGGGTGTATGAATTAGACCAGGTTATGAATGAAGGTGGATAGGTACCATCAACCGTATGAGGTATGTCTTGATCACCTTTACTCTTCCTGCCACTCATTTTTGTAATGGTGTTTCCCATTATTTTATATCTACTCAATTTGTTTCTAACCATAACATACATATTAAGTTTACTTTCCAGTTACTTTCTCTCAATACACCCTTGGGAAGGATATTTAGTCAGATCTATGGATATATTGAGTGTCATTTATTTGTTTTCGACTACATACATATGTGGGATTTTATAATCATTAAGATAAATATTTTTTATATAATATTTGTGATGGACAGCAGAGAAGTTTTTGTTCTCACATCCATAGTTATTAGAGACGGTGCCCTTAATTTCACCTAAGGGAGATAAGATCATGTTTACTAATGAGTGGGATGTGGAAGCTTGTAAACTGATATTGGATTTGAACTATGTTAGATCTGTCATGGCCACGTATAAATATTGAATCTTACAGTATAGTTAGAAATAGATCCCTATACTTTCCTTCTAGTGGTGGATTGTTATCTAGATGTTTTCCCAGATGACTTATCCGGTCTTCCTATATAAAAGCGAATCGAATTTATGATTCATCTTTTTTATGGGATGAAACTGATATTGATTCACCCTTATCAAATAGAGCCAACTTAATTTAGATAGTTGAATGTGTGGGCAGAGTATATAAAAGAAAATGGATTTATCAGACGGAGCACATCACCTTGGGGTTTTCCCTTGTTTTCTTTCAAGAAGGAAGATGGTATTGTAGAACTTTTTATAGAACACAAGAATATAAATTATTTAATGATGAAAAATAGATACCCCATCCCGAGGATTGATGATATTTTTTACTAGTTATAGTGATCTTGATGGTTCTCCACGATCGATCTAGTGTTAGGCTACCATCAGCTATAAGTTAGGGAAGAGGATATTCCCATGATAGAATTCAGGATTATATATCGATTGTATCAATATATTATCTTTTCTTTAGGGTTGAAATTTTATCTAGTGGTGTTCATTTAAATCATGAGTAGGATCTTCTATCCATATCTTGACACTTTCAACATTATATTTTGGGATGATATCTCAATATACTATAAGACATCATATATGTATGCAAGGAACATACATATTGTATTGATCACCCTTTGATCACAACATATTTATGATAAAATTTCAAAGTTTCACTTTTGTATTTAGGAGGTGAGTTTACTTTTCCATGTAATTTTTTAGGTAGGGATCTCAGTGGACCTAGAGAAGGTAGGAGTTATGATTTCTTTGGTTTGACCCAAGAATGAGTTTGAGATCGTAAGTCTCCTTGGGATTTTGGGGTACTATTGATTCTTCATCCATGAATCCTATATTTTAAGAAAAAATGATTATATGTATGACCAAAAAGGGGATGAAGTTTTAGTGGTATAATCAATGTGAATTGGTCCTCTTTGACCGGGATAGGAGATTGAAGAAAAGCCCAATTTTGACACTTCTAGATCCTATGATTTGAAATTTAGTGTATTTTGATTCCTCATGTGTTGGAATGTAATTTTTGTTGATGAAAAAGGAATAGGTAGTCGCCTATGGTTCCTTTTAGTTGTTAGAAAATAAGTAGAACTACCCAACACATGACATAGAATTGGTGGTTGTGGCTTACACTCAGAAGTGTTGGTGGAAATATCTCTTGAATGATAGGTTTTTCAAATACACAAAAACTATTTCGGGATATATATTCTCCTAATTGGATATCAATGTGTGGAATTTACATTTTGAAGAGTATCTTCATACATTCAACTTTAAGATGTCTTATGCTCCAGGGAACGGTAATGTCATTGCATATGCTACTAGCAAGAAAACATTGGAGACATAGGATCATGGTGTATGAACTTCATATAAGTAGTGGAATATGATGAGGTTGATAGTGGAGTGGATAGTGGGCGTATCATAAAATCATGTTGTGATTATATGTGTGACTTTCTTATCATTTCATCTTTTTTGAACCATGTGAAATTGATTGAAGAATTGGGCCCCGAGTGTGTAGTGATGCAGACATGCTTAGTGGGGTATAATTTAGTTACAATTTGGTCCTTATATGATGAATTTTTTATCTTCATTTTTGGTAGGATAGTTGTGTTAGATTCCTTATGGAATGATACAATGAGAGTATCACATACTTTGAAGTGGGCAGTGCATCCAGGGTCAATGAAGATATACCACAATATCCGATATCAGTTTTTGTAGCCTAGTACGAAGAGAGACATCACTGGTTTTTCCTCCCAATTCTTTACCTACTATATTATAAATTTCATGAATTAGTGTTCTATTGTTTTTCTCAACCACTTCTCATGCCCATTTAGAAGTGAGACAATGTGAAAAATATACTTTATAATGGGGTTACCCAAAACCCTAAGGATCCATGATGTCATTTGGGTGATAGTCGATCGACTGATGAAATTGTATCATTTATTTCTGATTTGATAGACCCTTTTAGATAATGATTTAGTAAAATTATATGCATAGGAGATTATATACCTTCATAGAGTTCCCTCATGAATTTTATCTAACAAATAAATGCAATTCATGTCATGATTTTGGCATGTTTAGAAATAGGCATTGGGTGCTCTAATAAAACTGAGTATATCATATCATTTGTAGACTGATGGATATTCAGATAAGTAGAGCTAGATATTGGAGGATATTCTATATAAATATATCCTAGATTTTAGTGGATCTTGGGAGTATCACAACTCCTTGGTTGAATTCACATACCATAATAGTTTCCATGATTCTAGTTAGATGGAAACTTTTGAGGCTCTCTATGGTTAGTCATGTTTCTCACCACTATGTTGGCATGAGGTCGGTGTAGAAAATATTTTCAGAATAAGTATGGTGTTTGAGACCATTAAAAGAGTTCAGTTGATTAGGAAGATATTGGATACCACATAGAGAATGTATTGATCGTATTTTGACTTGATAATATTACCTTTTTGATTTCACTATTAGTGATCTGTTTTTTTCTATAGATGTCACCTTAATTATGGAATCTACATAAGTATAATCAAGGGAAGCTAGCCCCACATTTTATGGAACCATTTGATACCATTGAACATATCATAGAAGTGACTTATCTGTTGGACCTTTATCCAAGTTATATTGTTATACATTATGTTTTTCACATTTCTCATCTTTGGAGGTACGTACCTTGTCCTAGGCATGTTATCGACAATGAGGACATTGAGATAGAACAAGATGAATATTTTATGGAGTTATTAGTATATATTATAGACCGAGGTGATAATTTTCTTAGGTAGAATATAATAGAATTTATTCAGGCCTTTTTTGTATGGAAAGATCCAAGAGGAAACTTGGGAGTGAGAGTCAAATTTTCGATCTCAATGGCCTATGTTATTCGAGGAGAACAACTGGAGATACTTATCAAGGATGAGAATCCCTAGAGGGTGAGATTTTAATGACATGGAATTTCTTCCTAACATGTTAATCCTTGTTTACACCTTTTCATTTAATTTTTTTGGTTGATCCATTCTTGGGTGGGACCTTATGATCTATTAAGTGTCTTTTGGGATTTTCTATCCTTTTTAGTTCAGAACATCCAACACTACATTTGTGGTGAATGATGTGTTGTTCCATAGTGAGGCCATGTGTAAAATAAGCTAGGAAATTTCTAAGAGAGTGAATGGAAAAGGGTGGGGATTGAGGGGAAATCTCCTATGGGCCATGAACATAGTCGAATGACTATACTTGTGGTGGAGTCTATAGTGAGTTAAAAAATGAAAAAACATGGAAACACACCATGGGGTGGCTATATTGGGTTGGTGTGTATGAGATTACCACGATCATGGTAGAGGTTATGGTGGTGGTCATGGTGATGGTCATGATAGAGTTTGATTGGCTAAAACAGTATCTGTTTTTTATAGATCTCGAGTGTTTAAAAGGAAAAACATGTAAGAATTTTATGAGAGGTCTTGAATGAGATTTTAATTTTTTTCCCCTCAATTAATTATTATGAAATTATTTCATAATGGGGGATCATGCCATGGACGATAGATGAATATCTTGATGAAAAAATTCCTGATATCCTTGAATCTCTTCTATTGTCACTATTCTAAGAGTAGTGAATATTTTACCTTCAACTAGACTTTTATTTTTTAATTGATGGTATTGAAAATTTAGTAAGTTTAGTTCTAACCCCTTGTATTTTTTCCTTCTTAAGTATCATTATAGAACCTTTGGTATGCCTTGTTGGAATCATTTCTGGGTGTTTTTATCATGCGAGCTTGTTCTAATTTGTGTTTGAATGTGGAATAGGTGAAAAAACACTTGTAGAACATTGATTTTGATATCGATATGAATGAGGTAGAAATTCATTAGAATATATGTCCTTATTATTGAGTAATTTTTCAGGTTTTATTGTATGTGAATTCATATCCATATGTTCCTTATGTGGCATTACATGTTTTCCCATGTGTTGACAAGGCATAGAAAACCATTGTGCGATATGGTGTGCTTGTGTGTGCATGTGTATCCCATGATAACCCTTCTTGTTGTGTTATTCCTATGGATATATGTGATCGATTTTGCGAAATTTTTTCCATGTGATCTATGTGGTATATGTTTTATTCTTTTTGTTCTATTCATGGTACATAAATGAAAAGTGTACCCATTGTGGCTTGGAGGCCCTTTAAAGAGATCATATTAAGACATTTCATATTACATTAGGATCAGTTCAAGTTAGATGATGGGGTATGATGTCCTTGTATGGCCTAACCTCGGGGTATGATGGTCCTAAGTATTTATAACCAAGAGGTAACAATGGGACATAATGGTCTTATGTGATCTGATGTGAGAGATAGTGATGGGGCATGATACACCTATGTGGCTTGATCTATGACCTTGGTCTTACTCCGCTATAGAGAATACTTATAGATGGATCCTACTATTGAGTATCCTTATGTCTATCTCCTCCACTAATAAAATTCCCATGAAATTTTATATATTCTTCTAGAATGGTTACAAAGTGGGTATAGTTAGGGTTTGTCGTGGCTTGGTTAGCACACTGATTCTTGGAATGGTGTTGTTTTTTTGGGTGAATTTTTTTTCATGGAATACATTTCTATGTTCAAGTTCTCTTATGTTAAGGATGTTTTAGTTGTGTCCAACTGGGTTATACTCACACAATACATATGAATCATGATGCATGTGCAGATTTTATGACCATGGATCTAGTGAAGGTCAAGGGCCCTATGACAAGGATCTAAAGAGATGGAGCCTTGGAGTCGGAGGTGATATTTGGACATACTCTGGAATATTTTTGCTTCATTTATTTACTTTTATATTTATTTATAATTTTTTTGCCCACCACATTTAGGGACCATTGTTTACTTTTTTATGAATTGGAATGACCTCTGTTATAGCAATTGTTCATATTATTCTTTTATTACTCTATTTTTTTATATTATGATTATGTTGTGTTGACCTGTGATGGTTATTATTACCATGTTTATAGTCTCTGTATTTTTCTTTAGACCCTCTCCATTAGTCAGTGTACTATTGTGTACAGAAATTACACATGAGGTCTTTTATTATCTTTATTCTGCTGTTTTCTGCGTAATCTAGGTTGAGGAATTACAATAAGTAACCAGTGGCCACACCAGAAGAATGTGTGGCACACCATATACCTTTGAGTACTCAATACAATTCCATTGGATACCCAGTAATTCGATATAACCTATACTAAACCCCAATTCCTCCATTGTTCCTTAATTTACCACCTAACCTCCAAATAATTTACATTGAAAACTAACTTTCTCTCTAATTTAAAAAATCAACTTCAGTGATTGAATGTTTTGGGTAAAATTCAAAAAATATCCCTAGTTTTTTCTCTATGCTACCATGACTACTTGTGTTATTTTAGCTTATATGGGTGTTAAGATTGATTTGACTTTTTTATGGTGTAGCGAGCTAAAAAAATTTATTCATTTTTTCCAAATATTCCTTATGTTTGTTGATATATAGAATATAATTTATTTTAATTTTTTAAGTCTGGTTTGTCCATTTAAGAGGTGTTTGTGAACTTTAGGTTCAATAGAAAATTAGAATAGGAAAAATAATTTATAACTCATTCTTAATGAATCTATAATTATAAAAAAATTAAAAAATTAGTTTGGATAATACACCTGATAAATATTTTATTTCTCTTATAGAATTATGGAAGGGGTTTTGAGCAGTTTGGGATAATGGAAATTGTATTGAGGAATTCCATTTCAATCTGCCCAAAAAAATAGTCATAATATAAATATATATGAATCATGTGTGAAAAATAGTATGGTTGATGGTACTACGTCTATTACTCAATATTTAAATGGATGTTTTGTGCCTGCAATGTTGGGTGTTTTTTCTAAGTCGGATATTCATGTTCTTGAAACTTGGGTACTATGTCAGATATATTTCTGGCTAATCATCTGGATAATTCTTGTTTTTTAAAACTAATTTATAAATGGTTATTTATAAATTCAACAAGTCTATGAATGGTTTGTAATAAAATCTATATTTTTTATAGGAAGTTTTTCTACATATTAAGAAGTTTAATGTTTTGATTATATGATTATTTCATGAGAATAAAATTTTATTCTCGTTTTTCATGTAGAATTATAGTTAATTCATCAAAATATAATATCAGTGATGATGGTTTTCTTATTCTATTATCTCAAATTACTAATTTATATTTTTTATCTAGATATAATTAAATTTTCTCTCTCTGGTTTTATGTTAGATTTTGTTTTTAAAATAAGGTTCATACTAATGTAAATTTATTTTTAGATGGTTGGTTTCTACTAGTTTGGATGAGATTTTTTTTATGTAGTTGGTTTTTAGATGTTAATTTTAGGTATTGTTGATGCTTTGGTGTTTTTTAGATATCTTATTCATTAGTGGTTGATATTAGTATTAGGTTTTTTCATTTATTCTTTGTGTGGAAGTTATATTTTTTTTGTAGTGGTTAACATTTTTTGTTGATATTTTGTGAGGGTTTAATTTAGGGTTCATTTGGGATGAAAGGCTAGGTGTCTCTTATATTGTATAATAAGAATATTAATCTTGTTAATCTTAATACTTGCTTCTATTTTTCATATTCCTTCATAATTTATATGTAGCTGCAGATGGTATACATCTTATTTACCATTTTGGGTATCCACTTCTCCATGTCTTATTATTTCTATCCTATTTGGCTCTTATTGCTTCAATATAGAGGGATTTTTAATTTATGTAACCGACCAAATCTAGATCTGGTTGGTTCTCTTCTTGGTGTCAATCTTATCACTTAAATGGATGATTCCCTCTTAGTCAACCCATGTCCCATCCCTAATTGTTCCTTTGGTCCTGTAGGTTGTGCTCCCATCCTAAAGAGGTGTTTTTCTACCTCTTTAATCCTTGGAATCCATGTTTGTAATATAGTGATGTATTTCCCTTAAGATTCAGTTGTATTGAAAAAGTTGATGTTATAGTGGTGATTTTGATATCTAAGGAAAATATTGGTGGTTTTTAATGGATTTTTTTTGTTTCTTATAAAATTTTACATGAATCTGAGAGCCTATTTTTCCCCCTCCTCTTAATATTTCTGGCCATTTTGGTTTTCACTGGGTTTTCACTGATTATGGGACGTTTATCAGTTGAGTATAATTGTTAAAATTCTTTATGGTGAAGTTTTATACTTCATCTTGGTAGTCGTGGATCTAAAATTTATTGATTTTGGGTGTCTCTAGTTTAATGAATGAATTTAAATGGTGGTGATGGATTTATATAGAGGAGAGAATATAAGGTAGATTCAATGGGCGGTTCCCCTCTTTGACGACGTCTCTTTATGTTATTTTCACGGGTGTAGGTGTTTTATTCTTATTCTAGTAGTTTTTATGTTACGTTGGGAATTGTCCCATTCATCTTTTATTTATATTAATTAGCATGTTTTTTTATTTATCTTTTAGGGCTTCAGTTTTTCATGTTGTGTCAAAGATTTTGTTCTCTGGAGGAGGTTAACGATGACTATATAGTGACGGAATCTGATGGAGCTAACTATGTATAACTATGTCTTGGGAAAGATTCTATTTATAATAGAATATTTTTTTCATTTAAAATCTTATAAAAGGTATCTATAGTGGTTACATTTTTTTAAAACAAGATCAATTTTAGAATATATTGATACTTTAGGTAGATTATTGAGACCCAAGGTGATCTTGTTATGATTTATAAAAGTGAATAAGTGATTTTTTTTATTAACTTGGATTTTTTTCAATACATAAATCAAATTCAAAATCACATAAAATGAATTTTATTATTTGTGGTGAAGGTTCTAATTGATTTTGAGAGTGTTTTATAATTATTTGGAGTTGTTCTAGAGGTTTTTCAGGTATGCAGGTTCAAGTATGAAATATAACAAATTCTAGAATCTATAAGGTTTCTAGTGTAGGTAGATGGGCTTAAAATTAGAAAAGTAATTATCCTTATAGATATGTGTTAGTTTTATATAAAATAACTGATAGATTGTCTAAGATAAGAACATTTCGTAATGTTTAATGTATTTATCAAGAAGATTTGAAAATTTATCAACAACAAGAAGCACCTATGATACAAATTTTTTTTATCAAAATATATGAAGAATATAAAATGGAAAAAACATACAATTATATTTCGATATTTATTTGATAATTAATTTCTTATGTAAGGATTTAATTTTTATTAGAAATATGGATTTTTAAAAGTTTATATGGAATTTTTCATAATTAATAAAATGAGTATTTAGATTTTTTATTTTTGAAAATTAAGGTATACTTCATAGGGTTTGTTAAATAAGATGATTATTAAAAAGATATATCATGATTTAAATATAAAAAGGGAGTTTATGATTCAACCTAATAAATAAAATTATTTTGTGCTTTAAATATTTTGTTTCTCCATAAAGAGAGATTCAGTTAAAGAGTCATTGGTTTTATATGCCATGTTTCATACGATTGTGTCATGTTTTATGTATAACTTTGTATAGACTAATTCAATGACTAAAAAATAATAAGAATAGGTGGAAAAAGAATAAAATTTATAGAATAATTTCAAAATTAATTATTCATTTATTTTTTAATTAGGATTAAAATTATAACATATTGTTATTTATATGTGTGAGATAAATAAAACAAGGATATTACACGAATGAAGAAATTTATAATGAATTATGTGTATAGAAAATTAATATAATTATTCATGTGAAGAATAAATGAGTGAATACTTGAATATATTTTGTATAATAGAGATAATAAGATAAAAAATAAATATCATTATGGAAACCTGATGTGTGTCTTTTTCAGTTGAAGACTCTCTTAATATTAAAAATCATTTCTAAATATTGATATCAGTACAAGAGTACAATACACTATAAGGACACTATAAGGTGACCAGTGTTTTGTATGATGATGATTTTGAGGATGATGATGTATCATGGAATAGAATATGAGATAATTCCAATAGAATATCTATAATGAAAACATACGTGATCTATGTAAGCATCACATTATATTATACCAGTGGTGCCTAAGTTTTATTGGGATGTGGTGACATTGACAACTATGTTTCCAAGAATTATCTAAGAAATAAATGTTGGATGGATTGATGATGATTTTCCTCTTGGAAGAAAATTTGAGTGAAAAGAGATGTTATATGTAATAATAAATAATTTCTATATGAAATTTCATTAATTATATCTCATAGATGGCGCTACGAGATTTTCATATTCATTAAAATGTTAATAGTCTGGTGACACATGCAAGTTGTGATTGTGATCTACTCTTTTTAGAAATTTAAAATTGTTGAAAATTACAAATTCTTCTAAACCACACAACTTTTCAAATGTGGGATTGACACAAGATCATATACACTTTTATTCAAAAATCAAATCCACCATTTTTAATGGAATTATCATATTTAACATGGATTTTAATATCCAATTAATACTTAAACGCATGGAGAGTGGGTCTGGAAAAAAATATAATACAAGAAGGTATGTCTTTCAAATTAGAAATCCATTGATAAGTTTTATTGTTACTGGGAAACATCATCTTAGGTTTTACCTTAATAGATCAATGAATTGGTTCAGAACTTTCATAAAGTTCATCAGTTTGAAATGGTAGAGCTTGTGGTGAACAATCATGTCACTACATGCATAGTTTAGTTTTTTAAGATATTCACATACTTATATTCATGCATAGCAGCTTTCCCTCATGGTAAACAATTATTACATGTGGATAACACCATCTTATATGAAATGTATAATGGATTAATCACAATTTCTTCCACTCATGATAAAAATAGATGTAATTTTCTATTAGAATTTACAAAAGTAGTGAAGGATAATATGAACTCATGGAGTTGGTTTCAATCTCTTTTTTTTGTTCATGTCACTGATAGGTCGGGGATATGACATATTTCAAATCATTTTCTCTCTATCAATGATGTAGTAAATATTGGGGATTGTGGATGGATACCCTGAAATGTCTACCATTGTTACTATATGGGATATATTTACAAAAATGTACTTACAAAATTTAAATATGAAAACATGAAAAAATAGATCATTAAATCAGTTATTGGATCAAATATTCTACACATTAAATTCCTATAATAATTTATATCTTTGGGTAGTTCGTCATATTTCTCTTCCATGCATTTACAATATAAAAACTAATATAGAAATCCTTCCTTAAAATATTGGAAAAAATATAATGAATGAATGAGGCTATATATAAGTAAATGATGCACATTCCAAAGATAAAATAGACTTTATCATTTGATAAATTTAAGAGATATTGGCACATGAATAAAAATATTGTTGAATTCATCAATGAAGTCTTTAAGGGGGTTAGAAAATTACCAATCACAGTAATTATATTTCATAAATTTTATTGATGTGTTATATAATTTTCTAAATATTATAATATTTAAACAATGAACTATTTTAAGGTTATCAATACTCTAAAACATTTATAAATGATTATCATGTCAATAAAACTCATGTTTCATCATATGAGGTGGATTTTTTCCTAGGTTGAGAAGATAAGGTGATGTTTAAGAGGGTCAAGATCCACTGACTAGTATTAGTGTTTAGATGATTATTATTTTTCTATAGAATCACACTTGTGAATTTAGTTAAATATAACATTACAATATTCCTTACTAACATGTTCTTGCAGCATATTCCCATCTTCACCACCCATGGGAGTGTTATGTCAATTTGGTGTATAGACTTGGAAGATTTTATTATTGATACATTGTATAGTGTATTCCAATTAGAGATAATTCAATATCAAATTAACCTCTATATCTTTTGATTGTAATTATGAATCCATCTTGGTTTTGTGGTAAAGGTCTTCTGAAATCTACACGCATGAGAAATGAAATGGTTTGGATTCAGGAGAAAGGGTGGTGATAGAAATGTTGTAGGTATTAATAAGAGGTATATAATCATAGACAATGTCTTTAAAATGATGAAATTAATGATTAATCATAATTCCTGACATTATATATTTGAGTTTAGTTTATTATTGTAATAGATTTATTTTCCATGTATAATGTTTTATCGGATGAAGAATTTCATTTTTTAAATTTCTTTTCCTCTCAATATATATATTATTCAAAATATTTATATATTTAAAATTTATTTAAAAATTTACATAAAAATAATTGACACATATAAATCCAGTTCGTAGGGATTTATCACTTATTACCCCACCGAGTGAGCATATATCACAACATTTATGGGATAGTTACGAAGAGTGGATACTGAAAGTATGATGGACCCACCACTTTCCCCATGAGAGCTCACCAAATCCTTTAATCCATTATTTTTTTCTATCTAAATTATATGGGATGAGCATGTATGTGTATATACACATTTAATGTTTGCTCATTTCAATATTGGTTGAGAGTTATAGACAAGAGACATATAAATTTCATATGCCCTAGGGAGAGATGATGATTACATTAGAGTTTGTGTTTATATTGTCGGTCCATCCTATTGATGGGAAAATTGTAATGGGTCTAATGATTTATAGTTGGGAGTACATTTTATATACAAGATTAGAAATTTCATTACTAGATGCATCAGGGTCCCTTTGATGAGGTAGCTTACGGATGACTTGGTTAGACACCCATTCTAACCCCATTGATCCAAATGTAAATGAGGTGACATTATTAAGATATTCATAATCATAAACTTTGTGATTGATTGGTGACACTTTATTTTTAGATCAATATGAATCATCTATTCATCTGATACACCTTCCTCTATTGTGGGATTTTGAGTATGTTGATCGATAGAGTTTGGGTTCGACATGTGTTAAACATATATATAGAGAACTGTGTTGAGAATCACATGTAAGACAGAATAATATAACTATTTGTTATTTATTTTTATAGGTGTGGGAATGGACTCAATTCCCTATAAATTCACCTTAGTTCATGAATGATTAAGTAATCAGTGCATTTTTTATAGGTCATGTAACTCACAGGTACTTTACAATTCTAATTTACACTTTTATTCCAACAACATATTCCAATTATATAATTTAGGAATTTTTGTTACCTTAAATTCATAGTTGTGTAGGTTCCAGGCGCAGCGGAAGTGCATTAGTGGGTTTGCCCAACATTAATATTAATGTTAAACAAAATTCAATCCGAGATCCGTCACGATGTAAAACACCGAATCTTCAGAATAGAATGAGGAATGAAAAACATAAGAGGGAATCTCGGAACCATAGAGATAGGATCATCATATATTGGTTATAATTAATTTAATTAATTCATAAGAATTACCTTGGTGGGATTCATTCTTCGTTGTTGTCTCTGGTCACGATCTTGTGATCTGTCATTGCGTCATAGAATCCAAGTGTAGGATTTCTCAAGAGGTGATCCACACGTGTGCCACGTATCTCCGGCCATCACTGAAGGGATCTCGGGGTGATACCATGGAAGAACCTTCTCTTGAGATGTCCTCCTTCGATCGCCTTGGTCTCTCAATCTTGAGAGCGTTCTTAGAGGAAGGAGTTCTTTCGGCCTTGAAATAATTCTCCAGAGTTGTTGTGCATAACGATTCTCTTGTGGAAAAGTGTTGGGGTTGTGAGGATATTTATAATTGGGTTGGGGTAATAGAGTTATGACAATAAATAAATGTGTTACACGTTTTATTTATTTCATTAACTCTTATTGAAAACCCTCATGTCAAATTATTAATTCATTGACATGCGCCCATGCTGATTATAATAAATATCATTTAATGAAACAATATTATATCCTCAAAATCCCAACTGGAAAAACTACACGATGTGTAATCATTAATACATGGCATATACTCGTTTTCCATAAAACTACACGACGTATATATTTAATATATGCAGCTTGTACTTTTATTTTCCTTTATTTCCTCCACCACATTTATTAGACATTGATTAATTGATATTTATTTATTAAATAAATGTAACTGCATTACTCACTAATAAACATATTTTTTCTCCCAAAATATATTCTCTCGAATAACTAGTGTCGAAATAAATGTGATCAGGCATCCATAAATAATTATTAAACCACAGTCGGGAATAATCTTTATTTAACTTGTTAAATTAATATTTAACTGAGATACATGAACACACTTAGTGTGTGACCCTCTAGGCCTCTTTCTCAGTGGAATTATTTGGAGCCTCTCTAAAGTCCAAGGTTCCTGTCTAGAAACACGCCAAGGCACCCATAGAGAAAGAAGTTAACTCCATAATGACGTGTCACCTCATACGAACGCTTACCGTGTAATATAATCCATTTTTCTCGATATCTCTAATCAAGAGGGTTGCATGCTAGTGACATCAACCCATGTGCTCGATTATTCTTTCGTTGAATTACCGGAATTGACCTCGCCCATACCTTACCATGGCCATGGATTTATTTAGTCTATTTAAATTCCATCAAAGATCCAGAGATATCTAATTTTGTTATGGAACATAAGGGAAAATCCTTTCTCGCATTATCTATTAATGCAGTATTACTCGTGACACACCCAACGTATCCTACCTCGCTGCGAACAGTGTGTCATCACAGTTTTCTTCAATACATATAAGTGTGCGAGTTGTAATACCCATTAATAATAATCTTAAAGTCTAAGGACCAATACACACGTCCGTAGATAGGAACATCCAATGACATTATGAAATTTGGATTTCCTACTGGCGGGCCTCATTCTCATAATATCCTCCTGGATATTACCAAGGGCGCACACCATGAGAAGGTGCCTCAAAGTTTTATGAGTCCTCTCCCCTAATGACCTGTATCATTTGTGCCCCTCAAATAATATCATCCGGCCATAGAACATATATTCAAGAACAGTGTTATGGCACTTCTAGGTTCTCATCATAGCAGGGATCCTCTATGACCCTTTAATGCAACATCTGTCCTTAAGACATTATCACAAGAATTGTCACGCATAAGAACAATCAAGTTGTGTTAAGGCTTTTATTAATGAATAAAGTACAAAGAAGTTGGTTCTAGGCCACGAACGCCATCAGACTCCCACTTGGAATAGAGCCAACTGCTAACAAAATTTAACTCGCTAGCTCTCACATGATATTCATGCATCTGCTGAGATAGACCTTTATTCATGGGGTCTACCACATTCTCTTCCGTGGACACTCTTCTCACTGAAAATTCACCCATTTGATAGAAATCCCTCAAGAGGTGATACTTCCGGAGTATGTGCTTTGTCCGTTGGTGTGACCCTGGTTCTTTTGAAAGAGCCACCGCTGTAGTATTATCACAATACAATGTAATGGGATCTTTACTGCTAGTCACCACATCAAGCTCCTAGACAATGTTCCAAAATCCAGACAGCTTCCATGTCTACATCAGAAGCAGCTATATATTCAGACTCCGCTTTAGAATCGGCGACAACTTGCTGCTTTGAACTCTTCCAACTCACAGCACCTCTATTGAGACAAAAAAACATATCCAGATTGCGACTTCAGATCATTCTGATCTGTCTGAAAACCAGCATCAGCATACCCTCTGATGACAAGTTCCTTGTCTCCTCCATACACCAGGAACATATCCTTAGTTCTTCTTAGATAAATAAGGATAGTCTTAACAGTAGTCCAATGTTGTTCTCTGGGATATTCTTGATATCTGCCTACCATGATCAGTGCATAGGAAACATCAAGCCTAGTACATAACATGGAATACATGATAGATCCTATAGCCAAATCATATGGTATCTTACTCATTCTATCTTTCTCTTGTTGTGTTTGAGGGAACATTTTCTTAGAATGATGTAGGCCATGTGACACTGGAACTAAACCCATCTTGGATTTTTCCATACTAAATCTCTTTAGTATCTGGTTAATGTATGTACCCTGACTTAGTCCAAGCAGCCTCTTGGATCTATCACGAATGATCTTGAAACCTAGAATGTAGGTTGCTCCTCCTAATTCCTTCTTAGAGAAACACTTGTTCAACCATTCCTTAACTGACTGTAATACTGGTACATCGTTTCCAAAAAGTATTATGTTGTCAACATATACTACTAGGATAACAATCGTATTCCCATTAAACCTCTTATAAACACATGGCACACATTCATTCTTAATGAAACCAAATTCCATTATGGATTCATCAAATCAAATGTTACCTGACCTGGATGCTTGATTCAATCCATAAATGGATTTTTGAAACTTGCAAACCCATTTGGATTCACCTGGGGTCACAAACCCTTCTGATTGTGTCATATAGACATCTTCCTAAAGGTTCCCGTTAAGGAATGTTGTTTTGACATCCATTTGACAAATCTTGTAGTCATGGTAAGATACTATGGAAAGTATGATTATTATGAATTTAAACATGGAAACTAGCGAGAAGGTTTCATCATAGTCAATTCCTTGATGTAGTCTGAATCCTTTAGCAACTATCCTAGCTTTATAGGTGCTAACTTGACCATCCATGTCCAGTTTTCTCTTGAATACCCATTTGCATCCAACAAGCTTTACATTAACTGGCTCATCTACCAGATCCCTGACTTGGTTTTGATACATGGAATCCATATCAGAATTCATAACTTCTAGACATCTTGTAGCTTCTGAGCTTTCAACTGCTTCCTTATAGGATATAGGTTCATCATTGACCAACAATAATCATTCACCATCCTCGGTGTCTAGGAAACCAAATCTCTCTAGTTCCCTTACATCTCTTGAGCTCCTACGCAGTACTTGTGTTTCTAGAACCTCTTCCATAGGGACCTATGGAACTTGTTCCTGAACCAACTCTTGTGTATCTTGAACATTAACTTCATCGAATTCAATCTTGCTCCCACTATCCTTTTTGAGGATGTGCTCCCTCTCAAGAAATACGACTTGTCTTGTGACGTTCACTTTCTTGTCTTGAGGGTTATATAGGTAATATCCTTTAGTTTCCTTAGGATATCCTATAAAGATACACTTTGTGCCCTGGGGTGCTAGTTTGTTGCTTGATAAGTCCATAAAAATGCCTCACATCACGATTCATGTGTATGCAACAAAATGGGTTTCTTTCCATTCCATAACTTGGAGGGAATTCCATTTTCCACCTTAGTTGGTACTCGATTTAATGTGTATGACGCAGTTTGTAATGCATATCCCCAAAAGGATAATGGAAGATCTGCATGACTCATCATCGACCTCACCATGTCCAACAAGGTGTGGTTCCTCCTTTCACTAGCACCATTCCACTATGGTGTATAAGGAGGAGTGAGCTGAGATAGAATATCATACTCCCGTAGAAGATCGATGAACTCTTGGTTCAGATATTCTCCACCTCAATCCGATCGAAGCTTCTTTATCTTCTTACCAAGCTGATTCTCTACTTCATTCATGAATTCCTTAAATTTATCTAAGGACTCTGACTTATACCTCATTAAGTAGACATAGACATATCTACTCAAATCATCAATAAAAGTAATGAAGTAAGAACATCCACCTCTATCTTCTACTGGAAATGGTCCACACACATCCATGTGTACCACTCCTAGAATCTCTGTGGCCCTTTCACCTTTTCCACCAAAAGGGGGCTTGGTCATTTTTCCTTGTAAAAAATCATGACATCTATCAAGTGGTTTTAGATTAGTGGAGTCTAAATCACCATCTTGGTAGAGCTTTGTCAATAGCGTCTTGTTTATATGACCAAGACGGTGATGCCACAACCGGGTTATGTATGAGTCATGTGAGTTTGTTTCATTATTGAGTGCCAACACTTGGTTTTTTTAATTTAATACATACAAACCATTATTTAAATGCGCCATACCATAACATACATTGTTCTTATAAAAGTGACAACCCTTAATTCCAAACATGAAAATAAATCCATCCATATCGAAATAAGATTCAGAAATTATGTTCTTGGAAACACTAGGCACATAACAGCAGTTATGTAAAACCAAAATAATTCCAGTTGGCAATGAGAGGTGGTAATTTCCAATAGCCAATGCAGCCAACCTTGTGCCATTGGCAGCTCGAATATCCACCTCTCCTCTGGAAATCTTTCTAAATTTACTTGGTTCCTACATTTTAATACATATGTGATCCCCACAAACTGTATCTAATACCCAATGTGTAGAAATGGAAAGATTACACTCGATAACGAATGCAACTTTAGCTTCCCCACGCTTCTGGGTGCAGTTCCTCTTACAGTGGCCCTGCTTGCCACATGCAAAAAACACCTCCTCATGTTCCTTTCCCTGCCTCTGGATCTTCCCCTTCTCTGAGGGATGGTGGTCAGGGGCTTCAGACCGTTTATAAGTCTTTGGCCCCTTTTCCTTTTCCTTCCTTTTCTTGTTCACCATCAGGACTGCGGGTTTGTCACGCCCCATGTCCTTGTCTACCTGGAGAATCAAGGTCAGAAGCTCTAATAGACTCTTCTCATTGCAGATCATGTTATAATTGACATTGAAGCTAGATAAGGTCTTGGGAAGTGATAATAGGATGAGATCTTTATGCAAATCATCTGAGAATTTAATCCCTAAGATGTCCAGGCGTTCAATGTAGCCAATAAGCTTGACTACAGGAGGCCCAGTTGGCACGGACTCTTCAAGCTTGGTTGTAAACAAATCATTGGAGATCTCATATCTCTCTTGTCTCGCCTTCTATTGGTAGAGATCCTTAAGGTGAGACATCATGATATACGCGTCCTTATTTTCATGTTTCTTCAAGAGCTCATTAGACATGGCCGATAGCATGAAACACTGGACATCTGTGGCATCATCCATGTGTTTCACATAGAGAGATATTTTCTCATCACTGGCCTCTTTCCCAGGTGCAATTGGAATATTCTCTTCCAGCACATACAATTTCCTTTCGTGGCGAAGGATGATGTGTAAACGCCTCGGCCACTCTTGGAAATTGGTGTCGGTGAGAAGTTTTTCCTTCTCAAGTATGGTGCGCAATGATATTTTTGAAGTAGTTTTCTTTTTGTTTCTAAAAATTAAGATGGGTAATGGTTTAGTAATTTATTACAAAAATGAGACAAATAAATAAATTAATACTTATTAGTCTCCCACTATTTTATCGAAATCCAATAGCCCTCACCATTGACTTCAAAATATTCTGTTTCCTGAATATTTGAGTGGCAATGATCCATATTGCCCTTCACATTACCCCAACTAGGGTTTTTCAAGCAACATGAAGGGTTTTTATATAGGCATTCCAAATGCCAACTGTATTTAACTCACAGCTCCTTGATCCGCTGAGTGGGATCCCCAATCCTAAAATCCTTTTATTTTGTATTTCCTCAACCTTTTCCTCTTGGCCACACCAAGTCCTATTGTGACAGTCAACCCTTGATGCGAACCATTTTAATTCAACCCAAAACCTTGAATTATAATTCCCCGATAATTGAAATCACCCCAACTAGGGTTGGTCAAGCACTTTGAACTATGGTTCGATTCTAACCATGATTATGGAAGGCTATACCGACTTAATATTTCTTTGAGGGATTTTATCTTTATACGTAAATTTCCAATTTATTATCTTTGATTACATGCCTGTTAATATTAAGTGGGATATACTTAAGTGATTAAGCATGTCTAAGATAATATTTACATATAAGCTTGTTTTATTTTAGTTCCATCTTGCATGCTCGTTTAAGTCATTAATTGTGTGATCGTGACAACACAACCACAATAAATAAACCATGAAACTGACATAAATAAAATAAATGGTATGATCATGAGCTTTTTATACTGGTTAGTTTATCTAGCGGTTGATAAACTAACCCAAAACCTAGGGGAGAAACACCTTGAACCCTGTGGGTTCGTGTTTACATCTTTCCACCTGTCTACATTTGTATCTCCTTGGATTGATTTCACCTTGGGTCCTGCCTTGAGCCGCCTCCACTAGCTTGGGAGATCTATCCATTACATATGCATTTATCTCACATGTAGGTGAGGGGTAAAAATGGGGTTTTACATAAAAGAATGCTTGGGCGCGTAGGCCCTACATATTAATGAGGATATGGATCGTAGTCCAATAGATTTAATTTAAATAAATAAATTAAATGAAACCATTCACATACAAAGGTCTCGGTCTAGCTCATGATCATCCATACATGCAACAATATTCATGACTAAATAAAACTAGCATTTAATTCTTTAATCATTCTTGTTTAAGATAAATCACACTCGAATTAATTAATTATCTTTAATTAATCAATCCTTTTATCTTAGACCCTTTTCTGAATTTCCATGAGATTCTCATCCAAAATAATTTTAAATAAATTAATTAATTTAAAATTATCCTTGTACGTAACTTGTACCTTAGAGGAAACCCACTGAATTCTCGTTCATTGTGTAATTTGAACGAGTACATGGCATGTAGTTTTGACTACACGGCGTTTACTTTTGTTCACCATCCATCTGAAGTACACGCCCGAGGATATGGCGTGTTAATTTACTTCGGAAATTTTTGGAGTACACGGCGTGTTCAGTGGGACATACGCCGTGTAGTTTATTCGTTACACGGTTTCCAACCTGGCAAGCCGTGTATGGGGTACACGGTCCAACCCTAACCCGAATGGACTACATGCCGTGTTCATTGGACCACGTGACGTGTAATCTAGAAACCATGTGACACCTATTCCTAGTGAACACACTATGTCATTAATGACTTAGATAGGATCCAATGCACGACCTGATTTGGCGGATCAGTCCGATGCATGAATCTAGACTACACAGCATGTACTTTCGAATACACGCCGTGTATTATGGTGTTTTACTCCCAGAAATGTTTGGCTCCTCCAGATTAGTTCCTCTATTTTATTTTAATCAAAATTAAAAGAAAAATTTGTTTTTGTGAGGTGAACGAGAAACGATGGTGGAGGAACATATCTCAAGATTCATATTTCCAGAATAATTAAACTTGAATTGAAACAACTAAATTATTAAATGCGTAAAACATCAATGAAAAACTAAATAATTATAATCAATTATATAACCCCTCTGATACCACATGTAGGTTCCGAGCGTCGCGGAAGAGCGTTGGTGGGTTTTCCAAACTTTAATTTTAACGTTAAAAAACATTCAATCCGAGATCTGTCACGATGTAAAACGTCGAATCTTCGAAATAGAATGAGGAATGAAAAAATTAAGAGGGAATCCCGGAACTATTGAGATAAGATAATCATAGGTTTGTTATAATTAATTTAATTAATTCACAAGAATTACCTTTGTGGAATTATTTCTTCGTTGATATCACTGGTAATGATCTTGTGATCCGTTATTGCGTCATAGAATCCAAGTGTAGGATTCCTCCAGTGGTGATCCACATGTGTGCCACATATCTCCGGACATCGCTGAAGGGATCTCCGGGTGCTAGCGCGAATGAACCTTTGCTTGCGATGTCCGTCTTCGATCGCCTTGGTCTCTCGGTCTTGAGAGCGTTCTTTGTAACACCCCGATATTTTATGAAAAATATTCTTTTAATTTCATTAATGTCTTGTGTTGTATTCTACACCAAGATTACCTTGCGCTATACGCAACACCGTATTAGCTTGCAGTATACGCAACACTATTCTTGGATCGTGTTACACACAATTTTGATAATAGTTATTCTACGAAACATTGAGTATATATATATATATATTCAATGTATAAATGAAATATGGTTGGATTCTGTTATACAAAACAATGAAGGATTCTTTCACAACACGCAACCCTGACTTGGCTTGCATTACACGCAATCGCGACCTTCCTCGACAGCGTGTGTTGTACGCAATACCAGGTTTTAATAAACAACGATATATTATTATAATATTGTCATGAACTAGCCGTTATGAATAGTATTAACTAAATTTTGAATTTTATAACATTATTATTCATCTTACACATTTTCTAGAACATGGTATAAGAACAAAATAAATTTTTTGGGTAAAATAAGTATTTTTCAAAAAATGCAGTTTTGCCGCCTTTTGATGGCGCACCCACATTAAATCAAGTTTTTGACATGTTTATATGTTCAATTTGAAAAAATAGAATTCTTCTTTTGAATCATGATATAAAAATTTACATTAGATAAAGTTTTGATATTTTTTCGATAACTTTCATATTTTAATGAATAGTAAAAACACGCTATATTTTAATTAAAAACAACTTTTTTCATCGTAATATCTTATGTGGTTAAATTATATTATTGAATGGTTTTAAAGTATAAATAGAATATATTTTTACCATTTAATATAATGTATGTCATTAGCATTGATTTTACCTTGAATTCGTAGGTTAAATCAATTCAATCTTTTGCAATGTTTTAAAGAAAAACCCATTTTCTTTCGACAACGGGATTAATTTTAATTTAATTTATGCATATTTTGTGTATTGAATTTGGAAAAATGGATTCCATATTTGTAATCAGTGGGTCAAAATTATGTTAATAATCTACTTTTTATTTTTGGGCATTGTGAATAGTAACTACGGTAAATTTTATTTACTATAGTTAAAGGTAAATCGGGTAATTAAGGGTAAATATAAGATTATAAAATTACCCTAACACTTGGAAAAATCCTATTGGATGGCAAACAGTAGACCCATATAACCTAATGTTCGGATTAGATTCATTTTATGGACTTTGTTCAATGAAAATAATTTAATTATTATTAAAACCAAAGAATGTGACAACATGTCACTTTCTTAAATCTTATAAGTATAATAATTTTAATTTAGTGATAAACTTCATGAAACATCGAACATTAATAATATCCAGAAATCTAATACAATTATCTACATCATAGGAATTTATTTAGAATTTTTAGGGATTAAATAATTATCATTTATTATGACACAAAGATGATGCAGTAATTGTCTTATTAATGAAATATTGACATAATTGATGTTATAAATGCCCAAATAAATGTAATCTGAGACTTTTTATGACTTAAATTAATTTTTTAGGTTAATATGACATGTTAATGTTTATATAAGTAACTTTGTTTGAACTTATCATTCTGTTGTAAATTTCATAAAAATAATGAACCAAATAGTGTCAAAATTGACATAAATTAGTTTTTAAAACAAATATTATATTATTAATTGTTATTTAATTCCTAAAAATATTAGGTTAGGCCAAATTACTTAGATAAGGATATATATATTAATAATAAACATCTTGGGGTTCTTTTGGCTTTATATAGTAAGTTTATTAACTTTATAGTGTAAGAAAACAAGAAGACACGGTAAAAGTTAAATTATCTAACTTAAAGTTAAATCTAAATGATAAGGTTAAAATTGATACCTAAACTTGTATAAATTCTATTGGATGAGAGAATTTCGACCCATATCCACCTTAGCTTCTAAATATATCAATTTGGATCTATTTGAAACCGAAATTGACTTTATAATAAAATAATATTTTTAGTTTTCCCAAAGGTGCCCCTCTCCTCCCTTATAAAAGGGCACCTCCTCCCTCTCCTCCTCACACCAATTTGAGCATTCAAGCTCATCCAACCCCTGCCAAAATCTCTTCTAAAATTCCCTAGTATCATCCTATAGGTCCTGGTCTTCTTCAAAGACCATCCTTAGTTCTTTAAGTGGAGGTTAAGAAAAGGTGCGTCAAAAAGAGGTAATATCCATTACCGATCTTTTTCAATTTCTTTCTTCATCAACTTCTTCTTATTTAGTTTTTTCATGATAAAGTAATAACATATGTATTTCTTATATAATTATATGTTATTATAAATATGAAACAACTCTAATTAACCTTCTATCCATCCTACGGAAAAAGGAAATCATCGCGCGTGCGTACGTACGGAATACCGTCTCCACGCCGTGGTGTAATCTATTTTCCGCCACCACCTTAATTGGATGGGTATAATGGTGTAATGAGTAACTATATATGATTATTATAAATTGATATTGATACTGAAATAGTATACATACACTTCAACACAAGTTCACGATCATGATAACAATATCATCGCTCGTGCGTACGTACGGACTACCGTCTCCACGACGCTATGAGATTCATTCTCCATGTTAACCATTTAATAATAATTATAAAGTATATATAAGCAATAATAATGAAATATATGATATTATAAAGCTACTGTATTTATGTATATATGTATGTCATCTACTTACTTCCATTCAATACAATAAGGAAAGGAAAACAGCGTTCATGCGTACCTACGGACTACCGTCTCCATGAACGGTGTGTTTCATTTCATTTATCTATCTATTATATATATATATATACTGAATATATATGATATATAAATCATGTTTTATATTCTTTAAGTAAGTAAATCATGATATAAGTAATAATAATGTCAAGAACAACAAGTCCAAACACCTACGGTAAATGAAACGATTTTACCCAAAACGCTTCTTTAACATGGAATTTACAAAAGAACGGGTAATATAAAGTCATAAGTGAACCATATATGATACCATAAAAATGAATATGATTCTGTAATAAGTTAATGACATTATTTAAATCATTATACAGGAGTTTCGGACACTTACGAAGAAAATCGGACTTAAGGTAAGGGAAAATCTCGCAATCTCAATTTTTATCCGAGATTATTTATACTTCATAATTTACTGGGGAATATTTATCATCCACATCCCTGTTTCCTCAATATTTAATATTTATATCCTTATACAATATTTTATATCCAATTTTACCCTTCGTTGAGTTTTTAGTAAAAGATATGAAAGGAATCTTTTGTCGTTTTTCGTACGAGGTACTTTTTGACTTTTCCGACAAAAGTACGAAGAATGTTTTTTTAACTTATACGGCATGAATGGATTTTTAAAACATTATTTCCAAGAATCTTCCTTTACAAGTTTTCAAGTTTATTTTCAATCAACTTCTTTTAGTTTATAATTGTACGACATGTTAAGAAAGGAAAAGTCTTTTTGAAGCCGAAAGGATATTTTCCTCAAGAATGGAGTTCAAGTGTTTTATCAAAATTATTTTCCATCTAAGATAATAAAGGGTTCTGTTTTTATCCCTATTATTACATTGATTTGATTATTTTGTGATGGAATTATATTTTTATAAATTATTTTATCTTATATTAATTGTTTTATGATGTCACGATGTTTAAGATTCCCATTTTTTTACATGGGTTATGCTATGATGTATGGTTTTCTGATTTTGTGGCACACATAAGAATGGTATCATTTTGAGATGGGTGGGACCTATATCTCCCTCCAATGCATTGGGTAAATATTTTATATCTCATGAGATAGACATGGCTGGAATGGTAGGTTATACCTGTTTAGTGAAACAGGACTGAAACGAGGGTGACTCGGTTCAGAAATGGACTTTGTCCACTAAGATAAACATGGCAATGAGTCTTGACTAATAAGATATGATTCTCTATGATTATGTGTGTCTGCCACAAAGTTTCATGTTTTAAGTTATGATTATTGGGATTACATTTCACTACTATGATTTCTCCCACGTTATGAAATTATGATCTCTTCTACAGGTTAAGATTTCCAAAAGATATGTTCTTATGAATATGACGTAATTGATATTTCTTTTGTTTACCCTTACTGAGCATTTGAGATCACCCTTTTATGTTTTCTTTTCCCCAGGACATAAAAGAAATGATTTAGGTTTAAAAAAATGAAAATCTTTATGGGAGATGTTGAAGATCTTTCACCACGATTAGAAGATTATATTCTGAGTTTCCAAAGACACACTAAACTATTACGGTCCTTGTGTGTCTATTTTTTCTTATGTATTAAGTATTTCGCAAAAGTAATGTAATTTCCATATACATCAGGCTTCGGGTCTCTACAGTTGGTATCAGAGGAAAGGTTTAGTCAACCATTGGAAACTAGGATGTGAGAACGTTAGTGAGATCCCTAGAGATATTTCTAAGGTATGTCTATGGATGTCTCTAAGGATAAGTATACGTATAGGATATAGTCCTAGAACTAAGGTATCGATCTTATAATTTAACCTAAGATGTTAGATATTAAGGGTACTCCCCCTTTATTATGTTGTTTTCCATAGCATGATTTTTTCCTCTCACACTATTCTTTTTGGGTTTTAGACGATGGATGGAACCCGAAGGAACCGTGTTGATCACTGTAATGGAAAATGCAATGATTGTGCTCCTGAACAAACAAATATTATGGGAGATGGAGTGAAAAATCTTATTGCTATACTTACACAAGCTATGAATCATTCTGGACTTCCAAATGAGCAGAGAAGGGAATAATATTCTATTGAGTCCTTCATGAGGCAACATCCACCTTTTTTCAGTGGGTCTTCCGATCCACTTGTTGCTGAACAATGGATCAGTACCACTGAAAATATATTTTCAGTTCTTCAATGTTCTGAACATGATAAAGTCATCTTAGCAGTATATCGTTTGGAAGGTGAAGCTGATCAATGGTGGAATCTTATCAAGAATACGAGGCAAAGAGATGAAATTGAGTCCATGGAATGGGACGAGTTCAAGAACTTATTTTTCAATAAGTACTTCCCTCGTATTCTTAGAACAATGATGGAGAAGGAGTTTCTTGAACTAAATCAAAAGGATGATGAATCTGTAAGCGAATTTTACAAGGATTTCAAGGTATGCATCTGGATTTATCATCCAACCTGAAAGTAAAGTTGTTCAATTCTTCAGTGGCTTAAAACCATGTCTTCGAAGGGCATTAGCTATAAGAGACTTCAGTAGCTATGAAGAAATTGTGCATTGTGCTATAAAGGTAGAAATGGAAGTTGGTGTTACTTATCCATCTCATAGTTTTGACAAGAAACGAAAGATGGAGTTCAAGGAGAAGTCTCATAATAATGGTGAAAAGAAGATGAATGTTTTCTTATGCTCAAAGTGTGGAAAGAAGAATGGTGGAGATTGTCTTAAAGGGACATGTAAATGTTTCAAATGTGGAAAGGAAGGTCATCGGGCATTTGAATGCTGCAATGATGGGAATAAGATGCCTAATGATGCAAACAAAGGAAGG
The DNA here is from genome assembly GCA_963277665.1 of Viscum album. NCBI lineage: Eukaryota > Viridiplantae > Streptophyta > Magnoliopsida > Santalales > Viscaceae > Viscum > Viscum album. Next base: position 589,375,132 of record OY728147.1, read on the forward strand.
GATACACAGAATGAACCTACTACAGCTCAATGTTTCAAGTGCAAGGAAATGGGGCATTATGATAATAAATGCCCTAATCCAAGGGTTAGTGATGATCGACATGAGCAACCGCTTAAGGAAAAGGACAAATGGAAGTCACATGCCATCACTATTGGCGATGTTGAATATGACAACGATGTGGTGGAATGATTAAGTGTTTATATAATGGGATTTCAAAATAGTATCATGGAATCTCATTTATGGTATTGTGGAATTTTGGAATATCTATGTATTGGTTTTCAATAATTATATGATACTGGTAACCATGAAAAAAAGTGATTGAAATATTTTTGGAAAGTAGATGATATGCGCATAATGAAGGGACAAGAAGATAATGAGATGTTTGATTGTATTCATGAGCTCATGATTGATATAAGGACTAAGTATATAGAATTTTGAGGATTTTGGTATGTGGAAAGAGTTATCTTTTGACAGCACTCATGTTTTCACTAAGATTCAATGGGTATTCATTTTTCAAGAGATTACATGATTATGGTATTCACATGACTGGAATGTGACGAACAAGATATATGAGGGATAAATGATGGCATTCACGTGATCATTTTCTCTATACTATGAGCTTGGACCGAAGTATTTTAGATAAGCCTAAAGATTAGAATAGATTATGTTGGACATAAGTTAGTATTGTTTAAGGATAAAACTTTTTTGATATTGTTGATGAAATGTTATAGTAATATAAAAAGGACAACCTGCAGGACGGGCGACAGCCCATCGCGTCGGACAAGGCTGTGGGAATCAAACCCACAACTGAAGTGCGACTGGCCCTTATTGCCTACCACTGGCCTACAGGAAGTCCCTGTTTAGTAGAAACTAGTTTTATTATATTAAGCAGTATGATATATGAAGTATAAGTCCATTTTAGGAACCATATATGATTAATCTCACTATAGATGGACTTATGTATTTTTTGATAACTTTTCTAACCTTTTGTTTGAGACAGATGGAATGACCCATCATTCTATCACATGATCTAATATCACATCACGAATGACAAATTCAACTTCATTTATTTAAGATATGAAGTGGAAATTTTCCAAAGAACAACCAACGGTGAGACTATACCGAAATCACGAAATTATTTCTTCTAATTCCTATATCATCAACTTTAGGGAAACGATCCTGAAAACCAAAAATGTTTCCCTAGTGCTATTATATCTGATGAATCATATGGTACCTTAGATCGTCACAAATTTATGGCTTTGTGATTGATGGATTTTCCATAGCCATGTTCTCTACCACTCTCCATCAGAACATGATGGTTAGATTTCTCTTCCATATCCATATTTTCACCTATGTGGAAACCCAGTGATTAGTTTATTTGGGTAACCGTTACGTTTCATACTTTTGTTTTTAAAGATTGGTTTTGGTATTCCTTATTACGATGTGGGTTTCTATTAAATAAACTTTCGAGTAGTAAATCATTTATAACCCCGACGAATTTTGAGGGCGAAATTCATTTTAAGGGGGTAGAATGTAACACCCCGAGATTCTATGAAAAATATTCTTTTAATTTCATTAATGTCTTGTATTGTATTCTACACCAATATTACCTTGCGTTATACGCAACACCGTATTATCTTGCAGTATACGCAACACTATTCTTGGATCGTGTTACACACAATTTTGATAATAGTTATTCTACGCAACATTGAGTATATATATATATATAAATATTAAATGTATAAATGAAATATGGTTGGATTCTGTTATACAAAACAATGAAGGATTCTTTCACAACACGCAACCCTGACTGGGCTTGCATTACACGCAATCACGACCTTCCTCGATAGCGTGTGTTGTACGCAATACCGGGTTTTAATAAACAACGATATATTATTATAATATTGTCATGAACTAGCCGTTATGAATAGTATTGACTAAATTTTGAATTTTATAACATTATTATTCATCTTACACATTTTCTATAACATGGTATAAGAACAAAATAAATTTTTCTGGTAAAATAAGTATTTTTCAAAAAATGCAGTTTTGCCGCCTTTTGATGGCGCACCCACTTTAAATCAAGTTTTTGACATGTTTATATGTTCAATTTGACAAAATAAAATTCTTATTTTGAATCAGGATATAAAAATTTACATTAGATAATGTTTTGATATTTGTCCGATAACTTTCATATTTTAATGAATAGTAAAAACACGCTATATTTTAATTAAAAACAACTTTTTTCATCGTAATATCTTATGTGTTTAAATTATAATATTGAATGGTTTTAAAGTATAAATAGAATATATTTTTACCATTTAATATAATGTATGTCATTAGCATTGAGTTTACCCTGAATTCGTAGGTTAAATCAATTCAATCTTTTGCAATGTTTTAAAGAAAAACCCGTTTTCTTTCGACAACGGGATTAATTTTAATTTAATTTCTGCATCTTTTGTGTATTGAATTTGGAAAAATGGATTCTATATTTGAAATTAGTGGGTCCAAATTATGTTAATAAGCCACTTTTTATTTTCGGGCATTGTGAATAGTAACTAAGGTAAATTTTATTTACTATAGTTAAAGGTAAATCGGGTAATTAATGGTAAATATAAGATTATAAAATTACCCTAACACTTGGAAAATCCTATTGGATGGATAAAAGTAGACCCATATAACCTAAGGGTTGGATTAGATTCATTTTATGGACTTTTTTCAATGAAAATAATTTAAGTATTATTAAAACCAAAGAATGTGACAACATGTCACTTTCTTAAATCTTATAAGTATAATAATATTAATTTAGTGATAAACATCATGAAACTTCAAACATTAATAGTCTCCAGAAAGCTAATACAATTATCTACATCATAGGAATTTATTTAGAATTTTTAGGGATTAAATAATTATCATTTATTATGACACAAAGATGATGCAGTAATTGTCTTATTAATGAAATATTGACATAATTGATGTTATAAATGCCCAAATAAATTTAATTTGAGACTTTTTATGACATAAATTAATTTTATAGGTTAATATGACGTGTTATTGTTGATATAAGTAACTTGTTTAGAACTTATCATTCTGTTATGAATTTCATAAAAATCATGTACCAAATAGTTTCAAAATTGACATAAATTAGTTTTTAAAACAAATATTATATTATTAATTGTTATTTAATTCCTAAAAATCTAAGGATCGTTAAAATGACTTATATAAAGATATATATATTAATAATAAGCAACTTGGGGTTCTTTTGGCTTGATATAGTTTGTTTATTAACCTTAGTGTAAGAAAACAAGAAGATACGGTAAAAGTTAAATTATCTAACTTAAAGTTAAATCTAAATGATAAGGTTAAAATTGATACCTAAACATGTCTAAATTCTATTTGATGAGAGAATTTCGACCCATATCCACATTAGCTTCTAAATATATCAATTTGGAGCTATTTAAAACCGAACATGACTTTATAATAAAATAATATTTTTAGTTTTCCCAAAGGTGCCCCTCTCCTCCCTTATAAAAGGGCACCTCCTCCCTCTCCTCCTCACACTAATTTGAGCATTCAAGCTCATACAACCCCTGCCAAAATCTCTTCTCCACTTCCCTAGTATCATCCTAGAGGTCCTGGTCTTCTTCAAAGACCATCCTTAGTTCTTTAAGTGGAGGTTAGGAAAAGGCGCGTCAAAAAGAGGTAATATCCATTACCGATCTTTTTCAATTTCTTTCTTCTTCAACTTCTTCTTCTTTAGTTGTTTCATGATAAAGTAATAACATCAGTATTTCTTCTATACTGATATGTTATTATAAATATTAAACAACTCTAATTAACCTTCTATCCATCCTACGGAAAAAGGAAATCACCGCGCGTGCGTACGTACGGAATACCGTCTCCACGCCGTGGTGTAATCTATTTTCCGCCACCACCTTAATTGGATGGGTATAATGATGTAATGAGTAACTATATATGATTATTATAAAGTAATATTGATACTGAAATAGTATACATACACTTAAACACAAGTTCACGATCATGAGAACGATATCATCGCTCGTGCGTACGTACGGACTACCGTCTCCATGATGCGATGAGATTCATTCTCCATGTTAACCATTTAAGAATGATTATAAAGTATATATAAGCAATAATAATGAAATATATGAAATTATAAAGCTAATTTATTTATGTATATATGTATGTCATCTACTTAATTCCATTCAAGACAATAAGGAAAGTAAAACAGCGTTCATGTGTACGTACGGACTACCGTCTCCATGAACGGTGTGTTTCATTTCATTTATCTATCTATTATATATATATATATATACTGAATATATATGATATATAAATCATGTTTTATATTCTGGAAGTAATTAAATCATGATATAAGTAATAATAATGTCAAGAACAACAAGTCCAAACACCTACGATAAATGAAACGATTTTACCCAAAACGCTTCTTTAACATGGAATTTACAAACAAACGGGTAATATAAATTCATAAGTGAACCATATATGATACCATAACAATGAATATGATTCTGTAATAAGTTAATGACATTATTTAAATCATTATACAGGAGGTTTGGACACTTACGAAGCAAATCTGACTTAAGGTAAGGGGAAATCTCGCAATCTCAATTTTTATCCGAGATTATTTAGACTTCATAATATACTAAGGAAAATTTATCATACACATCCATGTTTCCTCAATATTTAATATTTATATACTTATAAAATAGTTTATATCCAATTTTACCCTTCGGTGAGTTTTTAGTAAAAGATATGAAAGGAATCTTTTGTCGTTTTTCGTACGAGGTACTTTTTGACTTTTCCGACAAAAGTATGAAGAATGTTTTTTTAACTTATACGGCATGAATGGATTTTTAAAACTTTATTTCCAAGAATCTTCCTTTACCAGTTTTCAAGTTTATTTTTAATCAACTTCTTTTAGTTTATAATTGTACAACATGTTAAGAAAGGAAAAGTGTTTTTGAATCCGGAAGGATATTTTCCTCAAGAATGGAGTTCAAGTGTTTTATCAAAATTATTTTTCATCTAAGATAATAAAGGGTTCTGTTTTTATCCCTATTATTACATTGATTTGATTATTTTGTGATGGAATTATATTTTTATAAATTATTTTATCTTATATGAATTGTTTTATGATGTCACGATGTTTAAGATTCCCATTTTTATTACATGGGTTATGCTATGATGTATGGTTTTCTGATTTTGTGGCACACATAAGAATGGTATTATTATGAGATGGGTGGGACCTACATCTCCCTCCAATGCATTGGGTAAAGATTTTATATCTCATGAGATAGACATGTCTGAAACGGTAGGTTATACCGGTTCAGTGAAACAGGACTGAAACGAGGGTGACTCGGTTCAGAAATGGACTTTTTCCACTAAGATAGTCTTGGCAATGAGTATGGACTAATAAGATATGATTATCTATGATTATGTGTGTATGCCACAAAGTTTTATGTTTTAAGTTATGATTATTGGGATTACATTTCACTACTATGATTTATCCCATGTTATGAAATTATGATCTCTTTTGCAGGTTAAGATTTCCAAAAGATATGTTCTTATGAATATGACGTAATTGATATTTCTTTTGTTTACCCTTACTGAGAATTTTAGCTCACCCTTTTATGTTTTCTTTTCCCCAGGACATAAAAGAAAGGATTTAGGTTTAAAAAAAAAGAAGATCTTTATGGGAGATGTTGAAGATCTTTCACCACGATTAGAAGATTATATTCCGAGTTTCCAAAGACACTAAACTATTACGGTCCTTGTGTGTCTATTTTTTCTTATGTATTAAGTATTCCAAAAAAGTAATGTAATGTCCATGTAATTCAGGCTTCGGGTCTCTACATTCTTGGAGGAAGGAGTTCTTTCGGCCTTGAAAGAATTCTCTAGAGTTGTTATGCACAACAATTCTCCTGTGGAAAACTATTGGGGTTGTGAGGATATTTATAATCGGGTTTGATGTTACAGATTTATGACAATAAATAAATGTGTTGCGCATTTTATTTATTTCATTAACTCTTATTGAAAACCTCCATGTCGAATTATTAATTCCTTGACATGCGCCCATGCTGATTATAATAAATATCATTTAATAAAACAATAATATATCTTCAAAATACCAACTAGAAAAACTACATAGCATGTAATCATTAATACACGGTGTATAATCATTTTCCATAAAACTAAACGATGTGTATATTTAATATACACGGCGTTTACTTTTATTTTCCTTTATTTCCTCCACCACGTTTATTAGACCTTGAGTAATGGATATTTATTTCTTAATTAAATGTAACATCATTACTCGCTAATAAACATATTATTTCGCCCACAATATATTCTCTCGAATAACTAGTGTCGAAATAAATGTGATCAGACATCCTTAAATAATTATTAAACAACATTCGAAAATAAATTTTTTTAACTTGTCAAATTAATATTTAACTGAGATACATGGACACACTTAGTGTGTGACCCTCTCGGCCTCTTTCTCAGTGGCATTAGGAGGAGCCTTCCTAAAGTCCAAGGTTAGCATCTAGAAACACGCCAAGGAACCCACAGAGAATGAAGTTAACGCCGCAATGACGTGTCACCTCATACAAACTCTTACCGTGTAATATAATCCCTTTGTCTCGATATTTCTAATCAAGCGGGTTTCATGCTAGTGTCATCAACCCATGTGCTCGATTATTCTTTCTTTGACTTCCCGAAATTGAACTCGCCCATACCTTACCATAGCCATGGATTTATTTAGGCTATATCAATTCCATCAAAGGGCCTGAGATATATACTTTTGTTATGGAACAGAAGGGACAAATCCTTTCTCGCATTATCTATTAATGAAGTATTACTCGGGTCGCACCCAACGTATCCTACCCCGCTACGAACAGTGTGTCGTCATAGTTTTCGTCAATATATCTAAGTGAATGAGTTGTAATACCCATTAATAATAATATTAAAGTCTAAGGACCAATACACACGTCCGCAGATAGGAACATCCAATGACACTATGAAATGTGGATTTCCTACTGGCGGGACTTGTTCTCATAATATCCTCCTGGATATTACCAAGGGTGCACACCATGAAAATGTGCCTCAACGTTTTATGATTCCTCACCCCTAATGACATGTATTAATTGTGCCCCTCAAATAATATCATCTGTCTATAGAACATATATTTAAGAACAGTGTTATGGCACTTCTGCGTTCTCATCATAGTAGGGATCTGCTATGACCCTTAAATACAACAGCTGTCTTTAAGACATTATCACATGCATTTTCATGCAGAAGAACAATCAAAATGTGATAAGGCTTTTATTAATGAATAAAGTACAAAGTAGTTGGTTTTAGGCCACCAACTCCAACAAGGTGGAGTTACTCAAAGACATATATATATATATATATATATATAATCTTATTCATTTTATTTTATATTATCTCATGTTATTTGATCATATTCCCATTGAATAGGTATTAATGATGTAATGTTGATATAATTATGTGATCCTTTTTTCATAAATTCATGAAATTTATTTTTATCCATGTATATTTCTGGGAATCCCTATATTGGTGGAATTATTGTATATCTCTCAGATTACTTTACAATGAGGTTTCATCATTCTACTATTGTGCACCACTAATCCATTTTCATATTTTTGAGTGGCACCAACCCTATAGGGTCATGACACCATTTGGATATTGACTGCCTATTTAGGTTCTACTGAGGCAGGTTGAAGAGTCTCATAGTATATAGATTGTAAGAAAGGGGGATAGGGAATAGAATATTATTCATGAGGCATATATATTCATTTGTGATTCATGTGAGTAGTATTGTGTCACTAGATATCTTGGATAGAATCTTTATCATGTCTTGCACACTGAGTACATGCTTCAATATATGCGAGTGACCATGCGATTTCTCACTCAACATGGAGGGTCATACTATACTACTGAAATTTAAATCTATCGCCATTCTAGATTCATTATTATTAATTTATTATTCTTTTATTGAATGATTATCATTTATAAACCTTTTTTCTATCATGATGGGGTCAATTAGGTTCATGATATGATCACACCTGAGATACGACATACATTCAGTTTTTATGGGTTTGATATGGTCCTCCATTCGATGATAGGTGCGCTACACAGTGTTGAGAGAATCTCTCTACAGTTGGACCATTCTCTTTTCGCTTAGACCATTCCACCGTAGTCTATGCCTGGTCCATCAGATACTGAAGAGGACTGACCTTTACGTAAATATTGTCCACATCATTCCATTTCTCAAATAGCTTCAGGTACTATTACACAACCACCAATGAGACCTTCCTCATCACACATGGTGTCATCCATGACATTCCCTGCACACTATTCATTAGAGTGAGTCACCAATTATGAAACTAATTTGGGTATCGATTAGGGAATTGAATATCATATTACACCCTTTTGTTTTCCATTTGAGTTTGATATTATGACCCAAATTCTATTTGCAACTCATTTAATACCACATTTCTCATATTAGAGAAACAATTGTGGGGTCTCACCTAGTTATTTTCCTCTCAGTAATCCATCTAGATTCCAGTTTCCTATACAGTACTTGAGTTGGTGGGTGGTGGGCTCCAGTTCTATTATTAGACCCAATATATAGGATATCACATCTGGACCTATAGTTGACCATACTCCAAAACCTATCAAACAAATGAGTTGATATAGGTATTCTATCCAAGAGTTGAGGTGTGAAACTCAAAGAAACTTAAGTATGTATAAACATTAATAATGTACTTATTTTTCATTTCACGAACTTCAAAATTCTAATTATGTATACTATATTATGTTATTCAATATTCAATTTTGTGAGTTATTTTGTGTAAATATATATTAACATTATAAATCTAACTATTACTCACATAAAATTTATTAACATATATTATAATAATGAAAACTAAGTGTGCAATGAGAAAACATAAAACTAACATATATTAAAACACTATATTTTAAAAAAATACTTTAACATATAGTATATAAAAAATATTATCATATACAACAATATACATATATATATTTATATGTATTCTAATATATAATTACATTAACATATATTACAGTATAATAATATTAACTTATATTGTCATATACTGTGATATATAATAACATTGACATATATTAACATATATTATAATAATAAATATAATAAATTATATATTGTAACATAATAATAAATATTAAATAAATTATAATAATATATATATATTTATATATATATTTATATACTGTAAATGATAATACATATTAAAATATATTATAATAATATTATAAGAATTTTATTGTGATATTAACATATAATATAATATTTTAATAATAAAGATTAACATGTATTAATATAATAAAAATATATATATAAATACATATAATAATATATGAAAATATATATTAACATATATTTACATAATTTTATAATAATATCATAATAATATTAACATGTATTATGATTTTAAAATGATATATATTAATATATATTAAACTAATATAAATATTCTAATATATATATATATATTAGTAGATATTAATATAATACGAAACTAAAATATATTAGTATATTTACTAATATATATTAACATATTTTATATTAGAATATATAATAATAATATATTTTATAATTTAATATTATAATAAAATTAACTTATATTATAATATAAAAATGTTTAAATATATATTGTACTAAAATAATATATATTATATTATATATTAATACTAATAATATATATATTTATATATACAAATATAACATATTTATACACATATATTATATTAACATATTTAGACTAATATATATCTATATATATTATGATGAAATATATTATAATATATATATTATAGCATAATATTATGCTAATATTAGCATATATTGTATATATGTTATAAAATTTTATTAAAACCTTTCATTTTTAAATAACAAATAAAACTACCAAATATTATAACACTAATATTAACATATGTTATAAAACTATGTATATTAAAAAAAATCATTATAACCATTACTTTTTTAAACATGGTATTTTTAATGTGAAGAAGTGTGGGAACTATTTCCAGAAGAACCTTCTATAAAAATCTTTTGAAGAAGGTTTTGTCTAAGACAGTGCCTTCTTTAAAAGTTTATTAAGGAAGAAGCTATCAATGAAATATTCATCTTCCTTAAACTTTTAAAGAATGTTCTTTCTGAAATAGTGACAAACCCCATTGGTAGATTGGAAAATAGTTTCTCAATATACTTATTTTGATATTTTATTTTTTCCCGTTATATGAAAAACATTTCTCATTAGTAGGAATATATGTATATAATAAACTATTGTGTCCATATCATATGCAGTATTATATAGGTCTTGAATTATTTCCCTCTTAAAGATAATCTTTTAAAATTGTCACTAATGGGCGGTTGTAAAAAGCCGGTTTTTTCTATAAAATACTTTTTAATTTTCTTGATTTTATTCCAGAACAGTGCCTTCAGACGGCATGCGATTCTGAGCCCCGGTGTGGCATGAATTAAAATTTCAGTGTGTTCACACTGGGCATGAAAAATAAATAGGATAACTCCTAAACGGGGATCTGGATCAGAGATCTGTGTGCACGGATGGGTCCGAAATAGGATTTCTACCCTAGGAACGACATAAAGCATGTCGGTGCGGGACGTTGAGATCCCTCTCCCGTTAACGGAACATTAATCGGATAAATAAAATAATTAATTTATTCATTTAATGATTAAACTCGAATGTCTCTTAAACAGTTGCTCGGATTGGAAAACTGAGGGCATCGTTGAGTCCAAAGCGTGTCGTATACCCTAGGAGGGGTGAAACATTCACAGGCGCGGATCTTCTGTGAAAAATGGCACCAGGGTCATTTTCATAATTTAGCAGCCACAGGCATTAAGTTTTATATCTTTCGAACGAAGTCTCAGAATTGAAATCCGAGACTTCCTTTGAGTTAGAAATGGGTTGTTTGGCCTAGGTGTGATATAAAATGGTCGGGGGCTAAGGTTTCAGAATCCGCGCCCATTGGGAGAGTTTTAGTGAATTTTTATAACTTCACTAAGTGTTGAGGGAAACCCATTTTCCTTCTCTCAATCTCTCTCTCCCTCCCTCTCTCTCTATCTCTATGACCTTTCTTCACCGTTCTTCACTGGATTGAGGAGCGATCTTTGTCGAAACTCTGGCGGATCGAAGCCGGATCGAGTGGACATGTCGGCAACGACGAACAGATCCAACGAGGTAGGAATCTTGATTAAATTTTCTCACATATGTTAATTTCATCATTCAAATTCTTTAATTCTAGAATTGGGATGATAGCAGAATGAACACGGCCATCGTCCGGGCCCCGTTCTACTTCTCGTTCTTGGGCGTTCTTCGTCCCAACTTTCGGACGCATCAAATTTTCGACGATTTAATGATTGTGGGCAGGCGCTACGAAGGCCCCATCCCGAGGATCCCGAACGCATGTTCGGTTTTCAAATTGGGCCACCGGATCGGTGGCTGCGGCCATCGGAAGTCCCAGCTCCAGCAAGGGCGGTGGCCAGAGGTCGGGCGTGGGGCAGCGGTCGAGCCGGAGGGGCTCGAGCGGAGAGGAGGCTTGCGGCCGGTGTGCGGTGGTTTTCGAATGGGGAATCTTCGAACGGAGTGGGGAGAGGGGAGTCGGAGAGGGTGGCTTCGAGAGGGGGTGTCCAGTGTGAGGAGGCATCGACCGGGGCAGCACAGCGGCCTCGGGGTATCGCGGCAGCACGCTGTGGAAGGAAGAGGAGCCGAGGGCGTCCGGCGGAGGTGTGTTGCGGCTGGCGTCCGGCGCGGCGTCGCGGTCGAAGGGTGCCCTAGGCTTAGCCTCGGGAATGCGGGGGAATCAAGGACTCATGTCGTTCTGGTCCTGCTGGTGAGTCAACAACGATGACCGGACGAAGCCGGTCTGCTGGGGGAGCGAGGACCACCAAACCGCAGATCCTGTTGGGCGACGACGTGGAGACCGTCCAAAAGGCCAGTACATTTGTAAAACCGGACCCAAGGAGCGGGTCCAGTGCTGCTGAGCATGCCGGGTCAAGTGGGTCGCGGGCCGGCGGTTCTGTCCGGGCCGACCGGGTAAACCGGGCCAGTTGGGGCCCCTTACATTTGGGGGCCATAACTTCCAAACGGCACGTCCGTTTGATGCGCCGTCTGCGACCGTGAGTTCGTATCGGTGAGGAGGACTGTTTGAAATGAGTTCCATGGATTTTGGGTTCTCCGCCCGAAGACGGGTGCCCCGAAACACGTTAATTTAATAGTATGATATTATTATTAAAGTTTGCAACGGACGGGCTTCGCGAGCCAGATGTCTGTTTGACGCACCGTTAGAGGCGTTGTGGCCCTGAGGCTAAGACGGTCCTTCCAAAGTGGTTCGGAACCTTTGCGGGTTGGTTTCGTTGCTCGGTGGCACGAAAAACTTAATGTGAATAATTAATTAATTATTCAATTAATTAATTAATTATTGTATCAGACCTAACTTCTGCTTGGTATGTCTGATTGATGCGCCGTCAACGGCAGCATGGCCCCAGTACTCGTGCGGACTTTTTGAGATGCTTTCTGAAGTGTTCGGGCTAGAGATAGGGTGTGTGTCCCATAGGGCCTAGTTTGCACGTTTTATGGTGAAACACCACTTTTCACCTGACATCCATTTAGGGTGTTCGAGTACTCATTTATAAGTGTTTTTCAGAGGGGATTGCAACGGCGCAATCTTCCCGCCTAAATTCGAGATCGAGGTGTGATCCCCACAGGGCCCCGTTTACGTATAACACGGGAGGTTGCAGCTTCTTCATCTGGAGTCCGGTTTAGGCGTCGTCAGCGGCATTGTTACCTTGACATCGATATGAGGTTGACCAGGGTGGTTTCAGGTGATGGAGCCGAAGTTGAGGCATGGGCCCCACGGGCCACCTTTTGAGTTGTGTGCAGCGTACTGCGCCTTTTTCACGGGACGTTCGTTCGAGGCGTTTGAGTAGTCTTTTCCACGTGTTTTTTCGAGATCATTGTGATGGCGTAGTTCACCCGATGAGTATCGGAGTCAAGGTGCGGGCCCCACATGGGCTGGCTACGGTGAATTGTATCATATACACCGGTTGTCCGTTTGGGGTGAGTAAGTAGTCTATCTTGCGTGTTTTTTCACGAGGACTGTAACATTGTAATCCATTTGTGCATGCGGTCCCTCTTTTTAGATCATGTTAAATGTAGAAACATGGGAGGGTGTTGAACGGAGATCCCTTTTGATGCACTCCGAACCAACGCACGGTGGCGTTGTTAGTGGCACCTGGTGATGTCAGTAGTAGTGCAGAGCTATGAGACTTGTTCCGGGTATACCCTCTAGTAGGGCTGGGTAGTGTGTCGCCTGTCGACTTCTTCTAGGTCTACCCTCTAGCAAGGCTGGGCAGTGGGTCGCATGTCTACTTCTTCGAGGTCTACCCTCCTGCAGGGCTGGGCAGTGGGTCACCTGTCAACTTCTTCCAGGTCTACCCTCCAACAGGGCTGGGTAGTGAGTCTCATGTCGACTTCTTCTGAGTCTACCCTCCAGAAGGGTTGGGCAGTGGGTCGCCTGTCGACTTCCTCTCAGGTCTACCCTTCCGTAAGGTTGGGAAGTCGGTCTCCTGTTGACTTGTTCCGGGTCTACCCTCCAGCAAGGCTGGAAAGTGGGTCGCCTGTCAAATTTTTCTATTTCTACCCTCCAGCAGGGTTGGGCAGTGGGTCATCTGTTGACTTGTTTCGGGTCTACGCTCCAGTAGGGCTGGGCAGTGGGTCGCCTGTCAACTTATTCTGGGTCTACCCTCCAGCAGATCTAGGTAATGGGTCGCCTAATGATGTATTGCGATTTACGCTTCAGAAGGGCTGGGCAGTGTGTCACCTATTGGCATTTCTGACTCAGCCCTTTTTAAGAGGCTAGTCAGTGACTTTTCTCTGTGGCTAATGGAATAGGACCCTTGGTTTTATGGGTCAGCGAAATGTGACAACTTTGACTTTGAGGACCTCTCGGCTGTGTGATAGCGACGAGGTGTGGTTTGACGTTCCCTAGAACTCTCAAGTACGAGGGTCGCTTTCCCCACCAAGACGCGTCCTTGAGATGTGATCTAAAATCGTGTGGGCGATTCAGTTCCGCCCAAAGAGGATAGTGTCAAGGTGCGGTGATTTGAGCCCCTTGACTTGTAGTTCGGGGCAGACGGGTAGGATGCTGGGCATCAATGGTGTTTACTTCTGGGACTGTTGGATACTCATCTTTCTTAGGCTAAGCTATGATATGGAGAACCCCTTAGGATCTTGTTTGGGTTTCTATTTTGAGCATATGGATATGTATATACCTTGTTCCAGTACCCACTTCTTAGATTTTGGTTACTCTCTTTCCAGTAGAGGCGAAGACACACAGGGTATGCCACGTGCTTTCTGTTTCTAGATTCTCATGGCTGTACGAGTCTACTCTTCTGCTATAGGTAAAAAATACTCGACGATAAGTTCATCTTCTCACTGTCCCTAGATCCTTGTGTTTGGACGAGTCTACTTCCTTCCTCTTGTTGGGTTGAGATATACTCTTTACTGCACTCTCGGTTGTACTCCTTTACTTTTCCCTCTTCGATCTACTGCTTACCTCTTCAGTACCTCCTTTGTTTCTCCCTTGAGCCTTCGGGGAATCCTATTGAGTATTTTTATACTCACCCCTTCTTGGGCTTTTCCCGCACTTGGTGTGACCTTGCAAATGACGGACAGGTTGGTCGTGACTTCGGCGAGGATTAAGAGTTCAGGAGCTTGGACCGTATACGGTGGTCGTAGTCGGGTTCCAGGTGTGGGACTCTCCCAGCTGTTTACTTTTGTTTACCTGTTGCCGGGTTGTGGCACTTTTCTGGGTGGTCATGTGTTTTTTCCCTTTTCTTTTCGATTTACGTTCAGCACTCACATTGTACTGTTTAGAGGTCGATGCACCTTTTGAGGGCTTTTTATAGCAGTTGGAACTTTACTTTACTTTCCTTTTCTTTTTACTCTACACTTATGCATTGAGTGGGTTTTGTGTGTGTGTATAGGTATTTAGGCAAAGGCCTCCCCAAGTTGTTTAGCCTTCGGCGCTTTTCGCCATCCCCTGGCCTATGGAGGCAGGCTTGGGGTAGTTACGGCTCGAGCCCGGGTAGGGTCGGGTCATGAAAAAGTGGTATCAGAGGTGGTTCATTCCTTGGGAAGTTGTTCGGACGTCCCTAAAAAGGAATTGGTTGGGATCTAGGTCAATAGTGTCAACGTGTCTCGAGAGCGGCTCTCAGGCCTATGAATCCAGTGATGGTGTGGCAGCCGACGTATCCATTCACCAGGACCATGATAACCCGTTTGTCGACTCGGCATGCTGAGACACCCATTGCAGGGAAAATTGGTTTGTGAATCACATAGGATTTTGTCTTTGACTATCCTTCTTGAGTCAGCTCCCCATTGTTGTAACTGTTATACACATATATGCTCATCTGACCGCGGCACTCCTTGATAACATTCAGGATGTCTCCTTGAAGATAGCCAGCCAGGATACCAGCTTTGGTTTGTGACGACAGCCCTGTGAGCTATGAGGCCTCAGTCCATGACCCATCATGTGAGTCCCTATCTCCAGGTGGGACAGTAGTAGCACCCCAACCTGGTGAGCATAAGACATCTCGAGTAGAGCATATGGAGCTTGAGCACAAGTTGAGCGCGCTCCGTGAGGTCCAACGACAGAGACCACTGAGGTTCAGTGGTGAGCCTGACCCTCAGGCAGTAGAGGTTTGGCTTGAGGCAGTGGATTGCCTCTTTAGGATTGCACAGACAACGGCGGATCTGATGGTGGCTTTGGCCGCCAGCCTTTTCCACAGAGCAGCTGGGCGTTGGTGAAGTCTAGTGACTCAGTTACTCGATGAGTCGTCACTTTCATGGGGCGACTTTCAGCTATTGTTTCATGAGGAGTTTTACCCCTCCTACTTACACTTCGTTCGAATCCAAGAGCTCCTGCAGTTTCAGAGGGATGGATGACGGTGCCTAAGTACACGACTTGTTTTGCAGACCATGGATGTTTTTACCCGGACATGGTCCGTGATGGTAGCTTCCGAGCGTGGAAGTTCGAGCAGGGTCACCGTAGAGAGATATGTGCTATCATAGTTCCCTTGGGAACTTCCACTTATACCGGGGTGCTAGAGCAGGCGCTGGAGACAGAGAGATTCATGTCCTGCTTTACAGTTGGTGGTGGCAGTAGGCATGAAAGAGCTGAGATGTCTGTCGCAGCAAGCAGGCGTCAGCAGACAGAACCTCGACGTAGGCGGCCTTCCCACCGCCGGTTTTGTAGACGTGGCCGTGCACCACTATGGAAGTAAGGCACAGGGGATCAGTCGAGGAGACCCTTCTGTGAGGGGGCTCTGGGCTGTAGTCATACACCCCAGTGGTGTCGGAGGGCACCAGGGCAGCCCAGAGAGTGACAATGTTATGCTTGCAATGGGCGAAGCCACTTGGCATTAGACAGCCTGGCCATCCACACTGAGAATATCGGGCAGGAAGCGGGTGTACCACCACATCGGAGGCAACACCATGATTGGATTAGTTCCTAGAGAGGTGGTGCTAGTAGAGGAGTGGGGGGAGATGGATGTGGGGGACGACATGATGCGGTCTTCCCATCACCACCAGGCGGTCCAAGTCAGGCTCCGGGAGCTGACAGTTGGGACCACAAACAGCTGCAAGCATTGGATGTCTACGATCCTGCATAGCATGAGGTGATAAGAGGTACGCTCTACAACTTTTCTACTTTTTTCAGAAGAATTGTTAGACTCTATGTGGGAAATTATTTTCTCCCTGGTCCTTGCTTGAGTTGTTACCAGGGTGATGCAGGGTGTCGGTGTTACCTTGTGTTAGTGGAATAGAAGGCATGAAACCTTTCTCTATAGTCGATGGTGGCGACTCCTTCGCCTTTCGAGCGTGTAAGAGAGTCTTGGTTGTGGGACATCGACTGTGAAAACATGTGTGGCTAGATATCCTTAGGTGTTTCACTATATGGATATTCTGAAGGAGGGAATCACTGGGATTTTTCCTACATCCAAGCGGTGATTTTATTCATGGTGTGCAACGTGGGGTCGACCGGGTTGGTGAGCTACCCTCAAGGGCCTTCGGGCCATTTTAGTTCATGCGAAGGAATGGCGAGGTCCCCTATCGCCTTACCCTAAACCCAAAGGCTGGTTTGTGTGCATGAAGTCACCCATGTGACTTACCTGAGGAGATGTGTGTGTGCTCCTATTCACATCATCGGAAAGGGCAGACCTCGCGTGAATAGATCAAATCCTTTGGTCTATGTGTGGAGACGCGGGACTGTGCTAGAGTTCCTCTGGGTACGGGAGATCCAGGTGTGGGCTTAGTACCATGAGTTGTTCCCTGGTTTTTCATTTTGGGGGAGAAAATCTTGGAGGGAATGATGTAAGAAACCAGTTTTTTCTATAAAACACTTTGTAATTTTCTTGATGTTATTCCATAGAAGTGCCTTCGGACGATGTGCGATTCTGAGCCCCAGTGTGGCCAGAATTAAATTTTCAGTGTGATCACACTGGGAACACCAAATAAATAAGATAACTCTTAAACGGTGATCCGGATCAGGGATCTGAGTGCACGGATGGGTCCGAAAATGGTTTTTTACCCTATAAATGACATAAAGAATGTCGGCGTGGTACGTTGGGACCCCTTGACCGTTAACGGAACATTAATCGGATAAATAAAATAATTAATTTATTTGTTTAATGATTAAACTCAAGTATCTCTTAAACAATATCTTGGATTGGAAAACTAAGGGCACCATTGAGTCCGGAGCGTGTCGTTTACCCTAGGAGGGGTGTAACTTTCACGAGCGCGGGCCTTCTGTGAAAAATGGCACCAGGGGCGTTTTCATAATTTAGAAGCCTCAGGCATTATGTTTTATATCATTCGAACGAAGTCACGGAATTGAAATCTGAGACTTCTGTTGAGTTCTAAATGGGGTGTTTTTCCTAGGCGTGATATAAAATGGGCGAGCGCAGAGGTTTCAGAATTCACGCCCATTGGGAGAGTTTTAATGAATTTTTATAAATTCACTAAGTGTTGAGGAAAGACCCATTTTCCTTCTCTCCATCTCTCTCTCCCTCCCTCTCTCTCTTTCTCTCTTTCCATTCTTTGCCGTTCTTCGTCGGATCGAGGAGCGATCTTTGTCGAAACTCTGGCAGATCGAAGCAGCATCGAGCGGACGCGTCGCCAACGATGAACGGATCCAACGAGGTAGGAATCTTGATTAAATTTCTGCACCTATGTAAATTTTTCCGTTCAAATTCTTTAATTCTAGAATTGGTAAAATGGCCGAACGAACACGTCCATCGTCCGGGCCCTATTCTACATCTCGTTCTTGGGCATTCTTCGTCCCAACTTTCGGATGCATCAAATTCTCGATGGATCAGCGATCGGGGGCAGGCGTTGTGAAGGCCTCGCCCCGAGGATCCCGAACGCGCATTCAATTTTGAAATCAGACCACCGGATCGGTGGTGGTGGTCGTCGGATGTTCCGGCTCTGGAAAGGGCAGTGGCCAGAGGTCGGGCGTGGGGAAGCGGTCGAGCCAGAGGAGCTCGGGCAGAGAGGAGGCTTGTGGCCGGTGCACGGTGGTTTCCGAATGGGGCAGCTTCGACCGGAATGGGGAGCAGGGAGTCGGAGAGGGTGACTTCGAGAGGGGGCATCGGGTGTGACGCGGCGGCATCCGGGGTAGCGCGGTGGCCTCAGAGAAGAGCGGCGGCAGGCTGCGGAAGGCGGAGGAGCCGAGGGCGTCCGGCGGAGGCGTGATGCGGCCGGAGTCTGGCGCGGCGTCGCGGTCAAAGGAAGCCCAAGGCCTAACCATGGTCTTGCGGGGGAAGCAAGGACCCACGTCGCGTGGGTCCTGCTGGTGCGTCAACGAAGTCCGGCCGAAGTCGGTCTGCTGGGGGAGCGAGGACCCGCAAACCGTGGTTCCTGTTGGGCGACGATGTGGAGACCGGACAAAAGGCCGGTCTGTTTGTAAAACTGGACACGAGGAGTGGGTCCAGTGCTACGGGGTGGGCCCCGACCAGTGGGCCGTGGACCAGTGGTTCCGACCGGGCCGGCCAGGGTAAACCGGCCTTGTTGGCCCCCCTCACATTCGGGGGGCGTAACTTCCAAACGGCGCTTCTGTTTGATGCGCCGTTTGCAGCCGTGAGTTTTTATCGACGAGACGGACTATTTGAAATGGGTTTCAGTGATTTTGGTTTCCGCACCCGAATACAGGTGCCCCAAAATGCTTTAATTTAATAATATTGAATTATTATTAAAGTTTGCAACATACGGGATTCGCAAGCCGGACATCCGTTTGACGCGTCATCAAGGACGTTGTGGCCCTGGGGCTGAGACGTTCCTTCCAAAGTTGTTCGGAACCATTGAAAGTTGGTTTCGTTGCTTGATGGAACGAAACGCTTAATGTGAATAATTAATTAATTATTCAATTATTTAATTAATTGGTGCGTCAGACCTAACTCCTGCTTGGGATGTCCGATTGACGCGCCGTCAGTGGCAGCATGGCCCCAGTCCTCGTGCATACTTTTTGAGACGCTTTCTGAAGAATTCGGGTTGAAGAAAGGGTGTGGGTCCCACAAGGCCTAGTTCGCATGCTTTACGGTGAAACACCACTTTTTCACCCGACATACATTTAGGGTGTTCGAGTACTCGTTTCTAAGTGTTTTTATAAGGGGATTGCAATGGTGCAATGTGCCCGCCTAAATTCGGGCTCGACATGTGGACCCCACAGGGCCCCGTTTGCGTATAACGTGGGAAGTTGCAGCTTATGCATCCGGAGTCTGTTTTAGGCGTCATCAACAGTGTTGTGACCCTAACATCGAGACGAGGTTGACCAGTGTGGTTTTAGGCAATGGAGCCGGAGTTGAGGCATGGACCCCACTAGTCGTCTTTTGAGCTGTGTGCAGCATACTGCGCCTTTTTCACCAGACGTTCATTCGAGGCATTTGAGTAGTCGTTTCAGTGTGTTTTTTCAAGAGCATTGCGATGCTGCAGTTCGCCCGACGAGTATCAGAGTCAGGTTGTGGGCCCCACACGGGCTAGCTATGGTGAATAGTACCATATACACCGGTTGTCCATTTTGGGTGAGTAAGTAATCTATCTCGCATGTTTTCCCATGAGGACTACAATTGTGTAGTCTTTTTGGTCATGTGGTCCCTCTTTTGAGATCATGTTAAATTTGGAAACATGGGAGGGTGTTGAACGGAGATCCCTTTTGATGCACTCTGAACCAACGCACGATGGAATTGTTAGTGACACCTGGTGATGCCAGTAGAAGTGCGGAGCTATCAGACTTGTTCCAGGTCTACCCTCCAACAGGGCTGGGTAGTGGGTTGCCTGTCGACTTCTTCTAGGTCTACCCTCCAGCAAGGCTGCGTAGTGGGTCGCCTATCGACTTCTTCTAGGTCTACCCTTCAGCAGGGCGGGGTAGTGGGTCTCCTATCAACTTCTTACGGGTCTACCCTCCAGCAGGGCTGGGAAGTGGGTCACCTGTCGATGGCTTTGGGGTATACCCTCCAGTAGGGTTGGGCAGTGGGCCGCATGTCGTCTTCTTCCGAGTCTACCCTCCTGCAGGGCTAGGCAGTGGGTCGCATGTCAACTTCTTCGGGGTCTCGCCTCCGGCAGGGCTGGGCAGTGGGTCGCATGTCGACTTGTTCCAGGTCTACCCTCCAGTAGGTATGGACAGTAGATCATCTGTCGACATGTTCAAGGTCTACCCCCCAGCAGGGCTGGGCAGTGGGTCGCCTGTCGACTTGTTTCGGGTCTACCCTCTAGTAGGGATGGGCAGTGGGTCGTCTGTCAACTTCTTCCGGGTCTACCCACCAGTAGAGCTGGGTAGTGGGTCTCCTGATGATGTATTACAATTTACCCTCCAGAAGGGCTGGGCAGTGGGTCACCTGTTGGCATTTTGAACTCATCCCTTCTTATGAGGCTAGTCGGTGACTTTTCTTCATAACTACCAGAGAGGGACCCTTGGTTGTACGGGTCAGCGATGTGACAACTTTGACTTTGAGGACCTCTCGGTTGTGTGACAGCGACGAGATGTGGTTTTACTTTCCACAGAACTCTCAAGTACGAGAGGCGCTTTCCCCACCAAGACGTGACCTTGAGACGCGATCTAAAACCGTACGGGTGATTCAGTGGCGCCCAAAGTGGATAGTGTCAAGGTGTGGTGATTTGAGCCCCTTGATTGCAGTTCAGGGCATATGGGTAGGATGCTGGGCATCGATGGTGTTTACTTCTGGGACTGTTGGCTACTCATCTTTCTTAGGCTGATCTAGGAGATGGAGATCCCCTTACGATCTTGTTCGGGTTTCTAGTTTGAGCATATGGATATGTATATACCTTTTTCTAGTACCCACTTCTTGGGTTTTGGTTACTCTTCTTCCAGGAGAGGAGAAGACACGCAGGGTATGCCATGTGCTTTCTGGGTCTAACTTCTCGTGGTTGGATGAGTCTACTCTCCTGCTATAGGTAGAAAATACTCGATGAGAATTTTATCTTCTCACCGTTCCTCGCTCCTTGTGTTTGGATGAGTCTACTTCCTTCCTCTTATTAGGTTGAGCTATACTATTTATTGCACTGTGAGTTGTACTCCTTTACTTTTCCATGTTCGATCTACTGCTCACCTCTTCAGTACCTCCTTTCTTGTTCCCTCAAGCCTTCGTGTCATCCTACTGAGTATTTTTATACTCACCCCTGCTTGGGATTTTCCCACACTTGGTGTGCCCTTGCAGACGACAGACAGGTTGGTCATGACTTCAGCGGATCATAGGAGTTTGGGAGCTTGGACCACGTAAAATGGTCGTATTCAGGTTCCAGGTGTGGGACTCTGTCAGTTTTTTACTTTTGTTTACCTGTTGTCGGGTTGTGGTACTTTTCTGGTTGGGCGCGTGTTTTGCCCCTTTTCTTTTTGTTTTACAATAAACACACACTTTGTAATGTTTAGAGGTCGATTCACCTTTTGAGGTCTATTTATATCAGTTGGAACTTTACTTTACTTTCCTTTTCTTTCTACTCTATACTTCTACATTGAGTGGGCTGCGTGTGTGTGTACAAGTACTTAGGCAAAGGCCTCCCCAAGTTGTTTAGCCTTCGGCGCTTGTCACCAGCCCCTGGCCAATGGAGGCGGGCTTTGGGTAGTTGCGGCTCGAGCTCGGGTAGGGTCGGGTCATGATAGCAGTGGGAACATCTTCCCTTATATTTGGATAAACACTTTTATCATGGAAAAAAATATTTTATCCATGTATGCCTTTTAATAATTTTATAGAATTAGGATGAATAATATGTGCATCAAAAACATTATCTCGTTTATTAAAAAAAAATCAATCTCTTCCCAAGAGAGAAAAAATAGATAAAAAAATACACATCCATAAATTCATATAGCTTGAAATATTCCTCAGAATCCATGTATTTAATATACACTAAAAAATAATTAGCTTTTTCCAACATGGGTATATCTGTTGGTAAAAGTGCATTATCTGTTGGTAAAACGTTTTACCAACAAAGAATATCCTGTCACTAAACTGTCGGTAAAAACTCTATCGCTAAATGTTATTGCGTCAGATAAAATTGTTCTGTTACAATTATAATAATACCAACAGATAATATATATGTTGGTCAAATTGTTTACCAACAGTTTTATATGAAAAATATATCTGTCGGTAATAATAGTAACAACATATAATATCAAATTATAAATTACATTTACATGAAAATTCAAATTTTTTATTTTTAATAAAATTTCGTATTATATTTATTAATTTATCATATATTATACACTTGTTTTAATTATCAAATCTAAGATGATTTTCACAAATGTTCAAAATTAGAAAAAGATTATTTATATTAATAATAGAATTTAATACAAAATGAATCAATACAAAGTTTATTTTCATACCTAAAAAGATTATAAAAAACATAGAAACCCGAGATCCATCTATACAACACCCGCCACCCCAATGCCCCCCCCCCCAATGGAAAAAGGTCATAGTGTCTCTTGGCTGCAATCCTATGACACCCATCATTGTAGAAGAATAGTCTCTCCAAATATCTTTCATCACCCCCAAGTAGCCCATTAGAAGAAACAAACCAAATCAACTCTAGTACCATTGAAAAACCTCAAGTCGCTATTATGTCACACCCTTCAGCTCCAAGATCTACAACGCATAAAACCCAAAAACATACCTACAAATCAGTGCAAAATACCAGTATAAATTGAAACAAAAAATAAAATGAAAGTGTAAAAAAATGATTGAGCATTTTTTATTCATCATTCATCATCCCTATTGACAACTCAAAAAATCAAGTCAGCTCCAATAACAAAAAGAAACTTGAATCCGCTTTTATAAGACAACCTTCAGGTCTATGATCTACACCACACACAACCAAAGATCATATCCACAAATCAGGGAAAAATATTTACATGAATTGAAACCAAAATAGAAATTAATGAAAATAGAAAAAAATGATCTCCATAGAATAGACATTTTTTATTCATCTATATTGACATCTCAAAAAAGAATCTTATCTATGTTCCATGCGGGGTCAATATGTTCAATCCATGAGCTTCTTTCATATACTCAAAATGGGTTGTAACCACAAAGCCATACAATTCCCTCAAAATAAAATTAATATTTCTAAATATCATCAATAGTACAACTACATCAGACTGGCACAAAAGAATATCAAGGGTTTTAATAAAAATGCATCTATTTTCATTGAAAACACAAATAATGCTCAATTTCAACGTTGAGATGCCGCTTGACTATCAAAAACAGTTTCATTAAATTATCAAATAAAACATTCAGCATCTTCTTGGACAACTGAAATAGAAACATGATTTCAACACGCAACAAAAGTTAACCAAATGAAACAATCTAGAGCTCCAACATAAGGAATTAATAATAAAGTTTAAAAACATTAGATTAAGCCTTATTTTGGCAGCACTTATATAAAACTACAAATAATTTCTCAGAATAAAATAGAATGTGATGAATCCATTTTGATCTTCCAATCTTTGAAAACATCATTAAAAAACAGTGTCTTCTCTTTGGAACTCTTCAAACCATAGGCCTATACATTGGTAGGCATTTTGAAAATAAAAAAATAGAAAACCAATGGTGATGGGTATATTTATCTTAAAACAATTGTAATTAAAAAGTAGATCAAAACTACTTTAAGTGGTAGAAAACCAACACATCAGGAAATTAAAGGTAGAGAAATAGTTGTGTAGTCAATAAACGGAACTGTATAACATGACTTAACCATAACGGCTTCCAGCAATTACCAGTTCTGATAAATTGTTTAGAAGATGTCAAAGAAAAGTGATATTAGTAAAAATGGAAACTGAAATAATTAAAGACAGTTAATTTTCAGCAAGAATATAATAATGCATGATGATAGCAAATACCTCAAAACATCTACTGATCTCAAATAGGGTTTTTTTCTCCTGAAATATTTTTAGATTCGAATATGCAGTCACAAATGATGTTGATGTCCCACTGATAAGTTGGGAAGATGACTCCGGTGTTGACCTGAAATGGAAAAACATGAAAAAACAAATATATGATTAATTACTACGAATATTTTATACAACATTTTATATAATAGACCTGGATCTAAGGAACATGAATAATCAATTATATGTGCATTGGTTACGCATAATGTATACAAGCATTTTGCACAGAATAGATCACCAGGATTTTAATGTTTCCATAAATGGAATGCTAGGATTGAACATAAAATAAATATTCCATGGGAATTATACAAGGTTCGTATTAGATCATGTGGTGATATCCATACTATATTAAACCTTTCTCACCGGATCTATAGATTCGTCAAAATTTGGTACAACATAGTTTGTTACTGCATTAAATTCCCCACAAAGAATCATCAATGTCAGGTTCATTCCAACAACGTGCATTATCTTCCAAAGATTAATCATACCAAAATGTACACCGAGCAGTTTTATAAATGGTGAATTGATTTCATGGATCCTTGTTTGTTTTCAATATCACAATGATTCATGTTCATCTTTACAGATTCTGAATTCATAACATAATGGGATAAATCCATTAACATCAAGGAGTTCATGACTACATTTTTTATCATGTTTATGAATTACCACATAATTAATTGACATGGGATCCCTCACACCATACTCCAAAACAATAGTACCATCATCCAAGTCTCTAATATGAACCATTTATTCTCTAATTTATACACATGGTCCAACTATACTTTTTGTTATCATTCACAAGTGAATGGAAATATAAAAAAATTTAACAAAGTAATATTTATCGTTCTATAGAATATAGTGGATTAGAAGATGATGAGATGGCATAGAAAGATCTCTAAAGCCATGTGAGAATATCATATGACAACTCAGACATCCATCCAAGTGACTCATTTCTCCCTATATTTCAATTTCCATTATTGAGGATAGCCATCTATAATAAGTTAATTCTAGATAAAAGTTCTCAGGAAAATATAATCTAGTTGGATGCCCAAAATGAAAATAAGATATAATTGTTTCACAATCACTAAGTCAATTGTAATTAAGTGTCAATATCATTTAACAAGAAGCATCGCCTTCACTCATTATTCCAAGGTGATTTATTTCTAGAATTGAGTGCAGAAAAGATACTTGGATGAAAAACCCAGATGTTGGAAACTAAATGGGAAGGGCTCTTCACCATTACCAAGTTCTACTCAATGGTGCAGAAACATTGATCATCATTGATGGGAAGATCTTCACACCTCCCACCATTTTGAGTTTCCTAAATATGTATTTCATATATCATTATTTTGGGTCTAAAGTCCCTATCCTATAACTTCAAACTATAGAACATTTTTCCTAGATGTATGTCCTTAAATAGAAGTATCCCACAGTCCAATTTCAATATGTATGTCCTTAAATAGAAGTTCCCCATAGTCCAATCTGTAAGAACTTTTATTCGAGAACCCCAGGCTCCAAGCACCATGATGTTAACCTATGTAATGATTTTCATAGGTAGTGTAAAGTGGAAATGGGATTTCTATTCAGGTCAGGTTTACAATTCCCTAAATGAATAAAGCATCTCACCCAATGGTAAAAACTATATGACCTTAAACTCCCACACTTTCTTTGGTCTAAGAATCATGACCTGAAACTATGAGGACCTTTCTTTTGTAATTCTAAACTAGAATCGGGATTTCCATTCAAAATAGGTTTTTCACCCCTAGTTGGATAGACCATCTCACCCCATTTATCCTAATCTGTATAACCATTATCTTCTACTACTATTGGTCAAATATTCATGACATTAAACACTAATTCCCTCTTGGTATTAGATGTATAATTGTAAACTCTAGAACCAAACGTTCCATATTGGATGAATGTAATGAACTATATTAGACTGAACCAACGCATTACCCGACCTGGCCTGTCACTAGTCTGGATGGGAATTCCCCATACCCATGGATTGACAAATGGTTCTTGGACATCAAGGAATCAAATTGTGAAAGGATTCTCCCTAAAATTGTAGTTAAAATTACCACCATATCTTCTACTGAAATTCCAGCATGCACCCTCCATGCATCAGACGTCCATAAGACATCAATAATAATATTAAAAAAATTAACAAACCAAAGAAGTCATAATTTGTAATGTAATGATTCAACCTATGTTTTAATACATGTAAGCATCATCCAGAAAAAACACATATCAAGCAACAAAAAATAGAACTGTATAAAGATAATGAAATGCCAATTTGACAAATACATCGATATCCAAAATAAAATATAAACTCAAAATGAACCATTCACATGAATCCTCCTTGCAACCTATGGTCTCACTAAACTCTACTCACCAATATGAACCTAAGATAATGGTAACCAATCCGAAGGGAAATTTTACCCTATATAAATCATAATAGCTACCAACACACATAGACACTATAGTGTGAATGGAGGGTGTGAGATAATAGACCATGGAGGATCTTTCCATACAGTCTATGCAAATCTATTAAATAGACAATCTGTAAATTCTTGATAGATATGTGGTAAAAAATAATGTTTTTATTTTAAATAAATTATAACTAGACTACTAGAAATTTGATCTACGACCATGGTTCTATATCCAGGGTCATAAAAACTATAGTCTTAGGGAAACATATTTCCATAATTTGTGTTAAACAATGTTCATAGGGATGAATGTGACATCCTATTGATAGTATGTGGGGGCGTGGAGATAGTCCAACCAACAGCCATGGTCAATTAAAACCATGGATGAAGGTGAGTGTGAAAAACTCTAAACTTTCATGTGAAATAGGTAGTAAGAGAATGAGAAAGTTCTAAGACCATGACTCTATTTGAAATTGATTGTAAATTGTTATATAGGAAAATCCATGGTAGACCATGGTTGTAGACAGGGTATATGGCCATGTTTCACATGGATCATGGTTGTAGGTGTTCTTGAAATTCCTAGGGCCATGTATTTCTTGGACCATGTCCATAGGTGGGACCAATGTGCATGGCCCACTTCGATCATAGTCATTTATCCCAGGATTTAATGGGGTTTTCATAATTTTAATGCCTAATAATGTATATATCTATGTGTGTATTAATAAATTTGTTGAGTAAAAGGTCAGTTGTAAAGCATTATATGGAATACAAAAGAGGTCCCGAGATCAAATCTCAATGGCTTTGTTTAATTTTTTGAAAGGATAGGGACACAGTCGCTGACTGTGGCATTAGGTACCTATGAACATAGTCTCGTAAACCATGGACATAGTTGTCATTGGAAAATGAAGGGTAGCCTATAGCCATGAACCACATGGACTATGGTCCTTGAGGACCTACAACCATAGTATAAGACCATGGTTGCAACATAGACCCCATTGTAATGACAATACATGCCATGGTCTATGTAAACCATGGTCTTACACTACAACCATGGTTTTTGGGTCGATATCTATGGTTTGGCACCATGGAAACAGTCACATTCGAGTTATGAATATCTAATTCCATAAATAATGGAATCCCTCATTTTAAATCATTTATAAATGTATCCACTTTGAAAAATTAAATTGGTAACTAGGAAGATCAAAAGAAGCCCATTTTAATCCATTTACATATATTTCCTAATATCCAACCATAACAAGGGAATTCCAATTTTAATTAAATCGACCATTAAAAATCATCCTTAAATGAAATTTTGAAAACTCATCTAGGAATAAATAAATGAAACAAAGTCCAAATGGAAACACAATTTCAATATTCAATAAGACAGTAAAATAATTCAAATCATCCCACTATCCATACAAGAATAAGGGGATATGATAAGAAAGAAATTAAAATGTCTATGAACAACCACTAATCATGAAAATGTCAGGGGATAGACTCTAGGTACTATTTTGTGCCGGTCCTAATCATAATATAAAAAACATTGATCAATAACCGATAAACATTGAACCATAATAACACACACAACAAAATTATTCTACATCAGCCTCATCATAATGACACCTCCCCACTGGCCCAGGAAAAAAGAACAACTGGGGACACCCTAGCACCGTGTTTATCAATTTAGTTATCATGAAGTAAGACCTCCAAACATGAAAATTAGGTTCCCATGACCAACCAACCATGGAGGTGAGCATGAAATCAACATAGTTAACAATAGAAAACATAGGTAATGTCTCACACATCACCTCCAACACCCTTTCATAGAACAACCCCTTCATACATCATCAATCACATATTTATAAAAAAACCAAAAAAAGGTGCAATAAACATACGAGGCATCAAATAGGGTTTCATGACCAATGAGATCATTTATAAAATATAGTAGCGAAGGGGAAGTCACATGAAAACTAACTCTGGATTAAAATAACCCCTTTTATGATTCATTAATATCTCAATATTTCAAAAAATTTATAATTCACTAGAACACGCCCACCATTTTAATTTAAATGATTTACTTGAAACCTAGAAACTTCTTTGAAAGATTGAAACATGACCCAAGGCCGAAAATTTCCATCTAACAATTTGAAAGAGCGCATTGGGAACAAGAACATGAAATATCATTTAATCTGAATTTCACAGAAACCCTAACATAAATTCAATTCAATTAAAAAAATATAACAATGATTTTAGGTGATGAAACATCAAAAGTGGAAGTACATTCCTGATAAGAGGGCCAAACATGGATGGATTGATTGATGAATGGGATTATCTCTAGGCCCCTCCCTGCACCTCGTCTTTATAATTGAAAGAGGATAAAAGCAATCTAACATTAGTGAATGAGGGTGTGAGAAGCTGTAGATAATCGATTGTATGGGTGTGGGGTGTGATGAACCGAGGGTGTGAGTGCAGGTGAGAATCGCTATAGCGTTGTCGGCGAGCGATGAAGATTAGGAGGCCATCGCGTGGTGCGGGGAGCATCTACTGGCATAGATGAGATAATATGTTAAATATTTTCCTTTTTTTAAATGACAGATTCCCATATGGATATTTTTTTATAATAGTAATATAATTCTTTTAATAAACTGTTACTAATAAAAAAATATTGTTAAATAATTTGTTTGGACTAAATAAATACTAGTAACAGATTTATATGTTGAAAATAAACTGTTGGGAATAATAATTAAAAACAATGGATCTATTTATTGGAAAAAAATGTAGGTATTAATATGATAAAGTAAAAAATTTAATTGTTAGTAAATTATATGTTGGTATTAAACAATTAATAACAACAGTTATATTTTTCGATAAAAAGAAATGTTGGTACTTGAATTTTATACCAATAAAACATAATATCTGTTGGAATAACTCATTTATACCAATAGATATATTGTTTGTCACTAAATTTCTGTTGGTAAAAGTCAATAATTTTTTAGTGATAACAACATTTTGAACCTTTAATTCTTTAATTACTTATAAACTCTCATATATTTAAAAAAATTTAAATTATATAGCTTGTAAAATATTCCTTTTAGAATCTAATAATTTATTTATATACCATTAATACCTACTGTTCAATATCCTTATAGATTTTTATGTCCTTTCTGGTAATTTTTAAAATCCATTATCTAATGTCTAATATGACCACCATGATAGAATGTCCCAACTTCTTTGATTTCGCTAGAAGTGTGGACTCTTGGTGGCCTATTTTCTTTCCTTTCTTTCCAAAAACACTACCCTTATCTTATTGTACTATCAATACGCCACTTGATCCTAGATCACCCATTCCATTCTTAGTTATACTCAACATATTTAGGAGATTTTGTAAGGTTTTATATAATTCATTCATGTTGTAACTAAAAACAAACTATCAGAACCTTTATGGAAGTGATTGCATAATGAAATTAGTGGGAAGTTAAATTTTATGAGGTGAACCCAACATATCTAAATCGTTAAGAAGGCCAATAGCATTCAGTACATGAGTTGAGATAGAGGTAACTTCTCCCATTTTACATTAAAAGGGATCCTTTGGAACCACATACCTTCCATTTCTACATTCCTATTGAAAGATCATATTTAGGATATTTATCATTTTATAGGCATATATATACTCATGTTTCTTTTTCAACTTAGACTCAATGGTGAGAAGAATGAGTGTGGAGACCTCTAGGGAATCCTTTAGATGTTATTCAGAGGCATTTAACTCTACATGTAGGACATCATCACAAGTTGTTTCCTTCGAAAGTGGTTGTTCCATCACATAAAATTTTCTCTATTTCTTGAGAACAATTCTCATGTTTCAATACTAGTCAAGGAAGTTATTTCATTTTAGTTTTTTTAAATATAAAATTGATCTTATGTTAAAAATGGATGATTATGATTCTATTATCTAGAATAAAATCTTTAATCAGATGAGTATCATATTTTATTACCCTTAATAAGGACCTTTATAGAATGAGCTCCCACTAAAATGATAAACCTTTTTAAAATACACCATACACATTTTTGAGCAAGATCCATATTCTATAATGAATTACACTAATTAATAAAATATGTAATCTATAACTATTTATGGTAGTCAATAATTGAAAATCATATTATATATGACTATTGGGTAGTTAAGCACGTAGCTCTTTTTCCAATCCAGCTAGTGGATAAACCCAACCCTATTCATCTAGTATCCTAACTATCAGGGTTTCCCATCTAATATAACTCAATTAAATCACTAAAAACAAGGTTCATAACCATTAATGCCACGATATTAATTTCTTTCATTACAAAAGGAAATTCATGGGCACCTAACCATTAGGATCACCTATGTTGAATAATCGAAGTATTAAAAAGTTCTCATTTGGAAAGAATATAACACTAAGTATTTTGAAGGATATTTAATCTCACCATATTATCTCATGTTATTCATTTGTAAGTTGATGATTATAACAATTTTATTTTTTGAATATGTGATGCCTGAGACTCATGATCTCTGATCTGATGGAATAAACTCATACTCTACAAGATTTATTTGATACCAATTGTAAAATTATGGATATAACCATATATTATTACAAAATCAATAACAATTATTGAATAAATTACATTTGAAGGATATTTATATGTTTATAAATTAACATATTTAGGACATATGATAATCTAATGAATCCCATTTCCTTCTTAAATGATAAAAAAAATTCATTATATCAAAGGAACTACTTAATTTATGATTAGTACTTAATATCTTCCATTAATTCTTCCACATGTCTTTTCCTTCTAAAAATATCGCCTGTACTAATTTTTTCATAACTTGGGGGATGAAAACATAATGAAGGAGTGAGATCAATATAACTAAAGTATTAATGGCATAAATATTATGGTAAGAATAAGTAAACAACATGAATCCATAATCTGCTTGAAACTGGGATCATTCAAAATCCTTAAAAATATATGAATTTATGGATATCAATAACATTAATATCATAATGATGGAATTAATAATTTTTTACATCTAAAACCAATTTTTAAGGACTTATTCTAATATAATTTACTTGTCATCGAGACCACAATCAAGATATCTTATTGAATTGGGAAGGTATACACCAAATACTCAAACTCTTTTTGTCCAATGAGATATTTCGATGCATCAAGGAACTATATAATACTGGGCCCCACCCAACACATTATTAATTATAATTAATTCACTATAAGAGTCAACAACACCTTTCATACTATTCCCTAAGGAATCATTAGCAGAATAAAAACATGTATATCCATATAATGGAGAATACGGAATGTCAATACATGATTAACCTATGTCAGTGGTAAATAATCATCAAGGATGATAATAATTTTATCTATTTAAAAAAATTAATAGCATGATCATAACCCGTTCAGAGAAATTAGGTGGATAGTTAAAAAATATAGTCAACTTTCAAATAATCATCCTTTCTATATTAATAATATATGAAAATCTAATACTTTTCCCTGTATTAATAAAATAACATTATTTCTAGGTGAAAATCATCCAATATGAATTATGTAAAATTTTATATTCACAACATATCGATAAATGGGTATAAAAATAATTCAATACTAGAATAACATGATCATAATCCATCCAAAAAACAAAGTGGATTGTTTCAAAATAACATATCCCAATAAGTGAGAGTGATTTTACAAATGGTTTATATGGTAGGAATGTATATACCTATAAAACAGTGATAAAATATCACATCTTAAAATAAAAGGGTATAATTTATACAAATTATATGAAATATGTTCAAGCTAATGATCTTAAATAAATGAATAAAAATGGTGTTACCAAAAACTCTTACGAATGGGGTAACAATTGATTCAAAATATATTTTTTGAAAGTAACTTACATTGTCTCAGTTTACCCCGTGAATTATAAGGAAAAATTATATATATAATTCATGGTATATTAAAATAATATAACACAATACAATAAAAATATGGTTCATAACTTGTAATATGTCTCAAAGAATCAAAATTGAGACCAAGAAAACCCTTACGTCTTGAGTAACACTTTAATCAAAACACTTTCAAAGAGTGGGATTGTAATTGAAATTATTATACTACTATTAAAATATATTTAATGATATAATATATTAAATAGATAGTATTTATACCATGTAAATTAATGTAGGTGAATAATAACAATCATGTCTCAAAGAGATGACTTTGTGATGAAACCCCTTACCGCGATATTGATTCATTCTATACGTGTGGATAATATTTTGAATAAAATAATTAAGTTTATTAAATACATACTCAAGAAACTTATTCATAACTACAACTATTTATCCTCCTTATTTGTAGTCATTATATATATATATTAGTTAGTTTTTATCTATTTTCAACACCTGGTGTAAGTAATCGTTATTACTTTGAACTAGTTTTGTAAAAATGGGGTAAGTGTCTATTATTTTCAAAAATAACATCATTATTATATCAAAAAAGATGATACAATATATGTTATAATATATTTTATAAATAAATAATCTTATTTCATGGTATTTTTTATTATGATTCATGATGTTGAAATCGACGAAGAGGGTGTTTGGGTGTTTCTTAATGAATGGAGGGTGATTTCTTAATTAATGAGTTAAATATTCATATAAACATACCATAACAAAATAAATATTTACATACTTATATTAATCTAGTTAATAAGTTCTCACAATCATACATGATATAAATTCATATTATTTTTCAAGTAGGTGGTCAAACCGACCAAAACATGAACCTACCATGATTAATGAATTATTATGAGACTATTTAGTTGTAATATAATTATTCCAGAAGAATAATGATATTTTTTAGTTTTTATTATCATTATATATAAAAATTGAAAAAAATTATAAAGATAATACTAATTATATAAAGTCACTACTAGAAAAAAGAGATCATTTTCTTCTTAGTTTTCTCGTTTTAAATGATTGAATTAATGATAATATTTGGTTGATAATATCATTAATATGTTAAATAATTTGTTACACCATAACCATAATAGTATAATAGAAATAATATTTATTCTTTAATACCATCCTCATATATAAATTTTTAATATGGTGATAGAAAAGAAAACATGTTGCATCATGAAGGTAGTAGTCTGCATAACACATGAACAACAGTTTTATTTTTCATAATGGATTGAATATATAAATAAAAATAGATAATATTATTAATATAGTAACATTGAAGTATATAAATAATTTTAATATCATAATATTATTGTCTCTAGAATAATTTTGATAGCATGTAATTAAGGAAAAAAATTAAGTAGTAGAAAATACTCAGGTCAGGCCCTTGAATTTCACTAAGAAGTCTCTGTGGAAATGATGTTATTAAGCTAACTAATGGTGACCAGAAGTTTTTTAATGTGGTAGAAAGTTATAGGATAGATAAAATTGGAAAATATTAAATACTAAATTTTATGGAGAGGTGAGCCTTTCTGTGGAGGAGATGTTACCCTTTTATATAAATGAGGAGAAGGGTAGTTTTGGGAGTAGCACTTACATTTTCAATATAGTAAGATAGATATTCAATTGAAAAAGTAAAAAAAATTGAATAAAAAATACAAGATTAAAATGAGTGTGGTTATATAATCGCCTCATCCACTCCTATTTTATAAAACATTGAGAGATTTAGGGATTTTCGTTTTATGTTTTTAAATTTTACATAAATTTATTTTTACCTCGCTAATTAATTTCTTACCTTTGTAGTTAATTTTAATGAAAACTATTTATATTTAACCAATTCATACTTCTAATTCTAAATTTCTAAATTACTTTATCAAAAAATTCTAAAAGGGTTAAAATTTAATTATAAAATAAACACACTTTATTGCATAAAATAGTTTTTAGATAAATAATGTTTTTATGTTTTAACTTTATATATATGATAAAAGTATCATGTATACTGATTTTAATAACATAAATTTATTTATTAAAAAACATTTATATATGGATTACAATTCAATCAAAAACTAAATATCCCTTCAAAATAATCAACTAAAAGAAAAGACCGAAAGTACTTTTTTTATTAAAGTAACATTTTAATTAGTTCTAAAAATGTTTCACGTAAGATTTATAAGAATGAATAATAAAATGATTAATTATAGTTCATATATTAATATTTTATAACATAAAAGGTTTTCTAATCTAATATATCGTTCATATATATTGATAAAGTGATGAAAATTACAAGTTTCATAAAAACTTGATTTTTCAACTAAAAACCTCCTTTTCAGAAAAAGTTCAAAAAATCATAATAAGTAAATTTTGATATGAGCAATGAAAAAATGAAGTTAATTATTATTAATTTTAAATTCCAAATTATATAAATTCAATTTTTGAAAAAAAAAATAGAATGTAATGAAAAAATATTTTATTATAAAATTACTTTTTAAAATATGAGTTGTTATCATTCACTATTTCATACCATTTACCCACTAAATTATTGTTAAAAATAATTAATATCAAATATATTTTAACATTAATAATATTTTTCTTCAAAAATAATTTTTTATGCCATAAAAGGTGACTATTTTATAAAAAAAATTTCTAAATGGATAATGAACTTATTTTTCATTTTCGGTAAACTAATTTAATTTAATTCATATTATTTTTTTCCATTGTTTTCTATATAAAAAATATGAATAAATTTTCTAGTCATATTCATTAATTCTAATTCAATGGATATATTTTAATAGTCATAATTATTATATCATGGTTTCATTTGAGTTTTGTGTTGTGTGTGGGGAAATATATAAAACAAATTAACTTATTTAAATGTAATCTTATATTATACTTTCAGGGTGTTACATTCCTCCACCCCAAAATAAATAAACTGCATCATCGCAATTTGAATCATAAGATCAAAGTAATTTCTATAGGTATCTCATAATTTACCATACACCACTAGATGATCATTGGTTTATTTATGATATGGAATGAGATTTATATATATGAAAAATCGTTATAGAAACTTTATAATTAATGTTAACCATTTCCTAATTTCACATTGAATTATAATAAGTGATGTAGATATATATCCTAATGGAATAAATTCATTCAATCCTTTAAAATTATTTATATGATATAATTCCACTAGGGTATTTATTTATAACTCAATATCTATAAGTTGGTGAAAACATAGATGACATGGGACAATAGAAAATATAGAGTGAAAACTAAATATTTGATACATTAGTAGTGGTTGTATTGGACTTCCCTTATTCACATGGTTGTTGGTGACTATTTCCCTGGTCAGCCTTTAGATTATGACATTAATTCACATAATTCCTAGCTCTCATACAATTAAAGTAATGAATTTTTTTAGCTTCTCTATTTCCCTTATACTTGTGAGTGTGGTTACTTTTATCTCCACACTTATAGAATTTACCAATCCATTTAATAAAATTACCCCATGTATCTTCCCACATTTTTGACATATATGAAATTAAATTTTATTTATTTTATCATCTTAGTCACCTAAATTTTTATGATATAACATCCTCCTCTTATTTGGTGTGTTTAAAATTTCCACTATGTTTACATGTTTAAAAATAATATTTTAAATATGATTTGGTATAATTAAAATATTTCTCACTCCAACCCTTAACCCATTATGTTTTTTATTGGGATAGTTTCTACATTGTTTATGGAATCCACTATTAACTTGGTTTATTTAGTCTTCATCCATTAATAAAACTAAGAGTGTTTACATGAGTGAAAATAATTATAAGAGAATTATAATAAAGAACCATAGGAAAATTTAACCTCAAGATGTCTCACATTATAACAATATATTGTTATCCTATAGTTCTTAGAAATCAACTTGTATAAGACTTGGTTCAACATCTATCACTCTCATTTTGACATATATCATTCTTTGTTCAAGATATATTACATTGAGTTGGGTTTTCTTACTCTTTTTAACCTAATACTTAAAATAAATATCCTAAATTACAATGAACTTCCTTAAAATATTCTAAACCCAATAATAATTTAAATATATTCTCTAAAAATCCAACTTATCTTTCCTAAAACAACATTAATCATATAACCAATTATGTATATAACATAATCATACACTCTCAATAAAATACCATTCCATAGACATATTTAAATATCCAAATCAATAAACCAAAATGAATTTATATATTCCTCCAAGAAATTAAATATATCTTTTATCCTAAAATTGTATTAACAAATAATTCATAGGGTCACACACTAGTCACTGTATATCATAATCCAAAAAACGAGATTTATTTCCCAAAAATATAATGAATAAATTACCAATCCCAAGGATACCAATTATTATTTGGCTTACTTATTTAAAATAAAACCACCACCTATTATCTAATGATCATGTATATGCTAAACATAAGAGTTATCCATACCTCAATAATTTTTTCTTAAATAATTATCCCCAAAAAATAACCAGGTCATAAAATCACTTTTTAAGGTTATTAATACAATTTAATATATGTCACAACACCTTTAAAGTAAAGATAATAAAGAACAATCATTATATGTTTCATATAATCTCCTAACTTTTAGAATATAACAAAATTTCATTGATAAATGTCACTCACTAATTAGAATAGCTAATAATTTAAGTAAAATTTCAATCTCACTACCATATTTAAGACTAGAAAACTCACATTTCCCATCATAATAATCATATAATAATATTCTACTTCATTTAAGAATGTTCCCTTATATGGTTATAAGACATAGTGGTGTCTAGGAACATACATTTCTCATATTCATTTTCCAGTTCTTATTCCAACAAAACACTAAAAAAAGTCCATTATAATATAAAAAATATGAATATGAAAAAAATTAATATGTATTCCCTTAGGATATATTTTTTAACATATGTATCTTTTGGATCAACATATGACTCCCTTGTTCAATCCTTGGTTATCCATGGTCATTCTACTATTAAGTTCTATAACCAAATTAGTTAACATCATTATTATATCTTTCATAATAGTCCATAAATAGAATGAGATTAACCAAACAATATCACCTAGAGTGTCTCTCCAGGTGATGACATAAACGGACTTCTGACTTCGGTAAAAAAATTAATTTATACTTTTATATGGATTTGAAATTGTTTTTGGAGGTGCGGGACGAGACCGGTTGAATTTGTTTTCACTTTTTCTGATAAGAGAGCACTTTGGCTTCGTAATGTTCGGCCCAAGGGTAGGGCACGGTCAAAGCCATGTGGCTTCACTAGATCATCTTGTGGCCTTTTTTATGTGCGATTAGTTAATTGATTAACCAAATGAACAATAAATTGAATGCCAAATGAACTTAGAAAAATAAAAATTATTTTAGAGTTGTTTTAATAATAATAATAATAATAATAATATTATTATTATTATTATTATTATTATTATTTTCATCGATATTTTAATTAGGTTTTTAACATTGTGTTATTCTCATAATTATAAAATTATTAACATCATTATTTTTATTATTATTACATTTATATTCTTTATTTTTTTGGGTTTTTGGGGTCTTATTTCATTTTCTTTTTTTTTATTTTTCCTTTTTCCCTCTCCTACCTCTAACCTCTCTCTTTGTGCTGCACACAGACCCCCCCCCCCCCCCCCACCAAAACCCATTGTGTGTTTCTCCACTAAAACTACCCTTGTTTGTGTGCCTCCATCTCCCTAGCGCGCTCCACCCCTTTTGGTCGGTGCTTCCTCTCCACCCACCCTCTCTGGATGACCGCCTCATTCCACCTTGAACCAAACCCTGCAATCCACCCTCTCTTGTCCACCACACCTTTGCTAAACCCCCCCCCCCCCCCCCTTCTGGAAAAACTTTGGTCGGCACCTCATCTTTCCAGCTGGCACGACTCACCCCCGGCAGCACCTTATCTCGCCCAGCCAGCCTCCCGCACCCTCTTCAAAGGTGAATTATTATATGATTGGTTGTTTCTTCCATTAGGGAGGATTTAGGGTTGGAGTTTCATGTTACATTAGGTTCTATTGTGATATCTTTTTTTATTTCTTGAATTTAGGGGTCAATTTGAGTTTATTATGGTGTGATTGGCGAGCTGTTAGATTTGTGTACCAAATTTTTGTGGTTCTCTACACTGAGGTATGTCGTTTCTCATATAAATATTAATTGATGAATTAAATTTATTATTTAATTAATTTATAATATTTATTAATTAGTTTTCATGGTGATAATTTTGGTTTATTTGAGGTTTAATATGCATTGGATTTGTTAGTAGTGTGTTTATGCGATATGAGTGCATTATTCTGGGAAAACCCATGTTGAGATATTTATTAGTGTTTTATAAATTGTGCAGTTAGTTTTTTTAGAATGTTCAAGGGATTCAGTTTTTGTTTTGGTGTGGCATCAATATGTGTTCAGTTATAAAATAATTTTCAAGTGATTTTTTGATGTTTTAAGTCATGCGACACATCCTGAATATGTTTAATTATTTTTTAGTGGTTTGTTGGATTATAAAAATTGATAGATTTAAGTTTTTAATGGTTTTTGTTGTGTGTATTATTTAAAAATGGAATTTGTGTGTGTAAGATGTGGTATTGGGTATAGGTAGTGACTGGTTTTGTTTCCTTATTTGAATATGAAATGTGATATGAACTCGGAACCTTTTGAGCACAAATGGAAATCCCAGGTACTGGGTGGGAGGGCTAGGACTAGTGTGATACTGATAATGAAGTGGAATCATCCTGGTTTCAATTAGTTGGAGTGATGAATACAACACTAACTAAACAATCTGAAGATGATTAGAGACCACGAGGTTATGGGTGTGTTCCCTACTAGTGGATCGTGCATAAGATAGCAGGTTATCGTAGTTTTTATACCACTTTCACCGAGACACAAGATTCTACAGTCCCACTATTTACTATTAACTATAAAAACTCTTCCATAGTTTGTGGTCTTTGGTCACTTTGTTCTCATTATCGGCATATGGTGTTATATTTAAGATACTATAAAAGAAAATGTTATTTTTTATTTCAAAAATGGAATTCCTTTAATGTTGTTTTCCTTAAATCTGTTAAAGAATTTTATTATTTTATTCTATTAAAATTGAAACTATATTTGTCATTTAATATTTATCTGTGAAATTTTTTCTTAGTGAAATCCTACTAGACGTTAGAGCATACCCTACTTACACCTTTGGGGGTAAGTATATTTGGTTATTTTTTATACAGGTAAGGGTAAGGCTTTTAGAGATAGTGATTCGGGTTGTTCGAGATATTTAGTGGACAATGTTGTGGAGATTACTTGAGGGTGGTTTCCTCTTTCCAGGCAGTGGGTTTTGAGATGGTTTTTGGTCACTATACTATATTTTTTGTTTGGGTTTTATTTTAAACATGTAACTAAAATTATGTTTTTTTTATTAAAGGATTGTTTGGTTTTGCCTTCCATTTTTGGTTTAGTTTATGTTGTTGGATGTTTTATATTTATATACTTGGGTAAAGCATTACCAAACATTATTTTTGATACCCGACCACTTGTGTCAGTCCGTGTGTATCAGTAACGCTCTCTGGGCCTTACTGCGGACCTGGTCGGGCATCGGTTGGATGGCAACCTGACTTAGTTCATGAAAAAATGGTATCAGAGTAGGTTAAGACCTTTCAGTTATTTTACATGGGATGAGTCTAGTTAGACTTGAGATAGCACTGTCAGAACTCAGATCTATAGTTGTGAGTAGGGTGCCTAGCCATCACACCTCATGATAGATCTTAAGTCACTATGGGATGTCGGGAAGCTTTTTTGACTTCTCCTCTAGGTGGGATGTGTAGGCTATAGATTATACATGGAAATCAGGTGGGGGAGAAGTGGTTTAGTCACTATGTTTCTTGTGCATGTTTGGTTTATTGATGTTTATTGTTCTTGCTGAAAGTTTATTTGTTTCTATCCTAATGTATTAATGATGTTATTATGTGACTATTGATTCATGTAGTAGCATGCATCCTTGGAAAGCTCCCATGCACCCACATGATGAAGATGGAGAGAGTTCTACCTCACTACATGATAAAAAGTTGGTGGAATCTATGGTGTGGTATGTTTAGGGTTTAGGACATGGATTGGTTCCTACTCCTACTCCTACTCAAACTCTAGAAGATGATACTATTCCTAGGAAGGGTAAAGCTAAGGAGTTTCTCAAGAACAAGACACAAACATTTTAAGAAAATGAAGATCCACAAAAAGGATTGGAGTTTCTTCAGAAGATAGAGCACATGTTGAAATTTCTTGACACACTTGGGGAGGTCATGGTGAAACATTCCTCTTTTATGCTAGAGGTTCCCAATCACAGGTGGTGGGAATCAGTAATTCAAGTTGGGAAGCATGAGTAGATGATCCGAATGTATTTCAAGACCATTTTCAACGATCAGTATTGTCCCGATGTCCTAGACTATGCCAGCTCCCTGGAATTCATGGATATTTACAAAGTAGATCGGTCAGTGATGGAATATCATAACTATTTTTCTGATCTAGTGTGCTAAGATCCTAATATTTATTCTAATGAATCTATGAAATCTCAAAGGTTTTATAAGTGGCAGTGACCAGAATGTTACACTTAGGTATTCTTGTACAAGCTAGTAACTTATGCTAAGGTGGTTGATTGTGATTACATGTTCGAGATTTATCAGAAAAGAATGTTTGGATTTAATGGAGTGGTGTCTATTTTGGGTAGT
Organism: Viscum album; assembly: GCA_963277665.1. NCBI lineage: Eukaryota > Viridiplantae > Streptophyta > Magnoliopsida > Santalales > Viscaceae > Viscum > Viscum album. The sequence goes on from OY728147.1 coordinate 589,416,919, forward strand.
GGTAGTTCATCCGAGAAAAATAGAAATCATGATGGGCAAGGGAATAAGGGTGGTGGAATCTCCGGTCATCCTTCTAGGAAGATTTCCTCAATTCCTTTTGGCGTAGAGTTTTTTGTGTTCCATTAGTGTAGGAAGGAAGGGCACATCCAGCAAGCATCTAAGTCACATACTAGGCATTTTTATCGATGTGGAGTTATAGGGAACGTGCAACACTTTTGTAGGGTTACTTTCCCATACCAGTCTGGAGTAGGATCTATGGCTTCCAGGGGAGTGTAAATTTAGTCAGATCCAACTAGGATGATGGGATCTCAGTTTGGTGGTCATGCCGGCAAGGCCAGATCATCTTCTGGGTAGATCCAGATTAGGGTAGACCCACAGGTGAGTGGTCATTCTTAAGCAGGCACCAGGCATCAGCATGTTGTGGATCAAGCACTAGTGGTATCTGATGCATGACCTTCGACTGTTCCAGGTACCATTCTGATTGCATCTTCTATAACTACAATTTTATTTAATATTGGTGCTTTAGTTTCCTTTATATCTTCCCTCCTTGTAAACTTGTTCAACTTATAAATAGAGTTGTTGTATATTTCAATGGAGTTGGTAACATTGTTGGGTAGAAAGAAGGAGAAAGGCCTTAGGTTTCTGTTGTGTGCACTTTATATGACAGTAGTTGAGATGGAATGAAATTTCTTGGTCCTGGATATGGACCTTTTTGATGTGATCCTTGGAATGGACTAGCTCGTGTACTTATAAGGGTATATTGATTGCAAGTGATGGAGATTTAGTTTTGTTTCACCTACTGGGAGTCCTTGAGTATTTCATGGGGAATGGGATCCTCAGTCAAGTCATGTTGGACCTCCATTTCCAGAGATTGAAAATATTACTTACCAGTTATCATCGATCGTACTGGATGATGATGGTGTAACTCCTTAGGTTGTATTACCTTTTTTATTGGATGAGTTTCTATGGGTATTTCCATATTATTTTTCGATATTACACACAGAGTAGGATGTGGAGTTCTTGATTGAATTAGCACCGAGAACAAAACATATATATCTTCCTTCATATCACATGGCCCCCCACTGAATTTAGGGAATTAAATATATAGTTTTAAAATTTTGAATCAAAAGGGTTCATTCAACTGAGCATCTCTACTTGGGCTACCCCAATCATATTCACGAGGAAGGATGATAGATCTCTCCGATTGTGCATCGATTACCAGAAGTCGAATAAGGTAACGATTAGAAATAAATACCCTTTTCCCCAGATTGATGATTTGTTCAACCAGGTAAAGGGGGAAAAGTGGATCTTTAAAATAGGCTTATGTTCAGGTTTCCACCATGTCAGGGTGAGAGAGGCGGATATCCCAATGATAGCTTTACAAAAAAGGAAAGACCACTTTGATTACTTTGTTATGCCTTTTTGGATTGAAAAATTCTATAGCAGTTTTTATGGATCTCATTAATAGGTTGTTCTACTAGTATCTTGACTTGGTTGAAATGGTATTTTTGGATGACATCCTAGTTTACTTTGGATCTAAGGAAGATTGTGAGCATCATTTTTAGATTGTGTTGAGCACTATGTGGGATCATCTCCATTATTCTATGCTTTCAAAGTGCACCTTATGGATTAGAGAAGTAACGATTTTGGGACATGTCATTTTGGAGCAAGGGGTTTCTGTGGATCCTAAGAAGATCAGTGCAGTTATGTCATGGGAGAAACCAATGAATTTGTTTGAGATCAGGAGTTTTCTTGACCTGGGAAGTTATTACAGGTAATTTATTCTTGATTTCTCATGGATCTCTTCTACTATGACTGCACTCACCTGAAAAGGGGTGAAGTTTTAATGGAGCCCAGAGTGTCAGGAACCCTTTGAGAAGTTGAAGCGGCAGTTGACTACCACACCTTGTTGATCTTTCCAGATATTATAAAGGGCTACATGTTTTAGGGAGATGCTTCAAGTATGGGCCTCAGGTGTGTTCTAATTCAAGATAATCATATAGTGTATTATGGTTCTCACCAACTCCAGCAATATTAGAAGAATTAACTAACTGAGAACTTGGAGTTGGTAGTGGTGATGCACACCATGAGGACTGGGCCTCCCTACCTTTTTGCGGAGAAATTTATGGTCTACTATAACCATAAGAGCTTAGCCTACATCTTCTCATAGATGGATCTTAATCTAAGGTAGTTCCATTGGATCGAATATCTACAGGGTTTTGACTTTGATATTGTCTATTCCACGGGATAGGGTAATTAGGTGGCTAATTCCTTGTTATGGAAAGTTCCATTATAGGTTTTGAGGAAGTCAAGTGATGAGTGGACATTGATGGGGATCTTTTCCTAGATGCACTTAGTGACCAAGGAGCAGAACAGAGGTACATTCTTGGAAAGAATTCAGATGACTCATGCTCTTCTGGAGTTGATTCAGAAGGAGGAACCCGGTGATGATTGTGTCAATGGTCTATATAGTTTCTTCTGGTGGGTAGACTTCTTCTAATTTTTCTTTTTCTCCTAAGGGGATTTTTGATTCAAGGGCCAAGAAGTGGGGAAGTTTTCTCTGTAGAAGGTGCTGATGCAGGATAACCACCAATCTCAGTGGGCCATCCATCCTGGTACAAAAAAGATGTATTATGATATTCATCGCCAGTTCTGATGGCCAGGTATGAGAAGGGGAATAGATGAATTTGTATCGAGATGTTATACTTATCGGTAGGTGAAGTCAGAGCATCAAAAACCCTTTGGTTTGCTTCATTTGTTACCCATTACTACCTGGAAGTGGGATAAAGACTCCATAGACTTCATTATTAGCTTGTCTCGTACACCTCGGGGAAGGAATGGTATTTGGGTAGTTATTGACTGTTTGACCAAATCATCCCACATTATTCTGATCAAAGATACAGCTAAAGTTGATGAGTTGGGAAGATTGTATATTTAGGATGTAGTCAGACTTCATGGTGTGCCATCAGCAATTGTTTCTAAAAGATACCCTTGCCTTATCTCTCAGTTTTGGGAAGGCCTCCAATGGGAATTGCGATCGCAGATCAAAATGAGTACTGCATACCATCTTCAAATGGATGGTCATCTGGAGCAAAAAAATTAGATTTTTGAGTGCATGATTCACACATGTGTGTTACATTTCAGAGGATTGTGGGATATCCATTTGGGATTGGTTGTGTTCACTTATAATAATAGTAAAAATCTTCCATTCGAATGGAACCCTTTGAGTAACTCTATGGTTAGGCATGTCAGTCTCCTTTATGTTGGGATGAAATAGGTGAGAAATCACTTTTGGGATTGAGCCTTTTCCAGGAGACGTCTCAGAAAGTCAAGTTGATCCGGCAGTGGATATTGACATCTCAGGGTCACCACAAATCTTATACTGATCAAAGGCATAGAGATATCTAGTTTTTCATGGGTGATCGGGTGTTCTTGAACGTGGCCCCTAACTTGGGTCCCCATCATTTGGGAAAGCAAGGAAATTTAACGTTGATGTATGTCAGGCCTTTAGAGATCAATGAACAGATTATCAAGGTGGCATACCAGTTAGATTTACCTACTCATTAGACTTCGATTCACGATATATTTCAGGTCTCCAAATTGAAAAGGTATAATCTATATCTATCTCATGTGTTGAATTAGGAAGATTTGGAGATAGATCTCTATTTATCAGTGTTTGAGTGGTGAGTGCAGATAGTGGATTCCCAAGAGAAGATGCTTCGTAGGAAGTCCATTCCATCAGTTCTTATCTTTTGGAAGCATGGGAATGATGATCATGAGTCTTGGGAGTAGAAGTGATGGGTTGAGAAGGAGTACTTGTTCTTCTTCTCCGATAAATATTCGAGATGACTTTCTAAGGGAAGAACTTTTTCATGGTGGGGAGAATTGTCACACCCAGATTTCATACTTCAGTAATAATTTTTATTTCTTATTTTTATCTGGCTTTGAAATTATTTTTTGAGTTGGGGGCTAGGACCGGTTAATTTTTTTTGTGATTTTGCTGATAAGAAACCACTTTGGTTAGGCAATGTCTGGTGCATGAGTAGGGCATGGTCGAAACCATGTGGCTTCACCAAATCACCATGCGGCCTACTAGGTGTCCAGATAGTTAATTTATTAACTAAATTAAAAATGATGTCAACCTGAAATGAAATGAGAAAAATAAAATTTATTTTCCAGTTGTTTTAATAATAATATTATTATTATTATTATTATTATTATTATTATTATTATTATTCTTTATAATATTTTAATTAGGTCATTAACATTAATTTATTTTCATAATTATAAAACTATGAACATAATTATTTTTATTATTATAACATTTATATTCCTGATTTTTTGTTTGGGTTTTTTTGGGTCTTATTTTATTTTATCTTTATTTTTTCTTTTTTTTCCTTTTTATTGCCTCTTCTTCCTCCACCCACTCTCTTTTTTTCATGCACAAACCCACCCACCCCACACCCCCCCTGAACCTGATACGCACTTCCACCCACCCACCCTACCTGGGTTCGTCCACCTCCATCTCCCTAGCACGCTCCAACCCTTTGGCCTGCACTCCCCCCCCCACTCTCCCTCTTCGGTGGACCGCCTCACACCACATTGCATAGCACCTATCATGAATACCTCTCCTGGCCACTTCCACTTGGCCACACCCCCCTTCCAGCAAGACTCTAACTTGCTCCTCATCCTTCCTTCCATCCCGACTCACCTTTGGAAGCCCCTCGTCTCGTTTGGCTAGCCTTCCGCACCCTCACCACAAGTGCATTCTTCTTTTATTGGTTGTTTAATACATTAGGGTGGATTTTGGGTTGGGGTTTCATGCTTTGTTAGGATATATTGGGATATTTTTGGTTCGATGTCTGGAATTTAGGGTTCAGTTTGAGTTTATTGTGGTGATATTAGCGAGAAATTAGATTTTTTCACCAAATGTTTGGGGTTTTCTACACCAAGATACGTGGTTCCACATATAAGTATTAATTGATGAGTTAAATTTCCAATTTAATTAAATTATCATATTTATTAATTAGTTTACATTATGAGAATTTGGTTTTAATTGAGGTTTAATATTCATTTGATTTTTTATTAGCATGTTTATGTGATATGAGTGCATTATTTTGGGAAAACCCATGTTGAGATATTTTTTAGTGTTTCATAAATTTTGCAGTTAGTTTGGTAGAATGTGAAAGGTCTTCAGTTTTTATTTTTTTATGGATTCAATATGTTTTTAGTTATAAAATAATTTTCGAGTGAGTTCTTGGTGTCTAAAGTCATTCGAAACATCTGGAATTTATTTAATAATTTTTTTAGTGGTTTGTTTGATTGTGAAAATTGTTAGAATTAAGTTTCAAAAGGTTTTTGGTGTGTGTATTATTAAAAAATGGGATTTTTTAGTGTAAGTGGTGTTATTGGGTAAAGGTAGTGAATTCTTTTGTTTTTTTATTTGAATATGACATGCGATTTGAACTTAGAACATGTTGATCACAAATGGTAAACCTCAGTACAATGTGGGAATACTATGACTAGTGTTCTAGTGATATAGAAGTGTCATCAACACAGTTTCACTTATCTGGATTAAAGAATACAATGAAAACTAAACTTTTGGATGATCATTGAAGACCATTAGGTTATGAGCATGTTCCCTACTAGTGGATCGTGCTCGAGAATGCAGGATGTTGTGGTTTCTATACCACTTTCTCTGAGATGCAAGGTTCTAGGGTCCCACTATTTCCTAGTACCTACAGGGCCACTACCATAGTTGTTACTCTTTGATTATTTTGAGATCACCATCAGCATATGGTGTGAAATTTGAGATACTATACAATAAAAAGTTTTTTTTTATTTTAAAAACCACATTCCTTGAAATTTGTTTTCCTTAAATCTACTTTCATTAAAACAGTTCAAGTGTTTAATTCTTTTCTTTTATTAAAATTGCAACTATATTAGTCATTTAATATTTACGCATGGAAAATTTTCTTAGTATCATCCTATTGGGCATTATCTCACGCCCTACTTACACCTTTGGGTTTATGTAGATTTAGTTTTGTTTGATACAGGTAAGGGTAAGGATTTTTGAGATGGTGATTCGGGTTGTTAGCAATATTTTGTGGACGGTGATGCAGAGATGGCTTAAGGGTTGTGTACTCTTTCCAGGAGGTGATTTTTGAGCTGGTTTTTGGTCACCATACTTGATACTTGTTTTTTAGGTTTTGGTTTAAACTTGTAACTAAAATTATATTCTCTTTTGCTTAAAGTCTTGTTTGGTTGTGACCTTTAGTTTTGGTTTATTTTATAATTTTAGATGTTTTATATTTATATATTAGGGTAAATTATTCCCAAACATTATTTTTGATACTCGGGCACTTCTTTCAGCCCATGGGGATTATGAATTCCCTTTGGGACATTTTGCGGCCCCTGTCCGGTGTCGGTTGGATGGAGACCTGACTTGGTTCAGGACGGGTGTTAATTTTTAGGCCCCCTCATCATGCATCAGAGTGATGATTGAGTTATTACTCAACCAACCATTTTCAAGATGATTACCCAAATGTGAATTTGTGCCACAACCTCATCCAATTTTTAGTATCTAAATAATGATTTATTTATAAGAAAACCAACAAAATTCATACTTTACCAAAATAACAGGATGTTATCCAATAGTTAAACATTTTCCGAGGGTTTTCAGTAAAGTTTTATTATCATAATCCCAAATAAAATGTTCATTATTAACATAACATTAAATCACATACTACCCCAAGTGGTTATCTATAATTTTAAAATTATGATCAACCTCAAATTATAAACCCTTAACTTATCCCCAACAAACAGCCTAATCTCTAACATTATATAAACATTTTCTTTGATACCAACTATGATTCTATAGAAGTATTCTCTTGGATCTGGTTCCATAAACATATACTTTACATACTTACTTTGATACGTTCTATAAATTCTTGAATATAACCATTTTTAATTATAAAATCAATAAGAAAATTATTGAATCTATTACATCAAAACCATCTCTTCAAGATTATAAACTTACAGAACCGATTTACATCAAATAATAATGAATCCCATGTCTTTCTCAACTAATAGATATTTTTTCGTTATATTTAAAAAACTTCTTAATTAATGATAAGTATTCACCATCTCCCATTAACTCTTCCATGCATGTTGTTGTTTTAAATATTTCATTTGTAATACGTTTCTTCATAACATGGAGAATGGAAACATAATAAAGGTGTGTTCTTAAATTCTTAGTAAGTGAAACATATAACTAAAGAAATAATGACATAAACCTTGAATAAATATTATGGCATGAATAAGTAAAATACATGAAGAAATTATCAACATAAAACTAAGAGCATTATATATAAAAGAAAATAAATGAAAACATGGATATGAATAATAAAGATCTGATAATAACGGAATGAATAATTTTGGACATCAATAACCTGATGTTAAGGCCCTGTTCCAAGATGCTTTACTTTTCCTTGAGACCGTAGTTAAGGAATCTTACTGAATTGGACAAGCATACACCAAATACTCAAACCTGTTTTTTCTTGTGATACTTTTCGATGCATCAATGGGATATATAATTCCCCCCCCCACCTATCACCTAATTAAGTATAATTAATTCACTATAAGAGTCAACAAGATCATTCATATTATTCCCTATGGAGTATTTGGTTGTATAAAAACATGGTTATCCATATAATGAAGAATGTGGAATATCAATACATGATAAAAATACATAAGAAATCCATAATATTCAAGGATTTATATTTTTTCACTTGTTTATAAAAGAGATAATGTGATCATAACTTATTTAGAGGAAGATGGTTGATGGTTAAACAATACAAATTCAACTTGCCAATAATCATCCATATTGAAATAATAAGATAAGGAATACCAATACTTTTTCCCATGTAAATAAAATAAAATTACTTCTTGGTGAACATCATCTAATATGAATTATGTAAAATTGGATGTTTATTCTGTATTGAAATATGGGTATACAGATAATTCCAATAATGGAATAACATGATCATAATCCATCTATGGAACGAAAGATGATGGATTCAAAAAAAACATATCCCATGAAGTGTGAATTATTTGTTAAAGATTTATGTGGTAGAAATTTATATCCTTATAAAATGATTATATAATACCATATAATACAATAAAAGATTATAATGTACTGAAATTATATGAAATAAGTTCAAGGGAATGATCATAAATCAATGAATGAAAATTGAGTTTCCAAAAACCCTTACGACTGGAGAAACACTTGAGTAAAAATAAAATTGAAGAAAGAAAATTATTTTGATTTGTTTATCCAATGAATTAAAAGGAAATAAAGTATAAAAATAATTGGATATTAAATCAATTTTACACTATACAAAGAATAAATGGTTCATAACTTGTAACTTTTCATAACTAATCAAAATTGATGCCAAGGAAACCCTTGGGGATTGAGTAAAACTTTAAACAAAATCCCTTGAAAAAGTGGCCAAGTAATTGAACCTAAAATATCATTATTAAGTTAATTCATGATATAATATCTCAAATATACAATATTTTAAACACATAAATGAAATTATGTTTATAATACCAATCATGTATCAAAGTGAAGAATTTGAAGTGAGAACTCTTACCTTGGTCTGGATTCATTTTCAAAATGCATTAAACGTCTCGAATAATTAAATTATTTTTATTAAATACATACCCAATGTTATTGTTCATAACTATAACCATTTATAACCCTCATTTATAATCATTATATAAATATATATTAGTTGGTTTTTAGCTATTTTCAACATTGTGTGTAAGTAATATTTATCGTCACTACTGTAACACCCCGACCCCACTAGGCTGGAGCCGGTGCATTACTTGTGATATTGGTATGGTTAGAAGGAATTAAAATCCTGAAGGAACTATGAGTTTAGTAGTCTTTAATAAATGAGTTACATCTATGTAACTCAAATTACATTGTAAAATGTTACAAAATACAATACATAACAAAAAACTCAAAACTGCATCCACAGGAACTCAAAAGAAGACATTCTCTTCATCACCTGTCAAAGGTAGACAATGAAAGGGGTGAGCTAAAATGCTCAGTAAAGGTTACAAATAGAATAATCATGAGTATAATTATAATGGAATCATAATAAATCTGACATAATCAATATGGCATAGTGAATAAATGAACATCTAATTCCATTAATAAACTGAAAATGAAACTGCATCAATAGATTTTGTCATAGTGAAAACCTCAAGGATAATAATAATAAATGATAATGAATAAATATAATTCTTATTAATTGTACATCATGTATCTAGCACATTAAACCATAATACCGCCAAAATGGTTTAGTTCTTTGGGTAGAAACCCGTCTGAATTTTTTGGAAACAAACTCAAAGGGTTTGTCGCAAAACTGTTTTGTCTCACGAGACCTACCGATGCATCGAGAGGCTGTAGGGGGCCCCACCCACCACTTCATGTCCAAATAATTCCTTATACATTTATTCAATACAATATCAATATGCCTTTTCAATATTCGTATAGAGTAGAGTATAAAGATTAATCAATATTTCCATAATTAAAATAACTTTCCAAAATAAACACCGTATGTAAAATGGTATACGGTTTAGACAACAACATATCCATGATATGAGATTATGGATATTTATTATCAATATAATTTCAAATGAAATTTTATCTCAAATTGGAAGTAGGTACACCACATAAGGATTTATTAGGTGCACAATATAAAGTTAGTCACAACACAATGGTAGTTGAGACAAACGCCCTTACCACAATATAATCGGTCGAATCATATGACCAGAACATTTAACCCTCAAATGAATCCTTGAATAAAATTAATATAAATAGAGTCATGTTATTATATGGTAGTAAACATATACCACATATAATAAATTAGTGGTGAATAATAAAAATCTCATTTGAAATGAAAGTGAGATAAGAAACCCCTTACCTTATGCTCGAGTGTGTTCTTCATTTGTTCTTAAAGACCTGAATAATCAAATTTATATTCATTAATTAATAATTATAGAACCTGGTAAACATGTAATTGATTTATTATAACCTTATTAGGTTCATTAATTCCCCTTTCTATGGGATCAATTGGTTCAGTTTTCATGTTTTGGAAGCATTTTCTTCCTTGGTTTTCATGGTTCGTTTACTTGTTTCCGTGAATGAAAGTTCATTTGAAACATGGTTAAACATATAGAATTTTTAATACATATTATTAAAGAAATAATGGATATATAAATGATCTTATAATTATTTTGGGTTTTATACCATGATGATTATTCATTAGTTAAAACATTAATGATGTTCATTTAGATCGGCTTTGTGGTTCTTTGATAATAACAACCTCATTTTGTTTTATAAATTAGAACCATGAGTACCAAAGAATTACAGAACCATGGGTGAGTCATAACACATATATTATAACCTGGTTAATCATATAAATGGTTTCATGACCATACTTGAAAGAATTAATGCGAATTGAAATCACATCGTCTACGATGTCGGTAATTCGACACGTCACGGACAATGTTTTTAATTCCTTGAACAAGTGGGGAAAAACGAAGATTGATGATGAATTTCTCATGAACATGAGAACATCTAGAATATAAAAGATTCTGTAGATTCCATTCCTCTTGGGTAATAAGATATTAAGAAAGAATAAATAAATAACTCAAAATAAAAGAATAATTTTGAAATTGCTTACCAAAATTCGGCAGCCTAACGGCTACGCAACATGGTTTTAGAAAACATTAAAAAGAGAGGGGACAAGGGTAACCTATCAAGAAATGAATCATAATATAGAGTAAATCTATAATAATAAAAAAACAAGAACATGGTATGGAAACTTGAAATATATACAACATAAAAGATAACTTGAAAGGAAAAAGATTGAAATTGATAATTTTCATTCCTTGTAGAATAACCCTTAAAACATGAAGGTTGGGACCTTGGGGATTGCAGAAACCATGGGAGGAATAATATGAAGGTAAGTAGCCCAGAACTTCATTTATGGAGAATTTGGAATGAATTCAATAAAGAGGAAGAGTTTGTATTTATAGGAAAAGTGAGGGATTGTTTTAATAATTTCCTAGGGACACCTCATGGGTGATATTTGCAAAACCATGGGCTTTCCCATGGTATTTTCCCATGGTTAAATCCACTTGGGACACCTCACATCTGATTTAACTATACAAAAGTCGATCAGATTTATGAAATCATTATTACATCATTAATGATGTCATAAACACACCGAAACTAAAAACTGTATTTTTACTATTCACTGAAAAAATCAACTGTTTCAGAAAAATTCCCAAAATTCACCCTAACCATTTTTCAATGTATAGAATTAAAAACTGAAATCCATTTTTCAAAATTAATTTTCTAAATATTAGTAATTTAATTTTTAAATAAAATCATAGTTAATTCTAAAAATAACAATCTTATAGTGCAATTAGTTTTATTTCTCCTTGAAAAACTAATTAAGATCTCATTATTTTATTGCCTTAAGAAAATGAAATAATAATATTATTTACTATTCATAAGGGTCGTATTACTATTCATATTACTATTCATAAGGGTTTGTTACTATTCACCAAAAATTAAGTTTGTTCTATCAGACTCCAAATGACTTACTGATCACAACTCTAGATGACCATTTTTTGAAATTCAAAACATTGAAGTGGAAAATTTATATTTAATGGCTAGGTTTTGACTATATCCTAAATAACCTAGTGTTGTTTCGAATGAACAAATTGATGAATAGAATTTATTTAACAGAAACATACCATAAAATGTTTGGGGTGCTACATTATTCCCTCTTTCAGAAATTTCATCCTCAAAATTTTATGTACATAGCCCACAAAAAAGATATGGGTGGTTCTTCTTCATGAAATCCTCTGGTTCCCATGTTTCTTCCTCCATATTCCGGTTCCTCCAAAGAACCTTTACTAGAAGAGTTGTTCGATTTCTCAATACCTGCTCCCTTGTGTCAAGAATCCTGATGGGCTTTTCACAGTATGACAAATCTGGTTCCAGTTCTATTCCTTCAAATGTGAGTACATGCATTGGGTCTGGCATGTATTTCTTTAACAATGATACGAGGAACACATCATGAACTCTAGAGAGATTTGGCAGCATCGCTAAACTGTAAGCTATAGCTCCAATTATTCCCAAGATTTCAAATGGTCCGATGTACCTAGGGCTTAGTTTCCCTTTCTTACCGAACCTTAATACGCCCTTCAATGGAGATAATTTTAGAAATACATGATCTCCCACTTGGAATTCCAAGACCTTTCTCTGATTGCCAGCATAAATCTTCTGCCTACTTTGGGATACTTTAATATGGTCTTGTATTTTCTTCACCTTTTTCGTGGTCTCTTCAATAGGTTCGGGGCCTATAAGTTTCCTTTCACCAACTTTATCCCAACAAGTTGGAGTTCGACATCTCTTTCCATATAATGCTTCATATGGAGCCATTTGAATACTATAATGGAAACTATTATTGTAGGAAAATTCCACCAAAGGCAAGTATTGATCCCACATACCTTGGAAGTCAAGAGAGCATGATCTCAGCATGTCTTCCATAGTTTGAATAGTCCTTTCAGACTTTCTGTCAGTTTGAGGGTGATATGCAGTACTCATATGAAGCTTAGTATTCAAAGCCTTCTGGAGACTTTTCCAGAATCTTGATGTAAAACATGGATCACGATCAGAAACAATCGATAGGGGAACTCCATGAAGTCTCACAACTTCATTAATATATAATCTTTCTAGACTTTCAAGTGGTAGATCTTCTCTTATAGCAAGAAAATATGCTGACTTAGTAAGACGATCAACAATGAACCATATTGCATCATACCTTGTATAAGTATTTGGTAGTCCCATGACAAAGTCCCTCGTGATATTATCCCATTTCCACTCAGGTATGGGAAGAGGTTTCAATACTCCTCCAGGTTGTTGTCTTCCAGCTTTCACTTGTTCACAAACCATACATCTTGACACAAAATCAGCAATATCCCTCTTCATTTTGTCCCACCAAAAATGTTCCTTCAAATATCTATAAATCTTAGTGCTACCAGGGTGTATAGAGAATTTGGATCTGTGAGCATCATCCAACAATTCCATTTTTAGATCAGGAATATAGGGAATAATAATTCTCTTCCCAAATTTAAAAATTCCATCTTCATATACGAAGTCACTCTATCACCAATCAATCACAGCTTTAATCATCTTTTGAAACTCCTCATCATCAGACTGAGAACTTTATCCTTTTTAGTAAAGATGGTTTGGCAACCATTTGAAAAATAATTGATGTTTCAGCTTCCATGGTTATTACCATATCCATCTATACTATATCCATGAAAATAGGATCCATTTCAACTTTCATCTTGTTCAAAACTCCATGATCCTTTCTACTCAAAGCATCTGCCACCTTATTTGCCTTCCCCGGGTGGTAGTGTATCGAGCAATCATAATCCTTGATTATTTAAAGCCATATCCATTGCCTCATGTTGAGATCTTTCTATGAGAAAATATACTTCAAACTCTTGTGATCAGTATAAATATCACATTTATAACCATAGAGATAATGTATCCATATCTTCAAAGAGAATATTATAGTAGCTAACTCAATATCATGAGTAGGACAGTTTTTATCATGAATTTTTACCTATCGTGATGCATAAGAAATAACCCTATCATTTTTTATAAGGACACAACCATGTCCTTTCATTGAAGCACCACTATAAATAACAAAACCATCATTCCCCGATGGTAGAGTCAATATAGGAGCATTGAATAATCTTTTCTTCAATTCTTCGAAACATTCTTCACAATCTTTTGTCCAAAAAAAATTAACCCCTTCTCGTGTGAGCTTCGTTAGCGGGTTAGCCAGTCGGTTAAAATTCTACACGAAACGCCAATAATAACCTGCTAAGCCAATAAAACTGTATACCACAGTTATGTTTGTTGGCATGGGACAATCTTGGATTTCCTTTGGCTTCACTTGATCAACTACGATCCCATCATTCAAGGCAATATGGCCAAGAAAATAAACTGACTGAAGCCAGAATTCACACTTGCTAAACTTACCATATAATTGATTTCTTTTAAGAGTTCCGAGAATAACCCACAAGTGACTCTCAAGGTCTTCATATATTTTTGAGTATACGATAATATCATCAATGAATATCAAAATAAAGTTATCAAGATATTCCTTGAAAACTCTGTTCATTAAATCCATGAAAACAGATGGTGCATTCGCCGGTCCAAAAGGAATCACTGTAAACTCGTAATGCTCATACCTAGTTTAAAATGCTATCTTCAAAATATCTTCCTTCCTCACACTTAGTTTATTATATATGTATAGAAGTTAAATATTTGAAAATTATTGATCTCCATGAAGTTGGTCAAATAAATCTTCAATTCGGGGTAGAGGATACTTATTCTTTAATTTAATAGCATTGATTTCTTTGTAATCAATGCATAGCCTCATGGATTCATCTTTCTTCTTTACAAATAAGACTGGGGCTCCCCATGGAGAAACACTAGGTTGAATAAATCGTTTTTCACTCAACTCTTCTAGTTGTTTCTTAAGCTCCACTATCTCCATAGTGACCATTCTATATGGGGTCTTTGATATAGGTCTTGCACCATGAATTAAGTCAATGGAAAAATCAATTTCCCGCTATGGAGGATGTCCAGGTAAATCCTCTGGAAATACATCAATGTAATCTTTCACTATGTTCACATATTCAATTTGAAGATTTCTTTCCTCTCTATAGATATTGGTTTATCTTCCTCTCCAAGTATTTCATTCAATAGAGCTATTGGGGGTGGTTCTAGATAAGAATCAGGTTGTGGAGTTTTTGACCTAAAGACAAGGGATTCTGCACCATTTCCAAAAAAATTAACTTCCTTTTTCTTGAAATAAATCCTCACATCATAATTTGATAGCCAATCCATACCGATAATTATATCAAATTCAGTCATGGGTATGATGATAAGGCTAGCAACTAAAGCACCTTTCGGTGTTTGGAGGGGTACTAGTCGACATGTCTTTGTTGCAATGATACATCCCGTGGGTGTTTTGACTGAAAACTCCTTTATTAAATCAAATTGGACATATCTAATTAATTAATGTGATAATCCAGAATCAAATAAAGTGTTGGCTAAGTTTGAAGAAACAATTAAAGTACCTGCCACCACGTCACTAGGAACATCAACCTCTGCGGTTGTAATCGCATAGGCTCTCCCTTTCTCTCTTGGCTTTTTCTGAGGCATGTTTCCTTGGCTCTTAGGAAACTCATTTTCATAGTGTCCCATATCTTTACAATTGTAGCATTGAACATCATTTAATTGTTTCTTCCCCTTGCATTCATCAGAAGGATGGCCCTTTTCTCTGCAGTTATAGCAGACTCCCTTTCCTTTCAAGCATTTCTCGGGATGATTCTTTCTACAGTTCTCGCATAATGATAAACTATTCATTCCCTTGCTCTTCTTTGGTGCTTCCCCTTTTCCTTTGTTATTATAATGCCACTTCTTATCTTGGTTTCCTTTGAAAAAATTTGATCTAGAAAATTCCTCCTATGTTTTGATGGAAATTGATACAATTTCATCATATGATGAAAATGATTGAGAAGCCAGTTCCCTTTGAAGACTTGTCTTAAGACCTTCAAAGAAATGATCAATCTTGTCCGCCGAGTTACGTACGAAATTCATAGCATACCTAGCTGGCCTTGTAAAGGTAGCATCATACTCTGCAACACTATCTTCTTACCTTTGTTTCAAGCCAAGGAATTTACTCTTCATTTCAGTTCGTTGCTCACGAGGGAAATATTTTTTGAAGAATATTTCCTTAAAATTCCTCCATTCCATATCCTCTATCTCTTCTTCCTCCATGGTATTTTGAATCAAAGACCAAAATTGATCAGCATCGCCCTTGAGACAATATACTTCCAGTACTACCTTTTCATTTTCATTGCATCTTAATGCCATGAATATCTTTTCAAGGGACTTGATCCATTGCTCAGCAACCCCTGGATTAGTAGTATCGCTGAAAGATGGGGGCTTCTGCCACATGAAGCGATCCAACATAGGTGTTGAATGGTTATTTGTTACAACGTGAGTAAGTTGTCCCAATATGGTCATGATCTGATCTGCTCCAACATTGACTGTGTTGACTTGCTCTGTAGGCAAATCCCTACCTTGCCCAAAAGTATTGATTCCTCTTCTTCCATTAGATGCCATTTCTAAATAATGGGATAAACTAGATTAGTTTATGAATATCAAATAGAAAATCACTCAACATAGTTTTAAATTCTATGCATATCTAATCTTATAAATCTAAAATAGAAAAGCACTCAACATAAATTGAAATTCTATGCATAGCTAATCTTATAAACAAGGTTCCTCTGAAAAGAAATTTACATTAACTCCTTCATAATGGCTTGTAAAGAAAATATGAATTATCCTAAGCATATCCCCCAGGAGTATCGTAACCAAGAGTGCAGCAAGGCCCATTTTCATGCACCAGTTCCTATTCGATTCTAGCTCAAAGCGGTGTTTTCGAGTTTTACCCCTAGATACATCTGTTCCAGAGCCGCCTCTACCTGCTCGTATCTAGAAAGGGATGTATTTTTTTGAAAAATCCACATAATCAAATCCTTAATAAAATTACAGGATGTTCTTGTACGTTTATCCTCAAATACTACTATAGGGATTTGTTCCTAACTATTAATTCCCTAGTTTAGTTTCCATGTGTTCTACTAAACTTCCTCTGATACCAACTGTAACACCCTGACCCCACTAGGCTTGAGCCGGTGCATTACTTGTGGTATTGGCATGGATAGAAGGAATGAAAATCCCGAAGGAACGATCCGTTTAGTAGTCTTGAAGATAATATTTACATAGATGTAACTCAAATTACATTGGAAAGGGTTACAAAATACAATACATATCAAAATACTCAAAACTGCATTCACAGGAACTCAAAAGAAGACCTTCTCTTCATCACCTATCGAAGGTAGACAATGAAAGGGGTGAGCTCAAATGGTCAGTAAGGGTTAAAAATAGCGGAAGTATGAGTACAATAATACATGAATCACAATCCATCTAACATAATCAATATGTCATAGTGGATAAATGAACAACTAATGCCATTACTAAACTGAAAATGAAATCACATCCATAGATTTTGTCATAGTGAAAAACTCATGGATAATAATAATAACTGTTAATGAATAAAGGGAATTCTTATTAATTGGATTTCATGTATCTGGAACATGAAACCATAATACCGTAAAAATGGTTTAGTACTATGGGTTGAAACCCGTCTGAAGTTTTTGGAAACAAACTTAAAGGATCTGTCACCAAACTGTTTTGTCTCATGAGACCTACCGATACATAGAGAGGCTATAGTGGGCCCACCCACCACTGCATGTCCAAAGAATTCCTTTTACATTGATTCAATACAAGATCAATATTACTTTTCAATATCCGTATAGAGTCGAGTATACAGATTCATCAATATTTCCATAATTAAAATAACTTTCCAAAATAAACACCGTATGTAAAATGGTATACGGTTTAGACAAAAACATATCCATGATATGAGATTATGGATATTTATTATCAATATAATTTCAAATGAAAAGTGATATCAAATGGGAAGTAGGTACACCACATAAGTATTTATTATGTGCACAATACAAAGTTAGTCACAACACAATGGTAGTAGAGACAAAGGCCCTTACCACAATGTAATCGGTCGAATAATATGACCAGAACAGATAACCCTCAAATGAATCATTGAATAAAATTAACATAATTAGAATCATGTTATTATATGGCAGTACACATATACTACATACAAGAAATAAGTGGCGAATAATGAAAATCTCACAGAAATGAATGTGAGATAAGAAACCCCTTACCTTATGCTCGAGTGTGTTCTTCGTTTGTTCTTAAAAACCTGAATAATCAAATTTATTTTCATTAATTAATAATTCTAGAACATAATAAACTTTTAATTGATTTATTATAACCTTATTAGGTTCATTCATGTCCCTTTCTATGGGTTCAATTGGTTCAATTTTCATGTTTTGGAAGTATTTTCTTCTTTGGTTTTCATGGTTCGTGTACTTGTTTCTGTGAATGGAAGTTCATTTGAAACATGGTTAAACATCGAGAATTATTAATAAATATTATTAAAAAAATTATGGTGATATAAATGATCTTATAATGATTTTGGGTTATATACCATGATTATGATTCATTAGTTAAAACATTAATGATGTTCATTTAGATCGGATTAGTGGTTCTTTGATAATAACAACCTCATTTTGTTTTATAAATTAGAACAATGAGTACTGAAGAATTACAGAACCATGGGTGAGTCATAAAACATATATTATAACCTGGTTCAACAATATAAATGGTTTCACAACCAGACTTGAAAGAATTAATGCGAATTGAAATCACATCGTCTACGATGTCGGTAATTCGACACGTCACAGACAATGTTTTTAATTCCTTGAACAAGTGGGGAAAATAAGAATATTAATGATGAATTTATCATGACCATGAAAACATCCAGAATATACAAGACTCTGGAGATTTCATTTCTCTTTGGTAAGATGATATGAAGAAAGAATAAATAAATAACTCAAAATAAAAGAATAATTTTGAAATTTCTTACAAAACTTCGTCAGCCTAATAGCTACGCAACATGGATTTAGAAAATATTAAAAATAGAGGGGAAAAGAGTAAACTATCCAAAAATGAATAATAATATAGATTATATCAAGAATAAGAAGAAAAACAAGAACATGGTACGGAAACTTGAAAGATATACCACATAAAAGAGAACTTCAAAGGAAAAGAGAAAAAAATAGAGAATTTTCTTACCTTGTAGAATAACCCTTAGAACTTGAAGGTTGGGACCTTGGGGATTGAGGAAACCTTGGGAGGACTAATATAATGGTAAGGAGGCTAGAGATTGGTTGAGGGAGAATTGGGAATGAATTCAATGAAGGGAAGAGTTGGTATTTATATGAAAAGTGACGGATTATTTTAATAATTTCCAAGGGACACCTCAAGGGTGGTATTTGCAAAACCAAGGGCTTGACCATTGTTAAATCCACTTGGGACACCTCACATATTATTTAACTATACACAAGCCAACCAGATTTATGACATCATTATTACATCATTAATGATGTCATAAACACACCGAAACTAAAAACTGTATTTTTTACTATTCACTGAAAAAATTAATTGTTTCATAAAAATCCCAAAATTCACCCTAACCATTTTTCGACGTGTAGACTTCAAAAGTGAAATCCATTTTTCAAAAATGATTTTCTAAATATTATTAATTTAATTTTTAAGTAAAGTCATAGTTAATTCGAAAAATAACAATCTTAAAGTGCAATTAGTTTTATTTCTCATTGAAAAACTAATTAAGATCTCATTATCTTGTTGCCTTAAGAAAATGAAATAATATTATTATTTACTATTCATAAGGGTTATATTACTATTCATATTACTATTCATAAGGGTATGTTACTATTCACCGAAAATTAAGTTTGTTCTATCAGACTCCAAATGACTTACTGATCACAACTCTAGATGACCATTTTTCGAAATTCGAAACATAGAAGTGGAACATTTATATTTAATGGCTAGGTTTTGACTATATCCTAAATAACCTAGTGTTGTTTCGAAGGAACACATTGATGAATAGAATGTATTTAACAGAAACATACCATAAAATGTTTGGGGTGCTACAACTACTATAAAATGTGCTATATATAGTGATAGCCTTTATCAGTGCTAGCAAAAAGAACTAATAAAGGTGCCCTATATCAATGCTAAAAAAGGCATAGATAAAGGGTACCTTTTATCAGTGCTAAAAAAAGATATGAAAAATTTCCCCTTTACCAGTGCTTTTTTACCGCTAATAAAAGGTACCATTTATCATCACTTTATTTTTAGCACTGATGAAGGATACCCTTTATCAACACTTTATTTTTAGCACTGATAAAGGTCTTAATCATTTAATGATTCCCACATCTAAGAAGCGCATGGGTGGGTGCTTCTTTATATATCATTCTACCACATCAATTTCTCAGAAGACAGCTATGGGGATGGGATTTCACATACACTTCACACACATATATTAGCCCTCTACGGGCACACACGAACCTTTTTCAACCCTATGCATAACTCGATCCTTCGTCCACCTTCATATTCAGGTCCTATAGAACCCATCTCGGTCCATTGTTAATTTTTTTATACAAACTAATAAAAAAAATTATTGAAAATATAACAAAAATAAAAATAATTAAACAAATAAAAATTAAAAATAATTTAATTTTAAAAAATATATTTAAAAAGTTAATTAAATAATTATTAATAAATTATATATATATATATATATTAAAAAATTTAATAAAAATGTATACTAAATATATAAATATAAAATGATGTAATTAAACAAATAGAAACTAAAAAAGAGTAAAATAAGATAAATGTTAAAAAATATTTATTGAATATTTATTAATAAAAATGAATAAATTTAATATATATATATAATAAATATTAATAAATAGTATATTATATATATATATAATGAATAAATTGTAATAATTAAACAAAAAACATAAAAATAAACAAATTATAAAATTATAAAAAAATATTAATGGAACAACTATTAATAAAAATAAATAATTTTAATATATATATATATATTAATTAATTATAAATAGTAATAAATAATATATGTTTAATATAAATACATAAAAGAGAATTAAATTTAATAATTAAAAACATATTAATGTCTTATTCATTTCTAATGTTTTTTATACATAATTATTAATTGATACATTTAATTTATGGATATATTCATATATATTACTATATATATCATTATATATAATATTTACTAAAATATTATTTATATAGTACAAAATATTTATTGATACATTAAATAAGTCATATATTTAGTGAAGAATGGTTTATAATTAAAAATTAATATTAATAAAAAATAGTGATTAATTATATTGTGTAATTGAAATTAATTGAATGTCGTTTTATTTTTCAATTTAACATATATCAAACATGTGTTAAATTGATTTCACACATACATATACATAATTAAATCATTTTTTATACATCTCAAAAACATAAATATTTACGTAATTAATGAAATCTTATATGGAAACACATGCACCTAATATTTATGTAATTTATTCAAATTTTAATATTCATTTTAGAATTTCATTTGGTAACATGATACAATTAATATATTATGTTCTTCATCAGTAAATTTTATTTATTTATTTTTAATATTATTTCAGTTAAGAATTATTTACTCATTTTAAAAAAACTATTTTTTATTTTTTGGAAATTAATCATTTTTGAATATTTATTATATATATTTAAATAATATGTTTTAATATTTTCAATTTCTATTCATCTTTATTTCAATATATATACATATTTTTTTAACAATTTATATTTAATTAGTAAAACTATCTATTTTTATAATATTTTTAAAGTGTACTCATTTTTAAAAAATCCATTTCACTCATTTTTAACATGCATGTGTTTAAGATTATATATTCATTAATAATGTTAAAAATATATTTGTAAATAAATATTTATAAAAAAAATTAAATGTATATTTACTATATTTATAGATTTATTTTTTAAAATTATAAATGAATAAATATTATGTTTTAAACTGTTTTAAAATAATTATAAATAAATAATTATATATATATAATTATATAATTATAATAAATTCTAGTAAATACTAAATATATTACTATATTTATATTTATATTTATATTTATTTATTAAATATATATATTTATATAAATATATAAATATTATTTTTGAAAAGTATTTATATAAATATTAATAAATAATTATATATTTAATTATTCATAAAACAATAATAAATATATTTAAATAATGAATATATTTACAATATTTATATTTATATTTACATATATTTTTTATATATATAATTATAAAATTATATATAATTATATAATTATAATTATAATTATAATTAATTAATTATAAATATATTTACAAATATATTTTTTATAAATATATTTTTTATAAATATATTTATAGTTATAAATAAATAAATATATTATATATAATAAGTATTTATATAATTATATATATAAATAATTATAATATTATAATAAATATATTTAAATGGTCAATATATTTAATATATATTTATATATATATATATAATGATATAAATATATTTTTAACCATATACATATTTTTTTAAAATATTTTTAGAAATATTTTTATTTATAATTATAATTATAAATCCTTAGTTAGCACTGAATAAACATTGATAAATGGCATCTCTATGAATGCTAAAACATTACCATTGATAAAGATTGCTTTTATCGATGATTTTTTAGCACTGAAAAATCTTTCTTTTTATCAGTGCTAAAGAAGCGTTGATAATGATATCTTTTACCAGTGCTTATTATTTTAACACTAGTAAAAGGTATCTTTATCATCCCTTTTCTGAAAGCACTGATAAAACCCTCCCAGATGTTTTTAAAAGAACCCTAGCCACACAAATTTTAGTCGCAATTCACAGGTCCTCACAGAATTCCAATGCTGATTGTGCTCCTCCTTGACTTTCTCTCGAACAAATCATGTCACGAATCCAAATTATGATATTTAATCTCCTCTTCTTTCATTACTTTATTGTTCGGGTTCCTAATTTAACAAATATGTATGATCAAAACATCACCCTTTGTGTCCAACATGCCCCCTATAATTTCGCTCCTCATTGACATTCTTTTGCCCCTTTTATTTATTTTTTACCTCTCATTTTCACCCACTTCCTCATTGTGCACACACTAGGCCGAACCCTAGGGTGTCCTGGATTCTAATTTTTTGTTGTGTCTTTGATTTCTAGGGCATGTGATCTTCCCACCCACTCTCTCTGTTCTCAAGGAATTTTTCTTTTTCTCTTGGTCCAGGTTGTTTCTCACATTCTTGGCTCTTTAATTTCAAACACATTGATTGGTTGACCTTATATTTATGGTTTAATTATTTACTAATATTTTTAATTATACTCAATTTTTTTCATAAGGAAATTCAATTTTGACTTTGTTTCTATAGATATAAATGGATTCCCCTATCTTTAAAGAATGGTTTAAATACAGATTCAAATTACTCACTTATCATATATCCCAGTTAGCCCTTTAAAATATAATTTTAATTTTAAAATGATGTATTGGACTTCAAAATTATTTTCATAAATATTTTTATTTTCATTTCAAGTGATACTTTAAATACCAAGAATTTTGAAAATGTTTCGAGATTATTTTTGAATAATGTGTGTGGTTAATAAAGGTTTTGACCCCATTTTATTCAAGTAATTAATCAAGGAATGAAGTATCAATACTTTAGAGTTTTTATGATATGAAACCCTATACATGTTTGGCACTTTTAAGGATTATTTTTAAAATATTATTTTTTTCAATGAGGTATTCCAGGTGACTCTCAAAAGAGCATCATAGAAGAATCTTGCAGGATTTCTTATTCTCAAATTATATTTTGAATTTTATTAAAAATCATGACTCTTGATCTTTTGGAAAATATTTTTCAATGTTATGAATATTTGTAAAAACTTATTTAATTTGATTCTTGAATAAATTTTGAGGAATTTTAATGCTTGTATTTTTTTTCTTCTTTTGTGATATTTGATGAAACAGGTTTTTGATAATTCAATAGTCCCTTGATTGAATTTGAAAATAAACTCATGTGAACTTTGGTATTTAGGTTATTATTCCAGGATAATCATGTTAGGATTTAAATTGTTAATTTATTCCTATCTTCTGAAGAAAAATAATTATTCATGCCAACTTTATAAAATTTTTATGAAATTTTTAGTAATCATTCTTTTCTTTAGACTGGGTGGTGTTCTATATAGAATTTTTAGGGTCATTCCAATTTTAAATTTAAGTTTTGAAAAATGGAAACTTGGTTTTAAATATTAAAGTGGGTTTTGAAATGAAAAAATCTAGGTTTTCCCTTAAAATGAACTAAAACTGATTTAGTGTTTTGAAACTCATGAATTAATTTCAAAGTGAACTTATTAAGTTTTAAACATTTCAATGTGTCCATCTATCTATAGAAATAGTTTTAAAATTTTAATTTATTTTTGATGGGTTTTTAATGTGATTTTAAAACATCTCACTTAATGATAATGGTTTTTATTATAAAGGGGTTTTTTTCCTATTAAGTGTTTTGAAAAAAGATGGTTTATTTTTACGTGGAATTTTAAAAAATAAATTTCATATAGTGTTTTAAAAATTCAAAAAGAATACTTTTGAATTTTGAAACTGGTTTTGGATATGAGATTTAGAATTTTAAATTAATATGTGGTAATTAAAAAAAATTTGGTCTATCGTAATGTTTTTTGTAGAGTGATTTGTTTCAATATGGAATTTGAAAAACATTTTTTATAAAAAGGGTTTGTCATAAAAATAATGAGTTTGGGATTTCATAAAGGGATCTGGAAAATAAATTTAAAAGATGGTGTTTTTTTGTGTTGTGTTAATATGGATGGACCAAATTTTGCCCAAGGATTGTGAGGTGCCTTTGTTTTTTATTTTTTGTGTGGCGTGCCTTTGATTGGGTTTGTGTTTTTATTATATGTCCATTATGAGAAATAATTTTTATGAAAGACCAACATCAAATACAATGTACCCCTAATGTAAATAATGTCTCTTCTATTTGTGGGAAAACCTCTTCAGTCACTATGAAGTTTACTATAAACCTATTGAGTTACTATCAAGTCACTTTTAGTTGTGGGGTAATGTTACCCAATGCATTCCAACTCTACTAAAAAAATTACATCTTTCTTACATATTTTTTCATTGTTCTTAAGATGTAATCCTTCTTGAGAACCATAATCATAATATTGTTTAATATTTGAATTTAGAGTCAGAATATTGTTAATTTCTTATTCATTAATATCTTTACCTAAGCCTAATTTTTTTGGATGTCATCCACTCATTCTTTAATTCATTCTAGGAAAGATTATTACTCTATTTTTTTTGGCCTTTAGTTGTTTAGATGAAGTCCCAAACTCTTTATTCATTTCAAGATATATTGGATTAACTTCTCTCAAAGTTCCCCAATATAATTTTTATTCCATTATCATTCTTTGTTGATGTTGTGTGTTCTTTTTCACTAATACTGTGTTGATATTCTCTTGGTTCTATATACAAAAAAACCCTAATTTACTTGAACTTGAGTAATGTGAATTCATAGTGGTCTCTCAATGGATTGGAAATATGTTTTATCTAAACTCAATTGAAATTTTTTTAAAATGTATCATCCTTCATTTGATTCTCCAATTGAGATGGAAAACTATTAAGGATTTTATAATTTTTGAATCATACCCCCTTGAATGAAATAACATGGAATATAACTTTAAATACAATAACTAAAGGGTGAATTAATATAGGGTAGAGTTTAATTTTTGGGTGTATTTTTTAAGGGATGGAGGAGGCCTCCTTTTTTATGTTATAGAAGTGGTTATTTTTTAAATATATGTTTTTTATTATAAAAAGGGAAGATATATTCTTTGTAATTTGATCCAGATTAGGAATATTTGGATTATAAGATATGGTAGGTATAAAACCAACGTATACAATCAATTAGATAAATATTTTTGTTATATTTGTATCCTTGTCTACTAATTTAACCCCTTACTATTTAGACCTCTACAATGGTGAATGACATTTAATATATTGGAACATAAAATATTATGGGAATCATCTTTTAAATAATATTAATTTACTTTTTATGATTACATACAAACCACTTCAAAAATAGTTCATTGATAAATATGTCTTTTTAACATTGATTATTTTAATAATATCATATTTAATACTCATACTCATTAAATATCATTAATTCCATGGTATCATGAACAAATTAAATCGTTATTTTAATTGAATATATATATATATATATCAAATTTATAATACACGTTTTTATAAAAAAAAATATTAATATGCTTTTAGTTGCTTGATGTTTTATTATTATAGTAATTTTCCAAATGATATTTAATATTTTACACTCAAAATGTAGTAATTTTTACCTTTCTCTAAAATATGGTATATTACAGTTTGTTTTATTTTAGTATAGTTTTTGAAAAAATTTACCAACTAAAGTATTTATTGAAAGGAATGTGTGTACTTAAATATTATTTTTTTTATAAGGATACAAATAATGCATCAAATAGAAAAATAAATCATGAATCACTCCCACTAAAATGATTTTTTTCCTATTATACCAACTTGGACCCTCTATATAGTGTTAGAAAAAAGCAGGACATGAAAATTATGTATCTCATTCCACTATGAGTTCATATTCTAGTCTTGTTGAAATAATTTATATATTCAAGGGATAGTGGTTCATGTATACTCGATCTAAGATGAAAATGTATCTCAACCCATTGATAATGGGGAAAGTGGTATAAAATACTAATGGATTTATGAACATGTATTGTATTATCATCTCTTCTATCAAACCATTATGTTCCTAAGAAATATTTCAACTTTAGGAAACAAACTAACAAATGTTGTTCAGTGCTTCACCAACTATCAAACTAAGAACATTTAGATTTGAGAAGGCAACTGACATCCTCAACACATTCATATCCAAAATAGTTATTATTGATTTTTTTTTTCTTGAGACTCATACCCCATCTCTTCTGGATATTAATCTATGTTGATACTCTGAGCAGTAGTCCCCATATCGGGTATCAATGATCATTTTGGATGAATTCAAAGGATAACACTAACCACAGTGAAGTTATTCTTTTCATAAATTCAATTACCTATTTCATTCAAATAATACTAAAATTATTTGTAATAATCAAATTTTGGGTTCCCCTTATTAGAATTATCTATAAGTTTCACCTTTGATGATGAATATATTATGTGTATTTATTTATTTATTTGTAAAAAATGAGTACTTTATGAACCTAATAGGATGGATATTAATAAAAAATAGATTCACTCTAATCCTATGACAAAATATTATTACGACTGATTTAAATTTTTCATCATGTTTATCATAGAGCATGCATACAACCATTCTCAAATCCTTTTTCTATGTTAACGTTGTTTTTATTCAAGAATATTTATTCCATAATAGTTGTAAGATCATTTTATTTGTAAATAAATAGATTGGATCATTAAATGTTAGACTAAACATGGGGAAAACTGAATGTGCACACCATTTGAGATGATACTATGGTTTATGGATCAATTGATAAGAATACCAGTGTAAATGAAGATTGATATCACTTGGAAGAAATGACAGTGGAAATTTAATATAACCTTCATGATTGTCCAAAGTTGTTTGAGAAGTTAAATAGATGTACTAAGAGACCACTGTATATGGTTCATACTAAATACACAACATTACCATCTATATTGAAGTTATATAATTTTAAATATAGAAGTGAATAGAGCAACTCCAACTTTACCGATCTACTTGGTCTCCTGAATGATAAGCTACCCGAATAAAATGAACAACCTTGGTGAACATAAGATGCTAAACAAATTATAATTTCAAAGGGTATGATCTCTAAAAAAATTCATTCTTGTCTAAATGATTCCATATTATTTATCAAGGACCATGAATCACTCAGAAAAATCCATATGTGTGTCACTGATTGATATATAAAAAATGAATCAAGTCCACCAAAAGAGGTATGATAATTTTTTATCATTCCATGATTTAAAATACTCTATGGATGGCGAGAAACCATGAGACACTTTATATGGAATTAAGATATAAGAATTAAATATGAGAACATGTGTTATCCAGCAAATTATCCTCTGATGAATAATATTGATTATGAGTTGAGAAAAATTCGTCTTATGTTATATAAATATAGAAAATTTCCTTTTGTGTACATATTATTACTCACAATACATGGCTCGTTATGTTGGTAAATTATAACTTTCTACCGTGGTTATACATGAAGCAAAAATACATTATGTTGTCTCTTCTTATATCTAACCAAAGAAACTTGGTAATGATATTAATGTCTATTTGGATCCTTGATCAATGATCTAAAACTGATGTGGGATACTTGTTTTACAGTGTGTGATGCTCATAAAAGTGAATAATTCACATTGAGGGACATGTTTTATGGGATGATAAAAGACTTTCTTGTTTATGGAAATTTTCAGGATATAGAATTAAAAGAATTTTGAGGTGTACCATTTGTGAATAATTCACACACTAAATTTGGTTGAAATATTCCTCGAAGACTTTGTTTTAAGAAATTGTAAATTTTTACCTCGATGATATAAATACTGATCCTAGACAAAAGCATTCAATTTGAATACCGAATAATTTATAATACCATCTCCACTAATGGGAGATGAACTATTAAATAAAGTAAAAGATATTAAAACTATATTTAGTAAACAATTTTCTAAAAACCTTATGAAATCAGGTTGAAAAACAAGATCAATTTTCATTGTATTACCATATTGTAATAGTTTGTACGTCATAAATTTTCTTGATGTCACACATGTAGAAATAAATGTATTTGATAGTGTTATTGTCAAGTTACTAAATGTTCTTAAAAAAGATGGCATCAAAGCTATGTTGGTCATGATTTACATGGGTATATAGGAATATTTGTCACCAGTGAAGGGTCTAGGGGGGACTTTCCTTCCCCCAGCATCTTTCACTCTATCTCGATAATTGAAAATTTTAATTTTTCTTAATGGTGTAAGGGTTTGAGAGGGGTATTCCTAAAATATCAATAATTTTATGTCAATGACTAGTTTGAAGTTATAGGTAATAAAATATCATGACTTTCAAGTTTTTATGGAATATTTGACTGTAATTTATTTACATAGCATTGTTTATAAGAATGTTCAACATACATTAACAAAACAACTATTTTTTTCAAAGCTATATGAAATATATTTACAAACCTGATGAAATTTCAAATCAGGAATAAGGATTTTTCATTCATATTATGTGAATTAGATATGTTATTCCCACTACAATTATTTAATATAATGGACCAACTAATGGTTCTCTTGGTTAGAGAGGTTAAACTATACGGTTCTTCCCATTATAGAAGGATTTACCCCATTGAATGATACATAAATATTTTGAAATGGTATGTCAAGCATCTAAGTCATCTAGAAGGTTGTATTTCAGAATGATATATTGTTGAATAAGATATTGAATTCTAAATTGATCACCTATCAGATGCTGGTAAGATCAGTGTCCCAAAGTCTTTTCATAGTGGATGCCTTATGGGTGAAGTGATTTATGGAAGATATGTTGTTATAATTTCCATAAAATTGCGGGAGCAATCACCCCTTTACATATTACATAATAGTGAAGATTTTGATACATACATTGAATCCTACAAATAAATTCTTAGAGATTTAATCCCTTAAGGTCTGGAGGATGGAAATTAAATACACATATATAATTATTTATAGAATGGTTATGATATCATATTTATGAGGAGTTATATGAAAATTAAAATTCAATTGTTGAATGAATTAGATGGCTATCTAGGTGACCAAATGAAAATTTTATATCTTAAATTGGTTTTGTAATCAACAGTTATACATTATAAACAAAACAACACAATGATTATGGTACAATGAAAAATAGTAGAGTTATGCTTATGTCGTAAGTGATGCATATATATTGTTCCAACGATAGAAATATAATTTATATGTATATGTAATCTTTCAGAATTAGTGAATAGATATATGAGATAGATTATAAAACATTTCATGTTTTGATTTTCTATTGAAAATGGGTTGAAGAGTGAACTAAAAGTAGAATAAATGGGCTCCGTGAAATAAAATTAGTTTGGATGGGGAAGATGATGATTTGTTCATAATGTCATCGCAAGTAGTCCAAGTATTTTATGTCTCAGATTCAATAAACAAGAAATGCTTGAATTTATTTCTAGATACTAAAACAACTGTAGGGTCAGATGAAAAGTTAATCAAGGATGACCCATTCATTAAGACATCACAATTAGTTCATGGTGGTCCCAACATAGATAATGTCTTGCATGTTAGAGGGGACTAAAAAGAGGGGATTCAGATTCTTGATAGAGGATCCAAATCCCTTAAGCCTTTAAAAAAATAAAGATATTTCAATGATAATTTTTAATAGTTTTTTAATATATAATGCTTTTCCTCATAATATTATTTTTTCTAAACTGTATTAACATAATATAAATTAAATGTTTGACTAATATGCATACAATTTCTTCTACACATGATGATGTAAGTAATACAAGGGAGGAACACATTTTTGATGATGAACCTACATAATTATTAGGGTATCAACTCTATGTTGATGAAAAAATAGAATGACACAGCATCACAATGTTGAATAAAATTATCAAGGAAATAAGTAAGTGTGTAAAATTTGAGGTTGTCTAGAATCAATGTGGAAAACCTGTTAAAAAAATAAGTCAATGTTCATTAGTTATTTTAGGGTCACAATGAGGATGAATGTTCCAATTTATACAAATTAATTATGACATGTCTATCCTATAATGAAGGAAACCCTTTGGGATGATATAAATGTAATGTTATGTTATACTTTCTCTATTTTAAAAATATATATAATGAAATATTGAATTAATTTCAATTATTTATTGTAGTATTCATTTATTTTAGAATATTTTCATAAGAAATATGTCTTAATGGCCACCATAAAGTCCCATAAATTCATTAAGACTCTTCTTAAAAAGTTACATATTAGGGATGCTGAGGAGAAAATAAAGCCCTACCCACCCATTAGTTATGAAGACATGATAAAGTAGGATTTATTGAATGCTTTCATCAGTCTCCATGATGAGAAATCATTTTAGGTGAACTATAGTCACTAATATGTTATTTGATTTAGTTTTTTTATCTAACTTGATTCAATATTTTTAATTTATAAAACAAAATAAGGATGATGAAAATAAATAACGTGCAAAAAAACCAATACACCCCTATCACAAAGAAATTATGGGGTACACTTCTTTGTATAAGATATTGTTATGTATTTTAAATAAACAATAAAAGTTTTATGTGATATAAAACAACATGTTTTCCTTTGTTTATATGTACATTGATGAGTCAAAATCTGAAGCCACATTCATCTCACGTCATGTGCTATGAAAGGAGGCTCATGTAAATAAAGCGGGTAAACAAGTTGATGAAAAATAATTAGTATGGAAAACATGCGTAAGTATGAAATAATAGAAATTATTTATGATTTATAATACTATTACATAAGAATATTTATTTATGTTTATATTTTTTAAAACGGTTTAGACACGAGAATCATCTGCGACCAGAACGGAACAAAAACAGCTTTCAATAGCTTTGAAGCGGCCGAAATAATATGTTAGAGTTAGAGATGTAGGTTTTGGAGTGTCTTCTCGAACATATTTTGAGAAGATAAAACCACTAAAAGATAAATACATGAATATGAAAGGATTTCTGAAACAATTTGATTCTTTGAACAATATTATTGTGAAAACTATTTTGGAAGCCGAATATATGAGAAAGGATCAAGGTGAATCGATGGTGGAATAATGATCTGAACATGAACATGCATCTTTAAGGCTATTCATTACCCTCAACTGTATACCATATGTGAGGTAATCAATTTTTTCATTACTATTTATCCTAAATGTGAATCAAAAAACTTTTGATAACTATATATTACAAAAAATATACAGGGAAAATTTTTATGTGATTTTCATCTATCAACACCCATGGACCCCCATGTTTCAAGAGATATAGTGCATATTATCTCTAGAGACAAGCTATAAAATTAATAACTCCCAAAAGATCACATGAGAGTGGAAATTGAGGTAGCTCAGGAGCTGATCACTGAGTTTCCTGTTTCACTTAATGATCTAGATATTACAAAAGTCAATGATGATATTGGAACTTTTCTAGAATGGACATCTAATCTTATAATGATACATGAGTTATGCTTTAAAAAAATTTCTTCATATGAAAAACTTGTAACATTTGATAAAAAATGTTTTAAGTGGGATATGGAATTACATATGGATAAAGTTATGGGTAAACAGAATTTTGATGTGTACGAATTGATTACACATCAATAAAACATAGGATGTGGCTGGTAAGACTCTATGTATGTGTTTTGAATAAAAAAGGTGTTATTTTAGTTTTAAACATGCATAAAATAGTAAAAACTGAGTAAAAAGGCACATCTTGTTTTCAATGTTTAGTAAAATTACCCATAATTCATTTTCAAGTGTTCGAATTGACTGCACATAAATCCGAGACATGATGTGGTCTATGTGACCCAAAGTATGTGTTGTCAATAGAAATGTTCCATTTTAGTTTAACATTCATGTTAAAATATCCAAAATTAATCAAATGAGCATGAATTTTTTCAAAACTTTTGGAAAATAATCCATATTTCATTTTTCACATGTATAAATTGACCTCGCATCATTCTAACACCTCTTGTGACTGGTATTACTCAAATTGTGTGGTTTGAGTTTAAATTTGACATTGCTTTTAGTAAAAAAAGATAAGTGAAATACTCAAAACTATGAAAATTCCATAAAATTGTTTTTATAATTTAATTCAATGATTACTCATCAATTTTTGACCTGTAGGAATCAAACATACCTCAATTTGATACACAGTGTACCCGATATGACTCAAATTGTGTGTCTTCAATTTAAAATTGACATTTTATTAATGTATTATTTCATATTTATGTTTAATTTATTTCTTTATAGTATTAATAAAATCATAATTTTTTATTATTTAGGTTGATTCTTTTTCTTGAGTTGGGGTGGTTTTTTCAAATATATTCGCTGTTATGAGATATTGGACATCAAGACTGCAACTAAGATAATGGAAATAAGTAAATTGGTCAAGAATTTATATCGGCATCATGAAAAGGTGAATTTCTACTAATTATTTAGTAAATTTTTCACCATTTTATCTACTATTTTTAAATTAATTTCATTATCATTTTATCTAATAATCTATTTGTTATTTATAGACCTTTTGGGGATTTATATTTTTCTTTCAACTATCTATAGAAATCCAGAAAAGTGAGAATATATTTCTTTTGGATGACGCATTTTAGGAAACATGTGGTTTCCTCTTCCATCCAAATTGAACATTTCATTATATTCTTTCTTATTACTAATATTTGAAATAAAAACACACATGACATACTCAATCATTCACACCTCAATCTGATACACAGTGTGCTTGATAGGACTCAAAATTTATTTTTTTTATTTTATAATTTTTATTTTAGGTCCAAACAGACAACACAAACTCAAAACTGAGAAAAATAATTCACATTATCTTGATACAATATGAAAATGATCTATAAATTATTTATAATCTATAGGAATTTTACACACTTCAATAAGACACATTGTGTGACTTTTGTGATTCCAATTGTGTCTTTTTATTTAAAATTGATATTAATTTTAGTGAAAAACACAAGTGACATACTCAAAATATAGAAAAAAAATTAGGATTGTTTTGATACTTTAGTAAAATGATCCATAAGTCACTTTTTATGTGTATAGACACACCTTAATCTGACATATAGTGTTACCTGTATGACTCCAAGTGTGTCTTTTTATTTAAATTTGAAATTACTTTTAGTAAAAATAGACAAGTGACATACTTTAAACCTTGAAAATGCATTCAGAAAATTTTTATACTTTAGGAAAATGATCCATAAATCATACGTGACATGTAGGGATCATATTCACCTCAATATGAGGCATGATGTTCCCAGTATAAGTCAAAATGTTCGTTATTAGTTTATAATTGACATTTCAATTCAAAAAGTGAGTCGACCACTAAAAACTAAGAAAACACACACATTTTTTCTTGATAATTTAGTAAAATGATTCATAAGTCATTTTTTTATGTGTAGAAATTAGTCCCATATCAAAAAAATTCATGATGTGATAGGTATGACTCAAAATATGTGCTTCTAAATTAAAATGTAATTTTAGTAAAAAAGGTAGGTGACATACCCAAAACCTATAAAACACATTCAAATTGTTTTTATACTTTAGTAAAATGATTCATAAGTCACGTTTTAGGTCTAGAAATCAACTTCACCTTAATCTAACACATAGTGTGATTAGTAGGACTCCAAGTGTGAATTTTTATTTAAAATTGACATTAATTTTCGTAAAAATAGATAAGTTATATACTCAAAACAAATAAAGTGCATTCGGATTGTTTTGATACTTTAGTAAAACTATCCATAAGTCATTATTTATGTAAATAAATAATTGGAACCTTGTTCTTATGCACGATGATACTGAAATGACTTCAAGTGTGTATTTTTATTTAAAATTGACATTAATATTCCTAAAAAACATAGTTGACATACTAAAAACTGTGAAAATAGATTCAGATTGTTTGATACTACAAAACATTGATCCATAAGTCATTTTTTACATGTAAGAATCAGTCTAACCTCGATTTGATGCACATTGTGTCTAGTATGTCTCCGATTGAGTCTTTTTATTTAAAATTGTTATTAATTATAGTAAAAAATACAAGTTACATACTCAAAATAGAGAAAATTAATTCATATTATTTTTATATTTTAGGAAAATACTACATAAGTCATTTTTTATGATTATAAATAATCCTCACTTCAATCTGATGCATGATGATCCAATTATGACTCAAATTGTCTGTTATCAATTCAAAATTAACATTTCAGTTCAAAAAGTGTGTCATTCATTAAAAACAAAGAAAACACACTCAAGTTGTCTAGATAATTTAGTAAAATGGTTGATAAGTCAATTTTGACTTGTAGGAATCAGTCTAATTTCAAACCAACACTTGATGTGACCGGTATGACTTAAAGTGTGTGTTTCTAGTTTAAAATGTCATATTAGTAAAAAAACAATACATGTGGAATACGCAAAACCCATAAAATTCATACATATTTTTTTATACTTTAGTAAAATGATCTATAAGTCATTTTGACAAGTAGGGATCAACCACTCCTCAAATCTGACACATGTTATTTGACCGGTATGTTTGTCTTTTTATTTAAAATTGACATTAATTTTAGTAAAAAAGACTTGTGAAATACTCAAAATGAAGAAAACACATTAAATTTATTTTTATACTTTATAAAAACAATCAATAAGTCATTTTTGATGTGTATGAATTATCCATACCTCAATATTATGCATGTTGTGACTGTTATGACTCCAAGTTTATCTTCTTAGTTAAAATTGACATTAATTTTTGTTAAAAATAAAAGTTCCATACTAAAAAAAACACATTTTTTTATACATTATTAAAATTATCCATATGTCATTTTTGATGTATAGAAATCATCTTAACATAAATCTAATTCACGGTGTTCTGGGTGTGGCTCAAAGTGTCTGTTATCGCTTTAAAATTGACATTTCAGTTCAAAAAAAGTGTCAATCACTAAAAACTAAGAAAACAGGCTCATATTATCTTGATAATTTTGAAAAAATATTCATAATCCATTTGTGGTGTTTAGTAATTAGTTTCATGTCAAGATGACACATTATGTGACCGATATGACTCAAAGTGCTTGTTTCCAGTTTAAAGTGAAAATTTAGTAAAAATGTCAAATGATGTACTCAAAACTAATAAAATACATTTGGATTGTTTTGATACTTTATTAATATTATCCATAACTCTTTTTTGATGTTTATGGAGAATCCTCACCTAAATATGAATCATGATGTGACCAGTCTGACTCCAAGTGTTCCTATTTATTTAAAATCGACTTTAGTTTTATCTAAAAAGACAAGTGACATACTCAACACCAAGAAAAACATTAGGATTGTTTTTATACAATATTAAAATATTACGTAAGTCATTTTTGATTTTTAGAAATCAGCCACACCTCAATCTGATACATGATATGCATGTTATAACTCAAAGTGTTCATTATGATTTTAAAATTGACTATTTAGTTCAAAGTATGATCCATTCATTAAAAATTAAGAAAACGTTCTTGGATTATCTAGATAATTTAGGAAAATGATTCATAAGCCATTTTTGATGTCTGGGAATTAGTCTCATGTAAAATAATCATGTGATGTGTCCATTATTACTCAAAGTGTGTTTTTTTAGTTTAAAATGGTATTTTAGTAAATATATATAAGTGACATGCTCAAAATAATGAAAATGAATTCGGATTGTTTTGATAAATTAAGAAAATTTTCTATAATTCATTTTGACATATAGAAATTTAATTCATGTCAATATGAAACATTATTTGGTCAGTACCACTCAAAGTACATGTTTTCAATATATAAGTACCATTTTAGTTTAAACATGCAACACATTACAAAAACCGAGAAGAAAATATTAGACTGTTTTCTTATCATTTTATCTAATATCACTTAATAAATTACAATATCTTTTTGTCTTATACATATTCAGTTAATTTCCATATAGATAATTCTTGAAGATGAACAATAAATGATGTGACGTTCATGAATCAACCACAACCAAATCTAATATACAGTGTTCCTGGTATAACTCAATGTTTAGTTTAAAATTTACACTCTCTTTTAATTTATTTATTTATAATATTACTAACATAATAATTTTTTCTTATAAAGGTTCATTATTTTGTTCAAGATGGGGCAGTTTTTTTGGACACAGCATGACTTGGGGTCAGGGACCAAAGGTAAAGGAACATTGATGTTTTTGAATGTTAATTTTTACTAACTCATGTAATTGTACAAACCAATGTTTGAAATTTTCATAATAGTGTTTTTTATTTTATTTGAGTTATAAATTTTATTTCATTTAAATTATATATTTTCAGCCTATTTTTATCTACTTTTTCTACTGTTGTAGTGTGTTGTTGACTTAATATCACACTGTAGAGCATTACTAAAAGTATTGATAAAGGGCCCCTTTATCAGTGATTTTTTTAGTATTGATGAATATTCATGTTATAAGGTATTTTTCTAGTGCTGATAAAATGTTTATTTATTAGTTATTTTCTACTAATGAAAAAATACTATGAATTTTAATCACACTCTGATGGTCACCACTTTTTTTAATGGTAATGACCCATTTTAGTGTTGTTGAAGGCTTGTTTTGTATTAGTGCACTTTGAACTAGTTTCATAAAAATGGAATTGATATCTATTATCTTAAAAAATTACAACATTATTAGATCATCTAAGTTATTTTAATAGATTTTCCATCATATTTTACAAATTAAGATTCACATTTCATGGTATTTTTTGTTAAGATCCATGTGTTTGAAATTAGTGATGAGCATGTTTTGGTGTTTCTCAAAGAATGACATGTGATGTCTTAATCAATGAGTTAAAATAAATATAAATTATCAAAAACCCAACTATTATTTAATTTTTTGTATCATATTACACCATTAACTAAGTTATCATAGCTTTTTATGGTATAAATTCATAGTATTGTTCAAGTGTGTGGTTAAAGTAACCCAAACATGAACATACTGTGATTAATGGCTGATTATGAGATGGTTTAGTTGTAATATCATTATTCTAGACAAATAATTATATTTTTTAGTGTTTCTTATTGTAATAAATCATAATTATAAAAAAAATTAAATATATGATAATTTATATAAAATTTTACTTAGAAAAAGAGATCATTTTCTTCTTGTTTTCTCATTTTAAACAATTGAATTAACGATAATTGATTGTTGATCATATCATTAGTATGTACTATAATTCATTATAAAAATAGTTTTATCATAAAAAAATATTTATACTTTAGTACCATCCATAGATCAAACCTTGTAAGCCAATGATGGAAAATGAAACACGTTGTGACATGGTGGAGGTAGTTCTCACAACGCATGAACAATAATTTTGTTTTTATTAATGGATGGGATATATGAATAAAAAATAATAATTCCCTTAATATAGTAACATAAAAGTATATAAATTAAAATAATATCACTATATTACTGTGTTTAGAATAAATTTTAAAAAATATAATTAAGTATGTGATTGATAGAACTCACATCGGGGACTTGAAGTTTCCTTAGAAGTGTCCTTAGAAATGAAGGTATTATGCTAAATAATGGCGAACAAAATATTTTTAAAATAGGATAGGGTTCTAGAAGTGTAAAATATGAATATTTTTTAAAATAAATTTGAAGGATGTGACTCTTAAATAGGTTTAAATGTTACCCTTTTATAAGTGAGGAGAAGGTAATTTTAGGGAGTAACTGTTACATTTCAATAACATAAGGTTACCATTCAAGTGAAAAATGAAAAAAAAATGAAAAAAGTCTATAGGATAATGATTATGGGTCCAAAATGTAATGACCCGTCCCCCAGGGCATGTGTTGTGACTACCTCAAGCCCGTCTTCCTTAGTCCAGGGGCTGGAGACTATCACTGAAAGGCGTATTACCCAAAAACCGGGAAGGCATTGCATTTATATCCTGTAAACACACAATACCAAGCACACTGCAAGATATGAACACAAGTAAACTTAATAGTAAAAATATTGTGTACAGTAAGTAAAAGGGGCCATAATGAAAGCCCAACTAGAAATTACAATAAAATTGGAAAGTACAAGTAAACTGAAACAGCTCCTGCGAACACCCACCAAGGATCCTACCTGAAGGGTAGGTACATCTCTTGTACGGTCGTCTCTGCGGTATGCCTCATCTAAGGTCCACCTCTGAGCTACCTACAGTCTCAGTACTCTCATCCTGATCCAGCGTTGTCTTTCATCTGCACCAAAAACAACAAGGTGCAGGCATAGCCCGTGCAAGGGTGAGTATAACGATACTCAGAAGGGACCCTGAGACCCTCAAAGGTCTCAAAACATCCAAAGGATAAACCACAGAGCATGAAAAAAACCATCAACCCTACTTAGGTATATGCCCATACATATACCTAAGTTATCAAGTATACCCATCTCATTCATGAAGAAATACAAGGCCCAACTCATTATCTCAAAGCTCAACTACTCCATGAAGGAAATAATACCATGAAGGTAACACCACAAAGGTAAGTACCACAAAGGTAATGCCACACTAAGAGAATACCACAGAGGTTTCACCACACAGAAAACTACCACACAGGTTCCCCACACAGAATAATACCACCAAGTTTTTACCATGATGGTATGTACCACACATGTATGCCACACAGAAGAATACCACAAAGGTATCACCATGAAGAAAAGTACCACACAGGTTCGCCACACAAAAGAATACCACCAAGGTTTCACCACGAAAGAAAGTACCACACTGGTATTCCACATAGAAGAATACCACCAAGGTTTCACCACGAAGGAAAGTACCACAAAGGTATGACAGACCTAAGAATACCAAAAAGGTATCACCACAAAGGTAAGTACCACACAAGTACGACACACAAAATAATACCACAAAGGTATCACCGAGAAGGAAAGTACCACACAGGTACGTCACACAAAATAATACCACAAAGGTATCACCACGAATGAATGTACCACACAGGTATGCCACATAGAAGAATACCAAAAAGGTATAACCATGAAGGTAAGGAATCAACTCACAACAAGTATAACTTAGGTACAGTAGTAAAGATGATTAGATGTAACTATGGAATCATCTTACTCTGTTAAGAGGCAGACACACGTAGGATCCTAAATCATCAGACCCACATAGTATCCTAGTACATCATCAGACCCACATAAGATCCTAGTAAAGAAGACCCACACAGTATCCTAAAGTAGTCCCAAATGGATTCCTAGAGAGGATCCATGTGGGATTTCCAAGCACAGACCCACGAAGTATCCCAAAGCATGGACCCACATAGGATCTCTTTCTCATGTTACAGTTAGCTACAGGGTTCCCACACTAAGCTTGCTTGATTCCAGGAGGGTCTGCTTCTCAAGCCACATATCGATACTCCAACTACCATGAAGTCCCATGAATAATTATCCCAAAGTATCTCCATATAAAAGGGATCTCAACACAACAGACGGTGTGTCAATCAGACGCTCTTTTCGTATGTTATTAGCCTTTTAGTCTCGTGGGCTCGGTTGGATCTGTGTTCGATCCAACCCTGTTGTACCACAACTTTATCGAAAACCTAAGTGGGGTATACCAAAATGACTATCTCAATCAAAGGTTTCTGAAGTCGTAGACAGTTCGTCAAATGGATGCCAGTAGCTCAAGATATGGATGAAAGAAAGAAAAGGGTTGAAGTGGGTCCGGGTCTGGTCCGACCCGGCCTGACCCAGGTCAGGCTTTCTGGGTCTATCCCGGCCTGCCAACACAGCAGGCCCGCTGGGCACCCTCGGCTGGTCGAATGGTCAGTCGCTCCTCCGCGCAGCGCGGTCGCACGACCATCGCCGGCGGCCTATAATAAGCTGGTTGCCCCTCCACCACCGATGCGGCCTTACATCGCGGCACCTACTCGCCGGGCGGCGTCGACGCGCGCTGCCGCCTCCACATCACGCGGTCGGCCATGAGCTGGACACCGGCTCCGCTCTGCCGCAGCCGATGGGCCACGACCCTTTTCTGGCAGCATGGTTGTGTCTCCGCCGTCATCACGGTCGGCCGGTGTGTCGGCCATCGCTCCCGAGTCCCATCGGTTCCAGTCACCGGCACCAGTCGATGCCCCCTCCTTCGCGAAGAACACATCAAAAGCACATAGGTTGCGGAGAGGTTGGGCCATGTTTGTTTGTCCTGCACCCTCCGCCTTAGAATGGTAGCAAGCAGGTTGTTTATTCTTGAACTATGAAGAATGTCAAGAACGGGATAAGGGGTATACAAATAACAAACCCTACAAGATACCCGACAACTTCCTCCCGCAAGGACAAAGGAATCGTGGGTCAGCCCGTTAGTCGGTTGACCGCGTTCTTAGTATAAATTCAAGAACGGGGAAGAGGAATTCAAAAACTCCCAAATAAAAATAATCCCCTACCTCAATTTCATTGGAGAGAATCCGTGTTTGAGGAATTTTCGGCATTCGTCGTCCCCCGTAACTAGCCTCCAACGACGTCACTCATTCTTCGATCTCTAGTTCAGCATTTCAATGTATCTCATCACCTCCTACTGGTACCAGCTCCGTCCTCCAAGGGTTTGACGTCACTGCACTTTTTCAGCACTTTGTTGGTTAGTGAAGCAGTGCCAACACCTCTCCCCAAGTTCCATAAAAATAGGATAGGAAAAGGGTGTGCAACGTTCGTGGGATTAATAGAGGCCCTTTAATTAGGAACCTTCCTAATTCCCCAACAGTGTGGTTACATAGAATTGAAAGGTCAAGCCATTTATTGGTTTGACACGTTGCTGGTCCCACCTTACCGCTCATCCGTTGGAAGATTAGAATAAAAATAAAATAATAAAGTTATTTTATTTATTCTATTAAAAAGTTCTAAAAACTAACTATATCTCCACACCAACTGTGGTTGAAGTGAAGGTCTTCTTAAGAGAATATCGGCTTTGCAAGTTCAACAGTGCCCTCAGATTTCAATTCCGAGCACGAGTTCAAATGTTATATAACGTCGCTCGTGTGTTTACAGAATTTACCCAAAAAATGGTTGCAAAAATTTCAACAGTCACCCTTGACCCGCGCCGATCGAGGTTAGGCTCTGACTAAGTGAAATACACCCCAATTAACCCAACAGTACTCTCAGATTTTTAATCCGAGTTACCGTTTATAAGTTATGAAATTTACAATAAAATAATTGTCATTTAATTATTTTATTTACTGCCAAAACCTAACTTTTACTCATGGCCCACGCCGACCAATGTTAGTATCTTCCTAAAGAGAGAATACCCTCATGAGTTCAATGGTGGTCTTGGATTTTCAATCCGAGTTACCATTTTTGTGTTATAAGAATTTGAGAAATAAAATATTTTATTTATTTATTTTATTGTCGATTATGCCATTTTTTAGGTTTTCCCACATGAGGCTCGCTCTGACTAAAGTTAAGTCGCGCCTAGGGTAAACCCACCATCCTAAATGCAACGGTGCCCTCGGATTCTTGATATGAGTTACCTTTTAAGAGTTATTCCACTTTATTTTCGGGAAAACTACTTATGCGCACTAAATAAAATTTACCCAAACTTCGACGGATCATTCGAGGAACTCCGGGACTTGGAATCGCGTGCCGTCAGATTTCTCGGTCTCGAAATAGTTCCATATAACTAAAATAAATTATACAGAATTTTCGAGACATTACATTCTCCCCACCTTAGGGATTTACGTCCCCAAAATCCACAATAAAGGAAAAACAACCAAAAGAGGGTATTGAGCATGAATATAAGCCTCTCACTCCCATGCGCTCTCTTAGTGGTTCCCGTGTTTCCAGCGTACGTGCATAAGAGTTATCAACCGCCCATGAAATACCCTCTCCTGTCGGTCCTCAATCTCCACTGAAACCTCCAAAAATGATAC
This sequence comes from Viscum album, assembly GCA_963277665.1. Taxonomy (NCBI): domain Eukaryota; kingdom Viridiplantae; phylum Streptophyta; class Magnoliopsida; order Santalales; family Viscaceae; genus Viscum; species Viscum album. Next base: position 589,459,486 of record OY728147.1, read on the forward strand.
CCCATCATCTAAGTCCAGATCGACGTGCTCGATGATGTGAGATAGGTCATGCACATATCCCCTCAAATGGGATACGTGGAAGACGTCGTTCACCCTCTCCAAATGTGGTGGAAGAGCCAGGAAGTATGCTACCTCACCTATCCTCCGAAGTATCAGAAAAAGTACCGATAAACCTCAGTGATAACTTTCCCCCTCAGCCAAATCTCCATAGTCCCCATTGAGGAGATACTTGTATGAATATGCAGTCCACTTTCTGGAACTCTAAGGGTCTCTCTATCTTATCGGAATAAGAATTCTACAAACTCTGTGCAGTCTTCACTTACTGACAAGTGAGACATCATAATACAAACTCTGTACTTCTTTCTTCATCTCTAGCCACCAGTACTGACTCTGGAGGTCCTAGTAAATCTTCACCACACCTGGACGTACTGCCATAGGGGACGTGTGGAAATCTATGAACACCTCCTCCCGAAGCACCACTGGTACCATGGTACGTCCTCTAAAGAGGAAGATGTGATCCCCACCTTCAAAAAAATTATTAGGTGCCTGCCTTGAGGATATCTGATCATGTCGAGCCATGTAATCAATCCCCCCAAGTTTCGCCTACCCAACTAGATAAAGGAGTGGGGGAGTGAAATTCATAGACTAGAGGTAAGTAGCTTCATCTCTATCCACGAATAATATCTGCAGTGCGACTAGTTACTCCGATGCCTCACTCAGCAGCTGTAAACCAGACCTCCTGCTGATTGCGTCTGCTACCACGTTCCCCTTCCCAGTAGTATAGACTGTCTCAAAGTCATAGTTTTAGAGGAACTCTATTCACTCCTGTTGGGAACTGAATACTCAAAACTTCTGCTGCCACGTGGGTGTGGCTGGCCGACTCTTGAGTGATCATTCGCACCCTCTAACAGAGGAGTTTATTCTATGTTGTCTGGGTTTCCTTTTTCACCGACCAAGGAAACCCCAATTCCAACATTTTAGAAAGACCACAACCTTTTTTCCTAATGCAGTCAATATGAGTATGAACTGTGGATGTCCATTCCATGACTAAACTAACACTGTAAGGCCTCGACGCTGCCACCAAAAGGTTCCAACCAAAACTCTCACCTCAAGGGTCAGATCACACTGTCAGCGTATTTGTGATTATAGAGTCTCCTTCCAAAGGTATCTCCATATGTGAGGGTCAAGTAAACGGTTTAACCAGAAACTCTAGGTCTTGGACAAGATTTGTGGATGGAAGGAATGATTGGTGCCTTTGTATTTTGATATGGCAGCTAGTAGTTGACACAGACCATACCTTGAATCATTCCTAGAGCCCTTGGGTCGCACTCCTTAACTGCATGTAGCTACTCTCTTCCCTTGTCATCCAGCTCCCTGAGCCTGGTGGGGACCACAATGGGGGATGGCAGTAACATGTCGAAATGTACACCACCTAATGTTGCTCCCCTAGCTCTGCTTCCACATCTCTAGCCCTGTAGATTCATCTGTCCCTAACACTTCTTCTTCCCGAAATAATTTAACACGCCCAAGTTACTGAGACTGGTGCCAATTTCCTATTTTCCCACTACTAACATTCACTGGATGTTTCTACTCATCCAAAGAACATTCAACCAAAAAGGTACTCTCTAGTACCCCAACATAAGTAGGAATGCATAAAGGAATAGTGTTGGATCGGACGTCCTTAATCACACGGCGCTCAAAATTCCAAGCCCCGAAGCACTGATCGAATCATATCCATCGAGTACCAGGAATGATCAGTATGCCTCGATGAATACTTGGCTATCGACAAGTCATCCTGTCGAAGCTGTTGAAGCTCTAGAGAACTCCCAACCACCTCCTCAAGCCAGTCCTTAGCCGCCTATGAGTCAGGCTCACCACGAAACTTGTGGGGTGTCTGATGCTGAATCACATGCAAAGAACTAATCCTATATGTGTCCTCTACCAGTACCACCAGTTGTAATTGCTGACCAACAGGAAATGATATAGCTGACACACTACCCGAAGGTACTATCTCGGGTAATGGTCCACATACCAAAGCCTCATCCCTATGCAGACCATCCTCATGGTCACTAACTGAAAAATACTAGTAGCTAAGATCACTATCTACTCTTCTAGTGTCTCTACTTGGTGGAAAACTCTAGCAGCCGTCTCCAGATAGCCCACAGCTATGTGGGAAACTGTCTCGCCTCGAAGCCTCAGAGGCCTCTACGGTTGGAACTCGTGCAACGCGCTCAGTTGGCGTGAACAGCCCACCAGTGTAGTTGGCGGAAACTACTACCCAACGAGTGGTGGTCCTGCTGGTACACCACCCGAAGGTGCCAACATAGTAATAGGACCCTGCACTAGAGCCTCTTCGCTCGGTAGGCCATCATCGTGTACTCTCTCAGGAATCCTAGCTGGATGTCTACGCAGTGGAATCCTGATAAGGAACTAGTGTGCCACGGTCATTAAGTTATACCTAGTGATATGAATCAAGAAAACACAAGAAAACTTTTCAAAACACACACACACAATCAGTATTTTCATGAACAGAGTCAGAAATCTGAAGTCAGGGTCCTGGTGTATGGATACATCGGCCGCCGCACCAACATTGGATTCCCTAAACTAATAACCACACTCACTACACTTAACACTATAGCTGCTAGAAAGATCAGAGTCCAATGTTCTATGGTAGAACCGACTCCTCTTATACCAATTTGTCACAACTGGTCCCCTGGGGCCCATGTCGTGACTACCCAAAGCCCACCTTCCTTAGGCCAGGGGCTGGAGACTACCACCTAAATGCGTATTCCCCAAAAACAAGGAAGGCGTTGCCTTTATATCATGTAAGCACACACAACCAAGCACACAGAAAGATACAAACACAAGTAAACTAAATAGTAAAAAGAGTGTGTACAGTAAGTAAAATGGGATAGAATACAAGCCCAACTGGAAAGTATAAGAAAACTGGAATGTACAAGTAAACTGAAATAGCTCCTATAAAAACCTGTCAAGGATCCTACCTAGAAGGTAGGTACAGCTCTTGAACGGTCATCTCTGTGGTATGCCTCATCTAGGGTCCACCTATGAGCTGCATCCAGTCCTCGTACTCTCATCCTCAGTCAACATTGTTCATCGTCTACACCAAACACAATAAGTTGCGGGCATAGCCCGTGCAGGGGTGACTATAACAATACTCGGTAGGGACCCCAAGACCCTTAAAGGTCTCAAAAATCCACAAAGGATAAACCACAAAGCATGAAAACAACCTTCAACCCTACTTAGGTATATTCCCATACATATAAATAAGTTATAAAGTATACCCATCTTATTCATGAGGAAACGCAAGGCCCAACTCATTATCTCAAAGCTCAACTATTCCTTGAAGGAAATAATACCATGAAGTTATCACCACAAAGAAAGTACCACAAAGTTCACACCGCATAGAAGAATACTATAGAGCTATCACCATGAAGGAAAGTACCACACAGGTTCACCACACAAAAGAATACTTCTAAGGTATTACCACGAAGTTAAGTACCACACATGTACGCCACATAGAAGAATACCGCAATGGTATCACCACGAAGGATAATACCACACAGGTACTCCACACAGAAGAATACCACCAAGGTATCACCACGAAGGAAAGTACCACACAGGTAATCCACATAGAAGAATACAACCAAGGTTTCACCACGAAGGAAAGTACCACACAGGTACGCCACATAGAATAATACAACCAAGGTTTCACCACGAAGGAAAGTACTGCACATGTACGCCACACATAAGAATACCAAAAAGGTATCACCGCGAAGGTAATTACCACACATAGTATCCCTTTCTCATGTTACAGCCAGCTACAGGGTTCCCACACTAAGCTTGATTGATTCCGGGAGGGTCTGTACCTCAAGCCACAGGTCAATACACTAACTCCCATGAAGTCACACTAAGAAGTATCCCAAATGACCTCCATGTAAAAGGGGTCTCAATGCAATAGATGGTGCGTCAATTGGATGCCCGGTCCGTAAGTTATTAGCCTCTTAGTCCTAAGGGTCCGGTTGGATTCATATTCGATCCAACCCGGTCATACCCAAAGTTTATCGAAAACCCAAGAGGGGTATACCAAAAGGACCGTCTCAATCAAAGGTTTCTGACTCCATAGATAGTTCATCAAATGGACGCTCATATCTCAAGATATGGTCCAAGGAACGGAAAGGGAAGAATGTTGGTCGGGGTCCAGTCCGACCCGGTCGGACCGACCCGGCCCGGCCCGCACTAGGTGGTCCACTGGGCACCCTTGGCTGGCTGAATGGCCAACCACTCCTCCGTCGTGGCTTTGCGCCACGGCACCTACCCGTAGGGTGGCGCGGATGTGCGCCGCCGCCTCCCCATCACGCTGTCGGCCGCGATCTGGCCACCGCCTCTACTCTGCCATGGACGACGGGCCGCGACCCTTCTCCGGCGGCACTGTTGTGTCTCCGCCATCGTCACGGTTGCCCGTTGTTCTATCCGCTGCTCCCGAGTCCCACTGGTTCCAATCACCAGCACTAGTCGTTTTCCTCTTCTTTCGCGAAGAACACAAAACCACGTAGGTTGCAGAGAGGTCGGGCCATGTTCATTTGGCACATACCCTTCACATTAGAATGGTAGAAAGCGGCTTGTTTTTTCTTGAACTATGAATAATGCCAAGAATGGGGTAAGGGGTATACAAATAACAAACCCTACAAGATACCCTACAACATCCTCCCTTAAGGACGAAGGAATTTTGGGTCATCACATTAGTCGGCTGACAACGTTCTTCGTATAAATTCAAGAATGGGTAATAGGAAGTCAAAAACACCCAAAAAAAATAATCCCCTACCTCAAGTTCATTGGAGAGCATCTTCATTTAAGGAAGTGTCGGTGTTCATCATCCCTCGCAACTAGCCTCCAACGATGTCACTCGTTCTTCGATCTCTGATTCGGGGTTTCGGTGTTGCTCGTCACCTCCCGCTTGTATGAGCTCTGTCCTCCAAGGTTTTGGCAACACTTCACTTTGTCAGCACTTCATTTCTTGGCAAAGCAGTGCCAACACCTCTCCCCAAGCTCCATATAAATTGGAGAGGGGAAGGGTGTGCAACGTTCATGGGATTTATGGAGGCCCATTAAGTAAGAACCATCCTAATTCCCCAATGGTGCGGTTACTTAGAATTGGAAGTTCAAGCCATTTATTGGCTTGACACGTCGCCAGTCCCACCTTACCGTTCATCCGTTGGAGGAATATAATAAAAATAAAATAATAAAGTTATTTTATTTATTCTATTAAAATGATCCAAAAACTTACTTTTTCTCTGAACCTATTGTGGTAGAAGTGGAGGTATCCTTAAGAGAATATCAACATTTCAAGTTAAATTATGACCTTGGATTTCAATTCCGAGCACTGGTTCAAAAGTTATATAATGCCGCTCGCGTGTCTATAGAACGTACCTGAAAAGAATTTTGTAAAAATTATAACAATCACCCTTGACCCGCACCGGTCAAGGTTAGGCTCTGTATAAGTGAAACACGTCCCAATGAACCTAGTGGTACTCTCTGATTTTCAATATGAGTTACCATTTAGAAGTTATGAATTTTACAATAAAATAGTTGTTACTTAATTATTTTATTTATGGCCAAAAACTAACTTTTACTATTGGCCCTCGTCGACCAATGTTTGTATCTGCCTAAAGTGAGAATACACTCACGAGTTCAGCGGTGGTCTTGGATTTTCAATCTAAGTTACCATATGTAAGTTATAAGAATTTGAAAAATAAAATAATTTATTTAATTATTGTATTCATGATTATGCCATTTTTGGGTTTTCCCACATGAGGCTCGCGCCGAATAAACTTAAGTCACGCATAGGGTAAACCCGCCATCCTGAATGCAACGGTGCCCTCAAATTCCTGACCCAAGTTACCGTTTAAGAGTTATTCCATTTTTTCATGAAAACTACTTACACGTGCTAATTAAAACATAACAAAATTCCGACAGATCATTCAAGGCACTCCGGGCCTCGGAATCGCGCACCGTCAGATTTCGAGGTCTCGAAATAATTTCATATAATTAAAAAATTATATAAAATTTCTATAACATTACAAAAAATCACCTAATAAACACCTTATTAATAAAATTTTAGAGTTTTATGTCATTTTTTATTAACTTTTTAATGTTTACCCTTATTTACGTTTAACTTGGTAATTAATTTCTAGCCTTAGAAATTAATTTTAGTGAAAAAGTTTTAGATTTATACTTTTACCTAAATTGATACTTCTGATTTTAAATTTTAAAATAATTTTATCAAATATAAATTCTAAAGGTTTGAAATGTAAATTTTTAAATAAAGACACTTAATCGCACAAAATTGGTTTTTAGAAAAATAACCTTGTTAATCTTTAAATTTATATATAAGGTAAAATTATCTTGGATATTGATTTTAATGAAATAAACTCATTTATTACAAAAAAATAAAGGATATAAGGATTAAAAGGTAATCCAAAATTGAATCAATTTTGAAAATAATTTATTCAATGAAAAGACAGAAAGTATTTTTATTAAAGTACTATTTTAATTAGTTCTAAAAATGTTGGACAAAGGATTTATAATCTTGAGATTATTTTAAAATACATAATCTATTTCATAGATTTATATTTGATCACTTAATTTTTTTAATATTATATATCATTCTTATAAATTGTTAAGGTCCTAAAAATTTCTAGTTTCATGATAACATTATTTTTTACTAATAACCAACATTTTTAGAAAAAGATCAAAAATTTCATTCTAAGTCAATTTTGATATGAGGAATTCTTAAATAATGTTAAATTTTATTAATTTCTAATTCTAAATTTTATAAATCTATTTTTTATTTAAATCATAAAATATATTGAAAAACGTTTTTATTAGAAAACTACATTTTCAAATATTTACTTTTTTATTATTTATTTTATATATTTTATCAAATAAATTAGTTTTAACTAAATATTAATATAAAAAATAATTTTCCATTAATCATATGCTTATTAAAATACATTTTTTTTCACAAAAAGGGATATTTTTTTAGAAAAATACTTTTCAAAACATAAAGGATCGTATTAGTCATTTTATGTAAACTAATTGAATTTAATTAATATTAAAAGTAGCCTTTATATATACATATATTTCATAAATTGGTTACTCTTATTTATTCCTTTTGAATTCAATGACTAGGTTTTAAGGGTCATACATAATATATCATGGTTTTATTTTATTTTGGTGTTTTGTGTGGAGAAATATATTAAACAAATTAAATTATTTAAAGGTAATCTTATATTATAATTTTAGTTTCATACATTACTCCCCCTACCAAATAATTTTCATCCTCAAAATTTTAATCATAAGATAAGAGTAATTTCTATAGTGAACTAATTATTAACCAAACACCACGAGATGATCTTGGTCTTATTTATGATGTGGAATGAGATTTATCTATATGAAAAATCATTATAAGAACTTTATAAAGAGAGCTCACCCCTTCAAAATTTCACATAAAATTATAATAAGTGATGTAGATTTAGATTCGAAGAAATAACTTTCTAAAAACCTTAAAAATGATTTATATGGTAACAATACCACTGGGGTTTTTATTTATAACTTACTATCTAGAAGTTGGGGAAATCTTAACTGATAAGGGACACTATAAAATCTAGACTGAAAAATAAGTATCTGATACATTAATAGTCATTACATAGGATTTTCTTTATTCTCACAGTTTTTAGTGACCATTTTCCTCATTATCCCTTATATTGGGACATTGAATCCTATAATGTCGAACAATATTTCAGTTAAAGTAATGGATTTTTGTAACTTATCTATTTCCATTTCACTTAGGAGTCTGATACCTTTATCTCCCCAATTACAGAATTTACCCATCCCTATAAGAAAATTACCCCCATGTTTCTTCACACATTTAGGAAATTGAATATTTTTTCCAATATCACCTTGGTCACCAAAATTTTAATAATATTATATCCTTCTCTTCTTTGGTTTGTTTTGGATTTCAACTATGGTCACGTTGTTAATCATAATTCTTGATATTCGTTTTGGAATAACTAAAATATTTCTCACTCTAACCAGTATCCCATTCGGTAATTCATTGGGATAGTTTTCACATTCTCCATGACATTCATTATGAACTTAGTCTATTCAGTCTTCATCCATGACTAAAACCAAGATCGTTAACATGATTGATGATCATTATAAGTGAGTTATCATAAATAACCATAGAAAAATTTAACCTTAAGATGTCTCAATTTATAACACTTTCATGTTAGCCTATAGATCTTACAAATCAATATGTATCCGACTTGGTTCAACCTATATAACTCTCAATTTAAAATATATTCCTCTTTTTTCAAGATTGAATACTTTGAGTTGGGTTCTCTCAAACATTTTGACCAAATCCTTAAAATAGAGATCCCAAATAACCTTGATCTTTCAAATAATACTCTGAAGCCAATAATCATTGAAATATATGCTCTCAAAATTCAACTTATCCTTCCTCTAACAACATTTATCTTCTACCCAAGCATGTATATACCCTAATAATATACGTTATATGATGTACCTTTTCCAAAAGATCTTTGAATATCCATGTCAATAAACCACAATGAAGTTATATATTCCTCCAATAAATTAAGTATATCTTTATCCCTCAAAAGTTATTAGCCACTAGTTCATAAGTTTAAACACTAGTCATTGTATATCCTAATATAAAAATTGAGATGAACTTCTACAAAAATACCATGATTAAATTATCAATTCCAAGGTTACCAATTACTATTTAACTTATTTTTTCAAAATCAAACCACTATTTATTATCTCATTATCATTTGTATATTAAACTAAAGAGTTATTCATACCTAAATCATGTATTCTCCAATAGTTATCCCCAAAAATATAACCTTGTTATAATATCTCTTTTTTAGGTTATTAATACCATTTAATATATGTCATAATACCTTTAATGTAAAACTAATGAAGAAAACCCCTTATATATTTTACATAATTTTCATAATATTTTGAATATAGAATAATATCATTGGTAAATATAACTTTTTAATGAAGATAGCCAAGATTTTAAAGAAACTATCACTATAACTACCTTAGTCCAGACTAGGAAACTCACATTTTCCATCATCTCAAGAATATAATAATATTATTAACCATTTAAGTGTGTTCCCTTATTTAGTTATAATGCATAGTTGTTTCTTGGAACATACCTTTCTCAAATTCATTTTCATGATCTTATTTTAAAAAAATAGAAAATATGTTTATTATAATATCAAAAATATGAATATGAAAACATCAATTTGAATATGTATTCCCTTATAAAAACTTTTTTAACATATGATACATTTGTATCAACCTATGACTCCTTTATTAAATCCTTGGTAATCTATGATCATTTTTCTATCGAGTTCCCTAACATAATTATCTAGGATCATTATCAAATCCTTCATAACGGTTTGTAGATAGAATCTGATTAACCAAATTATATTCACTAGGAGTGTCTCTCTCGGTGGGGAGTCTAAGGCCCACTCATCTATCATCATTGTGATGATTGAGTCAATGATAAACCAACCCTTTTTAGATAATTACCCATAGGTGAATTTATGCCACATCCAAATCCACATTACAATATCTAGATAGATATGTATTTCTTGGAAACCCCACCTAATCCCAACCTTTCAAAAACATCCAGATTTATCAATACTTAAATTATACCATTCCAAAGGGTTATATATACCTTTTAAATTATTTTCATAACATTAAACCATATACTATTCCAAAGGGTTATATATACCTTTAAAATTATTTTCATCCTTAATTTATCAATACTTAAATTATCCTAAACAAACATCCTGATCTCTGATGTTATCTAAACATTTCCTTTGATACAAATTTTGACACCCCAGACCCAGGCGTCTAGATCTTGTGACATAACAACATATTTTACATACTTTATTTGATACTACTTGTAAAATTTTGGATATAACTATCCATAATTACTAAATCAATAACAATTATTTATTATATTACATATGAAGGATATTTTCATGTTTATAGATTTAAAGAATTAGGGCACATAATAAAATAATGAATCCCATTTCTTTCTCAACTAATAGTCATTTATTCATTCTATATAATAATCTACTTAATTGATGGTAATTCTTCAACATCTCCCTTAAATTCTTCCACATGTTCTATCCTTATAAATAGGTCACATTTATTATTGTTCTTAGTAATTTAGGGAATAGAAAAAAAATAAATGGGTGATCTCAAAAAATTAATGAGGGAAACATATAGCTGAATTAATCATTCTATAAGCATGGCATAAATATTATGGTAGGAATAGGTAAACAACATGAATTCATAATCAACATGAAATTGGGAGCATTTTATATCAATTGAAATAAAGGAAATTGTTAATGTCGATAATATTGATATCATGCAAATGTAATGAATAATTATTGACATAAAAAACCTGATATCAAGGCCCTATGTCAAAATTATTTACATTTTATCGAGGCCACAGTCAAGATATCTTCTTAATGGGGTAGGAATACACCAAATAACCAAACCTATTTTGTCTAATGAGACCTATCGATGCATCTAGGGGATATATAATTATGGGACCCATCCATCAACTGATTAAGCCTATTTCATTCACCATAAGCATCACCATTACCTTTTATACTATTCCCTAGAGAATATTTTTGTGAATTAAAACATGGTTATCCGTATACTGAATAATATAGAATATCAATACATGATCATCCTATGTTAACAGTCTATAATCATCAAGTATGTTAATAATTTTTCCTACTTCAATAAAAGGGAAACATAATAATAACCCATAGAGATAAAGAAGGTTGATGGTTAAAAAATTAAAATTCATTTTGAAAATAATTATCCATATTAAAATAAAAATATATATAATTCCAATACTTTTCCCCATGTAAATAAAATAACATTCTTTCTAGGTGAACATCATCCAATATAAATTATGTAAAATTTGATGTTCACACTATATAGAGAAATGGGTCTACAAATAAATCAAAAATATAATTACATGATCATTGTAACACATCAATATTCCAAAAGAAGAACTTTTTGTTTGTTAGTGTATACAAACCACAACATCGAGCATAAATAACCCGTGAAATATATTATTTAAATATGACAATTATAACCTTGCCGTTAAATTTGAAGGCATTGATAGGAAAAACTAAATTATGAAAATTATATGGTTTATACTTGTAAAAAATAAATTAATTGGTTATTAGTATATTATAAATAGAAATAAAAATCATTTGAAAGAAAACAAAAAAACCAGAAAAAACTATTTTTTCTAAAAACCATGTTCATTGAATTTTTTGAACTTATTTTAAAAATAAATTTTTACTCTTTTATAAAATTTATTTGAATATGACCACTTTATTCATTCCATCATATGAAATTTATATATAATTCATTTTATGAAATTTATAATAAATATATTATATTTTATTAATTATTGAATTTTTTTGATAAATTTATATGATCAAGGTTTAAATAAGTATACGTATATGATATTTAGAATATTTAAATTTTATAATTAAAATTATATTACATTTTCATTTTACATATCCTAAATATTATATAATTATAATTGTTTAAACCTTGATCATATCAATTAATCAAAAAAATTGAAAAGTTTTAAATAATTTTTCAAATAAGGCGTACATTTAATTTGAACATTTCAGACTAATTAAGTAATTGTTAAATTTTTATAATTCAAATATTAATAATTAATATGTTGGCGTTATTTTTTAAATTCCATTCCCTTTATAAATTACCATTGAAATTTATAAATTAACATTTTATTTCAAGATCACAACGTATTCCATATATTTTGGTAAAAGGTGTTTTATATATTGAGATTTACGATTTAGAATATTTTATTAATTAATGATTTATAAATATTAATATAATTCATTATAAACTATTTAAAAATTAAAATATTCCCAAAATACCTTTTATTGTGATTTATAAACATTTTATAAATCATATAAATTAAAAAAAGTTTTTATTTATATTAACTCTTTAATATTAATTAAATATTTATAATAAATGTTTTAGAACATTAAACCAATAAATCATAAACAATTTATTATTAATTAATTTTAAAAAATTATAAGTTTATAAATATTCGAAAATATCTTTTATAATATTTATAAATTATTTATAAATAAATAAATTCAATTCAGAATTGAATATATATTTACAAGCTCATTTTTAAGTGACTATGGTCCGCTCCATGGCATAGAGATCATTATGTTCCTATTAAATTGGGACCCACTATGGAATAGATTTCCTTTACCTCTAAACATCATAGTCCAAATAAAGTGGGGGTTTTCGTAACGCCCTTACCCCAGTTACCCAGAGGCCATTGAATTATTTTAATACATTGGAATGATTACATGGAATCAAGTTTCAAGGACCGATCAGTTTAGTAGTCTTGGAAACAAGATACATACATAATTTCAACATTACAATTTGAAAAGAAAAACAACACTAATTTATTCCATTAGAAACATCCCAGCCTCCTAGATTATGCCTGCAAGTCACTCATAACTAACTCCTTTATATCCTAGGAAAATGAAACATAAGAAAGGGGTGAGATCAAATGCTCGGTAAGGGTAAGCAATACGGCAGAAAATAACATAAATATTAAGCATGGTGAATAATTGAAAACACATTCCTTAATGAATAATAAACATGAGCACTTTATGGAAAGAATATGAGCTGAGTAAATAATTCCCTAATAAAAAATAGTCATGGGTGTTCTACTAGTCGAATAAACACATGAAATATCAATAGATAATCTCATAATTATGGAATGTATAATGTCGGACATCCTAACCACATAGTCAAGCCCTTTTACCAAGACTACAAATAAGATTTTGTCAAGGCCTTATGCCAAGACACTAGTTTGTTGTATAAGACCAACCGATGCATCGAGGAGATATAGAAGGCTCCACCCATGACTTTCTAAGTCCAATGCATTCCTCATATGAAAATGTTGAAACATAATCTGAACATCCGTATTAAAACTAGCATACGAAATGTCAATATTTTAACCACAAACCATGAATGGTATAAAAATAGCACATCCACAGTCAAACATAACTCATTCAATACAATATGGAAGATTTCATTATAATAGATCAACTTCAATAGAGAATAATGAAGGATATTGACATAGATTAAAATAATTATCAAAACTATTTGAGAGAAATATCCTCCTTTTTCTTAAAAACATTAAAAAGTATCACAATTTATTAAGAAGCCATTTAAAATATATTTTAAATCAAAGTGTCCCATACAACTTTGAAACTTTTACAAGTAATTTTAAATTTAATTTTCTAATGTCCATATAAATAAATCCTTAATACCATTTTTAAAACATGGACATTAATGAGAAAAATTTAGAATAATAAATCTTTAAAACATTTAAAATGATATTTTAGGTAGAGTTCCTAACCAAAAGAGAAACACTTGAATAAGAATAATTGAGGTAATAAAAACATTATAATATCATGAGAATAAAGGGATTAATGATATACTATGTCAAATTACATTATATACACCATATAAAAGTGAATTGGCGTATAACAACAAAGAAGTCTCAATGGAATGTAAATTGAGATGAAATCTATTATAAATACTTTATCCTTATGTTAAGGATAAATCAACAATATAATTATGTGTGAAAAATATAAATAAACTCAATATGATTGGATATTCAGTTTAAATCAATCATAGGACATTCACACATATTCTTGTAAAAACAACACCAATGATTGGATGTTTAACTCAATAAATTGAGATTGAGTTAAAATTACTCTCATCAAGTTCATATCGATGACTTGAGAATTTATCAATGGAGTTATTATGTGTATCAAGAGTATATCCACAGAAAGGGGAGTGGAAATTACTACAGAAATAATAAATTGTGATTCCACACATAATCATGGAGTAAAATAATCAATGAAGTATGCGTAAAGTCGAATGAGTGGAAATTTAAATTTGAAATTCCCTTACCAATTTGGTAACTTATGAAACATAAATCCCGTGAAAGATTTATCATAAAATAAAGATTTAAGTAACCATAAATTAAATTATATTACACAGATAATACAATCATTGGGAAGTATATACACCACACAAAAGGAAATAGTGGCAATATGGCATGAATCTCACAGAAATATGAAGTGAGATGAAAACCCTTACTTCATTGTAATCAATCGAGTCGTATGACCAAAATTTAATAACAGAAAAATGAATCACAGAATACCATGAATATAAAAATAATCATAATAATATATATATCAAATGATAGTACAAAATACACCACATTTAATAAATAAGTGGTGATCAATGGAAATCTCACGGAATTAAAATTGAGATAAGAAACCCCTTACGTTGTAATTTTCTTTGGTAGAGGGTAGGTTAAACTATCGTATAATGGTGAAATTGTTATTATTAAATTATAATAGAACCATATATATTAAAATTATATCATAAATGATCTTCTAATATTACTTTGTTAACGATATTTCTATAGTATCATCATTTCGGGTGTTAACTAATTTGTTTTCCTTTATATGCTTCGTTATGTAAGTATTGTTTTTTATTGATAGGATGTATCTTATTAATATTCAGAATGATATTAAGTCTTTAAAAATTATTTTTAATCATCAAATGAAAATTAGTCTCTAATGGATACGATGGGTAATTAATCTCATCACATTCGTGGAGACGGTAATTCGTACGTACGCACGAGCGACAATATCATTCTTTTGATATTAAAATCATATATAATTGGATGTTATATCATATAAAAAGAATAATTATCATGTTATATTTATTATTTAAATCATTTATACTCATTATTATACCCATCCAAATGATGTAGTATTTGAATAACAAACCACACCACGACGTGGAGACGGTAATCCGTACGTACGCACGTATGGTGACTTTGTCATTTATAGGATGGATAGAATAATTAATATGGTTGTACCATTTTTATAATAACATCAAATTATATAGAAGATACTTGATTTATTATTTTATAATGGAAACAATAAATAAATAGAAAGTGGAAGAAGAAAAGAACTTGAAAGAGGTGATGAAATATTTACCTCCTTTTCGGGTTCTTCCTTTTGATTTGACAAAAAGGGATCCTTATGTTAGCTTTATTACTAAATTAAGGCCTCTAGGATTAAGGGAGGATAGTTTGGAGGGTATTTGGGCAGGGTATGGCCGATCCAAATGGCTTTGAAGGTGTGAATTTGAGAGAAGTGGAAGTACCCTTTTATAAAAGGGGTGAGGGGAACCTTGGGAAAAGATTGAAATATTATTTTATAATAAAATAAATTTCTGTTTATAATGGCTAAAAATGAATTATTTAACGGATAAGGTGGGTATGAAACGCAAACCACTCAACCTATAGGTTTTAGACAGGTTTGGGTCACTATATTAACCTTAACTTTTAGATTTAACTCTTAGTTAAATAGTTTGACATTTACCATGCCTCTTTGTATTTTCATATTATATGGTGGATAAAATTACTATAAACTTCCAAGATAACCCCAAGTGGTTAATTAATGATAAAAATATCATTATATAAGTCTTTTTTAGAACCTTATATGTTAAGGATTATTATATCCACCAATAATACTGTATTTATTTTAAAAACTCATTTATGTCAATTTTAACATTATTTAATAATTGATTTCTGTTAAAGTCCTAAAAACTTTATTACTTAGAAATAAATACATTTAATCAACCCTAACATTCCATAGAAACCAATAAATTTTGTGCATGTAATCAAAACTTTCAAAGTATATTTATTTTAGTATTTATAATATCATTTATTCGATTGTTTCATTAATAACGAAAATACTGCATCATTATTGTGGCATATATAAATATATTTATTTTATGTCTAAAAATTATAAATAAAATATCATGAGTTATGAAATATTTTTATATTTCTAATGACTATTTATAGTATAATATATCAATTATATAACCGCATATAAATTTTTTTTACTAAAATATATTTTATTTTGTTATTTTTGTCTTTACTTTAGATTATTTAATATAAAATGTCATTATCACTTCCAAGTGGCTACATGGGGTCCCAAAATAGACCCAAGGATGCCCATGGTCAGACATGTATCATCCAACAGGGTTAGGACACGTGTTAGGGTACTTTAATATTGTTATAATATTATTTTTTAACCTTATTTACTGGATTTACCCCTTTAACCACAGTAAATAAAATATTTACTGAAGTAAATATTCCTAATTTCTAAAAATAAAAGTTACATATTTACACAATTTGGACCTCTTTATTCCAAATATGGAATCAATTTTTCCAAATTCGAAACACAGAAGTGGCAGAAAATAATTTAAAATTAATTCTTGTTGTCAAAAAAAAAAGCGTGTATTTATGAAATAATAACTATCAAAAGATTGACACTTGTTTATGTCCAGTTTAATCGTGAGATTACATACAATGACTTAAGTTATATTAATTGATAAAAATATAATCTAATTATACTTAAAAATAATTCAAATGTATAATTTAACACTATAAATTATTTCGATTAAAATAGTTTTTTTAATTAAAATTTAGTATTTTCACTATTCCTCAAAAATTGAAAGCTTTCAGAAAAATACAAAAAATTTACCCTATTAAAATTTCGATATTCCAAATCCAAAAATTAAGTCCATTTTGAAATATTAAATTTATAAAATTTCAAAAATTGGGTATTGTTATTCATAACGGCTAGTTTGATTGGTCGCGGTGTGTTAGAATCTCGAAGTTGCGTACAATGCATGTTATTATATTATTCAAAGGGTAACATGCCATGGAAGCTTGGGGTGTTACATTCTTCCCCCTTTTGGAAATTTTGTCCATGCAATTTTTAAAATTGGGATTGGGAACATAATTGAAATCCCCACATTGGAAAAATAGTTAATAAAACTATCACTTTAAAAGAAACAAAGTGAAGTACAAAGGTCAACCGAGATAACCCATACTAGTATTCCATGTAGGAAAACATGGATAAGGAAGATAAACTAAGTTTCATGTTCTAATAGAGAGGGATAGAAAACATGATCAGGAGAAATTTAACAATAAGAAAACCAAAAACATGTAATGGGACAAATGGTC
Source organism: Viscum album (assembly GCA_963277665.1). NCBI lineage: Eukaryota > Viridiplantae > Streptophyta > Magnoliopsida > Santalales > Viscaceae > Viscum > Viscum album. The sequence goes on from OY728147.1 coordinate 589,476,758, forward strand.
ATTAGTTTCCCAGTAGGAAAAGTAAACAGACAACGTTTTTTATGTTTTAAGTTACATTTCATAAAGATGAGTAATTTATTAATGAGATTGACTAAGAACACAAAGAGATATACTTACTAAGTAGAGTTTCATTCTGTAATAAATTTCGACCACTAACACATTTGTTTTTCAAATGATGAGTATTCAAAATGACTTGGTCACATCGGAAGAGCTAGAATCAACTTCTAGAGAATCACATGATCCAAAAAGGATAAAATATATATTTACCTTTTCATTGGAGATTAATCAAAACCAAAATGTTTAGTACAAGATCAGATTATCCCCCAAAAGGATAATCCTTTATAGAAGGAAACAGTAATTTTAATTTCTAAAATTAAACCAACAATACTCCAAAGTTAAATAAATACCATTCAATAAACAATTTTACTTAAAATCCATCAATATAATCCAAACTAATATTGAAACCCAAAATGTAGAACAATTTTGTTTTGTATTCTTTCATGTTAAATTGTATCTTCAAATGACATCGACTACTCTTAAAGTCGCATAATTAAAAGTAATTAACCAAATCACACATTCTCTATTATAGGTTAATCATTTCCATAAATAACCAAAATCACTATAAATTCACAATTAAAACATAGATAAAAATTCACCATTACTCCTCAAATTAAATCCCATAGAATTCTATTTTCCTTAGGCATATAGTGTTCCCAACAGAGCGAACGTCTTCCAAAATAACATTTATCACTTAATCACCAAATCATTTTCCTATACTAAGGGTATTAATTTGATAAGACATAAGATCCCAAATCAACTTATTATTGATCAATAAAATCATTTAAATAAAAATAATAAGTCACACTAACTAGGGATTCACGTAGTCCAGTGGTAGGTGATAAATCCCAATCGCACTATGGTTGTGGGTTCGATTCCCATAGCTTTGTCCAACGCGACGAGTTGTCACACGGTCTGCGTGTTGTCCTTTTTCAGAAACAATATTTTATAACATTACCAAAATGAGATAAATTCCTCAAAATAACAGTAACATAATTTAACATCAAATGTTATCTCATACCTTTCATTTTCATCCCAAAATATAATAACATGTAATTGACTCAAACTCAATGATCATATAAAACCAAATGGTTATTTATAACTATATACACAATAGAAAAGATAATTCTTCCTCAAATATCATTTTCACATGAAAAACTTCAGAGTTATAAATACAAGAGAAAATTATTCCAAATTATTCCCATAAACAAAGAGCACTAATACATTTAAACATTTCTCCACCCATTTATTTCCACATAGCTTCTTATTTGTCCAATAAAATATCCTATAGAATAGGCCATTCACTCTGGTAATTTCCAGGTCCCCTACATTTACAGCAAATGACTATAAATGGATTCTTGAGAACATTTTTATTTTCTTCCGTAGTACTCTTCATTTTTCCTCGGCCATTCTTTACTTTATATCCTTCTTTCCCACACATAAAGCATTTATTTGTTCCAATGAGACACTTTACTAGGTCTTCCACATTTCTTCCATGATGAAAATTGAGGATTATTTTCTCCATGGTATCCACTGCTAGAGCACTTATCATTCATTGCCTTTCTCTTCTTTGTTGAGTCTGGGAGTTGGTTAATATATATGTGTTGATCATATTTTTGGAAAACTAATATAGAAGGAACAGGATATCTTTTACGCCTATCAACATTCCATTTTGTTGCTCATTTCTACCACCATTCCCACCTTGTACATCATGCTCAATGTTATTATGACTTCCTTGGAATCCATCCATTGACTAAAACCAGAAAGCATCATGTGAGTAACAATAGTCATAAAATCATTTAGAGAATATCATGACATCATATTTTCAATTTAAAACACCTTAGGATTAACCAAGGTCATTTATTCTCATCTTATATCAAAATCATTCAAATTGGGTTGTAAAGAAAATTTAAATTATCCTAAGCATGTCCCTCGGGAGTGTTGTCACCAAGAGTGAATCAAGGCTCATTGTTATGCACCATTTCTCATTCGATTCTAGCTCAAAGCGGTGTTTTCGGGTTTTACCCCTAGGTACATCTGTTCCAGAGCCGCCTCTACCTGGTCGTATCCATACATGGATGTATTTCTTGGAAAACTCACAAAATATCTACAGTATCAAAATTTAGGAAGTTCTTCTATACTAATCCATAAAGTCTATCTTAGGATAATGTGCCCAAATCAGAGTTTATCTAAATCTAGTTTCCAAGGTTTGTACTAAAAATCCTATGATACCAACTATAATGCCTCAAACCCAGTTACCCAAAGGCCGGTGCATTATTTTAATACATTGGCATGATTACAAGGAATTATGTCCCAAAGGACCGATCAGTTTAGTAGTCTTGGAAACAAGATACAAACATAAGTTAAACATTACATTTTGAAAAGAAAAACAACACTAATTTATTCCATTAGAAACATCCAAGCCTCCTAGATTATTATTGAAAGTCACCCATAACTAACTCTATATTATCCTGGGAAAATGAAAAATAAGAAAGGGGTGAGCTCAAATGCTTAGTAAGGGTAATAAATAATGTGGAAGATAACATAAATATTAAGCATGGTGAATAATTGAAAACACGTTCCTTAATGAATAATAAACATGAGCACTTTATGGCAGGAATATGAGCGGAGTAAATAATGCCATAATAAAACATAGTCATGGTTATTATACTATTCTAGTAACCACATGAAATATAAATAAATAATCTCATAATTATAGAATGCAAAATGCCGAACATCATAACCACATATTCAGGGCCTTGTGCCAAGACTACAAATAAGATTTTTTTCAAGGCCATCTGCCAAGACACTAGTTTATCTCATGAGACCTACCGATGCATCGAGGAGCTATAGCGGGCTCTACCTGTCACTTACTAAGTCCAATGAATTCCTCATATGAAATGGTTGAAACATAATATGAACATTCGTATTAAAAATAGCATACAAAATGTCAATATTTTAACCACAACCCATGAATGGTATAAAAATAGCACATCCACAGTCAAACATAACTCATTCAATACAATATGGAAGATTGTATTATAATAGATAAACATAAATAGAGAATAATGAAGGATATTGACATTGATGAAAATAACTATCAAAACTATTTGAGAGAAATATCCTCCTTTTTCTTGAAAACATTTAAAAGTATTACTATTTATCAAGTAGCCATTTAAAAAATATTTTTGAATCAAAGTGTCCCATACCACTTCGAAACTTTTAAAATTAATTTTTATTTTAAAACATTAATGTCTTTATAAATAAATCCTTAAAACTCCTTTCAAAACATGGAAATTAATGAGAAATATTTAGAATAATAAATCATTAAAACATTTAAAATGATATTTTAGTTAGAGTTCCTAACCAAAATAGAGACACTTGAATACAAATAATTAACGTAATAACAACATTATAATATCATGAGAATAAAGGGATTTATGATATACTATGTCAAAGTACATTATATACACCATATAAAAGTGAATTGTGTATAACAACAAAAAAGTCTCAATGGAATGTAAATTGAGATGAAATCTCTTATAAAGACCGTATCCTTAGGTTAAGGATAAATCAATGGAATAATTATGTGTGAGAAATATAAATACAATCAATATGATTGGATATTCAGTGTAAATAAATCAGAGGACATTCACACATATTCTTGTAAAAACAATACCAATGAATTGGATGTTTAACTCAATAAATATAGATTGAGTGAAAATTACTCTTATCAAGTTCATATCGATGAAATGAGAATTTATCAATGGGGTGATTATGTGTATCAAAAGTATATCCACAGAAAGGGGATTATAAATTACTACACAAATAATAAATAGTGATTCCACACATAATCATGTAGTAAAATAATCAATGAAGTATGCCTAAAGCCAAATGAGTGGAAATTGAAATTTTAAATTCCCATACCAATTTGGTAACTTAAAAAACATACATCCCATGAAAGATGGATCATAAAATGAAAATGTAAATAATCATAAATTAAATTATATTACACAAATAATATAGTCATTGGGAAGTACATACACCACACAAAAAGAAATAGTGGCAATATGGCATGAATCTCACGAAAATAGGAAGTGAGATGAAAACCATTACTTCATTGTAATCAATCTAGTCGTATAGAAAAAAGTTAATAACCACCAAATGAATAACAGAATACCATGAATATAAATAGAATCATGATAATATATATATATCAAATGACAGTATACAATACACCACATTTAATAAATAACTGGCGAACAATGGGAATCTCACAGAATTAAAATTGAGATAAGAAACCCCTTACCTTGTACTTTGCCTTGGTCGTGGGTAGGTTAACCTCCTGTTTAATGGTGAAATAATTATTATTAAATTATAAAATAACTATATACATTAATATGATATCATATATGATCTTCTAATATTTCTTTTTTAATGATATTTTAGTAGTATCATTGTTTCGGGTGTTAACTGATTTTTTATCCTTTATATGACTTATTACGTAAGTATTGTTTGTTATGGATAGGATGTATCTTTTTCATATTAATAATTATATTAAGTCTTTTAACATTATTTTAAATCATCAATTGAAAATTAGTCTTGAATGGATAGGATGGGGAATTAATCTCATCGCGTTCGTGGAGATGGTAATCTGTACGTACGCACGAGCGACAATATCATTCTTTTGATATTAAAATCATATATAATTTGATGGTATATCATATAAAAAGAATCATTATTATTTTATATTTATTATTTAAATCATTTATACTCATTATTATACCCATCCAAATGATGAAGTATTTGAATAACAAACCACACCACGACGTGGAGACGGAAATCTGTACGTACACACTTATGGTGCCTTTTTCATTTATAGGATGGATAGAATAATAAATATGGTTGTACCATTTTTATAATAACATCGCAGTATATATAAGATAATGGATTTATTATTTTATAAGGGAAACAATAAAGAAATGGGAAGTGGAATAAGAAAATAACTTGAAATAGGTGATGAAATATTTACCTCGTTTTTAGGTTCTTCCTTTTTATTTGATCAAAAGGGATCTTTATGTTCGCTTTCTGACTAAAATAAGGCCTCTAGGACGAAGGGAGGATATTTTTGAAGATATTTTGGTTTTGGCCGATCCAAATATCTTTTAAGGTGTGAATTTTAGAGAAGGGGAAGTACCCATTTATAAGAGGGGTGATGGGAATCTTAGGAAAAGATTGAAATATTATTTTATAATAAAATAATTTTTTGTTTCTAATGGATAAAAACAATTATTTAAATTCTAAGGTTGTTATGGGTCGAACACTACTCAATCAATAGGTTTTATACAGGTTTGGGTCACTATATTAACCTTAACTTTCAGATTTAACTCTTAGTTAAATAGTTTGACATTTACTCTACCTCTTTGTATTTTTATATTATATGGTTAATAAACTTACTAAAACTTCTAGGAGAACCCCAAATGGTTTATTAATGATACACCTATCATTATATAAGTCTTTTTTCTGAACCTTATATTTTTATGATTATTATATCAACCAATAATATTGAATGTTTTTAAAACTCATTTATGTCAATTTTGACATTATTTAATAATTGATTTTTTTTAAAGACTTAAAAATTTTATTACTTAAAAATAAATACATTTAATCAACCCTAAAATTTCATAGTCTCCTATAAAAAATTTTTATGGCATAAAAACTTCCAAATTAGATTTATTTTAGTATTTATAATATCATTTATTTGATTGTTTCATTAATAAGGAAAACATTGCATCATTATTGTGTCATATATAAATATATTTATTTTATGTATAAAATTTATAAATAAAATATCCTGAGGTATGAAATATTTTTAGCTTTCTAATTACTATTTATAGTCTAATAGATAAATTATATAACCTCATATAAAAATTGTTTTACTAAAAGATATTTTCTTTTGTTATTTTTGTCTTACTTTAGATTATTTAATATAAAATGTCATTATCACTTCCAAGTGGCTCCATGGGGTCCCGAAATCGACCCAAGGATGATCATGGTAGGATATGTATCATAAAATATTTTATGACACGTTTTAAGGTAATTTAATATTATTATAATATTATTTTTTAACCTTATTTACTGGATTTACCCCTTTAACCACAGTTAATAAAATATTTACTGAACTATATATTCCTAATGTCTGAAAATGAATGTTATCTATTTAAATTTTTTTTACCTCTTTATTACAAATATGGAATCCATTTTTCCAAATTCAAAACACATAAGTGGTAGAATTTAATTTAAATTTAATTCCCATTGTCAAAACAAAAAAGCGTGTTTTTATGAAATAATAACTATCAAAAAAATTGACACTTGTTTATGTCCAGTTTAATCGTGAGATTACATCCAATGACTTAAATTGTATTAAATGATAAAAATATAATCTAATAATACTTAAAAACCATTCAAATTTATAATTTAACACTGTAAATTATTTCGATTAAAAATGTTGTTTTTAGTTAAAATTTAATATTTTCACTATTCATAAAAAATTGAAAATTTTCAGAAAGATTCCAAAAATTCAACCTATGATAATTTTGAAATTATGAATCCAAAAATGAAGTCCATTTTGATAGATAAAATTTATAAAATTTTAAAAAGTGGGTATTAATATTCATAACGGCTGGTTTGATTGGCTGCGGTGTGTTAGAATCTCGAAGTTGTGTACAATGAAATCTATTACATTATTCAAAGGGAAACGTACCGTGGAATATTGGGGTGTTGCAGTTTTAATTGGACCATTGGTAGCACCACTATGTGGAGCTTTTCATGGTGGATGTTCTTGTGGTTCATGTCTCATATAGACCATGAGGAAGAAAACACTGATCCTTTAAAATTTATGCATGTTTTTGTTCTTAGATTATTTATAGAATAGAACCACCATTCCTTGTACCACATCGTGGTAGAACAGATAAACTTTTTTACCCAGGTTAACACTTAATGAGCTGTCGGACTTAAATGGATAGTTTTAGTCTATGGTGAAAATTCGGGTGTCATTTTGGGTTTATAAGATTTCATCCATGATGTGTCTTTGGTGATGCCAAAATTTTCCCTACAGGTAGAAAATTTTATTATAGTACGTGCAGGGATCGAATCCATAGTGACCTAAGAAGAAACCTAGAGACACATAAATTTTATATAGGATTGGCAATTAAGTGTTCAACTATGGTGTTGATTGTAACAATAATACTAAAATACCTAAGATAATGGATTTAATTTAATAGTGAAACACTAAATATCTTAAGGTAAACAATTAAAGAACATGATTAAATCCTAGGATGTCGCTATATCTATATTGGATATATTTGTTTTCTTATAAAATTACCTATAACTAATTCAAGATATATCTTGAAAATGAGATTACTCCCAAAAATCATTAACCAATTTAATCCTTAAAAAATTAAAAGGATAAACACCAATTCACTTAGTATATCACTTAAATGTTCACTCTAGGGAATTGGATCATACTAGCACTCAAAATGTGTCATCGTTAAATTTGGTGGAGATGAGGAAGAAAATAAATCATCAAATGTAAATCATAAAATAATGAAATGATTTAAATATTAAATTACATGAAATAGAATCTAATAAATACCTTTTATACCCCCTTATGTCAACTCATAAGATTTTTATCCCTCAATTTATGCTATTATATCAATGAAAGCATACAGTTGACTCATGAGGGTATAATTGAAGAAGAAAAACATTGAAATATTGATCACTCCACCGTTGTGTAAATAATTTCAAAAAATATTATGTGAATAGATTCACTTCCTAAATAAAATGGTATCAATGTGATATTAATAATAATATAAAATTTTAATAAGAATAACTTTAAATGATAAATTAAAGTGATTTGAAATAGTTACATGAGATAAATTGAACATATTATTAAAAATTGAAAATTAGAATCCTAGGTTCTATCCCACATAAATCAATTTCTTCCTCATTAATTATTAGAGTAAAAGGTTAGTGATAAATCAAATGAAATATTACTTTTTCAAAGTTGACTATAAAATTGGATCAAAATTATATCACCTTGTTGATGTGCATTTATGACATTGAATATGGTCAAATTTTTTAGGGCATAGAAGATAAATATTTTAGTCCATATTTCCTATAATTGATGTTGAAATTTCATACCAATTTTATTATCCATTATGATATTATACTAATATTGGTGGGATTACATTATAGTCCTTGAAATCTAGACCATATTTTAATCTTCATCTTTGACCAACTAGATCACCAGGAAAACATAAAAATTAGCTCTATCCATAGTCTAATAAAATTATCCCCATAATTTTCCATATATACAATTAAAATTTGAGATTCATTGAGCTTGATTTGTGGGCTCCACTTTTACATGATGGGCCTAAGGCCCAATCTTATTTGTCCATAAATTCTTCCATCAATGGGGAAAATGTCCATCTTCCCTTATTATTTGTCCATTTATATTAGAATATAAAATGTTAAAAACAAAGTTATAAATAATATCCCAAAATATCAAATTCAAATAATCAAAATAATTAATTCCACAAGAAGATGATTATAACAACTTTAAACATGAATTCAATTATGTTGGGAAATGAATTTAAATATATAAAGTGGACTAAAATCAGTGTTTATGGACTTTAAAACACATGAATATTAAACTATAATCAATGAATATTATCCTATTTCAGGGGGTAATCACACCCAAAACTTTATTTTTTCTATTCCTAAGAAACAATTATCTCAAAAATATGAAATTGAATGACCTTTTTCAAAAAAAACATACAATTATCACTAAAAGACCTTATTCTGATAATTCATGAATCCCATAAAACAAATTCCACAAAACCTTGGTTCATAAGAATATCCCAAGACAAATCTCATTCCTTTTCTCAAATTCATCATCACATTTCAACCAATTTTAATTAGGCATTATGATGCGTTGTTCATCACAAAAGACATGGTGCTAATTTTTTTGTTCAAGGGGAGACAAATGGAAGCGATATGTGGGAGTACCATTAAACCTCAATATGAGTATCAAATTTTATCTTTTCTCTTTTTTTTCTATTTTGTTTTTTATTTTTAACAACAATAGAGATGAGAAAACTAACTCTGGGAAAGATGTCTATAGATTCATGATCCCCAAGTGTCGAAGGACACACATTTTTTAAATTACATGCTCTATAATAGATATGTAAATCCAAACTCTGAGTAAGAAAACAATGGATTCATGATCCCCGAGTGCTAAATTCCACAAATCTAGAAAAAACATTGCTCTATGTGGTAATTTTTTAGGTTTTTTTTGGACACTCATATTTAAATAAAAGTGAACCTGAACCCTATTTTGTGATCAATGGGACCCAAGAAATCAAACATACACCCAAAATCCAATGAATGTTTATTGTGGAATTTTTATTAAATGGATGATAATGTTAGTAGTAAAAAATCACAACGGACAACCATAAATTCCAAAAACTATGCTCATTTACCTAAACATTCATTAAAATTATAATCAAGGAATTCAAAAAAAATTTAAATTCAGCGTCATGTTTTGAAATATGTATTATCATGTTCAAGGTAAAAGGAATTTTATAGAAAATACCAAAAAAATCATAAAATCACATATTTTCACTCCCCCCAAATTGAATGAAACTTCCCTCAGTGTTGAAATAAAAGTGAATGGATAGATTATAATTTGGAATAAAGAGTGGGACATGTGATTTTAAATGAAATCATAGAGTAAAAACCACCTGGTTTGATGTTGATAACCCATAAAAATAAATTAAACACATTGTCTTCATGTTACAAGTAGAAACCTCAGGGATTATTGATGGATTTTTTTTAACTTTTGAATGCATAGGTAATATTTATAAATACGATAAATTATGTAGATACAAAATATTATATAAAATATCCATTAGATAATATTAGAAACCCTAATGGGATTCCATTAAAAACAAAAAAAAAGATAAAAAAAATGAAGAAGTCGGGTTGCATCCCAGAAACCACTTAGTTTAAAGTTGTTATATTGACTTAGACCCCCAAAGTTATCCAATAACAACATTAAACATTTTTATGTTCCCCATTTTTCTCCACTTATACTTGATTGAGATTTACTCTTTCTTTTTATTTTTTTTCATGTATAATCATTTTTTCTATAATGATTTGGAAAATAAAAGGAATATCAGAAATGGTTGATTAGGTTGCTTTTGTAAAATTTCTTAAGACATCAATGATCATTCCAACTTTGTTGGTTTCAAGAGAGTAATGAATTTAAATTTAATGTTCATGGTTATACCCTATTAAGGAATACATGAGTGGGTAAAGAAAGATAATAATTTTGAGATTGGGTTGTATAGGACAAGTAGACATTGGTCGGGACTTTGAATCGAACTCAATTTCGTTTTCAAAATTTATCAATAGAATTGGTTAATTTTGAACGAAATTTTCATCCAAAAAATAGATAGATCAATTTCATGAATGGGTATGGAATAAAATTTCATGATTTATTTCAATGGTTTAGTGATTGGTGTTTTTGAAAACTCATCAATGGAGCTATATATAGGAGACTCAATCTATGATCTGAAATTCTCCTCTTTTGAATATAAAAAAAATTCCTCCTCATTTAAATACCCTTAAACCATTTCTTGATCTTCTTCATCAATCCCAAATCAGAAGGCTATTCTTTAGTAAATTCATGAGAGGTTTTTGGGGGAAACTATTCTTCTATCAGAGATGAGGAAGGGAAAACATGAGTGGAAATGGAAACCATGACTATTTCAATGATATGTAGTTCTAATCTCAATGATGAAACCTCATAAGTCATTCTCCCCATTTATTGGCATAGTTTCATAAGTAATGGTTTTAGATCAGGCAAGATAATGGATTGATCCAATGATCTACTCTAAGAGGATAATAATATTTTTGGAATTGAATTATAGGATATTCATTTTTCCTTGTTGGGATTCAATCTCATTATAAGTTGGGGTGTTTTGTTGAGAATAGGAGTTAAATAATTGTGGTTGATTCAGTTTTTTATTTTCTCACCAGTAGAAACTAGGATGTTCATTTTACATCACACTTGTTGTGGGGTAGCCAATGAATTTATATTCTTCCCATGTTTATATTTGTTCAAAATTTTCACCCAGAGGAGTGAACTCGGGGTAAGAACAGACAAGTGGGGGTGAGAATAGATAATTCTAGGTGATAAAAGGATGATATTGTCTAAGATGACAAACTTAGGCCCCATAAATAGTTCCAAAATTTTGTGATGCCCAGATTTACCATACAGGTAGAAGTGGTCATTGTTGTACATGTAGGGATCAAATCCATTAAGACCTAATAAGAAACCTATAGACGCATACATTCTATGGAGTATTGGCTAGGAAGTGGAAAACTATGGTGTAGATTATAAAAAGAATACTAACATACCTAATATAATGGATTTAATTTAATAATGAAACACTAAATATAAAAATGTAAACATTTAATGAATATGAGTTGATTCTAGGTTGTCACTAGGGATACATTGAATGTATTTATTTTCTTCTTCATCTTCACTTATAGGATAAATGAAATGATAACTCTATGTAATTGGATCATACTAGCACTCAAAATGTGTCATCATTAAATTTGGTGAAGATGAAGAAGAAAATAAATCATCAAATAGAAATATTAAAATAATAAACAGATTTAAACATTAAGGAATATAAAATAAAATCAAATAAATACCCTTTATACTCTCTTATTTCATCTCATAAGAGGGTTATCCCACCATGTATGATATTCTATCAATGGAAGTGGGATGTAGGCTCATGAGGGTCGAATTGAAAAATAAAAAAACTGAAATAACAATCAATCCACTGTTGTGTGAAGCATTTCCCAAAAGATGATGTTAATAGATTAACTTCTCATGTAAAATTTATTAACATGATATGAATAATAATATAAAATTTTAATAAGAAAAACTTTTATTAATAAATTAATGTGATTCTAAAAACTTACATGAGGGTAATTGAACATGTGATTAAACATTAAGAGTGTAATATTGTAATTGAAAGAAAAACATGAATACTCTATTTTCATCACCACCCCACATTAAATAATAATATTATATTCCTAGGATCAAACCCCATAAATTAATTCCTTCCCTGTTAATTAGTAGATTAAAAGGTTGGTGAGAAATCAAAGGAAATTCCACTTTTTCAAAGTTGACTAGAAAATCGAATCAAGATTATTTCCCCTTATTGAAGTGAATTTTTGAATTTTAAAATGGAAGAATTTTTGGGTGTCTTAGAAGAGAAATATTTTAGTTCATATATACTATAATATATGTATAAATTTAAAACCAATTGAATCATCTATTCTGAATTTATGGTTATATTGGTGGGCTGACTATATGGGCCTTGAAATCAGGCCCATATTTTAATCATCATCTTGGACTACCTATATCACCATAAAAACATTATAATTATACCTAGACACAATTTTATGAAATTATACCTATAATTTTCTATATCTACAGTTAAAATTTTAGCTTCATTGGGATTGATTTGTGGGATCCATTTTTACTTAATGCTCCAAAGGCACATTCTGATTTGTCACAAAATTCATGCATCCATGGAAACAAATGTTCATATTTCTTTGGGATTCATTCATTGATCTTAAAAGATAAAATTTTATAAATAAATTTATAAATAATACCCAAAATATAAAATTAAAATAATCAATATAACGAATTTCACAAGCAGATTATTAATTGATCCATATTTGAAACAGTTTAAACAAGAATTGCACAATGATGAGAAATGCGGTTCAATCTATAAAATGGACTAAAATAAATGTTTGTGGAATTTAAAACACACGAATATTAAATTATAATCAATTAGTATTATCCTCCTTTAATGGCTAATCACAACCCTCTCCCCAACTTTATTTTTTCTAGTCTCTAGTAAAAAGCGTATCTAAAATATGAAATTGAATTCCCATTTTCAACAAAAATGAACAAACAATTATAACAAGAATAAGTCATGATGAAAAGTCATGAAAACGAAAAAAAATAAAAAAAAAATCTAGGTTCATAAGAATATCCCAATCCCTAGCCCATTCCTTTGTTCAAATTCATCTTCACATTTCATTCAATTTCAATTAGGCATGATGATGTGTTTGCATCAGAAAAGACATGGGCCCATTATCTTGTTCAAGGGAAAACAAATGGAATCCCCATGTGGGAATTATATTAAATATTAATATGAGTATCCAATTTTTTATTTTCTTATTTTTTTCTCTTTTTTTGTTTAAGTTTTTTTCCTTTTTTAACTGCAATAGAGATGAAAAAACTAACTCTAGGAAAGAAAAATATGATTCATTATATCTAAGTGTCAAATTAAAAACATATTTTAAATTATATGCTCTAAAATACAGATTTAAATCCTATCTATGGACAAGAAAACTATGGATTTACGATCCCCATGTTCTGAATTCCACACATTTGGACAAAACATTGCTCTACGTTGTCTTTTTTCAGTTTTATTATGGGATACTCAAATTAAAATAAAAGTGAACTCGCACCATATGATATGATATAAGGAACCCAATAACTCTAAATTAAAATCAAATACAATGTACATTTTTTGTTACATTTTGATTAAATGGATGAAAATGATAGCAGAGAAAAATTACATTAGAAAATCATATTTTCCAAAAACTATGCTCATGTAAATAAACATGAATTAAAATAATAATCAAGGAATTACAAATTATTTGACATTCAGATTAAAATTTTGAAATGTGTATTTTAAAGTTCATGGTTACATAATTTTCTCATAAAATCCCTAAACAGAATTTCACAAAATCATGGATTTTCACTCCCCCCCCCAAATGTGGAATGAAACTTCCTTAAGTATTGAAATAAAATTGAAGGGGGAGATTATAATTGTAAATATTCTGGGGGAGATGTGATTTTATATTAAATCATGGAAAACCCAACCTATTTTGAAGTTTCTGACCCATCAAAAATAAATTGAACACTTTGGATTCATGTCACAAGTAAACTCCTCAGGGATGATTGGTGGTTGGGTTTGAACTTTAGAAATCATGGGTTTTATTTGGAAATAAAAAAAAAATCTTCAAATTCTAAATATCACACACAATATCCATTAGATAAAATTGAAAACTACAAGAGGATTCCCTTATCAAAAAATAAAAAAATAAAATAAAATAAATAAATAAATAAAATAAAGAAGTTGGGTTTCTTCTCAGAAAGCACTTAGTTTAAATTCATTATCTCGACTAAGACCCCCAAACATATCCAATACCAACTTTAAAAATTTTTAGACCCCATTTATTCTAGATTTATATTGATTCATTGTTTGTAATTTGTTTCATATATAATCATTTGTTCTAAAATGAATGGAAAAATTGAAGGAATATGATAAATGGTTGATTTGGTTACTTTTGTGATCCTACAAGACATTAATGATCATTACTAATTTTTTGGTTTCAAGAGAAGAATTAAATACAACAAAAATTTCATGGTTATACCCTATTAAGGGATACTTGAGTGGGTAATTAAAAATAATCATTTTGAGCTCATTTTGGATCGGACCTTCAGACCCAATTCTGGACTTGAATCAAAATCAATTTCATTTTCAAATTTTATCAATAGAATTAGATCCTTTTGAATAGAATATTTGACCAAAAAATTGGATAGGATAGTTTTGGAAAGGGTATGGCCTTGAATTTTGGGATTTTTTTGAATGGTTTAGTTATTGGTGTTTCTAAAAAATCATCAATGGAGTTATATTCATGAGACTCAATCCTTGTTATCAAATTCTCCACTTTTGAATCCAAAAAAAATTCCTCATGATTTAAATACCCTTAAAAAATTCATCTATCTTCTTCATCTATCCCAAATCAAAAGGTTGGTTCTTCAATAAATTCATGAGAGGTTTTTTGGAAAACAAATATTCTTTTATTAGTGACGAGGAAGGGACATCATTAGTGGGAATGGGCTTCATAATCATTTCAAAGATGTGTAGTTCTCATATAAATGATAAAACATACAAGAAATTATATCCATATGTTGACAGAGTTTCTCAAATAATGTTTATGGATCATGCTATGAAAGGGTCTGATCCAAATGTTCTACTCCAGGAGGATAATAATTTTGTTAGAATTGCCCTGGAGGAATTTTAGATTGGATTTATTGGGATTACAACTCATTATAGGTTGGGATGTGTTTTTGAGCGTTAGAGTTAAAACATTGTGGTTGATTTAGATTTTTATTTTAACCCCATTAGAAACTAGCATGGTCATTGTACATCACACTTGGTGTGGGGTAATCAATGAAGGGAGTGGTTTCCCAGGTTTCGATTTGTTCAAAATGGTTATCCATAAGAGTGAAATCAGGGTGATAACAGAGAAGTGGGTGTTAGAATAGATATCTCAAGGGGGTAAAAGGATAATAGTGTCTAATATAACTTAATAAGGTCCCCTTAAACGGTGCCAAAATTTGCTGATGCCCAAATTTACCCTATAGGTAGAAGCAGTTGTTGTAGTATAGGAAGGGATCGAATCTATAGATACCTAAGAAGAAACTAGAGACAGATACATTCTATGGATAATTAGATACGAAGTTTCCAATTATGTTGTAGATTTTAAAAATAATACTAATGTTCCTAATAGAATGTATTCAATTTTAGAATGAAACACTAAATATCTGAATGTAAACAATTAAAGAATATTAGTCAATACTAGGTTGTCAGTAGGGTAAGACTGGATTCATTTGTTTTCTTAGAAAATTTCATATCAC
Source organism: Viscum album (assembly GCA_963277665.1). Lineage (NCBI taxonomy): Eukaryota > Viridiplantae > Streptophyta > Magnoliopsida > Santalales > Viscaceae > Viscum > Viscum album. The sequence goes on from OY728147.1 coordinate 589,492,680, forward strand.
TAATTCAAGATATATATAAAAAACAAGATGCCTTCACAACATAATTTACCAATTTAATCATTAAATAATTTTAAGGATTATCACCAATTCAAAAATAGGATCACTTAAATGAGAAATCTACATAATTGGATCATATTAGCACTCAAAATGTCTCATTATTAAAGTTGGAGAAGATGACTAAAGTAAATAAATCATCAAATTGAAATCTTAAAATAATTAATTGATTTAAATATTAAATAACATGAAAAAAATCTAATATATACCATTTCTACTCCCTTTTATCAACCCATAAGTGGTTTATCCCTCCATTGATATCATTCTATCAATGTAAGTGGGATGTAGACTCGTGAGGGCAGAATTGAAGAATAAAAACATTGAAGTAACGATCGCTCCATCGTTGTGTAAAGAATTTCACAAAATATGAGGTGAATATATTCAATTAAAATAAAAATGATATAAAAAATATATGAATAAAAATAGAAAAGTTGAATAATAAGAACTTTTATTTAAAGTGATTCAAAAACATACATGATAGAAATTGAACATGTGATTAAAAATAGAGAGTGTAACATTACAATTTAAATAAAAACATGCATCGTCTAATTTCACCAACAACCCCACCATAAATATGAATATTAAAAGCATAGGTTCAAAACCCCATAAATCAATTCCTTCCCCATTAATTAGTAGAGTAAAAGTTTGGTGAAAAATCAATGGAAATTTGAATTTTTCAAAGTTGAAAAAAAAATCGGATCAAGATTCATTAACCTTGTTGATGTGCATTTGTAAATTTGAATATAGAAGAATTTTTTGAGGTATTAGAATAAATATACATCAGTACATATTTCCTGTAATTTATGTAAAAGTTTTAACCTAATTTAATCAACCATTCTGAAGTTATGGTAATATTGGCGGGCTCACTTTAAAGACATTCAAATCTAGCCCATATTTTAATCGTCATTTTGACCGCCTGTATCACCATGAAAACTTCAAGATTATCTCTATTAATAGTTATATGAAACTATAGCCATAATTTTATCTCTTTATAATTAAAATTTTAGATGCATTTGACTACATATACAGGATCCACTTTTACTTGTTGGGCCAAAGGCCCATTCTTCTTTGTCTAGAAATTCCTGCATCCATGTAAAAACTTTCCACTTTCCGTTTTCATGCATCCATTGATAATAAAATATAAAATTTTCTAAAAAAAATTATCAATCATACCACAAAATATGAAATTAAAATAATCAAAATAATGAATTCCAAAATCATATGATTAACTAGGCTAAATTCAAACAACTTTAAACATGAATTTCACAATAATGAGAACTGAAGGTCAATATATAAAATGAACTAAAGTATGTGTTTTTATACTTTTAAACACATGAATATTAAATTATAATAAATGAATAGTATCCTATATCAGTGTGTGATCACCCCCCCCCACCTAGAAAGATTTCTGTTAGTCCTAAAAAAATATCTCAAAAATACGAAATTAAATTCCCTTTTTCAAAACAATTATATACAATTATCACCAAAAGACATCATCATAAAGAATCAGAAAAACCATAAAAATAATTTCACAAAAAATAGTTTCAAAAGCATATCCTAAGGGCAAGACCATTCTTTTGTTCAAATTCATCATCAGATTTCATCCAATTTCAATTAAGCATGATGATGTATTGTGCATCACCAAATACATGGGGCACATTTTCTTTTTTGTGGGGAAACAAATGGAAGGCTAGGTGGTAATCCCATTTAACCTTAATATGAGTATACAATTTTATAATTTTTATTTTTTTCTCTTATTTTATTTCTTTTTAACTCCAATAAAGATGAAAAAACTAAGTCTTTGCAAGACAACTATGGAGCCACAATCCACATGTTTCAAACACCACACATATTTTCAATTCCATGCTCTATGATAGAGATGTAAAGAATAAATATGAGAAATAATATTATGGATTCATGATCCCCAAGTGTCAAACACAGTGTATTTGGACAAAAAAATTCTCTACATGGTCATTTTTTAGTTTTTATGGGATGCTCAAATTAAAAAGAAGTTCCCTCGAAGCCTATGTTATGATCAAAGGGACCCAAGAACTAAATCTTACACCCAAAATCCAAAGGAAATTTATTATGTAATTTTGATTAAAGGAATGAAAATTTTATTTCTTAAAAATCAATCAGACAACTGCACTTTCAAATAACTATACACATACACTTAATCTTTCATTAAAATTATAATAATGGAATTAAAAAATTATTGGATATTTCACATCAAATTTTGAAATATATATTATCATGTAAAATGTTAATGAAACTTTCCCTAAAATCCCAAAAAAATAATAAAATAATGGACATTAACTCCCCCAACATAGAATGAAACATCCATCAGTGTTGAAAGAAAATTTAAGGGAGATATTTTAATTTGAAAGAAAGAGGGGGGATGTGATTTGAAAGGAAATCATGGAAAAAACCTCTCAGTTTGAAATTTATGACCCATCAAAAAGAAATCTAAAACTTTTTATTCATGTCACAAGTTGACTCCTTGGGTATGATTGATGGTTGGGTTGGAAATTTAGAAATCATGGGTTTTATTTAAAATTAATAAAAATGATTCAGCTTTTAAATATCACACATAAGGTCCATTAGATCACATTGGAAACCAAAAAGGGATTTCCTTAAAAAAACAAAAAATAAACAAAAATATAATAAAAAATAGAAGCCAGGTTGCCTCCCAAAAAGTGCTTAGTTTAAATTCATTAGCTCTACTTGGACCCCCCAACTTATCCAGTACCAAATTTCAAAATTTTATAGACCCCATTTTTTCTCCACTTCTAATATATTTAGTTTGAATATTTGTTTAAAATTTGTTTCATGTGTAATCCTTTATTCTATAAAGAATGGTAAAACCTAAGGAATATCAGAAATTTATTGATTCTGTTTCTTATGTAGTCTTATCTAATATATCAATGATCATTACTACTTTTTTGGTTTCAAGTGAAGAATGAATTACAACTAAAAGTTCATGGTTATAACCTATTAAGGGATACATGATAAGGGAATGAAATAAAATAATTTTGAGCTCAAGTTGGATAGGATATTCAGACACATGTTTGAACTCTGAATTAAACTCAATTTCATTTAATGAATTTATCTATAGAATTGCTTTCTTTTGAACAAAATATTTAACCAAAAAAATTGATAGATCAGTTTTCAAAAAGGGTATAGAAATATTTTTTTTATTTCTTACAATGTTTTAGTTATTAGTGTTTCTAAAAAGTCATCAATGAGTTTATATTCTCGAGACTCAATCAATGATGTCAAATTCACTTCTTTTGAATCCAAAAAAAATTAATTTCATACTAATTTAAAGGCCCTTCAACAATTCATTGATATTATTTATCAATCCTAAATCAAAAGGTTGGTTCCTCAGTCAATTCATGAGAGGTTTATGAGAGAAAATATTCTTCTATCAATGACGAGGAAGGGACAACATAAGTGGGGATAGGTTCCACAACCATATCAATGCATTATAGTTCTAATCTCAATGATGAAACCTTAGAAGTCATTCTCTCCATTTGTTGACATAGTTTATCAAGTAATGGTTGTAGATCAAGCTTCACAAGTGGTTGATACAAATGGTCTACTCCAAGAGTATAAAAGTATTTTTGGAATTTTATTGGAGGATGTTAAGATTGGGTTTCTTGGGATTTAATCTCATTATAGGTTCATATTATTTTTTGAGAATAGGAGTTTAAACATTGTGGTTGATTTTCATTTTGGTTTTCCCACCATTAGAAACTATGATGGTCATTCTAAATCAAAGTTAGTGTGGGGTTGTCAATGAAGGGAGAGTTTTCCCATGTTTGGATTTGTTCAAAATTATCATCCATAGGATTGAAATTAGGGTGAGAATAAAGAAGTGGGGGTGATAATATAGAAATTCGGGTGAGAAAAGGATGATAGTGTCTAACATAAATTACTTAGGTCCCTAGAAATGGTGCCAAAATTTTTTGATTCCCAAATTTACCCGACAATTATAAGTGTTTAATGTTGTATCGGTAGGGATCGAATCCACATATACGTAGAAGAAACCTAGTGACACATACATTCTACGGAGTATTGGATATGAATTGGAAAACTATGGTGTTGGTTGTAAAAATAATAATAAAATACCTAAGAAAATGGATTTATTATAAGAATGAGGTACTAAATATCCAAATGAAAACAATTAAAGAATATTATGTGATCCTATGTTACCATTAGGGATAGATTGGATGTATTTGTTTTCTTATAAAATTTCATATCAATAATTCAAGATATATCTGAAAAATGAGATAAATTCACAACATCATTAACCAATTTAATCCTTACACAATTACTAGTATAATAAACAATTAACTTATAAGATCACTTTAATGAGAAATCCATGGAATTGGATTATACAATCACACAAAATGTCTTGTCGTTAAATTTGGCGAAGAAAAAGATGAAAATAAATCATTGAATGGAAATTTTAAAATAAAGAACTAGTTTGAATATTAAAGAAAGTGAAATAACATCCAATACATACCCTTGATACTCCCTTGGATCAACCCATAACAGGGTAGTAACACCCTGAGATTTTATGAGAAAAATTATCATTTTTTAATTTCTTTGATGTATTGTGTTGTATGCTACACCAAGATTATCTTGTACTATACGCAACACTATATTAGCTTGAAGTATACACAACACTATTCTTGGCTTTCATTACACGCAATCGCAACCTTCTTCGATAACGTGTGTAGTACGGAATACCGGGTTTCACTAAACAATGATATATGGTTATAATATTATTATGAACTAGCCGCTATGAATAGTATTAACAAAATTCTGAATTTTATAACATTATTATTCATCTTATGCATTTTCTAGAACATGGTATGAGAACAAAATAATTTGTTTGGGTAAAATAAGTATTTTTCAAAAAATGCAGTTTTGACGCCTTTTGATGGTGCACCAACTTTAAATCTAGTTTTTTACATTTTTATAAGTTTAATTTGACAAAATAAAATTATTATCTGGAATCAGGATATAAAAATTTAATTTGGATAAATTTTTCATATTATTCTGATAACTTTCATATTTTAATGAATAGTAAAAACACGCTATATTTTAATTAAAAGCAACTTTTTTCATCACAATAATTTATATAGTTAAATTGTATTATTTAATGCATTTAAAGTATAAATAGAATATGTTTTTACCATTTAATATAATTTATGTCATTACCATTAATTTTACATTGAATTCAGTTGTAAAAACATTTCAATCTTTGGCAATATTTTAACTTTTAAAACCTGTTTTCTAAACAACAGGATTAATTTTAAATTAATTAATGAAACTTATGTGTTTTGAATTTTGAAAAATTTATTACATATTTTAATTTTTTAGGTACAAATTATGTTAATTGGTTACTTTTATTTATTTTTATTATGAATAGTAACTACGGTAATTTTTATTTACTGCAGTTAGAGGTAAATCGGGTACTTAAGGGTAAAAATAAGATTATAAAATTACTTTAACACCTAAAAAAATTCTATTGGATTACTAAAGGTAGACCCATATCACCTAAGGGTCTGAATATATTCATTTTATGGACTTTTGACCATGAAAATAATTTAATTATTATTAAAACCAAAGAAAGTGACAACATGTCACTCTCTTAAATCTTATAAGTATAATAATTTTAATTTAGTAATATACTTCATTAAACTTCAATCATGAATAGTCTCAAGAAATATAATAAAATTATCTACATCATGTAAATTTATTTATAATATTTAGGGATTAAATAATTATCATTAAAGGTGACACAATAGTGATGTTGAAATTATTTTATTGTTTGAAATATCAAACAAATGGTTTAAAAGATATTAAAATAAATATTATATGAACTATTTAATGTGATCCACTAATTTTCTAGATAAATATGACATTTTATGAATCTATTAAATCTTTTAGTTCTAACATATCTTCTATGTGGATTTTATTTAAATTCAAATAAATGAATAGTGTTAAAATTGACACAATTGTTGTTTTATAAAAAATAACATAATATAAAATTGTTTAAAAAATCACAAAAATATTTAAAAATTATAAATTAAAATTTATATGATATAAAATGGCATAAATTATCCAATTATGGACAATTCACAACACATAAGTAATTATTTATAACAATTTTAAAATTAGAATCTTATTACCACAAATAAAATAAATAGATTAAATAAGGATAAATCAAGTTGATAATGTTTAAAATAAATTTCCAAAATGTCTAAATTTTATTGGTTGATGAGATTACAAACCTATATCATCTAATATTTGGATTTGAGTCATTTTTGGAGGTTTTTAATTAAGTTTGAATTTATTATAAATTAATATTTCTTATGTTACCAAAGGTGCCCCTCTCCTCCCTTATAGAAAGGGCACCCCTTCCCTATTCTCTTCACACCCTTTTGAGCCTCGAATATCAGCCAAACCCTGCCAATTATTCATATAAACCTTTATAGTTATATCATAGAGGTTCTGGTTTTCTCAAAAGACCAACTCTAGTGCCCTAAGAAGAAGTTTAAAGGAGGTGTGTTGAGGAAGAGGTAATCTCTTCTACTGACTCTTTCAAGTTTCTTTCTTCTTAAACTTCTTCTTCTTTAGTTGTTTCATTATAAACTAATAACATAAGTTTTACTAATATAATTATATGATATTATAAATATAAAACAAGCATTTTTCACCTTCTATCCATCCTACGGAAAACGAAATCACCGCGCGTGCGTACGTACGGAATACCATCTCCACGTCGTGGTGTAATCAATTTTCCCACCACCACCTTACTTGGATGGGTATAATGGTGTAAAGAATAAATATATATGGTTATTATAAAATCATACTGATTCTGAGATATTATATCATCCACTCCAATTCTATTAAATAATTATGGGAATGATATCATCACTCGTGCGTACGTACAGACTACCGTCTCCACGAACGCGATGAGATTCATTTTCCAGGATTTACCATTCAAGTATGATTATAAAGTATATATAATAAATAATCATAAAATATATTACATAATAATGGTAATGTATTTATGTACATATATTCTTCATTGAATTAATTCCATTTAATTCAATAAGGAAACGAAAACAGCATTCATGCGTACGTACGACCTACCGTCTCCATGAACGGTGTATTTCATTCCATCTATCGATCTATCATATATATTTATATGCTGAATATATATTATGTATAAGTCATTTTTTACATTATTTAATTATTTAAATCAGGATATAAGTAATAATATCAAGAACAAAAAGTCGAAACACGTACGATAAATGAAACGATTTTACCCAAAACGCTGCTTTGACATGGAATTTACAAAAGAACCGGTAATATAATGTCATAAGTGAACCATATATGATATAATAATAATGAATATGATTCTTTAATAATACAATGACATTATTTAAATCATTATACAAGAGGTTCGGATACATACGAAGCATATCAGACATAAGGTAAGGGATAACTTTTCCAATATCGTTTTTTTCCGAGATTGTTTATTCGTAAGTATTTACTGGGGTTATATTTTTCATCCATTTCCATGTTTTCTAAAAATGTTTTCACGTATTTTTAAATAACTTTTTACCCATTTTGACTTTTACCCCATTGTATGGAATGAATCTTTCTTTTGTTTACCCTACGAGGTACTTTTTGACTTTTCTGGAAAAAGTACGAGGAGAATGTTTTTTTAACTTATACGACATGAACGGGTTTTTACATTTTTATAATGCCTTATTTCCATTAATCTTACTATCCAATATTTCATGATCATTTTAAAAAAAAATTATTTTTTTAAATTGCACGGCATGTTGAGAAAAGAAAATGATTTTGAAGAAGAAAGGATATTTTCCTCAAGAATTCATTTCAAGTGTTTTGTCAAAACTATTTTCCATCTAAGATGACATTATTTAGTATGATTATGTTTAAAGTATAATTTATCTATGATTTACATGGTTATACTTTTATTATGATGAAATGATATCCATTTGTTTTATATTTATTACGTTATGATGGGATGATGTTTATGAAACCCATTTTATTTTTTGGGTTATGATGAATGATTTATGTTTATGTTGTGGCACAAGTAAGAATGATTTAATTATGAGATTGGTGGGACCTATATCTCCCTCCAATTAATTGGGTAAAGATTTATATCTCATGATATAGACATGGATGGATCAGTAATTTAATCTGGTTCAGTGTTACAGGACTGGAACGAGGAGTGAACTCGATTCAGAAAGGGACTTTGTCCACTAAGATGGTCTTGGCAGCAATGCCTTGGCTAATATGGAAATCATATCATGTTCTTAATGGTTTCCCAGAATTACATGATTTATTACCATGATATTTTATGATGATTTATGTTCCATTATGATCGATTCCTTGTGTACTGCCATGTTTTATTTCATTGCTCAAGATTTTGAAGTTTAAACATTATGTTCATGTTTTTAATTTCAAATGTATATGTTTGGTTATATTTTCTCCATGCTTACCCTTACTGATAGTTTGAGCTCACCATTTGTATGTTTTCTTTTCCACAGGATATAAAGAATGTTTTTAGGTAAGAAAAAAAAGGGGAAGATCTTTATGGGAGATTTTGATGATCTTTCACCATGATTATAAGATTATGTTTCTAGTTTCCAAAGACACAAAACTTTTACGGTACTTGAGTGTTGGTTTTTGTTATGTATTAAGTATTCGTAAAAAGTAATGTAATGTCCATGTACGTCATGTTTGGTGTCTCTACAAGGTTTAACCCTCTATTGATTCTATTCTATCAATGGAAGAAGGAAGTAGACTCATGAGGGTGGAATTAAAGAAGAATAAAATTGAAATAACGATCACACCACCGTAGTATGAATAATTTTACAAAATATAATGTGAACAGATTCACATACTAAATAAATAGTATAAAATGATATGAATAATAATTGAAAATGTGATAAGAATAACTTTTATAAATAAATTAAAGTTCTTCTAAAATTTTACCTTAGAAAAATTTAACATGTGATTAAAAACTAATAGTATAACATTACAATTAAAAGAAAACAAGAATACTATAATTTCTTCACCACCCCCACATTAAATAGGAATATTAGAATCTTATGTTATATTACCCATCAATCTATTCCTTCCCCATTAATTAGGATAGTAAAATGTTGGTGAAAAATCAAAGTAAATTTTACTTTTTCAATTTTGACAAACAAAACAGACCGAGATTATTTCCCCTTATTGACGTGCATTTATGAATTTTAAGATGGATTAATTTTTAGGGGCATTAGATGAGAAATATTTTATTATATATGTCCTCTAAGTGTGAAATCCTTGTGTGAAACAACATATTTTAATACTTTTTTCATAAAGGATTATTATTAAGAAATTATTGAGAATTATATATAGTGGTTCTATACTTTCATGAATATTTCATCCTCAATGTGAGTAGTGAGAACTGTGTGAAGGTTGTGTGTACTCTTTTTTACGTTAATAAGAAATAGGACACATGTATGTTTAGTTATGTGAAGTTGTAGAATGATGTATGAATATTAAGATATGTGAAGTTTATAAAAAATTATGGTTTATGTAGATTATTTAAAACATGGAGTTATCATGAACATGGTGATATCACACATTAATTATTTTGTGAAGAAGAAGGTACTACCATACACTTGATTTGTTGTCCGAATGTATTTGAGAATACCACGCATGAAATATCATCTACATGATAATAAAACTAAAATTTTAAATGTTCTTAAATAAGATTAAATAGAAATAAATTTAGTGAATTGAGTAACAAAAATTCATTAAAACATGTGTATTGCATAAAGAAAAGTGGAGTGATGCAGTTGAGTTGACAATACTAAAATAAAGAGTGTAATTTCAATTGAATAATTAAATTTAATAAAAGTGGGAAACAATACCACAAAGTTTTTATGTGAATTAGTTTAGTAGAAAATCTATTTGATTTCACCAAAACCCAAAATACTATATGTGAAATCTAAATCATAAGGTTAGTATACACATATAGTAATAAGTTTGGGTTTATTGGATATATAAATAGTGAGACTCCAAAAGTTAATACATTGGTAGTTTACATTAAGTAATATTGACTAATCTAGTGGTGATTATCAGATATTGAAGTTCTTAAAAAATTTATCAATACTAACTATAAAATTTGTAAGTTTGGTTATTGAAAAATATGAGAACAATATAAATTTACATCTTATGATGGGTTTAGAGAATTATAAATATGAGTTTCATGTAGTTTGAGTTTCTTACTTTGTTGTAGTCAATGAACAGTGTTAGTAAGAATGTGCAGTTCTATTGATCCAAAAGGATTGTGAAAAAAAAGTATTGTTTCCAGTGGTATAAAATAAGCCAATGGAAAAATGTGATCTTTCTTGTTTTGGTTTGAAAATTTTGTATAGTAGGTAGTGACAAGTGGTAGATTCTATTAGGTCTCTAGAAAGAGAATAATGTGACTATATGTTGATAAGATTGAAATGGTTTCTAGCCTAACCAATTTCATATATTTAGGAGAACCCATGATTTAGGTTTTTAACCAATCATGGTAAGGAATACGATTTTAAGGTAAAAACTTGTAAAATTGGTTTTATCCTAATACATTTACATTATGAAAAAATTGGGTAAGGTTGAGAGACACATAATTAGTAGATCATGATGTTAACTAATCATAGAGGTTGAATTAAAAAATAATAATTTATAGAAAGGTATCACTGATTCACACATCCCCTCTCAGTGATCTAAACATACCTAGGAACTTCAACTGCTATAAAAGTTAGTCCGTGTTTCCATTGAAAGATCCAACCTTAAAAATGATTTTAGGATGCACAATTTATAAAATAAGGAATTAAATTATGTTATTATTAATATAGTGTTTTTAACCAACACTCTAAAAATATACAGAAGAAATAGAAAAAGAAGTTAATAAATAATTTAAAATAAAAAATAGGGAACACCACAAGAGGAAGGTAATCAGAGTGGTAAAATTATTGATAAATCAATTTATTATAACACTTACTAAAAATATAATTCAAGCTATGTTGGATATTTATTCATTGAATCACTTAATGAGATTAATTTTTAAATAAATAATCATTTTAATAATGTTCCCAAAGAAGTGCTCACTTTTATATTTGTTGTTATCAAGGAATACATGGTAAAAAGAAATAGCTATAAGAGGAGGTAAGACAAATGAATAATGTGTTAGCCAAGAAGATTCAAAGATGAAATATTCTCACACAATTTTTTGATGTCAACGAATAATATACATCACTTTTCAGTAAACATATTTCCTTAATTGATGAATAATTAAAAAACTGTATTTTTTAGAAATATATTACAAATTAAGACACTAAAGAAATAATAGATCTATTATAAAATCTATATTGATGTAAAATATTCTCAGTTTTAGTTTAAAGAAAAAAACAGTTAGAGATCTTGATAACTCCAAACAAGAATCTAGAAAAATGCATGAAAATTCATTTTTAGAAGTTGAATAGAGAATGAGAGGAAAATTTAAGATCATTTTAGGATGAAAAAAACTTCCTCAATATGAATTTTATTGAACTTGAGGTGAAATTGAGAAATTGGGAATTATTATAAACTATAACATTCTAAATGATTGAAAAAATAATTTCTACCCCACAAATAATTGATGAAAATATTTTCCTAAGAAGGGGTAATATTTGGGGAAATAATATATTGATATCATCCCTTGATCAACCTACAACTAAATCTTATAAACAGGTAAACCATAACCCAGTTAAATCTGTTTGTATTAATGTAGTTGTATCTAATATTACAGGATCTAATTAAAAGTCTATACAAATATGGGTGGATAAAAACAATAATAAATAAACTATTTATTCAAAATGTGGATATGAACATATACAGGGAAATAATATCACAAATATTTTCTCAAAATAATAAATTTCTAATCAAAAAAATAGCAAGGAACCAAATCTTTCCAGCTTGCATCTATGAAAAATAAGGGGATTCTTTAGAAACTTTCTGGTGTTGTTGGGAGTTAGAAAATATGGCCATTAAATTTTGGAATAATATATTAATGTATGAAAATTATATAATTCCTAATTTAAGAGAGAGTGTAGAAAATTTTGAAAATAAAACATTCTAGATAGATTTAATTTTCACAAAGGACGAATAATTTATCCACCAATAATATATTTAAATTCCTTGATAATTTCTATGATTATTATTGTAGAAGTTATTATAATTATGAATAGTGCTTGTATCTACCACCCAACCAAAAAACATATTATAAAAAAAATGAATACCATAATTGAAATAGAAGCAGGTGAGAGAGGAATATGAGTCTACATTGAGGTGTAAGTAAAATAAAAGAGCTAAGAAAACTTCTTTAAAGAAGTTAAATAAGAATGTTGTAAAGGACTTTAAACTCAAGTAGAGATGCCTCTACTATGGTAAGAAGGGCCCCACCATGTATCATTGAAAATATTCCATGGAAATCATAATTAAAATAAGAAATATGAATTCACAAATTGAATCTATTCAAGATAGAGATAAGAGGAATGACCTTGTGGTTGGCATTCTAAAATAAAAATTGAAGGAGTTTCCTTAGAAGGGTTACATGAAAGTTAAAAGGAAACCATATGAAAACTCCACAAAAGATGAGTATGTTGATAAATAGTTATTGAATCTTTATCCACACTAATTATAAATGGCTATAAGTATGGGAAAGTACCAAGAAAGATAAAATTAAAAATGGGGATAGGTTATTTCAAATGAATAAGAACATTAATTTCTTGAGAGGTTGTATAAAAAGAAATACCCAAGAGTTATTAAATAGAATTCTTGTGGAATGTGAAAAAAACTAGACATTGTATGAATAATTTTATACACATCCACCAACTCAGCAAGAATTGATGAAAACAGATCACGCAAACACCGTGAAATACATTTTTTCTAATGGATAGTGTTATGAAGACAAATTCACACAATAGAATAGTTAAATGAATGAAAATATGCATGCAATCAAAAAATGATTGTGATAGAAAACGAAGCATGAATAGTCTTATAAATGGATAATTTAGAAACAATAGAATAACTTGGTTAAGAGGAAACTCTCATCATTTTATTTTCTACTTGAGAAAAAAGAGGTTTCCTCTAATTCCCTTATTTGTTTTATTTTTCATTAACATAAAATAAATTGAAGGAGATGAATTAAAGGTGGGATAGATGAGTGTTGTAATATTTGTATAACAAGAAGAGTTAATCATCATGGAATGTTCTAAATATCATGATAAAGAATGGATTATATCACATCAGGGGGGATTACATGTGGTAGTAGATATTAGGGAGGATTTATTTTATATAAATTTGGAAATTTGGAAGAATATATAAAAGTTAAAATCCAATGAATTCTTAATATAGTTTTATTATCTTGTTTTTATTATAATAAATATACTAATAATTAAGGGGGAGTGATGGATAATGAATAAGAAATTATAATTGGTGTGTTATATTTCTTTCACATGAATTTTTCTAATATATTTGGTGAATATGGGTGTAAGACACCTATGATTTTATCCATCTTTCAAAACTATTGGAGTAGGTCGTTATCATGAATGGAAATGGGAGAATATTTTTTCTTGAAAATGTTAGAATATAATTTAAGATGAGAATCCATTCCATTATGTTTCCTTTTATTTTATTTTAAATAGGGGGAGAAGAAAAATTAATACATATTAATGTGAATATTTAGAGGTATTTACAATAAACACAATGGGTGAGATTAAAGAGCGTGAGTGTGGATTTTATTTATTTTCAATAAGGAACGTTTTCATTATGGTAGAAATATCAATATTGTTTTATAAGAGAAGAGGTGTTAGTCGTACATAAATGATTAAATGAGTAAAGTAAAGTGATGACAGAGCTACCTATCATTGAAGGGTTCATTTAGAATGTATTTACATGGATAATATTTGAAAATATTAAATCATTCTATGCTTCTAATCTATAAAGTATCAAATATTAGTAATTTTGATTCAACTACCTTATGATAAGAAAAAAATTAGACAATTTTGGAGCTATTCCTTAATAAGAAAGAAAATTGATACTATAACTTGTGAAATTCAATATGTTTACAACATAAAGTATATTATTTTGAATAATTTTTGTTATGTTAAAAAAATATATTAAAAAGGTAGTTAAATAGTCTAATTTTGTTATTTTATATGGTGGAAGATAAAAAAATAAACAAAGGTTTTTGGTTGGAATGAATTTATCTCTATATTTTATTAAGGTACATTGAGTATTAAAAATGTATTATCATCCAAGCCAATATAATATCTTATGCTTGATAATATAGGATGTAAATGGAAGTATGCAGTGTGAATCATCATCAAGTAAGCATATGTGGAGTATGACCATGTGAGGTGGTTTGATGTTAAGGGACGTAGCATAGGGTGGTTCTATAGGATTCAAATAACTAGATTGAAGCACTTATGGGACTATTAAGGAATACACCCCCATTTTATTGTCAATTGGGACAAGTGTTTATTGTACTACTATTTACATTTTAAAAATATGAACACATACGACACATTAGACTAATGACACTATATCACCCACCATTTTGAAACTCGACATAACATTTCTGCATATGAGTCATATTTCTCAAACTGATGTCACACCACTTTAAATACCTCCACTACATTAATGGATCCCACCCTGCATATCCATATTTATTTTCATGATTATTTTCATGCAAAGGGGATCTCACAGTGGCTACTGAATTTAATGTATCATCCTCATGATATCATGATATGTTTCATGTGTGTCACTTTATACTTCCATTTGAGAGGAGTTATATCCCTATGGTTTCTATGCATGATCAAAATGAATACCACACCATAAAATACAAAACTTTGTGTTATGTTTTTATGTCGAATATGAATTGGTAGAGTTAAAGGTTTTGTTCTTTGATAGAATAGATACACACTACTGACAAAGTGAAAGGATGAGATTTATGTTGTGTTTGTTATAATTTAAAACAAGTTAGAATTGATTTGTGAATGAATTTTTCAGGTATGAAAGATATATTTCATGTAGATACAATGGATGAGATACATTCAAAATAGAGGAGATAAAAATATGTCTTCATCAAAGATACAAAAATTGATTCATGTATTTAGATGCATGACACTGCATAAGTTGTTATCCATGTGAGTATGAGAAACTATTATGTTTATTTTTTGTGTGAATCATAGAATATATATGTTTCAAATATTTGGGTAAAATACATTGTGATATTAAAGTTCAAATTTTTTATGACATACTATTCAGAACTACAAAGGAGTGAGAGGATCCACACATTTTCTAAATGCTTGGGTCAAGAAAAAGTGTAAATGAGGTGGTGGAATTCATAAATTAATACCTCTCACTATCTCATTCACATGTTATATAAGAGATATTTTAAAAATAGAGTGATTTTATAGAGAGAAAAAACTCTCCATTCTATTAGGAATATCCAAGAAAACTCTTTATGTGAAACACCGTCTTTGCCTACTATTTACATAAAAGAATATTTATGTGAACTTGTTGATATTTCCATGAAGTTACTCTATACTTACATAAATATTTCAGCATGAATGTGAGTAATCCAAACTGAATTAATGTTTAAAATGCTCTTTTTTATTCAAAGAAGAAAGTGGTTACATGCTTTTTTATCTATGTGAAGAATGAGAATGATCTTCAAATAGTAGGATATGAAAAAATTATTCTATTTTTATGGTTTATTTATATTATTAAAAACATATAGTTTTCATGAACACCGTGAAATTGTACATTCACTGTTGTGTGAAATAAAAGGCAGCACCACACACATGATTTTTTGCATGAAGGTATTTGAGAATACTATTCTTGAAATATTATATACATTATAATAATAAAAAAGTTTAAATATACTTCGATAACATGGAATATACAGGAATGGAGTGAATTATATGAAAATAAAAGCATGAGAATTTTTAAACTTTTAGGATGAATTGTTGTATAATGAACCAACCTAGGACGACCTGATAAGTCACCTGGGGAAATATACTATAAGGCTCAAATGGCATTCTCGATCACCATGGTCTGATGACATGAACCTGGGTATCATGAAATGAAATAATGGGAATTATTTAACCCTAAACATCACTAAGACATGTATCATGTACCAAAGGAAATACATATGTGTGTATAAACCCAAATCAGAGTATAAAGTTGAAGTCTAAATAAAGATATGTGATATAACACGATAAAGGCCTAACAATACATAACATATGAAAAATCATGATCCAAGTGTCTAAATAAATATAACCATTAGTTTCCACCACGCTAAAACACCTGAAGGTTACTTCTACTTGGAAAAGCCTCCAAGCTATATGACGCCATTCCCTTTACTTGATTCTAGTAAAACCAAGTCAACGTACACCCAAAGGAATATGTAGGGTGTAAGGAAATTTCTATTAGGATACCACCATGAATCTATAAAAATTATTTCACCATGAAACTATTAGATCAAGCATCAAAAAACTAGATTTTATAAATAAATGCATATAAAAACACATTTTCACAAAATGTACCATTGGTTTTCCTTCTTAAAAATCATTATCCTGAGAATTAATAATAAATAAGTAAAACATATTTTATTAAATAAATGGAAATAACCATGAAATAAATTCATATCAAAACAAGTAGGAAAGTTAATAACAAGAATCCATGTAATTTATACTATTGAAGAAAAAATGTGTCACAAGGTAGGGTCTACGATACGAATATATCCAAAAAACTCTATCCAGTATAGTGAAACCACAACATATACCAAGTTATTCCATATGTTCCAAATGTTTCCATTATATTCAAGAGATTCTGATATGAAAATTTTAAAATTATCTTTGTGGCCTTTCATTTAATACTTCAAGTTCATAAAATTATTTTTTTAAAGAAAATATATTTAAAAAATTTCATTTCACTGTCAAAGATGAAGTAGGTGTCATATATTTTAATTTATCCCTTAACAAAATCATACCAACCATTTTCATAATCCAAAATCATTTTATTTCAAAATAATATTTAATTTTTACATGGGGTAGAATCCATTGAAAAGAAACACTTTCTTTTCCAAAAAAAATGTTGGAACCTTCAAATTGAGTGATGAGAAATAAAAAGATATGGTCCTCACAAACCAATATCTATAAATAACATCATTAATTCTCCAACCATGAACTAGTATCTGACCATAAAAATCCATTTGGGTTCTAATAAATCAAGGGAAAGATATATTGAGGATAGATTAATAGAAAATATGATAAGTCCAGAGGAAATGTGAACATGCCTCAAAGAGATCCACCCAAATTAATCAAGAATCACCAAATAAACAAGGGGAGAGTCTGATAGATCATCATGGAGGAAATTGTTTGAGATAATGATGGATTATGAGGATATTATAGTTAAAACATCCAAGAAAATCATGGAAATTTTCCATTTTAATAAGCTCAAACTTGGATGCATAGTTTGTCTGCACGATAAGACAAATTTGGTGCTAAACATGTAGTTACTACTGCACCATGAAAGCAGAAGTACATAGTTTATAAGTAATAGATGTTTGGTTAGAAAAATCATGATAAAACCATGAAAAAATACACTGGAGTAAATATGGACATATTGTAAGGTTACCAAAAATGAATCCCTAACTGTGTGCCTAAATTGTGCACCTACGCATATTACACATATTATTTGAATTTTTACCTTTGAATCCTAGAAACTCCTCGAATTGAGAAAGGTATAATAAAATTCTCTTTAATAAGGCATATATGTGACCTAGGGGGAATCTAAATTCTCTCAACTAGGAATCTTTATGTCCTCATAAGGTGATCAACATTCAAGACTCTTGAATAGATAAGAAAATTATTTCCTCATAAATGCTTATTAGTCCCACATCTTATGGGTATCTCATTTACTCTACTAAAAAACAAATACCAAATGAATTTTTCTATCATGAAACACCCTAACATGATTATTCATTATCTTAAATTGTTATTCAACCACTAAGGTGTAAGGATCTAGATCAACATTCTCCCAATAAATCATGTGGTATGTCGCACCCTAGCTTATTGAATCTGGTATAGAGCCTCATTTTCCCTTTATTCAATTTTATAATTGTTAGAGGTGTATGGTGGATTAAAATCGTTTTTTGGATTTTTGGTTCAAAATGGGTAGGACCACGACCATGGTGGATGTCATGGTGTACCTGAGAGTCTCCTATGTAAAATCCATATAACCTAAATGGATAAAAATTAGGCATGGCCTTAGGTGGTTCATGTTATGAGTCTCCTAATCAACGATGGATAGAGGTAGCTCACTACACTATGATGGGGTCCATTGTAGGCCAAAATGGCCAAAATGTTTACATCAACCCATTCTTTATCCCAATGTACTGTTATATTGGTGAAGCTACCATGACTTTCATGGATTTCACCAGGGCATGGTGGTGGTGGTGGTGGTTTCAGTTTCTTAAAATTCTTTATCTTCTATGGTGGTTACTCCAACCATTTGCGACCTTAATAAATGTTTTTAATGAACATATTAACTTGGTTTCTCTCAATTAAACTAATTTTTCTCTCCCATTTGGATCAGATTCCAAATATAGAATGTTCTAGGGAGGTATTTTTGAGCATTCATATCTCATCTCATATTACCTTAGAGTGATTACCTTATTCATGGGATTTTATTTTTAGATTGTGTCTTGTGATGACCAGATATATCTATTTACTAACGCCGATTTTGAAGTCAATGAGGTTTTATTTTTTCTTGGGGTAGGTTTCCCTATCCTATGGTCTGTTATTTGGAATACTTTTTGTTCTTATGGTTACATTTAGATTTTATTTATTAAATTAACGATTTAAAATCCATGAGAGGTTAATTTTATCTTTTATGGATATGGAAATGATTTCTAAAAATGATTTTTTAAAACCATTTAGATACACATGATGTGTTTGATAAAATGCATCCAAGATAGTTTTGAAATGGAAATGGTTTTTAAAGCATGTAAATTGTGTTTCATAATTTTATAAAATGGATTAAGAAAATTTGGGCTTGAAAATTGAATGGATTTTCCATGGAAAATTTGTATGAAATGTGAACTTGGTTTCTTAAATGTGATAATGATATAATAGAACATTGGGAATACCATGGGCTATGGAGTAAAACTAGACATATGTGAGCCATGGTGGAGTAAACTATCACTTTGGTAGGTTTTCATGATTCAATAGATCTAGTGGGTATACTTTACCTGGTAACCATGGTTTATGTAGTTAGATTTCACTTTTGACAGTTAGTGTTTCTTGTTTTCCTAAGTTATGTATGCCCTCATGCCATGGATTATCCCTTTAGTGCTTTGTGGACACATTATGTTCTTATTTATTTCAAATTATCATTTTCCCACTTGATATAGATATTAATTATTGATAATTTTTTTATTCAACTACATATGCCTCGTGGATATATTTTATGTCATGTTTATTTTTTTTAATATGACATGTTTTTTAAAAGAAAACCAAAGGATTGATTTATATAGGAAAATTATTTCTTCAAGAAGTGTTTTAGAAATATGTTTAATAATATAACTAATGGATACAAGTGGATAGAAAATATATATATTCTTGTTCGAATCCTATTGATATTTAGTGCCCAAACCCTACTCTTTCCTTTGGGAATTTGTTTCCTTGATTTTACAGGATTCTAGTAAATAAAATAGAGTTATATAGAGGACGCATCTCCTAGATCGTGTTGA
The DNA here is from genome assembly GCA_963277665.1 of Viscum album. Lineage (NCBI taxonomy): Eukaryota > Viridiplantae > Streptophyta > Magnoliopsida > Santalales > Viscaceae > Viscum > Viscum album. Next base: position 589,512,631 of record OY728147.1, read on the forward strand.
CTTTTGGTGGGTTGGGATAGAGATGATGTACAGTCATGAATAGATGGACCCATTGTTGCTTTGGTTTCCTTGTTGTAGGTCTTTTAGATTTTTTTATTTAGACATTATTTTCTTGATATTGGATGTCAGATTTATGGTTATATTTTTTTAAAATTTGATGTATCCTATTTATCTTTTAAGATACTCTATTCCTTCTTTCTATCTTATCAAATGTCTATTGAGGGTAAAATCATTATCATATTTCATTGAATGATACCTTAATTCTTGTCACTAACCCAAGGTGATCGAGAACACACTTCATGCCTTGTGGCTAGAAAATTTGGGTGACATTATGGGTTAACCCATGTTGGTCTCTTAAAAATTGGTATCAAAAGGTCAGGTTATCAATTAAACACGTGATCATGCTTTTGTATCAACCTCTTTTGTTTGGGTATTATTGATATATAAGAGGAAGGACTGTCGCAACATCATAGGTAATGTGGCAGTGTACTTTTTCAGCTCAAATTTATAACAAAACTCAAGTTTCCATGAGTAGTTTGTGGTTGTATGGAATCCATGTTGAAGATTTTATACTTTTGAATTATGTTATCATAATTTAGTTTATGATAATAGAATTACATTTTATTCATGATGGTTTTATGGCCTCTCTGTTTTATTGAATATGGATCCTTTAAGAATATCATCTCTAAATGATGGTGAGGAAACCACAGTTCAAGTCCCACATGATAATAATCTGGTTGATTCAGCTTTGGTAGAAACTTATCCAAGTGATCTAGTCCTTTGTCCAGGTGGCCAATGCTAAACCATAACTAAAGGTAGACCATGTTATCGAATTTACAAAGAAAAATCCACTGAACTTTCATGGTGAAAAGGGGACATAAGAATCATAATAATGGATCAAGAGTATTGAGATATTTTTTAACTTCCTAAAACTCTAGAGGAATCCAAGGTGGGTTTTTTCACTTTTATACTTAAGGGTTCAATAAGGTGGTGGTGTAAATCTATTGTGAAATCCATGATCAGTGAATATATCATATCGAATACTTTCAAGAAGGTCTTAAATCAACAGTTTTGCCCAAAAATGTGGCAAGTGGTGATGATTTAGGAATTTTTTACCTCAAAACAAGGGAAGTATTCAGTTATAGAGTATGTTACTTAGTGTACTAAGTTTTTTCACCTATCTCCATAGCTTGTCTCTAATGACTATATCAAGGTGTAGAGGTTTGAGATGGTATTTAGAAAAAACATTTGGTTGATGTTGATTTTTATGTTGTTACCCACCTTCATAGAGGACATATAAAAGGTAGTTTTGGAAGAGGTTAATGTAGATATGAATACATGAGTCTTCAAAGAATCATTGATAGTAGGAGGTAGACAAATTTTATTTTATGGAAAGAAGATGAAGCGAGTTTACTTGTGCTCATGTGTTGGAATGATTGTACAATATATGTTAGTTCATAGTTAGGTAGTCTTTTCCAATATAGTATAAAGGTAAACCTTAAACTTGATTGTATAGTGGCACCCAGATTTTGTCATATATATGGGTGATCCAGTCATCTTCATCATTTCTGTGAGAGGGCCTCCCAGGGTAGTAGAGTTGGATCCACCATCACCAATGGATATCGGATTAGATATAACATAGAAAAAGGGGTGGTATCTTAACCTTATTCCAAGGGTGTTTCTAATGTTGTGAAGAAAGGGTGATGATGATGTTGGTTTTATCTTTGTAACATAATCTACACCAAGGAAATCAGTGGAAGAACTGACTATTGTGAGATGCATTGTGTTTATTTCAACGTTTATGGTTATGGATTTTTTTTGATATTTTGGAAAATTATTACTTTATCTCAAATAATCTCATTGATTTTTTCAGATTATGATAAAATGCTATTCCTTTCATGATGACACTTTCCACCCCTTTGGGAAATAATTCAGAGTAAGGTTTAATATGTTTTGAATGTCAGGTTTTGATCATTAACCAAGACACTATATAGGGTTTTCTATTCCTTTTTTACAGCATATTTTATCTTATCATTATAATGGATTGGATGATTAAATAAAAAACCCAGATCAATTTCTATCATCATTTGGTCCTGTTCCTTTCATCAGATAGAGTCACTCATGCCTTTCAGGGTGAGTGGGATCCTAGATTCAGGATAGTAAAGCCTTTTTCCCAAGTTCTAAGAATATATCATTCCTATTATCACAAATGTTTCTTAATATTTTTAGTCTACATATTATTATCCCTCTTCTCATGGTGGTGAGTGATTATCTTGATGTTTTTCTAGATAATTTCTTACAGTTTCCACCCCAGTGATAAGTCGAGTTTTCTATAGACCAAATTTCATGTGAGAGGTCCATTTCATTAACATAATACCATATATAAACCACTGAATTAAAATTATTAATGGTTTATCTTATGGATTTTTATTCTAATGGTTTTATTCATCTTATAATTTCACATTAGGAATAACTAGTTCTTTTTTAAAAGAAGGTGTATGTGAGTATTTTAAATTGTGTTGATTACTGAAAACACAACCTGGTGAAAGATAAGAACAAATATCATTTTCCTAAGATTAATGGACTTTTTTATTAGATCAAGGGTTCCTGGTGGTTTTCAAAGATCGATATGAGGTCAGGGTACCTTTATCTAAGGGTACAAGAGAAATATATTCCTAATATGGAGTTGAAGATTAGGTATGCGAATTATGAGTATTTTTTCATTCCATTTGGCCTTATTAATGATCCTACAGTGTTTATGAATTTGATGAATCAATCCATCCATAAGTTCTTGTATTCTTTTTTGGTTTTGTTTGTAGATGATATCCTTGTTTATTCCAGATCAAATAAAGATTATGCTACGCATTTGAATATCATCCTTGGAATCTTGAAAGAATATCATTTTTATGGTAAGCAATCTAAATTTTAGTTATATATTCATGAGGTTAAATTTTTTCATCATTTGATTTTTTATAATGGAAACTTAGTGGATCCTAAAAATATTCAAGGGGTGATTTCTTATTGTCATACTAGAAATGTGTTCGATATAGATAGTTTCTTAGGATTGTATAATTATTAAAATCACATTATTTGGGACTTCCCCAAGGCTACATCTTCAATAAAATATTTAACCAATAAGGGTGTGAGGTTTTTTTTGAGAGATAAATGCCTTATATATTTTGGGTAGTTGAAAGTGATATTGACTTCATCTCCAGTCCTGATCATTATTAAGTCAAATTTGGGATACAATGTTTACTATAGTGGCTCATATATAGGTTTCATTTCTATTTTTGTGTAGAGAAGAAAAGTGGTATCTTATGGATATTTTCAATAAAACCCTCCTGAGAAGAACTACCTCAATTATGATTTTGAGGTGGTGTTAGTGATAAACACTCTTATGACTTAGAACCAATACCATTTCATGGAGAGGTTTAAAATTAATTCATATCACAAGAGTCTATAGTATATCTTCACTCTAGTGGATTTTAACTTGATATAGATATGCTGGTCAGGGTACCTTCAGACCTTTTATTTTTATATTGAATATATCCATATAAAATGAAATGTGGTTACAATTTAATTGAGTATAAAAATACCAACTTATGTATTAAAGTAATTAGTGGAATATTGGCTCTTGATTGTATTGTTTGATCAGATGTTCCTGGAAGAAGGGAGAGATAACATACAGATATTCTTATATTGTACTCAGGATAGATCATTTTTGGATGATAATATTCTACTTTTACGAGTTGTGAATACATAGTACCATTGCTTTAGTAGGAATATTCATAGTGGGGAGACATTAGGTGGGTGGTCTCAGTATCCCGATGGGGTTTTTTACTTCTAATTTAAGAGTGTTATTTTGATAGAACTGAGATAAGAATTGATAAATTATGGAAACTGATCTCATTGATCCATGCACGCTAAAGCTTCTAATGTGTGGTATGACCTTAGATTCCATTATATGTGGATAAGAATGAGATTATTGATTACAGATTTTTTGTCTCAATTCCTTAAATGTTAGGGAATGAAAGAAATAACATCATAGTCTTATGGGTATGTTGCAACCCTTACCCATTACAGTATTGAAGAATAATTATATAGCTATTGACATCATTATTAGGAAACCTCACACTCCTAGTGGTAAGTATATGATGTTGGTGATTGTCAATCATCTCACAAATTTAGAACATTTCTTACCTATAAAGGAAAAAATGAAGGTGAAGGATCTTGGGAACTTGTATGTGTAATAGATTGTTAGACATCATGGTGTAGAGTAAGATACCTTTTTAGATAGGAAACCTTAATTTACATCCTAATTTTGGATTTTATTTCATGTATAAATTAGTTCTTAGTTGAATTTGATCCTGACATATCATCCTCAGATAGATGAACAGATTGAGCGAGTTGTCTATATTCTTGAAGACATGCTTTAGGAATACATGCTTTACTTCAATGTATCTTAAGAGAAACATATTCTAATAGTGGATTTTTTCAAAAAAAAATAGTCATCCGGCTTTGATCAGGATAGAACCATTGGAAGAATTGTATGGGAGGTTATATAGATCACTTCTTTATTAGAAAAGGTTAGAGAATAGTCCCTGTTTGGATTGAGCATTATTTTAGTGATAAAGGATATTGTTTAATTGATCATGAAAAGGTTAGAGATAGCTTAGAGTCACTAGAACTCATATTTTTGTTAGATTCATCATTTGATGGAGTTTAAGGCAGGTGATATTGTTTTCCCTAGAGTTTCACCTTAGCTGAGACATAGATATTTGGGGAACCAGGGTAAGTTATCACCTCATTATATTGTCCCATTTGAGATTGTGGAGTGACTTGGGAAGGTGAATTATATATTAAAATTACTTACCCATTTGAATTATATTAATGACGTTTTCCATGTTTCCAAACTAAAGAATTATCATTTAGATCCATCCCACACAATCATGTTGGGGGGGTATTGATATTAAACCTAACACCATGGAGATTGAACGTCCTATTCAGATAGAGGACTAATAGGATAATGTGTTGCTTGGAAAGATAGTCCCATTGGTTTGATTGAGGTGGTAGTGTGGTAAGGAAATCCATGAGACATGAGAGCTCTAATCCTTAATGATGTAGAAATGGATATATCACTTTTCAGGTTCATGATCATAAGCCTTTACAAGGACATAAATATTTTATAGTGGGGAGAATTATCACACCTAGGCTTATGGATTCAGGTATAGAGACTTGTTTTCCATTTTATTTTAGGTTTTAGTAGCGTTGGAGATTCATGGGGGCTCAGAAATGGTTTTTGGGCTTTTTGGTTCAAATGGGAAGAACCACGACCATGGTGGAGGTTGTGGTGTGCCTTTTAGTCTCCTATGTAATATAGCTAGAGAAAAAATAGGCAGTAGTTATGCATGGCCTATGGTTGAGTGCACTGGGAGTATCCTTATCAACCATGTCTAGACAGACCTCACCACATCAAGGTAGTCCAAAAAGGCCTAAATGTTTTCATCAGGTCATGGTTGGTCCTCATGACCTGTCTCTTGGGTGAAGCTACCATTATCATGGTTGATGCAACCAGGGTGTCGTGATGGTGGTTTAAGTTTTGTGACATACCCAATCGGTGCTTGATCTTCTCGGTACCATTATTTCAGTCATGTGTGACCTTAATAAATGGTTATAATGCACCTATTAACTAGGTTTCTATCTATTAAACTGATATTTACCCTTTGGATCATAGTATAGATCTATCAGGTTCTAGTAAGTTTTTTTTTTGGAATTTATCTATCATCCAGAAGTGACTTAGAGTGATTCCATTCTTCTTGGGCTTTCCCTTTATAGATCAAGGCTCCTGAGGACTATATATATTCATTTCCCATCACTAGTTTTGATGGAAATATGGTTTTCTTTTTTCTTGAGGTATATGTCTCAGATATATGGTCTATCACTTAGCTTGATTTGTATTCCTATGTTTTCCTTTGGTTTTTATTGATGAAACTGTTGATTTTAAATCAATGAGAGATGAATTTTATCTTTAATGGATATTGAAATGACTTCTAAAATTGGGGTTTTTTAAAAAATTGTTTTGATGTACATTATGTGTTTGATAAAATTCTTCAAGGATAGTTTTGAAATAAATATTGTTTTTGAAACATGGAAGTGGTGTTTTATCTCTAAAGAAAGTTTTTTTATGAAACCTTTTTCATGGAAATGAAATATCTTTCATTTGTAAAATTATTATGAAATTTGAACTTAGTTTCTTGAATGTAATGATGATGTAATAGTACTTTGGGAATATTATGGGTACATGGTAAAACTAGACATAGGATAGCCCTTACGGAGTAAGATATCACTAGGGTATGTGTTCATTATTACATAGAGCTAGTGGGTATAATTTAGTAGGGAACTGAGGTTCATGGAGTTAGAGTTCACTTATGCCATTTAGTTCTTCCTGTTTGTTTGAGTTGTGTATGCCTTAGCATTAGTGATTATCCCTTTGTTTTTTTGTGGATACAATAAATATTTTTTATTTAAAATTATTCTTTTACCACTCGATATGGATATTAATTCTTGAAAACTATTTTATTCAATTTATTATTTCTCATAGATATATATTATGTCATATTTATTTATTTATTTTAATATGGTATGTTTATGAAAAGAAAACCAAATGATGAATTTATATTGGAAAATGAATTATTATGGATGTTTTCTAGAAATATGTTATATATAATAACTAAAATATGTATGTGAATAGACATTATATATATTATTGGTGAAATATTTCTATGATTTAGTGTTCAAATGTTAATTTTTCCTCTGGTCATTCTTAGCCTTTTTTAGGATTCTGGAAAAGGTAAGAGTGTCATGTATAGAACTGCTATCATAGATCATGTTTCCTTTTAGTGGGTTGAGATAGTGGTGATGTATGTTCATAAGGATATGGAACCATTATTTACTTGGGTTCCATGTTAATGGTCTTTTATATCGTTTATATATACCTTTTTATCTAGTTATTGGATGTTACCTTTACATTTTGGTTGTTTTTACATGTGATGTATCCTAGATATCTATTGTGATACTATATTTTTTTCAATATTATCAAATATTTGTTTAGTATCAAATCATCCCCATGTTTATTTTTATGGTTACCAAGTGCATATTTCCATCCCTTGGAAATCAGGAATACACTTCAGGGCTTTTGGCAGGCTAAGTCGGGTAATATTAAGGGTTGGCCTATAGATGCCTGGCTTTTCTTACATGACTATTAAATCATTTTATAGATAAAACACTTAAAATCATTAAAAAACTAGGATCAAAGATTTAGTGTCTTGGGAAAATAAGGACCATACATAAAATTTACCTAATAAAACATAAAAATTATTTAATTCCTTATTATCTAGCTTCTTAGTGGCCCTCATATACTCCTTAGTATGTGAATTCACCTAAGGATACAGATCAAAGAAAGGGATGATCTAAAAGCCTAGTAATAGGACAGATAAATACATGAATCAATACAACATGGATGAGTATAATCATAATCATAATAAAATAATCATAGAATCATAATTGTAATCATTATAGGAATCATTAGATAAAGGAATGGAATGTGGTAATGCATAAAAATGAAAAATCATGTCTTAGTGGTCAAATACCACACATATTTGTGAAAAAATACAACATTATGTTCACACATAACATATTTTCATAATCATAAAATAATAACTATGAAAAATATAGCATCATTTTCATGCATATTTTACATTATCTCATTAGATACATCACATTACTCAATGCATTGTATTTCTATATAATTTAGTGTTCAACTATCGCATCATAACATTTACACAATCATGCATTCCACTTAGAACGTATATATATCCGAGAAATAAAATAACCCATGGAATGGAATGGATTTAATTTAATATAGAATAATTTCATTAATAAACTTTTGGGTTTCAAAATGAGACAGGTAAAACATATTTTGTATATGAACCTTCATTCTTGAGCGAAGAAGAAACAACTCAAGAAGAGACACAATGTGTTTTGGAAAGAAGCGTACTTTTAAAAATATTTGTATTTTTCATCAACCCATATTTGAAGCATTTATACCTCAGAAAATAAAAGTTTATAACCAATAAATTATAGTTAAGGAATATTTAATGAAATATCCACACAAAACTTTTGAATGAATGAGTGATAACCCAATGAAAGGGAGTTGGGTTTGAGAATCCCTTTACCTTATGTCTGAATGGTTTCGTCACTTTATTATTCAATATAACATTAAATTATATAAATGATACTGTATTTATCATTAAACTTTGATAATGGGAGGTGAGGATAAAATATGAAATGAAAAGAAATTGAAAATAAATTAAAAGAAAACGAAAGGGGATTTTACCTCTTGAACTTCTTATCATTGAGAAAATCCTTAGGGAAATTGGATTTGGTATTTTGTTGAAAGAAAAGTCTCATGGATTTGGAGAAGAGGATTGGGAAGAGGGTTCGGTAGAATTTTTACAAGTTTAAAATCTTGGAAAAGTGTGCGGAGAATATGTGATGAGGGGTGGTATCTATAGGTCTGGGGTGTATTTTGATTATTTTATTCATTATTTTATTATTTTGGCTCAAGAATATCAATTGTTTGAAACTAATCACAAAATATATTAAATAATGAAGGAGGATAATATATTATGGGCTTACATCATCCATACATCAACTATGACTCAAAAATTCATGTATTTGTTAGATACCGCAAATTACTGTATTTTTCTATCCACAAAAAATTCAACTATTTTAGAAAAATACCAAAAATTTAATATAACCATTTTTTTTCATTTAAAATTCAAAAATCAATTCCATTTTATGAAAATAATTTTCTAAATACGAGAACTTTTATTTTTAATTAAAATCATCATTTATTCAGAAGATACCAATTTTAAAATTATAATCGATTTTATGAAACTTTTAAAAAATAACTAAGGTCTCATAAAATTATATTATTATAATAAGAAAACAAAAATTTAATTAATGAATCAATCTTATGAGAACATATTTTCCATTAAATAATAATATTAATTATAAAATTTTAAATAATCATTTATGTTTTACAAAAATACGAACGCTTAATTTATCATTTTTAAAACATTTATTTACTTATAATATGATATAATTATATAATATTTTCATTAAAAGATGCCTAAATTGTATTTATACTTTCATAGGTTATGTTACTATTCTATTCACCATATTATTATTCCTAATGGTTAAGTTTCTATTCTAAGGTCCATGTTACTATTCCATTGGTATAGGTTTCTTAATTTCTATGAATACCACTTATTTTATTCTTCATTTATGATAATAAACTTTTTATTTGGATCTCTATGCTATGTTTGTGTTTTATACCATATAAAAAATTTATAAGAAGGTAAATTCTATTGATAAAGTTTTTAGTTGTTACATAACCTGGGTTAGTCTATTACATGCGAAGGGTATGTTTGATACTTCTTCAGCAGGGAAACATGGAATGAATCGTGAATCAATTTCAACCAAGATGGTAAGTTCAATCGATATTCCACCTTTCCGAGTCACTTAATGATCTAGAAAAGGACCAATATACCATGGGGCCAAGTTACCATGCTTTCCCAAGTGGCAATTCCTGAACCAGGTAGAAACATTGAGAAAAATATGATCACCAATATCAAATTCCAATGATCAAAAATGATGATAAAAATAAAATTCTTTGTGACTCTTTGTTGTCGCTAACCTTATACAGATCAACTGCACCTTCTATAACATCATTAGATTTTGAGAAATATTTTTTTTCAAATAAATTTAATCTTTTTGATATTTTGTGTTGCATGAAACACATTGATTTTATTGAATTAAAAGAAATAATAAGTTTATCCATCATTACATGGAAAAATTTAATCTCATGCTACACACAATATTGGGTTAGCATATGTTAAACATGATATTGAGTTTTAAAAAAACCACAATATATTATGTAGTTTTTTAAATATGACTGTTATAACTAACATAATAAACGTAAAGATATGAATATTAATAACTACATATTAATTAGTAAAAATAATATTTTATAAAAATAAAACATATTGATAAAAGGTACTTAATTTTTAGAAATGTCTTTATACGCTTCAAGACTACTATTTTCTCAAAAAAATTATTTTTATTTACTTTGTACACAATAAAAAAATTAATTTTAGAAAAAAAATTAAATTAATTTGATAAAATAAACCTCATTTTTAAAATAAAAATGTAAACTTTATTTTAGGGTGAATTTTTGATATTTTTCTCAGAAGTTTCATTTTTTGATGAATAGTGAAAAATAATGAATTTTATTTTAAACTACCTATTAATTTAATTTATTTATGAAGTTTAATTATATTTTTTATTTTATTTTTTGAAGTTACATTAGTTAAATTATACATCCATTAATCCAATTTAGGTCATTGTAATAAATTTCATAATGAATTTTGAAAAAAAAAAGTTTCTAAACATTAGAACATTTACTCTTTAAAACCCTTCTTTCTTATCGCATATGTGGGATTAATTTTAAATTAAGATTTTACAATTTTATGAATGGAATTTAAAAAAATGGATTAAATGTTTTGAATGAGACTAATTTATATTATCTATTAATTTCAACTTAAGTTTTTACCAAAATTAATAGTGAATACTGTAAAAATTAATTACCGTGGTTAAGATAAAAATGTATTTACCACGGGTTAAACTAAAAAGATAGTGGTAAAAATTACCTATAAACTTGTATCAAAACTATTAGATGGAAATTTTAAACCATTAAGACTCTAAGGTTATATAATTTCTCATTTTTAACATTGTGACATATGAAAAATGTGGTAGCACTCAATTATTTTCAAAAATACCAAGTGTGCCCTCTCCCCCACTTATAAAAGGCCACCCCCTCTCCTCTATTATTCACATATATTTAGCCATTTTTTTCATAACATCCCAACCAAAATAACTTTTCAAATTCTATCCTATCAACCTAGAAACATTATTTTGGACTTAAATCCAATGAAGGAAGGTTTTTCTTAGAAACCTAAGGAGGATACCAAAAGAATATGTAACATTCATCAAGGAGTGTTTTTGTTTTATTTGTTCCTACAACCCCTTAAATTATTACTATTATGACATGATGATATAATAACCTAAATATCTTCTATATACTGATTTGTTTTTATGTTAAGTTCATGACCTAAAACTATATTAACTTCAATCAAATGGGTTCGGAAATCGTCGTTCGTGTGTACGATGGTCCACCGCCTTGCAAAACGATGTCATTCGTTTTTTCATTAACACCTATAATAGTTATAAATAATGATGGATTTATTTTATATATATTATATTTATGATATTATTATTCTTATTTAATTTTTATATCACACATACCTTCATGCTTTCAATTTTTTGGAAATACGATAACGTCGCTCGTCTCCACGGTGGACTACCACCTCGTGAGTTGATTTCATTCATTCACTCTATACATGGAATGTATTAAGGATGGGTTTAATAAAAAAAATATTATATATATGACATAAAAATTATTATATAATGATAATATATATCATTCAATATTATTTCTATTAATCTAACAAGAAAATGGAAACAGCATTCATGCATACATATGGCCTACCGGCTCCGTAAATGATGTACTTCATTTTATATCCCTAAATTTTATGGATTATTATAATATAAATATATAATGAATATAAAAAATATTTATATAATTTAAAATTTTTTGGATATGATTAAACCAAGATCAAGGTAAGAGGACCAAAAATTAAAATTCAAAAATATACATGAAAAACAAAGCAGTTATTGCATGAATTGTGACATTAACATCGAATTGTTAATAAACTGATAATAAAAGGTCATAATAATAACATATGGTATGATTTATATAAATATGGTTATGTTATATATTTATAATAGAATTATATTTATTATACAAGAGTATTGAATGAGTATGAAAGAATTCTGGACTTAAGTTAAGGGATTTTTGTCTCACTTTTTACTTCTATAAGACACATGCCATATTCACCACATATTTATTTTAAGTGGTGTATATACTAAAAATGAATTTATTTTCTGATGTCTATAATTAAAATTAGGGGTATTTATATATCCATTTTATTATATCCATTTTAAACTGTTTACGGTTCAAAATTTACCAAATCGATAAGGGATTTTTGTCTCAATTTGCCTTTTTTGGAAGATAAGTTATGTTATGAATTTATCGTATTCAATTACGTATATATACTACCCATTTTAAATTTTATATCATGAATATAATTATTTTCATAATATTTTTTTCATTTAATGTTATTCTTTCATGGGTCTTATGATTCAAATTTTCCAATGTGGTGGAGATTTTATGTTACAATCTCACCGTTTATCAGGATTTTTTATCATTAAGTCTCCAATGTCTAAATTTCATGATCAAACTCTCATTAATTATATTGAATTTTAATCTTTTTTGGTTATTCATTATATCTTTAAATAATAGTTTCAATTTTTCACTCTTCGATACTTAAAATAATTAAAAAATTGTTTTCATGAAAATATGAGTTTATTTATCTCTTTGATTGGAAATATTTTTTCTTCAAAAACCATGTTTTCTAAAAATGATTTCAAAAATATTTTATTATTATCCAATTATTTTTTAAATAAATTTTTACCCATGATTTACTTATTTAAAAAATTAAAGGAATCTTCATGTATTTTTCCAAACATAACTCATTTGGATTTTATCGAAAATTTGAAAGGAATATTTTTTTAATAGGTATGACATGAAATAAACTTCCTAAAATCATAAAAATTATTTTCATTATATCTTAATTTATAAGATTTCAGGTTTATTTTAAAAGAAAAATATTTTAAATATTTTAATGTTTTAAAAAGTATTTTCCTAATCATAAATGATATCTTTCTAAATAAATGTTTTAAATGATATTTCCAAATAATTTTCCATTTTATATGACATCCATTGATATTACCTATGACTTAATGGGGTTATAATACAAGGATAAAAATATTATTATTTCACTGAATGGTTTATATTTAGGAAACTCATTTATATTCCATGAGTTATACCATGATAAAATTCTTAAAAACCACACTTTTTTCCATGGGTTATGCTACGATGAAATGATGAAAATATTACAAAACCTATCTATTTTACAGGTTATGATATGATGAAATGTTTATGAAACCCACTTCATTTCATTGGTTTTAATATGATGAATTTTTATGATATTTTATCACACATAAATATGGTTTTCATTATGAGATGGGTGGGGATTTTAGATCATTACAATTCATTGGGTAAAGATTTATATCTCATGAGATATATAGGATTGGATGGAGAGTAAACCCAATTTAGTAAGGGACATTGTCTACTTTGGTGGTTTTAAGAGTGAACCTCGACTACTACGATGGTATGAGTGGATCTGTCTTTCATGTCCATAATGTTAGGCATGAACCTGATTACATGTTCCCAATGTTATTCATTAACATAATTACATTTTCACAATGTTATGCGTGAACTTGATTACATGTTTATAATGTTATTTTTTGACCCATCTTTCATGTCCAAAATTTTATGAGTGGACCTATCTTTCAAGTCTATGATTTTATATATGGACCTAATTGTATGGCCATAATTTTATGTAAGGGATTGATTTTATGTACTTAATGTAATGAGTGAATGTTTTTCTATTTATACATTTCCACAATGTTATAAGATAATGTGCATGAAAAAAAATCATTGTCTTATGAAAATTTTATACTCTCATGGCTCATGTTCTTTGATTTCTTTATGATTCATGTCATATTAACTGCCATGTTTTATTCCATGTATTAAGAAAATGATATTTTTTTTAGGGTATGGTTTTAAAATGTTAATATATTGTTAGTATACCCTTATTATCATTTCATATTTATTTAATCATTGATATCACATTTTATTACCCGTATTCATATTATGATCTCACCCTTTCTTGTGTTTCCATTCCCCAAGTTATGATGAATGGTTTTAAGTAGGTTATGTTTGTGAAGATTACTAAAGGGGAAGATATTTATGGGATATGTTGAATGTATTTCACCAAGTTATAATATTTTATACCTATTTTACAAAGAAACTAAACTATTATGGTCATTAGGATTGTTTTTTGGTAATGTGTTGAATATTCATAAAAAAATATGTAATATTTATGTTTGAAAACCCTCGGTCACAATAGTTGGCATCAGAGGAAAAAGTAGTTAACATTTGGATACTAATATTAGAAACATTTAGTGATATCCCTATAGATATTTCTAAGAATATTTCTTGGTATTTATCTAAGTATAAGTATAAGGATAATTCAAAGTATATTACAATGTACTAGAATTTTGGTAAAGGATAAAGCATGTGATTTCCATGAAATTACATCCATGTCTAGATACTAAAAGTGGTTGTATCTCTAACATAGAGTTACCTAGGGGTAATAAATCAAAAAAGGGAACATTGAGATAGACTAAATATTAACCTAATGCATGAAAATTGGTCTTTCTATAGAGCTAGTTTGACACTCCTAGGGATATGCTTTTGAAATTTACAAAATACTTATAAACCATCATAAAAGATTTAAATAGATGATGACTATGAATCACCAAGGATACACCTAATGTTTTATAGATTAAAAATAAGGTTTCATGATTAAGAAACCCTTTAATTAATTCATCATAATTATGTGGTTCCCTACTATGATTATTATTTTATAAACAATTATTTTGGTTTTAGTAAATGGTTAATTCTCAAAGGAACCAAGTTAATGCTAAATTCAATGATTGTACTCTTGAGAAACTAAATGTTATGGGAGAAGAAATGAAAAAACCTCATATCTATGATCACATAACATTCTCAACATATGACTCATAATAGACTTCCAACTATGCAAAGGAGGGTACAGTGTTATATTGAGTCTTTAATGAGGAAAAATACACCTTATTTTAATGGTTCCACCAATCTTCTAGTTGCTAAAAAATGGATCAATACCACTTAAAAGATATTTTCCATTCTCTAGTGTTCAGACCATGAAAATTTCATTTTTGTTGTTTACCATTTTTAAGGTGATGCAGACCAATGGTGAACTCTTTCTAATAAAACGAGGCAATGAGATGAAATTGACTCCATAAAGTGAGACGAGTTTAAAGTATAATTTTTCAAAAATTTATTTCATCATGTTATTTATACAAAAGGTTAAGTAATTCTTCAAGATTAAGTAGAATGATGATGAATATGTCAGTTCCTATAAAGAAAATTTTATGTGACTTGTGAGTTACTATTCAGGTATTATAATTCATCCTGAAAGTAAGGTTGACTGATTCTTAATTGGCATGGCACCAAATCTACAACAGGATTTATCCATAAGTGACATTGGATTATATGAATAAATAATTTTATGTGTACTAAAAGTGAAAATGGAAGCAGGAAACCCTCTTTCTTATAGTGATAAGAAAAATAAAAATGGGTTCCATGGAAAATACAATGATATGTCACATAGAGGGAAGAAAAAGTTTCAAACTCCTACTTGCCAAAATTGTGGGAATGAACACTTATGTGAGTGCCTAAAATAATCAAGTATGTGTTTCATGTGTGATAATCCTATCCATAAATAAAAACAATGTAGAAGTGATTTGAAGTGGATAGTCAATGAAAAGAATCGATAGATAGCTCAACCAAATTCACCACATAGACTTCAGTGTTTCCAGTGTAGGAGTTTGGTCATTATGTGAATCAATGCCCGAATACAAGGGATAATATGGATTATAATCCACAAAAATCTCTAAATAAAAATGAAATAGGGAAATATTATGAAATCATAGTGGATAAAGTGAATCATGATAATTAGGGCACACTTATCCTACCCACCTTAGTTGGGAATTCCATGTTTGATTTTATATAAATGAGCCCTATGAAAATAGTATTGTTCACCCATCAGTGATATTTTAAGTTATTATCTCCTTATAATTGGATTATATAATAATGAAACCACATTTTATATTCTATCGGTATAGGGATGAACCCATGCTTCCAAACAAAAATGTTTTTGCATAAGATAAGAGCTTATATAAGGGATAAAAGGTGAATTAACTTTTTGAAGTGTATATATAACCATGTAAGATTAAATTAATATTTATGGATACCATCATGGGTTTATGAGATTGAGATTTATTATAAGTTCTAAGTAATTAAAACCCATTTTTAGGCTTTATGTGGTGGTATTTTATCAAGATTAATGATATTTTGAGAGAAATTTATGGAAATGCAACCCATTGGTTTTATATATAGTGAAAAAGTTATTTGAAGAGGAAGGACTTTACACTTTTTGGACATATGATTAAAGGTAATGGTAACCTTTTGGGTTTACCTTATCTTTTATGTTGAGATAATTATGGGTTATAGTTGATTACCATACAAAGTAAGCAAACTTCATTGCAATCAGAGAAGAATTATCTTTGTATCCACTTTACATAATATACATTAAAGAATTGGTATGGTTACATGGAGTACCAAATTAAATTATATTTATTATAATATAGATTTTACCTCAAATATTTGGTAAAATTTCAGAAATATCTTGATACAGAGTTTATTTTCAACACTACGTTTCATCCTCAGAAAAATGGTCAGTTTGAGATAATAATTCAAACCCTGTAAGATATTCTAAGATCTTATTCTATGGATTTCAAAAGTACTTGGTATCAAGACCTTTATCAAGTTTATATTTACTACAACAATATATTTCACTCAAGAATTCATATGGAAACTTATGAATCCCTTTATGAAAATAAGTGTAGAACTCTAATGTATTAGAATGAAGTTTCAAAAAGAAAGCTAATGGGACAGGATCAAGCTAATGAGATGGAATAGAAGGTTATAGCTATTCAACAAAACATAAGGGAAGAATAAATATTACATAAATGTTATTCCGATAATCATTTATATGATATAGAGTTTTATGTTGTTGAGAGGGTGTTTCTATGATTTCAATCATGTAAGAAGGAAGGGAAAACTAAGCCCTTGGTATATTTATACCTTTTAAATTCTTAGTCGTATCGGGACCATAGATTATCACACGGTGCTTTGACCAACCCTACCTTGAGTTCATTAAGTGTTTCATGTGTCCCTATTAAATAATTACATACCTAATCCATCACATGTACTTCACTCAGAGGTTATATCTTTGGATAATGATTATTCTTATGAGAAACAAAACTTGTGGATAATCTATACCAAATATAGAGTGTGATACAAAAAAATACCACTCACCTGGTTAGTGTTTTGTGGGAAAACCACTATCTTAAAGAAGCTACATGGGAACTAGAGAACATAATAAGGTAGAATTTTCCTCTATTTTTTGTACCAATGTGATGAATTTGAATGGTTAAATTCATTTTAATGGGTTAGAATGTAACACCCCGAAATTCTGAGAAATATTTTTTTACAAATAAATTTGATATTTTTGATATTTTTTATTACATGAAAAACTAATTTTATCTTATTATAAATGAAATAATGAATTTATATTGTGTTACATGAAACAATAATTTAATATTGTGCTACATGTAACATTAGGTTACCTTGATTTACACACAACACTGAGTTTTAATAAAACCATGATATATTATATAGTTATTTAAACACGATCGTTAAAACCTAACCGATAAAATTAGTGATATATATAGTAATAAATACTTTTAAATATTATTTATAATGGTTTTATATAAGTAAAACATATTTCTTAAGAGGTACTAAATTTTTAGAAAGGTCTTCATAGGCTTCGAAACTACTATTTTCTCAAAAAAATAATTTTTATTTATTTTATTACACAATAATTAAACTAATTTTTTACAATTTTAGAAAATTAATTTTATAAAACTAAATTTATTTTTTATAATAATTTAATTATTATCTTAGGATTAATTTTTTTCATTTTTCTGAGAACTTTCATTTTTTGATGAATAGTGAAAAATACTAAATTTTAATTGAAACTTCCTTTTCGATTAATTTATTTATGAAGTAAAATTATATTTAAAATTTACTTTAAAGATAAATTAATTAAATTGTACATCTATTAATCCAATTTAGGTCATTTTAATCAATTTTATATTGAATTTTGATATATTAACTTTTTAAACTTTTGAACATTTTCTCTTTGAAAAACTCTTTTTCTCGCCATGTCCCCGAGATTAATTTTAAAGAAAACTTTAATTATTATATTAATTTAATTTGTAAAAATAGATACCATATTTGGAATCAACATAAATTATATTATTTAATAATTTAAACATAATTTTTGAGAAAAATGAATGGTGAATGTAGTAAAAATTAATTATCGTGGTTAAGTAAAAATTGGTTTACTAGGGGGTTAAACTAAAAAGATAAGGTTTAAAATTACCTATAAACTTTTTTAAAAACTATTTTATGAAATTATTTATACTATAAAACTCATATAGTTTGATAATGTCCTATTTCAGACCATTTTGACAAATGAAAAATGTGGGAGCACTCAATTATTTTAAAAAATACCAAGTGTGTCCTCTCCCCCACTTGTAAAAGGTCACCCCCTATCCACTCTTATCCAAACCTTAAAACCCATTAGTTTTGAACAATACCTCTAAAATAACTTTACAAATCCCCCACCCCATCATCTAATCCTTATTTTATACAAAAATATAACCAAGGAATACATTTAGTGCAAACGGAATGAGGATAACCGAAGAAGCGGTGACATTCATCAACGAGAGTTTTTGTTTTATTTATTCCTAAAAGTACTTAAATTATTAATATATAATAATTATATATTAATATCAGAATCATATATATACATATATTTTTTTATGTTAGTGTTGTTTCCTATAACCATCTCTACTTTAATCAAATGGTTTGTGAAATCATCATTCATGTGTACGACTGCCACCTCAAAAACTGATGTCATTCATTTTTCTCTTAACACCACTAATGGTTAGAAATAATTATAGATTTAATTTTAGTATATAATATATATGATATTATTATTCATTTTATATTTTATTTCACACATTCTATCATGATTTCCATTTTCTAGGAATGTGATAACATCGCTCATGTGTATGGAGGAATACTGCCTAACGAAGCAATGTGATTCATTAACGCTTTACATAGAATGTATTAAATATGGTTTTAATAAAGATATGTGATATATATGAAATAAAAATAATTATATAATTATAATATATAACATTTAATTTTCTTTCTTTCAATCTGATATGAAAATTGAAACAAGATTCATACTTATGTACGGCCTACCGCCTCCATGAACGGTGTACTTAGTTTTCTACCACTAAAATTTATGGATTACTCTAATATAAAAATTTACTGAATATATATTATTTTTGTATCATATATAAAATTATTAATATTATGATACCATGATCAAATTAATAGGAACAAATATATCAAAACATGCCTGAAAAGCAAATAAATTATTGCCTGAAACGTGACTTTAACATGGAACTGTTAATAAATGTGTAATAAATGGTCATAATAAAATCATATATGCTATTATATATATATTAATATGGTTCTAAAATAGTTTTATAAAAAACATATATTTATTATATTGTATTATTCAATGAGTATTATGGAAGTCAAGACTCAAGATAAAAGATTTCTCTCTTGGTTTTTACTTCTGTTAGACACATGCCATATTCACCACTTATTTCTTTCATGTGATGTATATACTACCCCTAAATGTATTTTATGATTATTATCCTTAAAATTATGGGTATTTAATTTTCAATTTTATTATCTCTCTTTTATGAGGTTTATAGTTTAAAATTTAACAAACCAATAAGGGATTTCTGTCTCAATTTGCCTTCTTTGGGACATAAGTTATATTCTGAACCTATCCTCTTTGATAATGTGTATATACTAACCCTTTGACATGTTATTTAATGAATATCCTTATTTTAAATATATTTTAATTTCATTTAATTTTATTATTTAATGGTTCTTACAATTCATAGTTACCAAAGTGGTTAAGATTTTATGAAACAAGATAAAATTTAATCTCCTTCAACTCATTGGGTTCTATATGATAAGATGGTATAGAAATGGATCTTGTCCCATTTAGAATGTAAATAGTGAACTAAAACTCCCTATGGGGTGGTAAACTATAAAAACTATCCAAAGAAGACCTTAAGGTTCTCACTCAACACTACAGGAAGTGAATTGTTAAACTATTGGTCAACGACGTCAATAATAATATCAGAAAACTGGAATGATATCATTCTTGAAAAATGACAAAAAAAACCACACACTCCCGGATCTAGGATCCCACTAACACTAAAAGACATAAGAGAATTAATTTGAAGAGATAATCTAAACTTGAAAATGATAATAGTCGATATGGGCCTTAAAATTGATCATTTAATCCATGCCAATAATGAGGTCAAATATTTCAATATCAAGAACTAAGAAATCCCACATGAATTAGAAGTTAGAAATCATTACGTAGTACTCAAGGAAATTAAATCCTTCCTCTTCCTCTTTCCCAAGGGAGTATAAAGCTCCATCATCAAGGGAATAATCTATGAAAAAAAACTCATTATAATAATCAACATAGATGATATGAAGGAATGAGGGAACCAGTATCAAAAAATTCTAAATCCATAGAAGATGAAATAAAAATTACACTTATTATAGTATCTAACCCTACATCAAATTCTTATGGTTCATACTCTACTATATAAAGATGATTAACCTCATATCCTCCTTGTATTTCTTTCATAACCTAAGTATCCTCTCTAGCATAAGGGTGAGGTCCACCTCCTTTCACTGAATCAGACTAAAAATCAAATCCCTTAGTTATCATGGATCTAGCCCTTCTACCTCGAGGTACCTTTCTATATAAGCATTAGAGATGACCATATTTTCTATAGTTATTGCATGGTTGGGGTGTTATCCTAGAATTAGGCTTGGTGTAGCCACATATCCCACACTTGGTAGAGAATACATGGTTTTATCCTGACTTCTACTTCGCACCTCTTTCATAGCCCTCGTGTAGATATCCTCGCTTCCTCCTCTATGTAGAACACACATTCTAGATTCCCCTTTTGGTTACTAAAACATCACTGAGACTAGTATTCCCTACAATTTTTTCCACTGCCATAGCTTCTTTGTCAACCTCGTCATCAAAGGTTAGTAGGAACAACAGAATTAGCATCAACCAAATATTTTCCCTCAAACCCATCTTGAACCTCTAATATTTATAGTAGACATTAGAAATAAGCTCATGTGGTTAGTGAACTAACTTGGAGATACAATTAGAAAACTCTATAACCGAACATTCCCCTTACTCCAACGTCAAAAATTCATGAGTGTTATCCATGAAAATATTTTAAGGATAAAACTATAGATTGATTACATTCCTAAAAGTGGTTTAGTTGATACCCTCATGAAACATACCCTATATGATGAAATCCCACTATTTTCCTCCCAGTTCTTCTAGCATATACATAGTGAACCCCACCTTTGATTTGTCTGAAGTCTTCATGAAGTGGAAAATTATTTCAATCCATTAAATACACTCCTTGGGTTATAGGTTTCATTTTTCACCAAGAATGATACATGGATCATTCTTAGTAAACTTAAAATCATGGTACACCATCCATGTCTAGTTTCCAACACCCCAAAGTCCTAGTGTTTTGATTTTATGAGTAATTTCTTCCACGAATTAAGGTTTTACTAGAGAATGTTTTGTGGAACATGTCTCATAGATTACCCTCCTGGATTTGGTAGAGCTATTCTAGTAGGAATTATTTATTAATCACTTAACATAATACCTTAATAGGATAGAAATAAACTTCTAAATTCATAGGTAGAAACAATAATAATCTACATAAAAGTTCCCAAAAAATAATCATTAACAATATTAGTAGATTCACATGAGAAAGAAGTGAAAACATATAAAATTTGAGATTCTTCCTACTGTACATGGTTTGGTTGCACTATTTTTTAAACCATTCACCAAATATGAAATTTCTATTAGAGGGTTATAGAACCACTCACATGGATACCTAGGATTATCCAAATGGATTTTCAAATTGTGCACCCAAACCATGAATTCTTATTTTCTTCTCTTTTTTACTCCAAAACCAACTCTCAATCTCTCTGTAAAAAACCTAATATTACCCCCGAGACTCAAAACCAACATTTAATCATGTTATAGTTCATGAGAAAAAATTATAATCAATCTCATAAACTTTATAAATTATAGACCACCCACGGTAACTCGATTTCTGATACCTAAGTGACTAGACAGGAACCCTTCCACACTTACTACCCAAGTTTTTATTGTCCTACTCTAGTCTACCAACAATCCCAAAAATGACCAGGTATAATAACAATTTTTAACAAACCAACCTGGGTCAACCTGAAAAAACACTTGGGGTGGAATTCCATAAGGCCTAAAGCATGTTCTCAATTACCATGGACTGGAAACAACAACATTGGTATCTATATGGGAAATAATCGGAATTTTTTTACCCTCATCATCACCAATACAAGCCTCATGTATGAAATAAAATACATATGAGAGTATAGACCCAAATCAGGGTACAAATTAGAAGTCTAAATACAAACTTGTAACATAACATGATAAAGGCTTGACGGTATAGAACACGTGAAAAATCACAAGACAATAGTCTAACTCTATGTGATCATCAGTCACCACTATCCCAAACTACCTGAAGATGGTGTTTACTATGAGGATCCACCAAACTACATGATTTCATTCCCTTTACCTAAGTATTTCAAAACCAAGTCTAAAAATTTATAAAGGCATATGTAGGGTTTAAGTTAATTCCCAATTGGATACCACCAAAAATAAATACAATGTCTTTCACCATGAAACTCTTAGTTCTAGATTTAAAATAAAACTATATTTTATAAAGAAGTGCATATGAAAACACATTTTAATAAAACATACCTTTTATTTTACTTTTTAAAACAATATATATCCCAATACTTAAGAACACAAATGTAAAACATATAAGCATCCATGTAATTTCTACTAACGATGCACAAATAGGACACATGACGGGGTATACTATACCAAGACATATAAGGAACTCTAGCTAGAATATTGAATCCTAAGTCTCAATAAACCATATATCCCAATGAATTCCCCAAGTTCCAAAGTTTTTCATTACATGAAATATAATCCAAGAAAAAAAATCAAATTATCTTTGTCATATTTCATCAAACACTTAATGTTTATAAAAAATATTTTTAAATAAAACCCCTTTACCCTTCACCACCAATGATCAGGTAAGAATTATGGATTTCAATTAAGCCCTTAAAAATATCAAAAAAATTGTTCTCATATTCCAAAATCAAATTATTTCACAAGAAAATTCACGTTTTCCATCAGAAATAATTTATTGGATAGAGACACCTACCATTTCAATGGATTAAAAATAGACACCTTTAAATTGTTGTTAGGAAATGAAGAGATGCGGTCCTCATAAACATAGATCTATAAAAAATCACCAATTATTCACCCACAACCCTATATATGAACATCATATCCTATTTATGTTTCAACTGGTCAAGGGAAAGAGATGTTTAGGATATATCTCACGAAAAAAGGGGAAATGAAGAGGAAATATGAACATTCCTCAAAGAGATCAACTCAAATTGATTCATAACCACCATCGAATCAAGTGGGGAGTACTTTATAGAATCATGTAGGGTTTGGTTAAAGATTAAAAGGGATTTGGAAAAGATTATATTTAAAAACAACTAATATCATTGGGGTAATTTTCTATTTTAATAAGTTTGGATTTAGTAACATGATTAGGCCACACAGTTATACAAATCATGCACTAATTGTGTGATGACTCCTATCCCTTGAAAATTGAAGTACATGATTTTATAAAAATAGATACATGGTTAGAGAAATCATTCTCAAACAATTTAAAATGCTACTGGAGTTAATGGAGCCATATCATACGGTTACCACCTAGTTATATCAAGCCATAGGCCTAAACCGTGTGCCTGATCAGATTACCCTCATTCTCTGAATTTTGACCCTCTAATCATGGAAACTCATCAAAATAAACAAGGGATAAGAAAATTCCCTATAATAATATATACCTATTACCTGAATGGAAACATAAGTTGATTAAAGAAGTTCAGTTGAGGATACTAGAATCAGAAGTGTAATTATACCAGAAGAATTGATTTTAAAAAAATTGAAAAATAGTAGTGAAAAGCTATAGCATGTTTAAATTGAAGATAATAGATGAGTTGGGTTCATCAGAACTTAAAATAAAAAAGGAAAAAAGGTGTGTATACCTTGATAGTTATCAATGTGGGTTTGGAGGATATATAAAAATCGAGACTCTATAATTTAATGCATTGAGTGTTTTCATTAAGCATGATTGGAAGATATGGTTGGGATTATCATATGTTGAAGATCTTTAAGAAGTTAGAAAGGCCTATTATCTAATTTAGGAGTTATGTTACATGAAAAATATGAGAAAATTTTTAAGTTGCATCTTATGATATATTATTAAGATTACAAGACCAACTTACAAGTAGTTGGATTTACTAACCTTCTGGCAGTCAAAGACTAGTGTTAATAAGCACATGAAATTTTTTTGATTTAGAAGCCTCAAGAAGTATGATATATTTTACATTTTAAAGGATAAAAAAGAGAAAAAGAAGATATTTATTGTTTTGGATAGAATATTTTTATAGTGGGAATTTAGAAGTTATTGTTTCTAGTGGGAATATTGAAAGAGAATTGTGTTACTCTATGTCGATTGGACTAAGAAGTTTCCATGTGTGACCACTTTTATATATAGTAAAGGATCCATTATTGGGGAATCTAACCAATCATATAAAAGAGTAGGGTTTGAATACTGAACCTTGTAAAAAAAATTATTTCATATATTATCTACTTAATACAATATTCATCTAAGGTTAAGAGATACATATTGAGTAGATAAAGATTTTAACTAATCATAAATGTTGAATTAAAAGTTAAAAATTTGAATAAATGGATCATTAATTCACCCCCTCCCCTTCTTAATGATCTAACCTTATATGGGCACTTCAATTACCAAAATTTATATTAACATAGAAATTTTGGGAGGTAAAGTTTGTAGGGGGATCAACCAATACTAAAGAAATTTTTTTATAAAAAACTAATAATTAATGAAAAATGGTAGAAAATGAATTTCAAAAATTATAAAAGATTTATGGAAGATGTAACTAGATGATTCACTTTACTAATGATTTTCTCTCTATTCTACTAGCATAATTGATTATAAATGTCAATACTTGAAAGTATTATAAAAATAAGTAAAAAAGAAAATTAAAAGGATTTTGTGGTTAAACTTTCACTTAAATCATTTAAAATAGAATGCCTATGGATTCTAGATAGTAGATTTTCTTTACATATGATAGAAATTTAAAGTTACTTAAGGATGTTGAAAAGTTAAAAGAACGATCAATGACCTTTATGAATAATGGGTCACTTGAAATTATAGGAGTTAGATTATTAGTTATTTTAAAGGTGAATTAGAAGTATAAGAACACTTTTATATTGATAGGATAAAACAAAAATTGTTTAAGCGTATTATATTTATGTGATAAAGTTAATAAACTGGTTTTTAGAAATATGTGTTCTTATTTAAGAGCATAAATGGTGTATGTGTATTAATAAGAGGATATCAAATAAGGGGAAACATGTTTTATGTTGGTGATTATCAAAATTAATAAAACTTAACCTTGAAGGAAGAAAATAAATTATGGAATAAAATAGACGGTCATCCTGGAAAAAATAGCATAAGAAAGATTACCTAAGGAGATAATGTTCAAGATATTCCTATGATAAAAATTTATAGAAACTATATGTTATTTGTATATCAAAAGGGGATGATTGTAAATTCTCTCCATAAGAAAGTGGAAATTCAAACATCTCAACTATTGGAGCTTATCCATTCAAAAATTTGATGTATTATAAGAAGTTAATCATTGATAAAATATAAGTATTTTATTTCATTTATTGATGACTTTATTTGTATCACTTTTATTGTGTTTATGAATAATAAGTCAAAAGATCTGAAATTTTTCAAAAGTTTTCAAAGGATTTTTGATGATTGTGGTTTATCCTTGTAAATGATTTAGATATAAAATAGTGCAGAATATACTAGTGGAAGATTATAACAAATCTTAAGAAGCATGTCATTCACCATGAACTCATTTTACCTTACACAACATAGAGAATTGGTGTTATTAAGTGGTAGAATATAAGCATGGAATAGATGGATGTTACTTATCTTATCAAACATGATACTTCTTGTATTAATGAAGATGAGAAATTATTGGATTGGTTGACATTCAAATTATTTGTTTGTACAAATAAAGTTAAGATATTTAAACATATGATATATATTATAAGAATTCCAAAAATCAGAAATATTTAAGGGTGTTTTGTATCCTCTATATAATCAAATTGAAATGTGGAAGTCTTCATAAGTTTTAGAAGAGATGAGTTAATGGTATATTCCTTGGTTATCCTCTAGATAAAAGATTATACCACTATTAAAACAAATATAAAGAGAATATTTTGGATACTTATGATGTAAAGTTGTTTGAATGCTCCAAAAAGTCCATTTCACATTAAGAAACAATGTCTATGAGTGATGATAAAGAATCAATTTCTGTTAAAATATATGATGAAATTTTTAAAAAATAATGTGATTTAAGAACAAGTGTAGGGTGAATATAATGATTTAATGATTTATAGTGAGGGATAGAAACCTCTATCATCTCATACAATGTTGTAAAAGTACATAGAGATCTAAATTATCATTATCGAACAATGATTCCATGTTCACACTAGAAGAAAACTAAGTAAAGTAACACATACCTCACAATTTTTACATGTTGAACCAAAATATATGAATGGGGAATTGGAACAAGGGTTTATGTTGATAATAAATAATTAGATTAACTAAATAGGAATAAAATTCGGTAGTTTCTACATAAACCTGAAAACAATAATGTTATTTGAACTAAGTGGGTATTTCAAAATAGGTTAAATAAAAAAGGAGAAGTTGTAAGAAATAGGTCAATACTTGTGTGAAAAGGGAACTCATAGGTTGATGAAATTGATTTTGATGATACCTTCATGCTGGTTTCTAGACTAGATACTAAAGGATATTTATTTCTATTAAATCACAAAGGAAATATAAGATTTTCCAATGGATTTCAATTTTGTTTTCCTCAATGGATAATTGAAGGATGTATACATTTAGAATACTAGTTTTTTATTAGTTTGTAAAGATTAAATTTATGTATAGATGTTAAAGAAGAATATATTGTGTTAAAACAATCCCTAATATCATGGTATTCCAATTTATACACATTCTTGAAATATAAATCTTTAATATTAGAAGCTGTAAAATTCATAATGTTTTTAATAAAATAAGTGGAATTTTTTTAAGAAGTTTAATTTTTAAAAAAACAATAAGGAATATAAGATTGAAAAATACATAAAATCTGTCAAAAGTAAATTTAGAGTGTATTATAAAACCATTTATTTTGAAAGGATATAGAAAACCTTTTGAATATTTTTAAATAACCTTATCAAAATTCTACACCATTAAAAGGATTACGAATCATTCGTTTCAAAAAATAATTAAGGGGAGTAAAAGGATCACTTAATAAAAAAAATCCAAAAGGATAATATTGGTGGGAAGAAAAAATATGTACATGGAGTAAAAATCCATTAAAATTAATGGGAATTATTCTTAATAAGAATGCATTTTAATGAAACATTAAAATCATTAAGGAATATTAACTTGTTTTGAAATATGATTTCCAAATTAAATAAGTTTTAAATAAATTATCAAATAATCATATGATAGAATAGATAAATCATGAATGATTATAGATAAAGATGAGGGACTATGACGTAAGGAATAGAATTGAATCACAGAAACCCCTTATAGCCTTTGTAAAATTTGAAAAAAATCCCATGATAGGTATAAACCTAAAAAGAAAATTTAATATCATGAAATATGATATAATCAGGATAATATGGTATTATTTAAATCGTTTAAAATTAAACATGGTGTATATCCTAAACATGCCTCAAGGGATTCAAATTTGAGACAAAGAAACCCGTACAAATGTCACAATATTTGAAGTAATGATCCTTAGGAAAGGAATTATGGGAATTAACTGCAGATCTAGATAAAAAAAGTTTAATTTTTTTATAAATTAATAGGATAAAATAATTCAACATTGAATAATGGGGTTTAAGAATAACCATTATGACTCAAAAAATCAAAATGAGTTATTAAAAACCCTTACAGCTTAAGAAAAATTCTAATAAAACATGTTGAGTGGAATATTCACTAAATTTCATATTTAAATATCATGAATGAGATTAATAAATTACATTAAATATCTTTTGGCCATATATACACCATTTAAAATAAAAAAGTTTCATAAAAGAACATGTGTCTCAAAGAAAGAAGTTTTGAGACAAAACCGTTACAACTTTTAAAATATTTGAACCAAAACACCATGAGAATGAAAACGTGAAAATGAAAATTTAATATCATGAAATAAAAGGTAATAATGAAAAAAAAATTACAATTGGGTAGTAAGTAGACCATAAAAATGTAAACATGTTATATGACATAAACGTGTCTCAATGAAGGGAAATT
The DNA here is from genome assembly GCA_963277665.1 of Viscum album. Lineage (NCBI taxonomy): Eukaryota > Viridiplantae > Streptophyta > Magnoliopsida > Santalales > Viscaceae > Viscum > Viscum album. The sequence continues at coordinate 589,541,443 of OY728147.1, forward strand.
GAGACAGAAACAATTACCGTGTTTCCCTGCTTAGATGGATACACTCTATGATCATGTATAAAAAACATAAATATATTAATTTATAATTTAATAATTATATTCATGCCAAAAATTATTTATTATATCCATTTATAATCATTATCTATATGTATATTGGTTTTTTTATATTTTCCAACCTCAAGTGTTTATAATTTTTTCCATTTTTAGTAGTTTTGTAGGGGCAATGTCTGTATTTTTTTCTCTTAAAAATTTATCCAATACAAGTAAATTAAATTTACTATAATTTATTAATTATAAATATTTATTATGTTTAAATTTCCTACCATTAATAATTTAATATGTATCCTAGATTATGAAATCGATAAAGAACATTCTTCAGTGATTTTCAACCTACGAAGGGTGTTTTCTTAATCAATGAGTTAAATATTGATGTAGCCTTTAAATAAAACAAAAAATAATAATTATTTACAAATTATTTCATATTATACCAGAAATTAATTTTACATAATCATAATTGATATAATTTCATATCATTATTCAAGTAGGTGGTCCTATTGATCAAAACTTGAACATGTTTTAACTCGATTGGTGAGTATGGTTAATGTGGTGTTTCATTTGACATAATATCATTATAACAGAATAATAATGATATTATTTTGATATTTTTGTGATGGTGAACTATATTTTAAGTTTTTTGGATAACTAAATAAATACTAGAATAAAAATGAAAAAATCGTTCTTGGTGGAGGCGGTAGTCCGCACAATGCATGGTTAGTGTTTCTGTTACTCAGAAAATGATAAGTGTAAAGACCTGAAAATCCCATAGAAATTTTTTTAAAATACATGGGATTTTTAGGAGTCTGAAGAAACTGAAGGCGCATGATTCTGAGGCCCGGTGTGCCCGAAATAAATTTCTGAAGTTTTGTTCGAGTACGTTCAGTAGACGTACGATCGAGTTTTTATAACTTTTGAACCAGTGCTTGGAATTAAAATCTGAGGGCACCGTTGAACTCACAGCGCTGGTATTTGATTAAAGAGACTTTCACCTCGACGTCAGTTGGTCGAGAATAAAATTTATTTTTTGGGTTTTCATAAAAAAAATAAAGTGAGCTACAATTTATTTTATTTGAGCCGCCATGTAGGTGACTAGTAGTTGAAACCTCCTATTGGAAGTTGGAGGTGGAACCACCTCTCCTTAACCTCCCATGAGAGTTTGTGGTGGTTGGGCCCACCCTAACATATCCTCCCACGAGAGTTTATGACGTGGGGACTACACGAGACTAATACCCCCCAATTAATGGGAGGAGTGGAAAATCTCTCATCTCCCCTTATTAATGCGGGGGGAGTCCGTTGACCTCCTCTACCATTTATGGTGCCACCACCTCCCCTTTAACAAATTGGTCCGACACATAATTTAAAATGAATAATCCTTGACATTAATTAGGTAGATCCATTTAATTTAATTCTTCTTTTTTTTTGAATATTGTACCATCGAAATAATAAGATATCACAGTCTCTTATTATTTTTGGGTTGGCACATATATTAATTTTTTGAGGAGAGCTTGGGAGTAAAGGAGTTCCCCAACAAAGAACATCTTATTCCAATGAAGAAAGAAGAATGCATTTTTCCAATGAAGAACGCTGGCAATGACCTTCTTCGACTTATTCCTCAAAGCTTCAACCATCGTGAGACGTCTTTGACGACTGACTTCCGCATCATCGTCAACAAGCCGACACAGCTCGGGTTGGGAAGTGCTTGGCGGACGCGATGAATGACGACCTTCTTTTTCTACATTCCGCGACTCCGTCAATGAGCGATGCCAGACAACAATGATAGGGGATTTACATTTGTTTTATATCCCTTTTCTCTTTCTCTTCTTCGGATAGAAAGAATTTATTGCGGAGTTTGTAAAAGAATTGGTGTTCATCGTACTACTTAATGAACCAATTGATACCACCCTAAACACGGAGGGTGCAGGCCAAACCAACACGAACCGACCCCTCCGCCGATCTTGTTTATGTAGAACTTTAGGCGATGAAAAGGCAATGTGGTGATGAAAAGGCAATGAGGCGATGAAGGCGGCAATGACAAAGGCAATGGTACTCGCGACCTTCGTGAATCACGCCACCCCCGAGGCGCTTCGGTGCTCCCGGCCGAACATTATCAGCCTGCGCCGACCTGAGGCGCGCCGAACCGGCCTGCCCGACCGCCTCCCGGCCACCGGCTCACCTGTCCACGGCCTCCCGCACGCCCTTCCCATGCCCTACCCGCGCCCCATGCACCCTGCCTGCGGCCAGCCCAGCGCCCCACCGACCTGCCGAGAACACCACTCGGCCTGCTTGGCCACCTGTCGGCCTGCCCGGTGCCCTCCCAGCCGACCAGCTAGCCTACCCGGTGCCCTGCTCGGCCGAGCCGCACCGGCCTCCCGAGCCGGCTCGCGACGTCCCTCATGGCATCACTGGCCGAACCGGCTCAGCCTCCCGGGCTGAGCCGCCCAAGATGCTCCCCACGTGGTGTTGGCCGAACCGGCCCTGGCCTCTGGACCGAGCCGCCTACAAAGAGACCTCTGGGAAGAACTGCCCTCGCAGTCCGCTGGGTCGGGCCCAGCGAACCAGGCTAATGCTAGCAGGCTGACCCGCCCAACGGCCTGGGTCAGACCGAGTGGGTGAGACCAGGTCGCCCCAGACCGGGTCGGCCCAGACCGGTTTGGGCCGAGGCGGTCCGACCGGGTCGGACCAAACCCGGGCCCACTACCGACCCTTTATATTTATTGACCATATCTATGGCACCGGACGTCTTTTTGTCGAACCTTCAGCGGCGCTGGTATTCTTGGAACGCGACGGTCCCTTTGATAATACCCCACTGGAGTTTGGGGTATATTTGAGATACAGTCTGGTTGGATTGTGCATGAATCCAACTATGACCTTGGGACTAAAAAGCATATAACTCACAGACCATGCGTCTGATTGACGCGCCTTCGGTTGCGTTGATACCCCTATGACGAGGCAGACATTTGAGATACTTCTATGTTGGACTTCGTGATAGTTGGAGTATCGACCAGAAGCTTGTGGAGTAGATATTCCAAATATGAGCATACATTTGTGTGGGAACCTAGTAGCTGGCTGAGACTTGACTACTGTTGATCGAGCGACTCAGAGTGGATCTTATGGCCCCGTGGGGAGCACTTGGTTGTGGCGGCAGACCCACAGTGGAGGAGCGCCTGGTTGTTGCGGCAAACCCATGGTGGGGAGAGAATCTATGTTATCATAGCAGACCCATGATATTCGACAGGAGGAGTAACTCAGCAGTCCAAGTTAGTGGGAAGCGCCTCTATGTGACGCGACAGGCTCACTGTACTCGATAGAGGAGGAATTATCTAGCAGCCGAGTGTTCAGATTGATACTATCCCTATAATAAAATCCTGGTTTGAGCTGAGTCAGTAACTTTGTGTTTTTCTCATGATTGAGATGGATTAATTGGTAACTTAGGTATATGTATGGGCATATACCTAAGTGAGGTTATCTGTTGAACTCATCCTTTGTGGTTTATCCTTGTTGGATTTTGTGAGACCTTGAGGGTATTGGGATCCCTACTGAGTATCGTTATACTCACCCCTTCACGGGCTATGCCCACACCTCGTTGTGTCGGTTGCAGATGACGGATAGCACTGACTGAAGATCAGAGTAGCAGGATTGGACGGTACCCGGAGGTCAACCTTACGACGAGTAGGTGCACGGAGGAGACTGACGGACGTGGAATGTTGTGGAGGCTATATGTACCTACCCTTTAGGTAGGAATCCCCGGAGGACAACCTAGTAGATGCTTTACCTTTTCTTCAGTTGTACTTTTTTTCAGTTGTACTTGTACTTTCCTATTGAGCTTGTATTTTCGTCCCCTTTTACTTTTCAGTACTCCTTTGTATACAGTTTTTCTTAGTGTTTTACTTCCTGCTTGTACTCTTTTGTGTCTGTTTACACTTTATAAAAGTAATTCCTTCCCATTTTTAGGGATTTATTCCTTTGGTGCTAGTCACCAGCCCCTGGCCTATGGAATGCAGGCTTGGGGTAGTCACGGCATGGGCCCCAGGGGACGGGTCGTGACAATAAGTTTGAAGGTGGAGAGTGAGTGATAATTTCAGAGTAATAAATAAATTATATAAATCATAGTTTTTCACCAATATCATCATTAATACCACTCATGATATGTAGTGATGAAAAAATAAAGGTGTCGCTTTGTGGAGGTGATAATCCGGACACACACACTAATGACGATTCTTCTTTTTCATAGTAGATCGAATTGAATAAAAAATGGTAATACCACTAGTATATTAACTTCTCAAAATGATTAAAAATTATTATATTATTTTTATGATTGGTTTGTAAAGGAAATAATAAGAAATAATCATTAAGAAAGATGTGATACCTATGTTGATATCGTTAACTTCTTCTTGATGAAGGCCTTATATTTGAGGGACATAGAATATTTTTTGGTGACCATTGTAATTAGGTCATGTAAAGGAATTAAAGGAGAGAAAATTTGGATTGTATTAAAGGAAAATATATAATATGAGTGAATTGTTGAAAGGGTGGATGTAATCCATCTTTTATAAGTGAGGAAGAGAGACTTTTAAATGGAAAAGAATGGTAGGTAAGGGGTAATAATGAAAAGGCATAAAGTTATGTGATTTAGGTAATATAATATTGGTTAGACATGTAGTTAAGACTTTAAAACCTAAATAAAATTACAAGTTCTAAATGTCATGTTTACTTAGGAAAAATTAAGCCACCTTAGATTAGTCATTTAATCACTTATTACTCTTAATTAAATGTTAATCATATAAATTATTTTATTACTAAAAATGTAATTAGAACCTTATTAACAAATTTAGACATGATGTATCTTAATTTCTGATCCATTTATCCAAATTCAATTTCTAAATATGATAAAATTAACTTTTATATCAAAATATATAATGTGTTGAAAAAACATTTCTACAAAATATCGCTGTATTCATTAAGTGTTATTAGACTTAGTTAACATTGAAATCCCATTAAATGATTTTATATTAATATTTATATATTTTAAATCATCATATTATAGTTCTAATTTTAAAATTTAATCATTTAATTTTAAAATACACAGTATTTAGAAAACTATTATTCATTGAAAAATAATCATTTTACTAGGGTAAAAAATAAATACCCAAGGTAACTTAATCTTTATACCTAAAAATAAAGTGGCTCTTCACAGATTATTTAAAACTAATAATTTTAAATTTAAAATAAATTTCATTTGATTCAATTGATAAACGCTATTTTTAAAAATACAATTGTATAGTGTATTTAAACCAATTTTTGTGAAAATATTTTTTATGTTTTAAAACATAAAATAAAGGTTGGTAATTAAAAAAGGAGATTTTAAAATATATAATTTTAATTAAAATTAATATATTTGGTCAAGAAAAACGTTTCCTAAATTTTAGTTTATGAATATATCCAAGTGATGTTACAAAAACCATAGTAGTTTCAAAATTGATATTTTGCACTATTCACATAAAAATAAATAATTTTAGAAAAATTCAAAAAAAATATTAAACTAATATAGCCTTGATACATAAAAAAATGATTTCAGTTTTTTAGAATTCACATCTTAAAATTAACATATATAATTTAAAATTAAATCATTAAATATTGTGAAAAATAATTTTTTATAGAGAATTGTTTTTTTGGTATATTAACTATTCTTATAAAATTAGCATTAATCATAGATATATCAAACGTAAAAAAAATTCATTTTATAAAATAAATTTTAATCATAAAAGTTATTTTCTTAGTATCTTATTTGTACTAATTGAGTTTGATGTTTAAGGTGAAATTTATCTTATTTTGTTCTTGTGTGTGTGTGTGTTCATTTATTTATATTTCATAATTCTATAACTAGTGTTTATACTTAATAATTATATGGATACTTTATGATGGTATATATTGTTTTGGTGTTCAGTGTTGTGTGTAGATAAAATCATATAGCATAGTATTTATTTAAGGAGAAAAACTCAGGTCATTACATTATACCCCCCTTAAATACATTTCATCCTTTCCATTTCATTATCATTTACTTAGAGGAATAACTAATGGTAGAAAAAATATTAACATGCCTCATGATATGATCATCAATATCATTGGAAAGACTAGAAAAACCCTTATTTTCCCAAACCATTTCAAGTAAATGTACCTCATAACTAGGAATTGAGGTCCATGTGAAGGATTTAATTTTATTCTTTGATAATTCATAGTTTTCCTTGCACAAATAAATTTCCATAGTTGATTTAAAATGTTTTTCCTTATTCTAGAAATTAATTTAAGGTCAAAGTGATTATATACATTTTATATCAAGAAGGAGTCAATATCTTTTAGAGGGGTATATTATGATTTTCAGAAAAAAAATTTCCATAAACATAATAATCATACCAAAAAATATTTTCCTTAAAAAAATCACTGAGGGTGGTGACACGATGTTCTTAGAAAAACCTAGATATAATAATGTGCGTAGAACTAGAATACATTCACTAATTCAAGATGGAGGGTAAATTACCACATAATTACTATTATCCTTTTTAATAATAGTCATTTTATAGGTTCTTCTTTTATCCCTAGGTCTAGGAGGTTGTGGATCCATACTATCCTCATAAATCCTTTGATTAGATAATTGGCTTGGGTAATTCCTAAGTTATCATCATAGAAGAAATCAAATTTTTAGTGGTTCTCTAGGATGATTTCGATATTATTTACTCTTATTAACTGCACTATTTATCTTCCATTAATATTTTGATAATTTAGGAATTCCTTTACCATAATTAAATCATCTCTCATTCCCTTGAAGAAATTTATTTGATGCTTCTTTCAACATTTGTAACATATTTGTGGTTGAATAACCTTTCTTTTATAATCTTCATTTCCTGAATTTAAATAGTATTTATCCTTCTCTTCTTTGGTTCACTTGATATTTAAAATTTAGTTAGAATTTAAATCAGGTTTTATGATAGTTAGTTTACAATAATCACTATATTTCTCTATTTATCGCCTATTCTAATGGATTTAGTATTGAGGTAATCATCACATTATACATCATACCCAAGAATAACTCATTTCCTTTTGATTACATCCATTAATAAAACCAAAACAAAGTTAACTTGAGTGATGGTCAATAAAAATTATAATATAAATATCCTAGATAAAAAAAGGGAAATTTAACCGAAATATTTCTTTAAGTTCTAAAGGATCGAATAACAACTTAGAAGGGGGTTTGAATCAATTGTTCACTTTTATAAGTTTCAATACTTTTAAAAACTTAACCCCTATAATATGTTAAGATTTATTTCCTTATAATATTTTTTTAAACACTCATTCATTAAAAATTTGGAAAGAAATTAAAGCACACAAGATTTAAAAGGTTCGGCCTTAGTGAGAGAACCTAAATTCTTTCCATATTCACTCTATTGGGTCTATATAAATCCAATATTATGAAGAAGTGAATAAATATTATGCCAAATCCCATTAGACACCTTCTATATCCCAATAGGAATGATTATACTCACTCCCAAAACTTTAAAAAAAATTAAAAAAAAACTGATCAAAATAAAAAGAATAAAAACTTCATTCAATTTGCTCTGCAAAATCTAAGTCTGGATCTGATTTTTCTAGATCTGATTCTCTAAAATCGATGAGGTCAATACAATTATCCTTTACTCAATCTACACTTCTCAAACTCTATCCAAACACTAAGAATGATATTCCTTTGTCTAATTGACTCAATACAATGGAATCAATATGATGAACCCATTATCAATCTAAAAAAACAAATTCTGCTCAAATGCTCGATATGATATTCTCAATACAATTTTATCAATACGATTATACTATCCAGTAAACAAAACTTTCAGGTTTCTAATATTCTTTAGATATCTCAGTCCAGAAATAACTTCCATTAAAATTATTCACTGCTCTACTTTTTTTGATTCCATGAAAGTTAAAAAAGAACAAATTATTTGAGAAAATATTTAATGGTGACACAAAATAAAAAATCCAGAAACATGAAAACTTTCCCCACTTCATTAAATTTCAAAAACATAGAGAAACACTCATATTTAAACTCCAACTTTTACATCTTCAATCCTCCTTATATTTCTCTGATATTTATGTAAAATTGAATTCCTATTTTAAACACTACAATTAATCATAAAACTTATGGAAACATCTTTTTGAGTCTTATTTATAATCAACTCCTTGTGATCTGCATTCTATTATTAGTTCATTATGATATTTTTCTTTATTGTCTCATAAATAATATGTTTCCTTTTCAGATCATTACAATATATTTCCTTCTTATCTCATTATGAATTTGTTTCTTTCTTATCTCATTATGAATTTGTTTCCATCTGAGATCATTATAAATCTACTTCCTTCTTATCTTATTATTAATTTATGTCCTACTCAGCTCATTATGAATCTATTTCTTTCTCATCTAATTACAATTTATATTTCTTTCTCAGTTTATTACAATTTTTATTTCTTTCCCAGCTCATTATAATTTCAATTTTCTTCTCATATAATTATGAGTTTTATTTCTTTATCAACTCATTATGATTTATGTTTCTTTATCAGTTAATTGTGATTTCCATTTCTTTCTTAGCTAATTATGATTGATTTATTTACTCTAAAACTTTAAAATTATTCAAACTTCATCATCCTTAAACATTCTGACATCTTGAAACTTCTGAGTCTGGTACTTCTGGATCAGTCATAATATTTATAATTCAAACATTTCTTCATATACTTTTATCATTAGTATGTTTCAGTATTTATGAGAACTTATTGATCATAAAATCATCGTATAAATTTGTTTAAAAAGTATGAAAACTTTCTAACTACTGAATTCACAATCTTTTTACGAAACTCTTCATAAATAATACAACTTCTTCAGACAATAACATATAACTTTCTAACAATGATCATTATGATGGACTCGGTCTGATTCCTAAATATTAAAAACATTATTTTTCAAAAAGTTTATTTTTCAAAAAATAAAAAAACTTTGTTAAATAATTTTTCACAATGTTTATAAAATATCCCCCTTTGAATTCGTTTAAAACCCTCATTAACAACTTTTTCAACTCTCAGGAATTTTTCTAAAAACTCAACTTTTTTAAACAACTCATGTTTTTTCACTTTTATCCAAATAGGGTCTTTCTCAAAAGAGAGTTTCCTAACACCACACTACTAGATAAAGTAATGTTTTTAATGAATTTCATCCCTTAGTGGAAAGAAAATTTTTCGTCCATTTAAAGATAAACTTCCCCTCACTTATATATTTTCCTCTCACTTTGTTTTTTCTCTCCCCTATTTTATGATAACCACTACTTCAGATTCATAAAAGAAAGATAAGTAAAAACTTCTTACATATTAGAAAGTTTTTTACTTTCTCACCCCATTTTTCAAAATAATTCAAAGAATGGTGGGGTTAATTTCTTATGAGGTTTAGGAAGTCATGGGAGGAGTATAAACATGAAGTTTCAGCCTCAATTCCAAAAAATCCTTCTTTAAACATGGCTTTTTATGAAAATATAAATAATATGATACATTGTTGACATATATTCCTGTATAAAATCTCCAATAGAATCATTCTCTTTTATAAAGTGAAACTTTATATCAATGTGTTTTGATCTTGAATGTTGAACATAATTTTTAGATTGTTCAATTGAACTCTGATTATCAAAAAATATCTTCAATAGTTTAGAAACATTTAATTTCAAATCTTCTGGATGAACATTAATCCACCAAGTTTGAGTACAATCTTGAGTAGCCGCAACATATTCAGATTCGATTGTGTTGAAAGTTTTTGAACATTGTTTCTTACTATGCCAACTCACACAACATTCACCCAAAAAATCCCTTCTGAGGTTGATTTGCTATCATTACAATCTTAATACCAATTGTCATCATTAAAACCATGAAACTTCATCTCACAACTTCTTTTTTATAACAACCCATGTGAATTTTTTCCTTCTAAATATCTCATTATTCCATTTTCTTCCAACATAAGTGATTCTTTCATATTACTTTAACACCTGGAACAAAAATTCAGAGCATATAAAATATCATTACTTGAGGCAGTAAGGTAAAGTTGACTTCCTAACAGATTCTGAAAGACTTTCTAATTCAAACTATTTTTGGATTCATCTTTATGCAATGTTTTTCTCACATATATAGAAGTAGAAACTTCTTTAGATTATTTCTTTCCAAAATAAATTAACTATTCCCTAGCATAAAATTCATGAAATATGGAAATTTATTTTTCTTCTTTTAACTTATAATCGAAGGAAGAATGTTAATTCTTCCAACATTGATATTTCAAAAAAATTATTCATTTATTTAGAAAATTATTTACAAAATTTTATTCATCCAAATTAAAAATTATATCTTCCACATAAAAAATTAAAATTAGAGTTTCAGAGTCAACATCTTTCACATATAAGTTTCTATCAAATTTTCCTTTATAAAATTTCAATATTCTCAAACAATTTTCAATTTTAAAATACGCTGAACGTGGATCTTGTTTCAACCCATACAAAGATTAATTAAATTTACAAAAAACATTTCTCATCCTCATCAAGTAGAAACCCACAAGGGTTTTCAATGTAAACTTCTTCATCAATCTCACCATTTAAGAAATCCATCTTTACATCCATCTTATAAACTTTGAAATTACAATGAGCAACAACTGTAAGAATAATTTGAATAGTTTCTATCCTTGAAATGGGGGAGAAGTTTTCATAAAAATCCATTCCTTCCACCTGTGCATATCCTTTACAAACAATTCTTTTTTTTATTTCAAGAAAATTCTCCATGCTCATTCAATTGTTTTCAATAAACCCACTTTGTTCAGATAAGATTATTATTTTCTAGTTATGGAACAAGATCCCATGTTTTATTTTTCTCAATATGATCTAACTTTTCATTCATATCATCCACCCATTCTTTGTGTTAAATAGCCTCTGAAACTGATTATGGTTCATCATTTGATATAAGTGAAGTCTGATTTTCTAATCTCAACTTCCTTCTAGTCTGAACTGGAGCCTTTTGATTCCAAATAAAGTTTTTTGATTCAAATTTTTTTATAAGGTTTGAAATTTCAATGTTTCTTTCATAGATAAACTTTTCTCATCACATGATTCTTCTAAATCTTACTAAGGATGTTTTGACTTACTTTCACTATTGTTATAAATCTCCAGTTTATCCTCCTCAACATTATAAAAAACTTTTTTTATGTAATTTTTGATTTTCAATTACTTTAACATCATATGATTCCACAAAAATTTGTAACTTCTTTCATTTTTTGAATAACTCATAAAAGTTCCTTCCTCAACTTTCTCATCAAACATCCCCAGATCTGAATTTTTTATTCTAATTAAACATGGAATTAAAAAAAATTGAAGTATTTCAATGAAAGTTTTTTGTTATACCACATTACATAAATATTCATGTTGGTTTTCAGTCTCAAAAACAATCTATTTCTAACATGTACATCAGTAATAAAAACCTCTCTCTAATAGAATTTTAAAATATTGTATTTTATTAATATATTTCTCCCATTTCAACCAATATTAAATTATTTCTTTCTACTACACTATTGTTTTGTGGAGTATATGGAGCACTATATTTATGTTTGATACCATGATTTCCCAAATAAGTTTCAAAAGTATTGCTTGTGAATTTGGTACCATTATTTTTTCTCAACCATTTCATTGAAACCTCCATTTCATTCTCAATATATTTTTTTTATGAATTTGAACATTTCAATAGAATTTGACTTGTGCTTCATAAATAAGATTTGTTTTCATTACATTGAAATCATCAATAAAAATGATAAAGTATAAATCTTATTTTTTTTATTAATGTCTCATCTGCCCATATAAATCAGAATGAGTAATCTCAAGTGGTTTGGTAGATTGAAACTCAACTATTTTATGACTTTTATTAGTCATCATACCTTTTGAAAAGTTACACAAAAATCTTATTCTCTTCTTTTCTATTATAAAATGCTTTGAATGGAATAAAATTTAGAATGTTTTCATATTTTTCTATCCAAGGTTCCCAAGTCTCCGATGTCAAAATTTGTTTTCATATTGAGCATTTAAGTAACAAGATTTGTTGAATTATCCTATTTGTAAGACATTCCCACTAATTCTTTCTTATTTTGTAATAACTTCTCCAACTTTCACACTTTTGATGATAGTATAATATTTTCTAAAAAAATTATTTTCCATCATCAAAAAGATTAATTAAACTAATTAAGTTATATTTTATTCCATTAGTAAATAAAACTTCCTTGGATTTTAACTTTTACGCTTCAATCTCAGCCATTCTGATTCCTATGATTTTTAAGGAACTATTATTGCCAAATGTAACTGCTCCTCTATCATAACTTTCAACATGTTTTAATATTTTTATATCACATATCATTTGTGAATAAAAACCACTATAAAGTATTCATGGTTTGTTCCTTTAAATTGATTTTAAATATGTCTCAACAACAAATGCCCTTTCCTCAAAATTCTTCTTTTCATCTTATTTTTCTTTTCTACCATAAGAGACTTGTTTTAGAAGGAGTGTCATACATCTTTCTACATGACTACCAGACTAATAAAATCTTCTATAAACTTATTCAAAACATTAAAATTGATTTTTTTGGAGAGTTTATAACATATTGAGAATTTACCTTTTCAACTTTATGCAAGTTAGTAAAGTTACTCATTACACTTTTACTATTTATTACACTATACTAAAACCTTCTTTCGGGTAGAGATAAGTTGTGCCAACAATTATAAGCTATGTTCCCATATATTTCATAACACCAGTAATACACAAAAAATATTTATTTTATATTCAATAAATATATTACTCAATAGAAACTTTGTTGAGGTCGGTAACTTCTTTCAGCTCTAACGTACTCGGGATATATACCATCTTTTATTTTGAGTGAGTTTTCTACTTTTTTAGATTTTATAGGTTTCTCATATATTTTCTCCACCCATGATTTCCTAAAAAAAGTTCTAGAACATTAAATGTTGAAAGAATCAGATGAAACATTAATTTTTGTGAGTGAATATTTCACCTAATTCTCATATTGAGCCTTCTCAGCAACTTTATAAGTATCATCTTTTACTTATCAATATTTGTTGAAATTTTCATTAATATTCCTCAAGGTACTTTTAGAATAAAAGATGTTTTTATTGAAACTTGTTAACTTCTTATTCATATTTGTATTTTAGCTTCCTACTAATATCTTCAACCATATTTCCCTATTTATAAATTCTATGTTTGTAACTTAATATCACATTGATGTATTCTTCCTCCTAATTGATGACATCTTTTATTCCATCAGCAACTTCATTGTAGCCTTTCGTCATTACTCTATTTTATTTCTTGAGGGTTTTGTTTTTCTCAAGACATGTAATAATTTATTCTCTAAGATGATACTCTCTATAAGATTATTCACCACCATCTTCACTATCTGAGGAAAATGTTTTTCTCAACTTTTTCAATCACAGTTATGATCATCTTCAAAATAATTATTTCCAGTTTATTCTGATTCAACTTTCTTACTCAAAAGACTTATTTTGTTTCCATTAATATTATTATTGTATTTTTCGGATGACTTTTCTTCGTTATCATTTTTTTCGACTTCTTCCATTGAGGTTTTTCATCATAATAATCTCAATGTTATCTAAATTTCTTCTTGGGGAAATTCATAGAAGAGTGTCTGATTCCACCACACTCAAAATATTTGAGTGGAAGTTTACCTCTATATTTTCCTCATATTATCCAATAGTTTTTAGAGATAAGAGATATAATCTTATCATTAAACTCATAATCTTCCTTATCTTAAAACTCACAAGGATTATCTTCTTCAAAATCATAGATTTTTATCTTTATCAAATCTTCAAAATCCATTTTATCTTTCATTTTCTTTTTAGACATTTGATTTTTCCTCATTTCATAAGAAAAAAGAAATTTCTTCAATTCATCAATAGATAAATAATCCTTATCTTTTAAAGAACAAATTTTAGAATCAAACATGTCTAGGAAGTTTCACATATGTTTCTTCAAAATTTCAGAATCTTCCAGGAAATCTATGAATACTCTAATATTGAAAACAATTTCATTTACTATAGTGAAGTATTCATCAACCATTTATTCATCTCTCATTATGATTTCTTCATACTTACTATGCCATATTTATAGCTTTTATTCATTCACTTTAGTATTCCCTTTAAAAATACCTTCCATCTTTTCCCACATACATTTTGAAGTATTAAGACCCATTAAATTTCGATAAACATTGTTTGATAAGGATATAAAGATTTAATTTCTATCCATTAAATAAACTTCTATATTTCTCTTATCATAAAACATCATAGGAGAATCTTTATCAATATGTGGAAAAACAATAGTATCAGTATTAAGAACATCCAAGCCAGGATATGGGAGAAAAGGAATCATCCTATTTTCCCATCTATAATAATTTTTTCCATAAAATGTAGAAATTCCTCTATTTTTGATGGAATTTATATTATCCATGATATGGATTCAATAAGGGAACCTTAAACTCTAATACCAATTGAAGTTCTAAATAATCGAATAACAATTGAGAAGGGGGTTGAATCAGTTTTTCAATTTTATAAGATTCAAAACTTTGAAAAACTTAACCCCTAAAACCTATTAATATTTATTTCCTTATAATAATTTTTAAAATACTCAATCATGAAAAAGTAGGAAATAAAATAAATCACACAATATTTAAAAGGTTTTTCCCCTATGTGATAACCTACATCCTTTTCATACCCACTCCCATAGGTCAATGGAAATTTAAATTTTGACCTCTTCAATTCTTCATAAAACTTTTGGAATATTTTTTTTAGTCTTATTCATATTCAGATCATTATGATCTGCTTTCCATTCTAAGTTAATTATGATCTATTTCTTTCTTAGATCATTATGAATTTGTTTCATTCTCAACTCATTGAGATCTATTTATTTCTCATCTCATTATGAATTTGTTTCATTCTCTTATTATTATAAATATATTTCCTTCTCAGTTCATTACGAATATGTTTCCTTCTCATCTCAATACGAATCATTTTACTTAGTATATCGTTATAAATATATTTATTTCTAAACTCATTAAAATTTATATTTCTTTAACAACTCATTACGATTTACATTTCTTTCTCATCTCATTATGATTTATGTTTATTTATAATATCATTAAAATTTCTATTTCTTTCTCAGATCATTGTGATTTTTTTTTCTTTCTCATCTCATTCGGATTTCTGTTTCTTTATCGGATCACTAAGATTTATGTTTATTTCTCAACTCATTACAATTTAATTATTAAATATGAAACTTTAAAAAATTTCAAACTTCCTCATCTTTAAACATTATGACATCTTTCAACTTATGATTCTGGTACTTCTTGAACCAATATGATCTTTATGATTCTTCTATTTCATAAAAAAAAATTACCATGAGTATATTTCATGATTTATGATAAATTCATATTCAGAAAAGCATCGTTTGTCTTTAATTAGAAAGTATGAAAACATTCTAACTCCTGACTTCATAATATTCTTTCAAAACTCTTCAGAAATAACATGAATTGTTCAGAAAACATCTAACTTTCTAACCATTCCAATTATGATGGACTATGTCTGATTAAATAATTAAAAAATATTCTTTTATAAAAAGTTTAGTTGTCAAAAAATACAAAAAATATGTTAAAATAGTTTATCACAAAGGTTATTCATTTCTCACTTCATAATACCAACATACCATTCAATAATTATTTTAGTTAAAGTTATATCACTATTTATTTAATCAATATCATTCATAGCTTAAGTTATATCATTCTTAGAAAAACTTATATCATCCTTGGTTCAACCTATGATTATGTTAATGCCCAACACACACTTTTTGGGTTTATTACCCTTAGGAATATTTGTATCAGAGCCTACATCCACTTATAGTATCCATACATGGATTTATTCCTAGGGAATAACATATACTCATGAAATTACTAATATTCCATGATATCATCCAATACTTATACTCTTCTCTAGGGTTTTCACTAAGGTTATCTAAACTAATCTTTAAAATAACCCACCATGATCACTACCCAACTACTACCATGAAATCATTCTCTAACCATGCCACACTATATCTCATAGGCTAAAATAGAGGCCACCTGTCCATGTATTTTTCCCATGCCCGTGTCTAGCACCACATATCTATGTACTTTGGTTGTGTAGTTTTATATGTCCATGTACGAACACACGGCTTCCCAGGACTTGTCCTCTGGCCACATGACATGGAGTCACTACACAGCTTGTAACCCCTATACACGATGTTTTGTACCCAAAATGCATCTTTCCCAAACATAAAACAAACACCGAAAGTAGCATGGATTTATATGTCGTATAGACATAAATTCTAAGGGGAATTTTCTTCTGAGTCTCCCGACTCACCCCAGTTTTCCCCAAAACCAATAGATAAACCTTTGAGGGATCTCTAGAATTTGTAAATGGTCTATATAACATTAAAAACTGCATAATGTATGTGATTGAGATCAAAACTCAAAACCCCCTACCTCAAGGGAGAAATGATAAATATTTGGGTATAGAATGATGGTCGTATCGTGCTTCTTGTCGATCTGATGATGATCGGCGCCAAGAATGAAGATCGACAGCACTTCATTGCTTTGATTTGGATCTGTTTTCATCTATCCCAAAAGGGGGACAGGAGAGGGATTATCTTATTGTTTCATGCATTCCAACTTTATATTGTGGGAGATATTAAGGTTAAATTATTAATTAAATTTTCATTTTACTAATAATATTTCCACTCAACACCCCCACCAACTCACCCTTGCTCATGCACCCGGTGCAGACGACTTTATATTGTACCTAGGATAAAAATGACATTATAAACTCAACTATGGTCTCAGATTTTTGATTTGATACACCATTCTAGAGTTATATATATTTCAAGATAAAATTTCACCTGTGAAAATATATATTTAATATTTTTAAAATCCCTACTCTGAGGATCTTGGGGCCCCGGAATCCCACGCCGAATCAGTACCTAGATTCAGAAATATTCATAAAAATATTCCAAACCCTTATAGTTAAAAACCTAATTCACTACATTCTCCCAACCTTAATTCATTTTATCCCTAAAAAGAGAAATTCTAGGCACATGTAAAAGAAAAATACCACTCTATTGGAACTCCCATGCCACCAAGCTCACCAAAGGATCTCATGCTACTTATAACAACGATATCAAGAGAACCACCCTAAGAAAACAAAACTTATGTATAGATTCAACAACATCAACAATGTAAAACAAAGTGGAACATGTCTCCTCAGCTACGATAGGTAGAAAATCACCAAGAACCATAGTCCATCTACAGTAATAGGGTCTAGCGGTGCACCACCTTGTTAACCTGACACATATGTCGATGTAACCCCACAATTCACATCCACCCATAGATGAACTATATAATGAACTCCTCAAGAGTATTTCAATCATGTTTAATTCCAACCATGTGAGGGTACCCAAAAAATATAGGGTTGCATGAGTGTAAAAAATGGGTCTTACCGGATCCTTTTTCTTCGAACCACCAGCAGTAACATAGCACACCAAAACAGAAAAAATGCCACACACACTAGTGGAATACCAACTGAGTATGGATGGTAAGAAACAATTCCACACTATGGAAACATATTAGTTTCTAGTTATGCCTCTATAAAATGGTTTTAGGAAAGTTTTTCCCTCCAACAGGGTAGCCAAGAAAAAGGGTTGAAGCAGAAAACCTCCATTGGAAAGGTCGGGACCTGATCTGACACTCGAATGAAAAAATTTCCCTTGAACACACACGTATAAGGAACTCATCCACCACACCTCAAAACTATCAACATTGGGTGGAACAAAATTTCTCTCATGTTTTTTACCACATCATAAAAATGAATCTTGGTCGGGAAAGCATCCCTCTTCCACGTGGGTTCAAAGCTACATCAAACCATGTCATGTCCTCCTCGAGCATCTCATATACAAATATGATTCCAAGTGCATTATGGTACTAAATGAAAACAAAGTTATACCTAAAATATCACATTGGTTCTTACCAGTCCTATTGTCGCAACCTCCAACAAGTTACCCGGCCTCGAACACACAATTCAGGGGGAATCATCTTCTACACCTTGATGCTATCTGCTTTAGGTGGCACTGACTCACCCTCACATTTTTTATTGCATCTCAAAAATGAGCCTCAGTGTGAAAATTTCCCCTCTTACTCATTAATTTTTTGATACATCAAACAACACCAACCCAAGGTTCTACCAATGCCTAGTGTAACCTTGATTAAACCTTGAGAAAGAACTGTAAATAAAAGAATACCTTACAAAGCATTTAACAATTACTACAGTAGAAAGTAGGAAGGACACAGAGCCTACATCTATTACTCCTCATATCTTCTCAGTCAAAGGCCTCTATAGCCATTATTTTTTCACACCTACATCATCCTTCTCCCTAATCCTAGTTTGGACATCCTGTAGCTGGTGGTGGAAACACCTCAAATCACATACCACCTCTTGCTGCTCTCCAAACTCATCAGCCACGTCTACAACCTTGTGTAACTCCATGATCCAAATGCTTCCTCTTCTATGGTGGTCCTTCGACCAGCTCCCTCTCAGCACCATAGTGGATATCACAATTTCTACCAAGATGTCTCTGGCCATTGTAAGCATAACACCACCTCTCATGTGGTTGACTTAATCCCTGATGTGGATCCAGTGCTATAGGCCCGTGTGCCTAAGACTGGGCATGGGTATGCCTCCTATGCCACGGTCCTGTCACCTACCATCTTCTAGATATTACAGACGCCTCACCCTCATGACCAACATTGTGGGTCACGTCTACATATCCCTCAGCCAGGAAGCTCTCTACTACTAGAGCTCGCTCTAGTACCCTCGCATAAGAAGGAAGAAATAAGGTGACCACACCTACTCATACATATCTATGGAGAACCTTCTTAATGGTATGAAATTTGAAGAACAAGTCTCTAAACATATATAAGGAGTAACATGATAGATCTGTGAACCTTTTTTAGTACTCCACCACAGTCATGAAACACTGTGGAAGCTATAGAAGCCCCTATAAATGCACTGATCTTAATGTGGTAGCGTAAAAATATTCCTTGAAGAATCACTCGAACTCTACCCAAGAACGAATTGCCTCATTGTGGGACTACATCACTAAACTAAACCAATGCCTGATCAAACCCAACATAAGGCTTTCCGATGGGACCAACATCTGATCGATAGGTAACCTCACGAGGTGTAAAATGTGTGTGACTGCCATGATCCAATCATCAGCTATTTAGGAGCCTAGATCACCCCAATACCTAAAAGTTCGCTTCCTATGGAACTCATACATCACACACAACATGAATTCATCCTCGTCCTGAACTACTGGCACAACCATATTCTCAATGGGTGGTGGATCAACTGGCGGACCACTCAGAGGTACTATCATAGAATTAGTTCCATGCACTGAATCCACTCCATGGGGTGGATTTCCCTCAAAATTCCATCATGTAATCTTTCCTAGATTTCATCATGGTGGCATCCGAAAATAGAATTCAAGATGTGCAATGGTCAAAGAGTATATTTGGTGATATGACTCAAGAAGGACAAGGAAAAACCAAAACCTAGTCGTATATAATGCATGTTCCATCATTTCCCTATGACTAGTGTCCTAATTTATCAAGTAAAAAGGTACGTTATCATAGTACTGGTGAATGGATATGTCATTTTTCGCATGCCCAACATATCCTGATACACCACCAAAGAACATGGATACTTTTCATTTACCTGTGTATTGATATAGAACATCTACAAACTCACTGAAGTTCCCAAGAATGGGGTGATTATAAAACTCATTATGATTTCCCCAATGACTTCCCAACTCACTCCACTGGGATAAAACATGTTATCTCATTTACATAAAATAGTTTTAAAACAATTTTATGCAGTTTATATCAAATAAAAATAGTTTCCCAAACTAAAAAATATATAGAAAGAAATCAAACAAACCTTCAAATCATTTCAAATTTAATTTGGAATACCGATTACATTTCCACACATCCACACATCCTCGCATTCATGAAAAACATGGACCTCCCTATACTCATGAGTGGTGACTCATCCTTTCTCCAAGATGCCACTTGGTGAACCATTTTGAGGGGGAAACATCACACCTTTATCTATCCCATTTTTATGGGGAAAACTTCATACCCATTTCCATCCCATTTTAATGGGGGAAACATCATGCCCTTATCCATCCCAAATTCACATGAACACAATCCCACTATGTATTCCTAAACTTATGCCAATACATTTTCTAAAAAACCACTCTTTATTTTAAAACTTTTCTAAAAAAACATTTTTCATGCATTAAACCACGCCATAATTTTAAAACCATTATTTTAAAATCATGATCCAAAAGTTATTTCCAAAACTGTAAACAATTTCCACCATTTCACAAAACTGTCACTGAAGATGTTTTTATCAAGAATCACACATCAATTTTACAATTTAATTTAAGAAATTAAATAAGTTTTCAACCAAGATTTCAGCTTATAATCAAAGGATTTGAGACAGAATCCACCTACCATGCAAACATTAGTGAAACCAAAGAACGGTACAAAACTCAAGAAACCCATCTTGAAACATCAAGATTCGACATTTGATCTTATTCACTTAAACCAAAACAATCATATCTCTTCATGATTTACATAAGATAGTTTGTATTTATCCCCAATAGATTAAATCCATGATTCCAATAGAGGAAAGAAGAATAAATATAAGGAAAATGAAAAAATTATGAGCACTTAATGATGAATTTGATCCTCCAACGCAATTATATTTGCCTAGTAATCACTCACAGATCAAAAGGAATGGTCTTCAAATCCTTAAGAGGAAGAGGAATTCGAATTATGATCTATTTACGAGGGAAACAATAGATTAAAGGGATAAACTGAGCGAGATACATGATTTTTTGATCTAACTCCTTACTGTTCATAGTTAGGTCACAAGATTAGGAAAACCATGCACTAATCATGCACAAGACACTGCCTCCAAAAACACCTCACATGGTTGGATTTCATGGTTAGAAAAACCATGCATAAACCATGTTATTCCCCTATATCTATCCTTGTATGGTTTCTCCTGGTCAGCCACATGGTTTAACCAAACCATGGGCCTACCCAGTTCCCACTGTTTCACTTGCACAATTTCTTGGGAGGTTTTGTATGGTTTCTTCTAACCATGCTCAAATAGTGTACCACAAGAAAACCCTCCAAAGTATTTCAAAACACCTCTAATCCTCCTGAATCATAACCCAAACATTATATATACTTAAAATATTTAAATAAAGGGTCAAGTAATTGAAACTGGGGTGTACTACATAAACACTCATTGTTTTTGAATCTTTATTTACAAGTTTAATAAGTTTTTTTAAAGAAAATTTTTTTCCTAATATTTTGGATAATTTTAGTTTTTAAAAGTGATTTTCAAAGTGAAAAGGGTATTTTACTCAAGATTTTTTTTTAGTGAGATTTATATTGTATTTATATTCATCAATGACAACAAATCCTATTTTACTTATAATTTATTATGGATAGGTTGTAATGACACCATCCACCTTATTTCATTGTATGGTTTACGATCAGTTTGACTGGGGATATACTATTTTTATCCCATTCACCATATTACTTTAGAAGGTTTATGAATATGTTTATTGATTGGAGAAATTGTTAATATTCGTATGCTAGTTTTATAATATGAATATTTATGTTGAATATATTTATTGATTCAGGAAATTATTAAAATTTTGTAGGCTGGTTATTTAATATGAACATTTATGTTGATTATGTTTCTACTATTTCATATGTGGAATGCATTGGACTTAGTAAGTAATGGGTGGGGCCCTCTACAACCCCTCGATCCATCGGTAGGTTGCAAGAGTCAAAAATAGCTTGATTATTTGTCCATGGACTTACCCATTTCTATAAGATTTCTTAGAACGAAGCCTTGATGGTATGGTTATGATGTTTTCCATTATGAATTCTCTCATTATGAGATTAGTTATTTATTTCCAAGTGATTATTATATTAGTTAGAATATCTATGGATAAGTTTCATGCTCATGAAATTATTTATATGGCATTATTTGATCACTATTTATTCCTACCATATTATTATTCTTGTTCGAGTTATTAGTTAAATGGAAATTGTTTCAGTTATTTAACTTTTCATATTTATTATTCCATATGTATTCATATTAGCTTCCGTTGTACACATACTCTTAATGAGCATCTGAAATCACCTATTTCTTTGGTTTATTTTACCAAGGATTCCAAGAAATGTATTATGATTGATATGTAGGGATATTATAAATGTAATATTGGTTTTATCAAACAAAATACTGTGTTTTATTTTTAGGATTTCAAATGTAATGTGAAATCCAATTACATATATATTTTTCAAATACTACTAAACTATTCGGTCTTTTGGAATAACATCACTTATACCTATTACAAATGTAATAAAGTAACCAATGACTGTGGGATTCTGGGATTAGGGTATTTATATTTGGAATCAAAAAAAGTTTAATAGAAACTTTGGAAACTAGATTTAGAAAAACATAATTTAGAGAACATAACCCGATGAATGACTTTGCAGATAAGTCTACATATAGGATAACATCCTAATGTTTTGGTAAGGTATAAATTATGTGGATTTCCAAGAAACACATATCTATCTGGATACTACATGTGGATGTGGATCAAGAACAATTATACCTAGGGGTAATAAATCTGAAAATGGTGAATTGGGATTTGAATAAATTGTCACCTAGTTCATTATAATGTTTTGTGTTACACAACTAGTTTGACACTCCCAGAGGATATGGTTGGGTTAATTTATATTTTCATTACAAAAAATTATAATATATTTAAATAGATGATGATCATGGATGACCTATAACAATCCTAAGGTTTCATATATTGAGAAGAAGGTGTCATGATTTAGAAATACTATAAATTAGTTTTTATGATTATGATTATTGTTCCTCAAACCATGATTTTGGGTTTTAGTCAATGGTTAGAACCAAGATAGATGATGTTAATGATAAATTTGATGGAAAATGTAGTAATTTTATGTAAATAAATGGAACGACGACTGAAGTAGAATATATGGTGATTATTCCTAATCATTTATCCTGATATATGATCAATAAATTAAACCATGAACAACTCTTAGGCTAACTAAAGAAGATAAGGATGGAGTCTAATAAGATCTAGAGTAGTGGAGAGCATTGAGGAAAGAAGGATCAATTTTCTTCATGTTATAAATGTGGAAAGGGAAACCTAGGAGATGGATCAAAGGAACAAAAAAATTATTTATGTGTGGAAAATAAGGTCATAGAGAAACGAATTTCAAAGAAAAAGAGAATATTTCAATAAATAGAAATAAATTTCACTCTAGGAATCCATTTATAGTTAGTTTTATTAAATGTGGGGAACTTGGGAATTATCCAATTCAATTACTTATTTTAAAGTTTGACTCCTAGACCAAGGAAGGGCTTATATTATGCAAATAATTAAAGTGATAGGATTGAAGTATTTATGTGTTGGGATTCAATAATTACGTTGTATATGTTTTTTCTATCAATTATATTTTGGTTATAAGAATCACAAAACATCTAAAGATTGGGTTAATTTTTGGAAGCATATATCTCTTCATATTATATTAACTTATGAGTTATGAATACCATCATGGGTTTATGAGTTTAATATTGATAATAATTTTAATGTCATAGACACCCATTTTGAGGTTGTAAGTGATGTGATTTTCGTGTGATTAATAACATTTTTTCAGACATTTGTTATAATATAACCCTTGGAATTAGTATGCATCTTAGTTGAGAAAGTTATTTATAGAAGAATTCCATTAATTTTATGGACATAAGTCTAAATATATTGATTATCTTTAAGGTTTATATAATTTTTAATGATGAGATAATTATAGGGTATTAAAATATGGGATATATTTTTTATCATATAGATAACCATCTGATATAAAAGTGATTTTATTATTAATGTTATTTTTTAGGATGATCAAAATACATTTGGGAATGTTATAGGAATTATATTAATATAGTTTTAGAAAAAGGAAAACCCATATTTCTAGTAACTACTAGTCGCATTCAGAAAGACCATGGGTCTTGAACCCACAACCGATGGGTGAAAAGGGTGCAACACCTACCACTATAGTACATGATTAATTTGTTAGTTTGGAATTGTTTTTACTCAAAAAATTGATGGATAAATATTAAGTTTATTTTTGGAAAAATATAATAGGATCAAATATTTTTAATATTTATGATTTTGAGGTGATTAATGATATTTTAGGAGATACATTATTAGGTTATGGTATATATATATAACCTTTAGGTTTAACATATAGGATTATTTAGGAAGAATGTTATTATGTTTTTTTGAGGTGTAATATGAAGGGAATGAGATAACCTTTGAGGTTAAAAAATTCTTTAATGTTGAGGTTATTAGAGTTATTTTGGATATAGGGTAATTTATTTAAGGAATGATATATATTAAACCTTTGGTTTTATTATTGAATTTTGGATATTAATGTATTATTTCTTCATATGAATTTTTATTCATTTTGGATTATATCATGAATTATGGAAACCATTTGGTTTTATTAAAGTTTGGAGGAATAAATTTTTATTATTTTGTAGAATATATGATCTATTAAAAGTCAATTTTAGTGATTCATGAAAAAAAAAATTTATATTCATTTATTGGAGTAAGAAATAAAGTGTAAATTGATTGAAGTACAACCAAAGGATGAAATTGTGATTATCTAATAAACATATATTTAGTAAGTATATTTTATAGTGTTTTATTTTATGATGGTAAAATAATACCTTAACTTTAGGAAAATTATCCTGAAATAAAATGGTAATACATTTATGTTCATTTTTGAATAATAAATTTCCTTTTCCAAACCTCATCATTTTATAGTATTTTGGACATTAACTTTCTCTTATTCATTCACCTTATTTTGATTAATTATATCTATCACTATCCATAATTATTTATGATTTTATTCCATTTCCATATTTTTTATTCCCACAAATGTTTTCATACTTTAAAACCAAATTATGTGTTTTTCTAAATGAGCTTCATATTTCCCTTTCCCTCTTATTAATAGAAAGTGTTATTAACCCTTTTATGATATGGGTTTTTCGTTTCCCTTTCCCTATTTTTAAAAGTAATAACTAAATTATGAAAATTATATGATTTATGCATGTATAAAATAAATTCATTGGTCATAAATTGATTATAAATAGAAATAAAAGGCATTTTAAATAAAAAAGAAAAGTTTTTCTGAAAAACTATATTCCTCTAAAATGCGATTTCATCGCGTTTTGTGCACTTATTTTAAAATAAATTTTTGAAACTTTTTGAAAAATCAATTGAAAAAAAATAAAATTAATTTTTGAAATCATCATGTCAAAATTATATGGAGTGAATTTTTTAGAATTTTCTGAAAAGATTATTATTTTCAATGAAAAGTGAAACAATGCATATTTTTATTGAAAACTTCATTTTCATTTAAAGAATTTACTAAGTTAATTTTTTTAAAAAAATTAAAAGATTAATTAGTTTAAATATATTACAAGTAATCTAATTTAGGTCATGGGAATCAATTTTATGTTTAATTTTTGATATAAAAACCTCTTATACATAAGAAAAATTTACATTGGAAAACTATTTTTTGACATGCTTGTAGGATTAATTTTAACATAAATTTTGGAACCAATATGATTTTAATTTGAAAAAAATGTATTCCATATTCTTAATAAGTGTAATTAAAATTATTTAATAATTTCAACTTATTTTTTTCATAATAAATAGTAAAAATAGTAAAAATTTATTATGGCGATTAAGGTTAAAACTAGTTTATTATGGGTTAAACTAAGAATATAAGGGTTGAAATTACCTAAAAACTATTCTAATTAAAATTTTATAGATATATATATACCTTATATCTTATAAGATTCAATAATTATCCATTTTGTATCCTTTTTACATGTGAAGAACATGATTATGATTTATTCTTTTCAAAAATTCCTAGTGTGTCCTCTCCCCCACTTATAAAAGGGAACCCCTTCTCTTATCCTATTCAAACATCCAAAACAATTTGGTTTAGAAAATAACTACCCAAATACCTTAATTAATTCCATATCCATGGAATAGAGTCCTTTTTTATTATAAAAACATTTTAGAATGTCATTAGGTATAAACCTAAAGAGGTTTACTGAATAAGAGGTATAGTTATTAACCATTAATCTTCATTTTATTTATTATTATAACTTCTTAAAATCTTTATAAACTATGATAAATAACAAAAATATATATAAAATATAATGAGATAATATTATGTCAATGTAATAACCTATATTAGTAAATAATATAAGGTTTGTTATATATGAGTATGGTTATATAATATAGTTATAATAAATATATTTTTTTATATAGTATTTTAATACACATATGAAAGAAGTTGAACTTAATGAAGGGTTTCTCATCCCACTTTTAATTCCATGAAACTTATACCATATTTATTAATTAATTATTTTATGTGGTTTATATACTAACTATATGATATGTAATATCATGGATATATTTATTTTCATGTTATTTAAAGTTTCATTTTAATTTATTTATTTCATGGGGCTTACGATTCAAAATTTTCCAAAAGTGTTAATGGTTTATTTCATAATCTCATCATTATTCAGGATTGTTTATATTTATGCCTCCCTTGAAAGAATTATTTAATATTTCTATCTTCAAACCAATATATTTTATTTTAATATGTTTATTCATGAACTTTTCATGTAAATTACCATTTTCCTCTCTTTTTAACTTAAAATTATTGAGAAATTTTTTTAAATAAAATCTAACTTTATTTATCTCTTTGTTTGAAAATCCTTTTTCTTCCACACCTATGTTTTATAAGAATATTCAAAAAAATATATTTTTAATACTATATAAATGATTTATTGGATAACCTTTATCAAGGTTTGAATTTTTACAAAAAAAATTAAGGTAATCTTCATGTCATTTTATAAATGAGTACTTTTTAACCTTTTAACAATAGTGTTAAAAAATGTTTTTTTAACTTATATAGTATGTACAAAATTACTCATCATCATTACCACCCATTATTTTTATGCTTCATTTACAAATTAAACAAGTTTCTTTTTAAATAAATTCTTTTCCATAATATTTTGTAAAATTTTAGTTTATAAAAGTGATTTTCAAAGTGAAAAGGGTATTTTACTCAAGAATTTTTTTTAATGATATTTTTATGGTATTTATATTCATCAATGACAAAAACCCTTATTTTTCATATGATCTATTAGGGGTATTTTGTGGTGATACCATCTAAATTATTTCTTTAGATGGTTTATGATCATTTTGACTGGATATATATTATTTTGATACCATTTACCATATTATTCGGAATGTTTTATGATTATTTTTACATATTAGTGAACGTATTAACATTCATATGATAGTTTTCCAATATAAATGACTGTGTTGATTATATTTATTGATTAGGTAAATTATTATCATTTTTTATGATACTTTTTAATACAAATGTTTATATTGATTATATTTCTCCCATTTTATATAAGGAATGCATTGGACTTAGTAAGTGAAGGTAGGGGCATGATATATCCCCTCAATGCATTGGTTTTCCTCTTTAGAAAAACAAACTTGGGTATTTAGTTGAGTCCTTACCTATTTATGTAATATGTATTGAAAAAGTGACTTAATGGTATGGTTATAATGTATAGAATAATGCATTGCCTCATTATGATATTGGTTATTGATGTACATGTGATTATTAGATTAGTTATAATATCCCTGGATAAGTTTCAATATCATGTGATTATTTATATGGAATTATTTTGATCATTTTTTATTTCTACCATATTATTCTTCATATTCAAGTTATTTATAAAATTTAATGTGTTTTCCTTATTTAACTTTCCATGTTGATTATACCTTATGTGTTCATGATAGCTTCCCTTGTTTGCATACCATTACTAAGTATTTTTCCTAAACCCTTTCTTATATTTCCTTTCCCTAATATCCTAGGAAATATATTATTATTGATATGTAGGGTTATGCTAAAGGAAATAATTATGTTCTCAAAAAAAATACTCTGTTGTATTATTATTTTTTACAATGTAATGTGAGATTCAATTATGTATGTAATTTTCTAATACTCCTAAACTATTTTGTCTGTGGGATGTGATCACTTATATCTAGAACCAATGTAATAAAGTAACCAAAAAATCTGGGAAGTTAGGGTTAGGGTATTTTAATTATAATATATCTAGAGATAGAAAGTGGATAGTTTTATAAATACATATCCCCATAATTGATAAATATTTTTCGAAGGGTTTATGTGGTAGAAATTTATTTCACTATAAAATAATTATATATTACCAAATAATAAAATAAAAGGGTATAATTTACCCAACTTATATGAAATAATCTCAATGGAATTATCATAACTCAATGAATATAAATTGAGTTACTAAAAACTCTTATGATTTGGGTAACACTTGCGTTAAAAGACATTTTACGAAAAGAATGTGGTGTAACATAGTTTATCCAAATAATTATAATTAAAAAATTTATATAAAATTCATAGGATAGTAAAATAATATAACATTATGCAAAAGAAACATGTTTAATAACTTGTAACATGTCCTAAAGAATCAAAATTTAGACCAAGAAACCCTTTACAGCTTGAGTAACACTTTAATCAAACCCCATTGAAAGAGTGGGATTGTAATTTAACTTTAATTAACGTGATTAATAGATAATTTTGTATATGATATATCAAATAGGTAGTATAAACACCATGTAAATTAAAGTAGGTTAATAATATTAATCATGTCTCAAAGAGAGGAATTTGAGATGAAAACTCTTACCTCGGTCTTGA
Organism: Viscum album; assembly: GCA_963277665.1. Classification (NCBI taxonomy): domain Eukaryota; kingdom Viridiplantae; phylum Streptophyta; class Magnoliopsida; order Santalales; family Viscaceae; genus Viscum; species Viscum album. The sequence continues at coordinate 589,570,667 of OY728147.1, forward strand.
TTCATTCTTCACATACACCAACCATCCAGAATAATCAAATTAAGTTCATTAAATACATAACCAAAAAACTTATTCAAAACTCTAACCATTTATACGTATAATTTATAATCATTTTATATATACATGAATATATATATATATTAGTTAGTTTTTATCTATTTTCAACACCTTATATAAGTAATATTTATCATTGTGATATAGTTTTGTAAAAATGGTTTTAGTGTATATTATTTTAAAAAATTATATAATTATTAGATCATATAAGGTATTGGAATATATTTTACAACATATTTTGTAAATCTGTAATCTCATTTCAAGGTATTTTTTGTTGCAATCCCTGAGGTTGAAATTAATGAAAAACATATTTCGGTGTTTCTTAATAAATGAAGCGTAATTTATTAATTAATGAGTTAAATATTCATATAAACTTATTATAAAAAAAATAAATCATTATTTACATACATATATCATATTACACTAGTAAATAAGTTCTTATAGTCATCCATGATATTAATGCATAGTATTGTTCAAGTAGGTGGTTAAACTGACCCAAACGGGAACCCACCATGATTAATAGATGATTATGAGATAGTTTAGTTGTCATATCATTATAATAGATTCATAATGATATTTTTTTATTGTTTATTATTTTGATATGTTATATGTTTAAATAGTTAGAATGAAAATATAATTTATATAAAGTCATTACGTAGAAAAATATATCTTTTTCCTCTTAGTTTTCTCATTTTAAATGATTGAATTAATAATAATAGTTTTTTGATCATATAATTAATAGTGTGTATAAAGTTTCATAACATAACCTTAATAATATCATAAACATATTATTTATCCTCTAATACCATCCTAATATCCATCCTCGTAAGGTGATGATGGAAAACAAAACATGTTGCGTCTAGGAGGCGGTAGTCTGAAGATCGCATGACCAATGGTTTTGTTTTTCTTGATAGGTGGGGTATATAAATTATACTAATACGATTATATTATTGAGTAAAGAATGAATATTAAATATGATAATTAAGGGTGAAAAACTAAGTAGTTAATAATACTCAAGTCGGGGACTTGAATTTTCTATGTATTTATCCTTGGAAATCAAGGCCTTATGGAAAATGATGGTAACCATAAGCTTTAAAACATGGTAGAGGGTAATAAATTTAGAAAAGTGGAATATTTTAAAGAGAAAATTATAATATTTTGTGATTCTTGAATGTTTGGATATGTTACCCTTTTATAAGTGAGGAGAAGGGTTGTTTTGGGAGTCACCCTTACATTTTCAATAATATAAGGTTGATATTCAAGTGAAAAAGTCTAAAAAATGGACAAATGATGACGGAAAAATGAATGTGGGTCGAAACTCACCTCATACACTCATTTTTTAGAAAACTTTATGTGATTTAGGGATTTTTTAACTTTTAAACTTTTACCCTAATTTACTTTTACAATGGAAATTAATTTCAAGCTTTAGTAATTAATTTTAATAAAAAGGATTTGAATTGATCCTTTTACCTAAATTGATAATTCTTATTTAAAATTTGAAAATTGTTTTATCAAATAAAATTTTTAAAGTTTTAAATATTTTATTTTAAAATAAACACACATAATCGTATAAAAATGGGTTTTAAAAAAATAATGTTTTTAAGGTTTAAATTTATATATAAGAAAAACTATATTGGATACTGATTTTAATGACCTAAATTGATTTATTATATAAGAAATAAGTTATATAAGGCTTCCAAGGTAAGTCAAAATCGAATCTCCCCTAAAAATAATTGATTCAAGATAAGACTAAAAAATAGTTTTTATTAAAGATACATTTTTATTTCTTCTAAAAAAAGTTGTAAATAGAATTTGTAAGTACAGATAATATTGTAAAATGCATAATTTTATTTTATTTATTAATATTTTATCACCCATTTTTTTAATATTATAGATAATTCTTATATATTGAAAAATTCATAAAAATTACAAGTTCTGGGAAAACCATATTTTTTTACTAAAAACCTGCCTTTTTAGAAAAACTTCAAAAAATCATACTAATTCAATTTTGATATAAGGAATTGAAAACTAAGTTCATTTTTATTAATTTCAAATTATAAGATTTATGAATTCATTTTTTGAATAAAATCAAAAAAAATGAAATCCCATTTTTATTAAAAAATGACATTATCAAATATTAACTGTTATTATTCATTATTTCATATAATTTACCAAATAAATTTTTATAACCAATTATTAATATTAAATATAATTATTAATTAATTATATGTTTCTTGAAATAAGTATCGCATAAAAGAAAAAAAGTTAGAAAATATTTTTCTAAACAATAAATGATCTTATTAGTGATTTTAGATAAACTATTAAAATCTAATCTATGTTAAAGGTAGAAGTAATTTTTTATATACATATAATTCATAAAGAGGTTAGTTATATTTATTCCAAGTAATTCAATGGTTCAGTTTTAACAGTCACACATAATATATCACAGTTTCGTTTTAGTTCGGCATTGCATGTGGAACAAGCTATTGAAAACTTTAACAAATATAATGATAATCATACATTAGAATTTTGAGTTATTATAGAATCATATTCCCTCCACTGAATCAATATGTTCAAACCATATTAATGCATCATTATTTATATGGCCCACATGTTTTTGTTACTTATCCAAAAATAGAAGCCAAGTATATTCATACATATCCAAATGAATCTTATAAGAAAGGTACATGAAATTTTCATGTAATTTCATGGAGTTATATGACATTGAAAATATACATATAATTTTTTCTAAATACATAGATTTCTAAACCCCCACCTTTCTAAAATAAGGCTTAATCATCTAAGTCAGTGGGAAGTGTGACCAAAAATCCCTCTACCTGGGGATAGTTTACTCAAGAAAGAGTTAATTTCATGATATATCTAATACCGAATATGTAAAAATATATTCAATAACTATTCTTAAAATCATAACTCAAAGAACAAACAGAATTCAAGGTTTATGAAAACTAAATATTTTAAAGACTCTCTTAGCATGTAATACATAGCTCTATATCCGAGAATCAATTTATAACATAAACTAAAACATACATCATTCATAATATAAACAATTCATAACTATTATTAAGGAATAACATTTAAATAAATGAACATTTCATAAATTTAAACATGAGATAAACATTTATGAACAATTTCATAAATAAAAAGATAATCATAAACACTTTATAATTTTAGTTTATCTTATGGTTGTTTTATAATCTTAAATACGACCACTTTAACCATTATATAACATGAACTCTCCATATTATTCATTATATGAAATTTATATTAAATATATGATATTTTATGAATTAAAAAAAATATAATTCAAATTATATTATATTTTCAATTTAAATAATCTAAATATCATATACCTATACATATTTAAACCTAGAACATATAAATTTATCAAAAAATTGAAATGTTTTAAATAATTTTCCAAATAAGGCCCAGTTCTTGTCTGAACATTTCTAAAAAATTATGTAATAATAAAATTTTCATAATTCAAATATAAGCAATTCATATTTTGGACTTATTTTGAAAATTATAAACTCTGTATATATTACCCTTAAAATTTAGAAATTAAAATTTTATTTCTAGATCACAAGGTATGCCATATAATTTGGTAAAATGTATTTTAAATATTAATATTTATGATTTGGAATATTATATTGATAAATGATTCATAAACATTTATATAATTAATTTTAAAATATATATAAACTATTTATAAATTAAAATATTCTAAAAATACCTTTTATTATGATTTATAAACATTTTATAAATCATATAAATTAAATAAGTTATTATTTATATTAACTCTATAATGTTAATGTGATATTTATAATAAATGAATTAGAATGTTAAACCAATAAATCATAAACATTTTATGATTAATTCATTTAAAAAATATTTTTTATAAATTTATAAATATTTCAAAATATATTTTATAATATTTATAAATAATTTGTAGATAAATAAATTCAATTCATAATTGAATATATTTTGACAAACTCATTGTTATGTGACTACAATATTATCCATGGCATGAAGATCATTATAACCATGTTAAATTGGACCCACCGTGGCTTAGGTTTCCTTGACCTCTAAACAAAATAGTCTAAATACAGTGGGTGTTTTAACTAGACCATGGGTAGCACCACTATGTGGAGCTTGTCATGGTGCATGTTGTTGTGGTGCATGCCTCAAAAAGACCATGAGGAGAAAAGGACTGAACCTTCTTGTGTGATTCATGTCATATTTATTGGAGTATTTCTAGAAGAGAACCATCATTCCTCACACCACATCATGGTAGAATGAATTTTCTATTTTAAAAAAGTTAACACTTAATGATTCATTGGGCTGAAATGGATAGTTCTAGTCTATGGTAAAAATATGGTGGTCATTTTGGGTTTATAAGAGACCCTCCTTGATGAAGTGTTTGTGATTCCCAAATTTAACCTATAGGTTGAAGAGGTTTTTGTAATACAGTTAAGGATCAAATCCAAAATGACGAAAGAAGAAACAGAGAGACACAACCATTCTATATAGTATTGGCTATGAAGTGGCCAGCTATAGTGTTGAATGTAAAAATAATACTAAAATAACTAAGATAATGGATTTAATTTAATAATGAAACACTAAATATATGAATTTAAACAATTAAATAATATGAGATGATCCTAGGTTGTCATTATGGCTAGATTGGATGTATTGTTTTCCTAGGAAATTTCATATCACTAATTCAAGATATATCCCCAAAATGAGATAAATACCCAACATAATTAAACAATTTAATCCTTAAAATACTCAAGTATAATGACTAATTCATTTATATTATAACTTAAATGTTCACTCTAAGGAATTGGATCATACTAGCACTCAAAATGTTTCATCGTAAAACTTGTCAGAGATGAAGAAGAAAATAAATCATCGAATAGGAATATTAAAATAATGAACTGATTTAAATATTAAAGTGAATGAAATAAAATCCAAAATATACCCTTGGTACTCTCTTGAATCAACCCATAAGAGAATTATCTCTCCATTGACTCTATTATATTAATAGAAGCAATAAGTAGACTCATGATGGCATAATTAAAGAATAAAAACATCAAAATAATGATCACTCCACTGTTGTGTGAATAATTTCAAAAAATATAATGTGAATATATTCACTTCCTAAAAAAATGGTATCAATATAATATGAATAATAATATAAAAGGAGAATAAAAGGAACTTCTATTATTAAATTAAAGTTATTCGAAAAAATTATATGAGAGAAATTGATGATGCGATTAAAAATTAACAATGTAACATTACAATTAAAAGAAAAACATGAATTTTATAATTTCATCACCACCCCCACATTAAACAGTCATATTATAAGCCTATTTTCGATTCCATATAAATCAATTCCTTCCAAATTAATTATGAGATTAAAATTTTGGTGATAAATCAAAATATATTTGACTTTTTCAAAGTTGACTAGAAAATCGGATCAATATTATTTCCCCTTGTTGATGTACATCTATGACTTTGAAACTTGTTTAATTTTTGGGGGATATACAAGAAAAATATTTTAGTTCATATTTTCTCTAATTTATAAAGAAATTTCACCCCAATTCAATCATCCATTCTAATGTTATGGTAATATTGGTGGGATGATGTTATGAGCCCTGAAATCTGACCCATATTTCAATCTTTTCCGTTGACCTTTTTGATCGCCATAAAAACTTCCAAATTATCTCTAACCAAAATTTAAAGAAATTACACCCATAATTTTATCTATATAAATTTAAAATTTGATCTTCATTGAGATTTATTTGTGGGATCTACTTTTACATGATGGTCTCAAGGCTCATTATGCTTTGTCCATAAATTCCTACATCCATGGAAAAAATGTCCATATTCCCTTATGATTAATCCATTTATCCTAAAATATAAAATTTTTCAAACAAAGTTATAAATCATATCCCAAAATATCAAATTAAAATAATCAAAATAATGAATTCCACAAGTAGATGATTAGAATAACTTTAAACAGGAATTATCCAATGATGGGAAATGAAGTTGAATCTATATAATAAACTAAAATAGGTGTTTATTGATATTTAAACAGATGAATATTAAAATATAATAAATTAATATTAGCCTATTTCAATAGATAATCACACCCCCCCCCAACTTGATGTTTTCTAGTCCCATGAAAGAAGTATCTAAAAAATAAGAAATTAAATTCCCATTTTCAAACAAAACATAAAATTATCACCAAAATAAATCATGTCAAACAATCATGAAACCCATAAAAATCATTTCACACAAGATAGGTTCAAAATAATATCCAAATACCAAGCACATTTCCTGGTTCAAATTCATCATCACATTTCATCCAATTTCAATTAAACATGATGATGTGTTGTTCATCACAAAATACATGGGGCTCATTTTCTTATTCAAGGGGAAATAAATGCAATTGATAGGTGGGAGTCACATTAAACCATAATATGAGTATATAATTTTATCTTTTTTCTTTTTTTTATTTTTTTTTTGGTTTTTTCTTCTTAACCACAATAGGGATGAAAAACTTACTCTCGGAAAGATGAATAAGGAGTCATGATATCCAAGTGTCAAAATCCATGAATATTTTCAATTCCAAGCTCTATAATATAGATGTAAAGCCAAAATATGATAAATAAAACTATGTAATCACATTACCCAAGTGTCTAACTCCTCACATTTTTACAAAAAAATCTCGATGTGGTCATTTTTTAGTTTTTTGTGGGATAATAAAATTAAAATAAAAGTGACCCCAAACCCTATGTTATGATCAAAGGGACCTAAGAAATTAAATTTACACAGAAAATAAAATGGATGTGCATTGTGTAATTTTGATTAAATGGATGAAAATGTAAGAAATAAAAAATCACATCAGATAACCGAACTTTACAAAAACAATGCTCATGTACTTAAACTTGAATTAAAATTATAATCAAGGAATTCAAAATTATTTTACATTAAAATTCATGTTTTGAAATTTGTATTATCATGTTCAAGGTAAAATAAATTTTCTATAAAATCCCAAAATTATTTTTCATAAAATCATGGATTTTCACTGTCATCAACATAGAATGAAACTGCCCTCAATGTTGAAATAAAATTTAATAGGGAGTTTATAATTTAGAAAAAATATGGTAGATGTCATTTTAAATGATATTATAGAACAAAAACACCTGGTTTAAAGTTGATTAACCATCAAAAAGAAATTAAACACTTTGGATTCATGTCACAAGTTGACTCCTCGATGATTATTGATGGCTAGGTTTGAACTTTGGAAATCATGGGTATTATTTTGAAATACTAGAAATGCTTTAGCTTCTAAATCTCACACACAAGATCCATTAGATCACATTGGAAACCACAAGGGGATTACCTTAACCAAAAACACAAAAACACAGAAAATAAAATAAAAAAAAATAAAAAAAAATGTAGAAGTTGGGTTGCCTCTAAGAAATATCTTAGTTTAAAGTTGTTATCTCAACTTGAACCCCCCCCCCAACTTATCCAATACCAATTTCAAACATTTTATGGACCCCATTTTTATCAACTAATACTATATTGATATTGATTCTTTATTTATAATTTGTTTCATGTAGAATCCTTTGTTCTATATTGAATGGAAAAATCCAAGGAATATCATAAATGATTGGTTCAGTTGCTTCTGTAATCATTCCTAATATACTAGTGATTATTTCTTATTTGTTGGTTTCAATATAACAATTAATTCTAACTGTAAGGTCATGGTTATACCCTATTGAGAGATACTTGAGCGAGGAAGGAAAGACAATAATTTTTTATCTCGGGTAGGATAGGACATTCAGACCCAGATCGGGACATTAAACCGAACTCAATTTCATTTTTAAAATTTATTAATATAATTGGTTCCTTCTGAATAGAATATTTGACCAAAAAATGGGCAGATCAGTTTATTGAAAGGGCATGGACTCAAAGTTTGAGATTTCTTCCAATTTTTTAGTTATTTTTGTTTATGAAAAAACATCAATGGATTTATATTCAATATACTCAATCCATGATGTCAAATTCGCCTCTTTTGAATCCAAAAAATCAATTTCATTTTAATTTAAAACCCTAAAACAATTACATGATATTATTAATATATAAAAAATCCAAAGTTTGGTTCTATAGTAAATTCATGAGAGGTTTTTTGGAGAAAATACTCTTCTATAAATGATGAGGAAGGGATAGCGTGAGTAGGATTGGGTTCCATAACTGTTTTAATGATTTTTAGTTCTAATATCAATGATGAAACCTCAGAATTCATTCTCTCCATTTGATGACACATTTTCTCAAGTAATGATTTTGTATCAGGCTAGATAAGGGGTTCATCCAAATAGTCCACTCTAGGTGGACAATAATATTGTTGTAATTTTATTATATGATGTTCATATTAGATTTTTTCTGATTGAAACTAATTATAGGTTGGGATGTTTTATTGAGAATAGGAGTTTAAACATTTTTTTTGATTTATATTTGTATTTTATAACCTGCAGAAACAAGTATGTTCATTTTACATCACACTTTATGAAGGGTATTTAATGAATGGAGAGGTTTCCCATGTTTGTATTTGTTCAAAATGGTCATCCATTGGCGTGAAATGGGGGTCAGAATAGAGAAGTGGGTGTGATGATAGAGAATTCGAGGTGAGAAAAGGCTGATAGTGTCTAAGATAACTTACTTCAGACCCTAGAAATGTAGAAAAAATTTGGTTATGCCCAAATTTAACCTACAAGTATAAGTGATCATTATAGTATTGGTAGGGAATGAATACACAAATCCTAAGAAAAAACCTAGAGACACATACATTCTATGGAGGATTTGATATGAAGTGTTCAACTATGGTGTTGATTATAAAAACAAAACATACATACAAAATATAGTGGATTTAATTTAAAAATTAAATACTAAATATCTGAATGTAAAAAAAATTAAATAATATGAGTCGATTATAGGTTATTTCTAGGGCAATATTGGATGTATTTGTTTTATTAGAAAATTTCAGATCACTAATTCAAGATATATCCACAAAATGAGATAACTCCCCAACATCATTAAAAAAATTAATAATTACAAAATTATAATTCTAATCACCAATTCACTTCTATTATTACATATATTATCACTCAAAATAATTGGATTGAAATATCACTCAAAATGTGTCATCATTAATGTTGGTGAAGATAAAGAATAAAATAAATCATCGAATGTAAATATTAAAATAATGAACTACTTTAAATTTTAAAGAACACAAGATAACATTCAATACATACCCTTTATACTCTATTGGATCAAATAATAATATTTTTATCCCTCTATTGATGTTATTAAACCAATGGGAGTTGGAAGTAGACTCATGAGGGTATAATTGAAAAAAAGAAAAACATTGAAATAATGATCACTCCACTATTGTGTGAATTATTAAACAAAATATGTTGTGAATAGATTCACTTACTGATTAAATGGTATCAATGTGATATGGGTAATAATATAATATGTGAATAATAAGAACTTTTATTAATAAATTAATATTATTCAAAAAACAAACATGATATAAATTGAATGTACGATTAAAATTTGGAAGTGTAATATTGTAATTTAAATAAAAATATTGATCTTCTATTTCATCACCACCCCCACCATAAATAAGAATACTATGATCCTATGTTTTAAACCCACAAATAAATGCATTCCCCATTAATTACTAGAGTAAAAAGTTTGTGAGAAATCAGAGGAAATTTTACTTTTTCAGTGTTTACTAGAAAACCAGATTAATATTTGTTCCCCATGTTGATGTGCATTTATGACTTTTAATATGGAAGAATTGTTTTTGGTATTAGAAGATAAATATGTTATTAAAAATTTCCTATAATTTATGTAGAAATTTCGTACCAATTGAATCATCCATTCTGAGGTTATGGTAATATTGGTGGGCTGACTTTATGGGCCTTCAAATCTGACCCATATTTTAATCATCATCTTCGACCACTTGGATAACCCTGAAAATTTAAAAAATAACTCAAGAAAAAAATTTATGAAACGATACTCATAATTTTATCTATATACAGTTAAAATTTGATCTTCCTTGGGATTGATTTTTTGTCTACATTTTTACTTTATGGGCCTAATTCCCATTATGCTTTGTCCATAAATTCCTGGATCCATCAAAAAAATCTTTACCTTCACTTATGATTCATACATTGATCCTAAAAGTTAAAATTTTACCAAAAAAAATTTAAATAATATAACAAAATATCAAATTAAAATAATCAAAATAACGAATTCCATAAGAATATGATTAATTGGTCCCAATTTGAACAACTTTAAACATGAATTTCACAATGCTATGAAATAAATTTCAATATATAAAATGCACTAAAATTGAGTTTTATAGACTTTTAAACACATAAATATTAAAATATAATAAATTAATATTATCCTCTTTTAGAGGCTAATCACACACCCCCCAACTTGATTTTTTCTAGTCCTGAGAAAAATGTATCTCAAAAATATGAAGTTGAATTACCTTTTTTAAAAACAATTAACATACAATTCTCACCGAAATACATCATTTCAAACTATCATGAAACCCATAAAAATCATTTAAAAAAATATAGGTTCTCAAGTATATCCTAATCACAAGATCATTCATTTGTTTAAATTCATCATCACATTTCATCCCATTTCAATTAAGCATGATGATGTGTTGTACATCACAAAAGATATGGGGCCCATTTTTTTGTTAAAGGGGAAATAAATGGAAACTATAGGAGGGAATCACATTAAACCTTAAGATGAGTATCCAATTTTATTTTCTATTTCTTTTTCTTCTCTTTTGTTTTTTTTTTATTTTTTTTTTATTTTCAACCACAATTGATATGAAAAAACTAATTTTGAGCAAGGCAACTCTGGATTTATGATCCCCAAGTGTGAAATTCCACATACATTTTCAATTCTATGCTCTATAATTGAGATGTAAATCCTAAATCTTGACAAGAAAACTATAGATTTATGATCCCCAATTGTTAAACACCATTCATTTGGACAAAACATCTCTTTACATTGTCATTTTTATGTTTTTTATGGGAAACAAAAAATTAAAATAAAAGTGACCCCGAACCCTATTATATGATAAAAGGGACCCAATAACTCAAACTTACACCCATAATCCGATGGATATGCATTGTGGAATTCTAATTAAATGGATGAAAATTTTATCATTGAAAAATCACATCGTACAACTGTATTTTCCAAAATCTATTCTCATCTACTTAAACATGCATTAAAATTATAATCAAGGAATTAATAATTATTTGAATTCCTCTTTAAATTTTGAAATTTTTATTATCATGTTCAATTTCAAAGAAATTTTCCATAAAATCCCAAAACTATTCATAAAATAATGGATTTTAACTCCCCCCAACTTATAATGAAACTACCCTCAGTATTGAAAGAAAAGTGAAGGGGGTATTGGAATTGGGAAGAAAGAGGGGGAGATGTTATTTTAAATAAAATAATGGAACAAAAACACCTATTTTGAAGTTTATGAACCATCTAAAATAAATTAATCATTTTTTCTTCATGTGACAAGTAGACTCCTTGAGAATGATCGATGGTTGGGTTTGAACTTTTGAGAGAAAGGGTTTTATTTGTAAATACAAAAAATTCTTCAACTATAAAATCTCATACATAATATCCATTAGATAACATTGGACACCCAAAGGATATTTCCTTAACAAAAAACAAAAAATCACACTAAATAAAATAAAAAAATAAAAAAAATGAACATCTCGTGTTTCCTCCTGAAAAGTGCTTACATTAAAGTCATTAACTTGACTTGGACCCTCCAACTTATCTGATAAAAAATTTCAACAGTTTATGGACCTCGTTTTTCTCTACTTATTCAAAAATGATATTGATTATTTATTTAGAATGTGTGACATGTAAAATCCTTTTTTCTACAATGAATTGGAAATCAAATGAATATAAAAAATGATTGATTTGGTTTCTTCTGTAGTCCTGCTTAATACATCAATTATCATTCCTACTTTGTTGGTTTCAAGGGAAGAATGAATGCCAACTGAAAGTTCATGGTTATACCCTATTAAGGGATACTTTATTGGGGAAGGAAGGAAATTAATTTTGAGCTCAGGATTAATAGGATATTCCGACACAGGTCAGGAATTTGAATCGAACTCAATTTCATTTTAAAATTTTATCAATAGAATTGATTTATTTTGAATTAATATTCAACCAAAAAAATGGATATATTAGCTTCATGAAAGGGTATATACTAGATTTTTTTATATGGATTTTTGTTTCTAAAAAATCATTAATGGAGTTATATTCAGGATACTCAATCCATGATGTCAAAATCTACTCTTTTAAATAAAAAAACAATTTCCTCCTTATTGAGATAACCTTCAACAATTCATTAATCTTATTTATCTATCCCAAATCCAAAGGTTGGTTATTTAGTAAATTCGTGAGAGGTTTGTGGGAAAAAATATTCCTCTATCAGTGATGAGTAAGGGGCAACATGGGTGGGAATGGGTTTCATAATCATTTCAATGCTTTGTAGTTATAATCTCAATGATGAAACCTCAGAAGTAATTATCACATTTTTACACAGTTTCTAAAGTAATTTTTTTGGATGAGGATGGAAAAGGTTTTGATACAAATGTTCCACTCTATGAGGATAATAATATTGTTGGAATTTCATTATAGGATGTTCAGATTAGCTTTTTTTGGATTGAAACTCATTATAGGTTAGGATGTTTTGTTGAGCATATGAGTTAAAACATTGTGGTTAATTTGGATTTTTATTTTACTGTCAGAATAAACTAGGATGTTAATTTTACATTACACTTTTTGTGGGGTAGTAAATGAAGGAGAGGTTTCCCATGTTTTTATTTGTTCAAAATGGTCATCCATATGAGTGAAACTAGGGTGAGAACAAAGAAGTGGGGGTGATAATAGAGAATTATTGGTGATAAAGGGATGCTATTGTCTAAGATAACTTAATTAGGTCCATAAAAAAGGCACCAAAATTTTCTAATTCCCAAATTTACCCTACAGGTATAAGAATTTTTTATAGTAAAGGTGGGGATTGAATCCACAAATACCTAAGAAGAGACCTAGAGACACATACATTCTAGGAAGGATTGGATATGATTTGGCCAATTATGGTGTTGATTGTAAAAATAAAACTAACATACCTTAAGATAATGAATTTAATTTAATAATGAAACACTAACTATCTGAATGTAAAGAATTAAAGAAGATTATTTGATCCTATGTTGTCTCTAGGTCTAGATTGGATGTATTTTTTTCTTATAAAATATTAAATCACTAATTCTAAATATATCCAAAAAATGACACAAATCCCTAAAATTATTTATCAATTTAATCCTTACACAATTATAAGGGTAATCACCCATTCACTAAGGGGTTAAATTAAATGATATATCCAAGTAATTGGATCATACTATCACTCAAAACGTCTCATCATTAAATTTGGAAAAGATGAAGAAGAAAATAAATCATTGAATGGAAATCATAAAATAATGAACTAAATTAAATATTAAATGACATGAAATAAAATCCAATATATACCATTTATACTCCCTTGTATAAACCCATAAGAGGGTTATTTCTTCACTGATTCTATTTTATCAATGGAAGCAGGAAGTAGACTCATGAGGGCAGAATTGAAGAAGAAGAAAATTGAAGTAACAATCACTCCACCGTTGTGTGAAGAATTTCCGAAAATATAATGTTAATAGAATTACTTATAATGAAAATGGTATAAAAATTATATGACTAAAAATATAAAAGGTTAACAATAATAACTTTTATTAATAAATTAAATTGATTCAAAAAACTTACATTAGTGAAATAGAACATTCGATTAAAAATAGATAGTGTAACATTACAATTGAAATAAAAATAAATAATCCTATAATTTCGTCAACACCCCCACATATAATAGAAATATTATAGGGATAGTTTTAATACCACATAAATAAATTCCATCCACATTATGTAGGATAGTAAAAGTTCAGTGAGAAATCAAAGTAAATTTGACTTTTTCAAAGTTGACAAGAAAATCATATCATGATTTTTCCACTTATTGATGTGAATTTATGACTTTGAATATGGACAAATTTTGGGGGGGTATTATAATAGATATATGTTATTAAATATGTTCTATAATTTATGTAGAATTTTTATCCCAATTGATCAACCATTCTGAAGTTATGGTATATTGGTCAGCTGACTTTATGGACCTTGAAATTTGGCCCATATTTTCATCTTCATCTTTGACTACCAAGATCACCATGAAATATTCGAAATTAGCTCCAGTAACATTTTTTTTAAATGATCCATATAATTTTATCTATCTAAAATTTAAATTTTACATTTATTGGGCTTGATTTATGGTATCCATTTTTACTTGATGGGCCTAAGGCCCATTATGATTTGTCTTCAAATTCCTACATCCATGGAAAAAGATTTCCATCTTCACTTCGGATTCATCCATTGATCCTCAAATATAAAATGTTCCAAAAAAATTATAAATCATATAAAAAAATATAAAATTAGAATAATAAAAATAATGAATTCCACAAGAAGATGATTAATTGGGCCAAATTGAACCACTTTAAACATGAATTGCACAATGATGAGAAATGAAGTTCAGCCTATAAAATGCACTAAAATAGGTGTTTGTGGACTTTTAAACACAAGAATTTTTAACTATAATAAATATATATCAATCTATTTAATGGTATAATCACACCCCCCCCCCCCCGCCCCAAATTTATTTTTTCTAGTCCCAAGCAAAAATTATCTCAAAAATAAGAAATTTAATTCCCTTTTTCAAAAAAAAATTAACATGAAATTCTCACCAAAATACATCATGTAATACAATCATGAAAACCATAAAAATCATTTCACACAAGCTATGTTCACAATCATATCCCAATACCAAGATCATTCCTTTGTTCAAATTCATCATCACATTTCATCAAATTTCAATTAAGCCTGATGATGTGTTATCCCTCACAAAATACATGGGTTCCATTTTCTTGTTCAAGGGGAAACAAATGGAAGTGTTGGTTAGGAATAAAATTAAACCTTAATATGAGTATCCAATTTTACCATTTTTTTTCCTTTTTTTTAACCACGATAGAGATAAATAAACTAACTCTAGGAAAGAAAACTATGGAGTCACAATCCCTAAGTTTTGAATGCAACACATAATTTAAATTCCATGCTCTGTAATAGATATGTAAAGCATAAATATGAAAAATACACCTATGGATTCACAATTACCAAGTGTTGAACACCATGCATTTGGAAAAAACATTTCTCTATGGGGTAATTTTTTAGTTTTTTTTTTGGATACTCAAATTAAAATAAAAGTGACCTCAAACCCTGTGTTATGATCAAAGGGACCCAAGAACTCAAACATACACCCCAAATCCAATGGACATACATTGTGTAATTTTTATTTAATACATGAAAATGTTTGCAGTGAAAAATAACATTGAACAACCGCACTTTCCAAAAACCATGAGCATGTAATTAAACTTGCATTAAAATAAAAATCAATAAATTCAATGTTATTTGAAATTTTGAATCAAATTTTTAAATGTGTATTATAATGTTCAATGTTAAATAAATTTTCCATATAATCCCAAAAAAATAATAAAATAATGGATTTTAACTCCCCCCAACTTAGAATTAATCTTCCCTTAGTGTTTAAAGAAATGTAAAGGGAGATATTAGAATTGGTAAGAAAGAAGGGGGGATGTGATTTGATATGGAATCATGAAAAAAACCATATGTTCTGAAGTTTATGACCCATTAAAAAAATTAAATCTTTGGATTCATGTCACAAGTTGACTCCTTGGGGATGATTAATGGCTATGTTTGAAATTTAGAAAGAATGGGTTTTATTTAGAAATACTAAAAATGATTTAGCTGATAAATCTTAAACACAAGACCCATTAGATAACATTAGAAACCTCAAGATGATTTCCTAAACAAAAAACACAAAAACAAAAAATAAAAAATAAAAAACTAAGAAAAATGCAGAAGTTGGCATGCCTCTCTGAAAGCACTTTGTTTAAAGTTGTTAGCTCAACTTTGACCCCTCAAATTATCCAATACAAACTTTCAAGATTTTATAGACCCCATTTTTCTACACATATACTATATTGATATTGATTATTTATTTATAATTTGTGTCATGTAAAATACTTTATTCTATAATTAGTGGTAAAATCCAAGGAATATCAAAAATGGTTGACTTGGTTGCTTATGTAGTCTTTCCTAAGACATCAATGATCATTCCTACTATTTTGTTTTCAAGAGTAGAATTAATTCTAACTAAAATTTCATGTTTATACCCTATTAATGGATACTTTATAGGGGAAGGATGACAATAATTTTGATCTTGGGTTGGATAGGATATTCAAAAACAAGTCAGGACTTTGAATCAAACTCAATTTCATTTTCAAAATTTTTCAATAGAATTATTTTATTTTTAATGAAATATTTGACCAAAAAATTGGATAGATCAGTTTCTAGAAATGTTATGGGCTCTAAGTTTGTAATTTATTCCAATGTTTTAGTGATCGGTTTTTCTAAAACATCATCAATGGAGTTATATTGAGGAGACTTAATTCATGATGTCAAATTCGCCTCTTTTTAATCAAAAAAAATCAATTTCATACATATTTAAATACCCTCCTACAATTACTTTATCTTATTAATCTATTAAAAATAAAAAGTTTGGTTCTTTGGTTAATTCATGAGCTGTTTTTGGGAGAAACTATTCTTCTATCAGTGATGAGGAAGGTACAACATGAGTGGGAATGGGTTCCACAACTGTTTCAATGCATTGTAGTTCTAATCTCAATTATGAAACCTCATAAGTCATTCTCTCCATTTGTTGAAATAGTTTCTCAAGTAATGTATGTGTATTAGGCAATAAATGAGGTTGATCCAAATGTTATACTCCAAGAGGATAATAATATTTTTTGAATTGAATTGGAGGATTTTCATATTGGCTTTGTTGGGATTGAAACTCATTATAGGTTGGGATGTTTTTTTGAGCATAGGAGTTCAAACATTGTGGTTGATTTTTAATTTGATTTTCCCACTAATAGAAACTATGATGGTCGTTGTACATCACACCTGATGTGGGGTATTCAATTAATGGAGAGGTTTCCCATGCTGGTATTTATTCAAAATGGTCATCTATAGAACTAAAATCGGGGTGAGAACATAGAAGTAGGGGTGAGAATAGGGAATTTGATGTGAAAAAGGGATGCTAGTGTATAATATAACTTACTTAGGTCCCCGAAAATGGTTCCAAAAAAAATTATGTCCAAATTTACCCTATGTGTAGAATTAGTTATTGTAGTACATGTAGGGATCAAATCCATGGATACCTAAGAAGAAACCTAGAGACACATACATTCTATGGAGGATTGGATATGAAGTTTCCAAATATGGTGTTGATTGTAAAAATAATAATAACATACCTAATAAAATGGATTTATTTTAATAATGAGGAACTAAATATTTGAATGTAAAAAATTAAAGAATATGATTTGATCCTTAGTTTTATCTATGTCTACATTTGGTATATTTTTTCTTAGAAAATTTCAGATCACTAATTCAAGATATATTCACAAAATGAGACAACTCCCCAACATCAAAAACCAATTTAATACTTACACAATTAAATTTATAATAACCAATTCAGTTATAGAATCACTTAAATGAGTACTCCAAGGAATTGGATCGTACTAGCACTCAAAATGTGTTGTCATTAATGTTGGGAAAGACAATGAAGAAAATAAATAATGAAATGGAAATATTAAAATAATGATTTAATTTAAACATTAAATCACATGAAATAAAATCTAATCCATAACCTTGATACTCCCTTAGATACCCCCATAATAGGTTTTTCACTCCATTGATCCTATTCTATTAATAGAAGCAGGAAGTAGAATCATGAGGGTGGAAATGAATAATAAAAACATTGAACACTACAAAAAAAACATGGTTTAGCGGCGGTTTTGTGGTGGCGGTTCACAAAACCGCCGCTAAACCTTTTTCGGTGAAGGTTTCACGGCGGTTTTTAATAAACCGTCGCGAAACCCAATTTATTTTACATAGCCGCCGACCCTTTCCCCCTTCCGCTTCGCGATCCCTAACCCTCGCGCTGCCGGCGACTCCCCACCCCCCGCGCTGCCCGCGGCCGGCGACTCCCCACACCCCCCGCGCCCTCGCGCTGCCGGTGACTCCCCACGCCCTTGCGCTGCCGGCGACTCCCCACGCCCCCCACGCCCTCGCGGCCGGTGACTCCCCACCCCCTCGCGCTGCCGGCAACTCCCCACGCCCCCCGCGGCCTTCGGCGACCCCCCGCACCTGATTTGTGAGGTAAATAACCATTGGATTTGTTGATGATGTTGTCCTTAAATTCAAGTAACTGTTTACATTTTTTTAATTACATTGAATTTCTGACATGTATTATGATGCCTTTTGAACTGATCTTAAGGATCATTTCATGAGCTTTATTAAGAGCACATTGTCAATAGAAAAGTGTTGAATATAAATGTGGGTGATGTTTTCATTAATAATTATTTTGATAACTGAAGAAGGATTATTTTGAGATTATTTTAATTGACTTATTTGAGGGTTTAGAATAATATAATAATGAAATTTTACTATGTTTTTTATAGAGTTTTTCTAAAACATTTTTTCCAATGCAATGCCAACAGCCCAAGATAGCCTAATATGTCATAAAGATAGCATGCCAACTCAATGGAAATATCATGGATAATTTCCAAATTTAGAGAAACATAACTAGTATATGGTGCACCCATGTGGAGTGTAAGGATTAGAATATATGTGGGGTTGAAAAAATAGGTGATAGAGTTTGTAACTATGTTTAGGATCCAACCCCAATGTTATGGTTGGAGGGTATAAGGAACGAACATTCTTATTATAAAAAAACCTCCAATGATAAAAAATGATTTGGGTCAAATTTTATGTGGGGAATTGTTCCTCCACTTAAAATGTTATGAAAATAGAATACTCTATATGATTTATCTGATCAATAACACTGAATATAAATTCCTATTATCCTCAACCTTCAACATAGGGTTTTCATTTTGTAGATTGTATGCAAAGTCAAACCCCATGAAATATCATCAAAATAAAATTGAAGCCTTTAAAATATGGTATGTATATAATTTCAAATACAATGAATAGGATTTTGTTAAGATACAAAGTTGGTATGTGGGGAAGATTTGGGAATGGATATTATTAATAGAACATGAACATACTTCACATCATTTGAAGGAAAGTGACATCATTTCTACACAGACATAATATTTTAATGTAAAAAACCTATGCGAGGTAATGATGAGGTCCCCCAATGAAGAAATGGTTTAGTAAAGAGGAACACATACCATTAATTATAGTTTAACATGAATCTTTGTCAAGATTCAATGAAAAGTTCTTATGAGAATGAGGTTACATTTTCTGAATGAAAATTCCACGTTAGTATTGGTTTCCATAATTTTATTTAAAGGTAGAATATTAAAAATCCATTTCAATTAATATTTTTTATAATATTGTTTCCAAGAAAATATTTTTATACAGTTAGATTTTTCCATCATATAGTACATGAATCAATGGAAACATATTTTTTAGTGATGCCTTATATTATTGGTTAAACAAAAATTTTTGGACTAACATGTGTTAATCACAAGTAATATAGCCTATAAATACACTATGATTCATCTGTTAAGAATTATTACGAATTATCGATAAAAGATTGTTGATATCATTAAAAGAAAACCCCATCATTTCACTCATTGAGTCTAAATATGTATGTTAAATACTATGAAAAGCATCATGATTGAGAAACTTGATTACTCCATAAAGCATTGTTCCTATGAAAATTAATTTAAATATGTTTTTATATGAAAATTGTATACTACATGTAGGTGTTATGTGAATTAATTTCTATGAAAAGTACATGTACGAAAGATTGTAATATGTGATTGAGGTGTTTCGAAAAGTGTAGTATATTATAATAGCATGAATTTTATAGATCAATAAAACAAATTTAATATATTATTTTTGTTGTAGTACCATGAATCAAATTTGAGAAGCTATGGTAATAATTTTCATAATGAATAATATTTAGAAGATTAAAAGTGAGAAATATTAGTAGTTTTGATTGTGATTATCAATGTTAATGTTTTCTAAGAAGATAACTTATAATATTTATCTTATCTTTAAGGCTCAAGGAGAAATATATTTATCAAAATTTGAAAGGGAACCCAATATTCAAGTGTTATCATTATTATTTTATTTTAATCCATTTTGTATCGAGAATTTTTAAGTCATTGTTCTAGTGTAACTTTGGAAAGAATAGTGTGAATTTATTTTATTAATGATTCTTTGGTGGGATCACCTCTAATCATAGTGTATAATATATGTTTCGAGAATCAAAACAATAAAAACAAGTATTAGGCTGACATTAGTATTAAACATAGTAAATATATTTTGTCCATGTTCTATTCATTTTTACTATATTTGGGTAAGGAAAAGTAGTTATAATAGTTGATTAGATTATAATAGGTCAACAGTGGTTATTTTTAAAAGAAATATAAGATATAAAAATTTACTAGTGATTAAACCCCCTTCTCTATGGTGAAACATCTCCTCAGGCTCTTCAATTGGAATCAAAGTGTTTGATCCCTCAGTTAAGCACCAAGAAGTACTGAATAAGGATATAGGAATTTTTTAAATACTATTGGTGTTCTTATGTCTAATGAATAGAACTATCAAATTTGTAAGAATAGGATATCCATGTCTCTAATCACTTATCCATGAAGTTAATGATTTATAAATAGTAGGATCCCCACCTATTGCTGAAGCTGATATGATGACATTTGTTAAAAAATGTAATATGGGATTTGACGAAAAAGCTCAGAATTTAAGTTTGATGTCTCTTTTAGAAAAATTTTACACAAAAGGATATAGGGCACTATAATGACTTGTAAATTGGGGAATATTGGAATATAGTTATGAAGCTCATGTGAAATTCAATGATGTCAGATTGAAAATTTATTGAAGAAAATTTAAGGAAATAAATATGGATGGAGAAGAAAACATAGATGACTACTTTTCAAGAGTCAATGAAATTTCCACTAATATTGTAGAATGTTTAGACAATTTCAGTGATTCAATTACTGTAAAAAGGATGACGAGAAACATTCCTAGAAGGTTTAATCTACTTGAATGAGAGTTCTTATTTGTATTTGAGGAATGAATGTCAAGCTTCAGACTGGTTGCAGGTTCCACGTTATTGGTTTTAATAATGTTTCAATGTCTAAGACAACCCTTGAATAAAAAACTAGTTCTTTATATGTCGATGGTAGAAGACATGATTATAAATGTCTGACTTGTAATACTCAAACCTAGAGAGGGGACACTTCAATGAATAAAGTGAACATAGTGGCCCTCTTTATAGTTGGTTGTGTATGAAACCATTGATAAACATCATTCCTCTTGGAGGACATCTAAGGTCAAGCCTAAACAATCACATAATGTCTCAGGTTTAAAATGCATTATGATCAGTTTCGATCACACACCAATGGGGTGTTGTTTGAGGCAACATAAATGTGTGATCGATAGTGTTATGATAAGTGTGTAGCCCGATATTCTTAGTGCTCCTCAATGAGGTATTGACGCTGTCTCCTATGGACCTGACTTGTTCTGTTGGTCTGAAGTGGTAAATGTGATCAATGAATCATCTTTATTATATTATGCATACTTTATGATCAATGGTTCATCTTTATTATATTATGTTTCTGTAATCTTACACTATCGTATATTTTTGTGTAGGCACATTGTGATATACATGGATAAAAGTTGGATCACATTACCGAGGAACACACCTCAATATGTTAAGGGTTTGAATGAGTTTTTAGATTTTGCAATTTCTAATCAATCCGTTGAAGGGAGAATACGATGTCCATGTCCTAAATATAAATTTAGAACATGGTTGAAGAGGGATGAAGTTTATGAACATTTAATACTGAAGCAATTCCCTGATCAATATTTGTGTTGGATTTGGCATGGAGAATCAAACAATACAGAAAGATTGAGGACTGATGTTAATCCACAGAATGAGGTCCCAAGTTTGTCTCCAATGGAAAATGAAATGAAAAACCTCATAAATGATGCATTCGGCACTGCAAGACACCACTATGAGCATCAAAACATATCAGAACAACCAGAAGATGATGCTACAAATTGCAACGTGAAAAGTGATGTTTTTGAGACTGTAACACAAGCAGATCAAGATTGTAACATATCATTGGATCCTCCTATTGATTTTGTGGAGCCAAATGTAAGGGAAAACTTCAGTGAGTAAAATGCGTTTCATGATTTAGTTGACGATGGAAATCAAGAGTTGTATAGTGGGTGTTTGAAATATTCAAAGCTTTCATTTATGCTGAATTTGTACCATATCAAATGTCTTTGTGGAATTACAAATAAGGCAATGTCTATGTTATTGGAATTGATTCGTGATGCATTTCCTAAAGCAAAAATCCCAAAATCGTTTTATGAGATGAAAAAAGTTGTAAACAAGCTTGGTCTGAATTATACAAAAATACATGTGTGTCCCAATGATTGTATGCTTTACTGGGGAGAGGATTCAAGTAGACAGAATTGTAAGAAATGTTCTTCTTCTAGATGGTAGTCAAAGGGTAATGTTGGAAGTATGATTGAACATAATTTCATGGAGAAGAAGAAAAGGAACACACCTGCAAAATTTTTGCGTTACTTTCCTTTGAAGCCTCGATTGCAAAGATTATTCATGTCACCAAAACCGCCGAACACATGAAGTGGCATGCTGTAGATAATAACAATGATGGGTTAATGAGACATCCACGAGATTCCCAATCGTGGAAGACATTTGATTCATTACATCTAGATTTCTCAGCTGATTCTAGGAATGTTCGATTGGGATTGGCTGCCGATGGATTCAACCCATTTGGGACTTTGAGTACGAGTTATAGCATTTGGCCAGTTGTTTTGATCCCTTATAATTTGCCTCCGTGGATGTGTATGAAACAAACATATTTTATCATTTCGATGATTATTCCTGGAAAACAAATGCTTGGAAATGATATTGATGTATACCTGCAGCCTTTGATTGAAGAATTGCAGGAGTTATGGAGCAACGGTGTTGAGACATTTGATGTTTCTTCTAAAACAATGTTCAAAATGCATGCTGCTTTAATGTGGACCATTAGTGACTTCCCTGGGCTTGGTAATTTATCTGGTTGGAACACTTATACAGGTTTGGCTTGTCCCGTTTGTAACTTTTATTTCGAGCCCAAACGGCTACCTCACAGTAGAAAATGGTGCTTCTTGTGCCATCGAAGATTTCTTGATGCATCTCATAGATTTCGGCTGAACAAATAAAAATTTAATGGTTCCATTGATCGTAGACCACCTCCAAAGTTGTTAATCGGTTCTGAAATATTGACACAGCTTGAAAATGTTAAAACAGAATTTGGGAAGGTTCATCATTTGAATGATAGCGGAAAACGAGTGCGAACTGCATCGTCAAGTGAAATCAGAACGCAACAATGGAAGAAAAAAAGTATATTCTTCAAACTTCCGTATTGGGAATTTAATTCTTTGCGCCACAATCTTGATGTGATTCATATTGAGAAGAATGTATGTGATAATTTGATTTTCAAATTACTTAATGAGCATGGAAAGTCGAAGGATCATCTCAATGCTCGCAAAGACTTACAAGTAATGAACATAAAACGTGATCTCTGGCCAGATGAGAATGAAAAGTATGCTCCGGCCATTTTTTCAATGAAAAATAGGGATAAAGATACGTTCCTTAAAATTTTAAAGAATGTGAAGGTATCTGATGGGTATTCGAGTAACATCTCGAGGTGTGTTGACTTGAAGAATCGTAAGTTATATGGATTGAAAAGTCACAATTCACATATTTTGTTACAACAGTTACTACCATTGGCATTGCGTACATTATTACCTGAAAAAGTTACTGCTGTTGTACTCCAATTCTGCACATTTTTCAGGCAATTATGTGAGAAATCTCTACATCCATTTCAGCTTGAAAACCTACATGAGAGGTTTGTATCGACCCTTTGTGCAATGGAGATGATCTTTCCTCCATCGTTTGTTACTGTCATGATGCATTTAACTGTGCATTTGGTTGATGAAGCTAAATTAGGAGGCCCCGTTCATTATCGATAGATATATCCAATTGAGAGGTATTTTATTTATATGTTTCCAGATAAGTAAACAATTTTTGGCATTTAAATAAATGCATAATATTATTATTATTTTTCACAGATATCTTGGGCATTTGAAAGAATACGTGATAAATAAAGCTCAACCAGAAGGCTCTATTGCTGAACGATATTTGGCCGAGGAGTGTCTCACCTTTTGTTCCAGATATTTGGATGATATTGAGACAAGATTTAATCGAGTTGGACGTGTTGACGACACATCAACTCATTCTCAAATGCATCAGAAATCAAAAATATTTCCTGCTATTGGCCGATCAGTTGGGAGGACCTCATACGTGACACTAACAGAATTGGAATTATTACAGGCACATAGATATGTGATGCTGAATAGTGAAATTGCAGATCCATTTATTGAAGAGTTGAGGATACAAACAAAGAGACGAATGAGAGGCCGAACACGAAATGAAAAAGATATAATGAAAGCTGTGAATAAAGAGCTGGTAGAATGGTTTGCACGACGTGTAAGTTTATAAATATTGCAATAAATACGAATATTAGTTTGACACATACAATTTGAAAATATATTTTTTTTTCAGATCATGAATACTGATACTCGAGCAGACTTGTCAGAAGATTTGAAGTTTCTTGCTAGAGGTCTTATAAAACAAGTTAGAAAGTTCGGCGCTTATAATGTGAATGGTTTTAGATTTCGTACAGTCGATCGAGAAGTGGGTTTGAAAACACAGAATAGTGGTATATTTATATTTGCTGAAGTGGAATATTATGGAAAGCTACATGATATTATTGAATTAAACTACCATGGGCATTTTTATGTTGTTTTATTCAAATTCAAATGGATCGATATTATCAGAGGTGTTAAAAGAGATTCCTTTCAATTTAATTCTATAAACTTCTCTCGCTTGATGGATGTTGGTGATCGTGAACTGCATGATCCATATATCTTAGCATCGCAGGCAAAAATGGTATATTATGTGAATGATGTTTTGGATGAAGGGTGGAGTGTAGTTACTCACGTAATACAAATAGATTTGTATGATATGGGTGATGAAGTGGAAGATTTGACCTCTGCAATTGAATTTCATCAACAACAGGAAGCAGAATTATTTGTCCATCATGATATTGAAAATATTAGTCTAGAAAGGATTAATGAAGTGGATGAAGCAATGGAGTAGGAAATCGACATGACTGAAGGAGAAAATGATTGTATGTACAATTATTTATTCATTCAGCAACCACTTGTTTCATTTCTGTAGTCATTCATTATCATTGTTATATATATTTTGTTTGTTAGTACTAGGCATCTATTATCATTTTTAATTTTTTTTTTCTGCATAAATTTCTTGAAATATATATTTTGAACTTAATTTTATTTGATTAAATGACATGAATGCCAAGGAAGAAGCGGTACACCATTCCTTCTACTTCTGCGATAGATGACGATCCGTCTGTCCCCACGACATCTGAGGCAGCAGCTGCCTACATCCCTGCATCATCTCCCCCTGCACCATCTCTGACACCATCAGTGGATGCCTCATTAGAGGATGAGTCATCGCCTCCCCCTACAGGAGCCTCAGCAGTGGGGCAGTGACACGCCCCTTCCAGTTCGTCACGGACATTCTGGAGGGTCACAGTCATAGGTACAAATTTTAATTAAATAAATTTATTGAATTTTGTTTATAGTAATTGTTTGCTCATTGCAGATGAAAACAATGCAACCGTGGAAAAACACATAAAAAGTTATGATGTTTGGAAAATGCATGGCGAGAAGATATTGGTGCCATTTGATTCTTATGGGGTCCCGACGGATGACGCCGCAGGTTTACTTGGTCAGATTATAGGTCAGCTGGCAGCGGAGCCCATTTCCCTACCTATTTCATATGATGATTGGAGGCATATGCCTCCAAACTGGTAAAATGAAGTTTATGATTCTCAGATAAAGGTAATTTTATTACTTTATGGTTTAATTTAATGTCATGTTACTAATATATTCAAAATGAATTTCTGTATACAGATGTTCTTGCACTTTACCGTTACTGATGTGATAGCACGGAAGTGGACATTGAAAAATCTTGGGAAAAAATGGAAAGATTTCAAATGGAGGTTGTGGTGTGATGTCAACGATACTTCGTTGACCTTGCAGCAGATGTATGAGAAGCTACCCAGTGGTGTACCGAAAGAACTGTGGAAGGTTTTTGTCGATAGACATCGTGATGAGAAGCGGATGGTATTGAAATATATATTATTATATTATCCTCATTTTACATTTATACATGTACATGAAGAGGAGATAGACATTGAATACAATACTGTTAAATTGAATTTTATTTATTTCAGGATCTCTCAAGACAAAATGCTTCAAACCGGGCAAAGCAGGTCATCCCGCACACTGCGGGTTCAAAAATCTTTTCAAGAAGCCGAATGTCATTGGTAATCTTTTAATTAGTTGAAATATTTATAAGATAATATTATCTATTTAACATATTTAATTGTTGATTTATCTTTGTTTAATTCAGTCACAGAGTTTAGGGCATGACGCATCCCGAACAGAACTGTGGCTGGATGTTCATAAAAAACATATGGAAGTTTTGTTAATGAACCTGCCAGAGAAGTTGGGGTATGAAGTCAATTATTTATTATAATAACTTATTATCAGTTTTTACTGTGTTAATATATATTGTATTTGATTTATAGGTAAAAATTAAAGAAATATGGGATGCCAATCCTGGGCAATCCTACTCAGTCTCCCAGGATGACCTGGTTGGTAAAGTACTTGGGAAGGAGCATCCTGGTAGAGTGCGCGGGATGGGTTTGGGACCTGTACCATCTGAGGTCTTTCGCATTCCATCAGGGATTTCGTCTACATCTACTTCTGCTTATAGTCATTTCATACCTGAAGATGCTCAGAAGGAGATGTCTTCTCTACGAAACACTGTTCACCAGCAGGGGGATCAGATATCTGGTTTGCAGAAAGAGTTGCTTGAAATACGTCAGTATATGAGCAGATATGCCCCCGGTGGTAGTACATCGGGTAGTGGTGAGAAGGTAAATCACAAAAAAATCAAAATCATTTAGTTTTCAAACTTTTATTGGTTTTAAGTTTTATTATAAATATGAAACAATATTTAATTTTCAATATAATGTTCTTACAGGTGGCAGAAGGTGGTAAAGATGAAGGTGGAGAGGGTGACGATGCAGCATCAGATGATGAGTAGTAGTATTGTTGATGTGTTGAACAAGTATGATAACGGTTGGTTTGTATATGTAACATTTATGGCACATAGTTTCCACCAAACATTTCCATATATGTAACCTATATTAATACCATTTCTACTATATAACAGCATTTGGGTAGCCCCATTGTGTAAGCTCGATTCATAAATGGATTGGGTGTTCTGACACGCTGGTCGGGTTGGTTTCATCTTTTATGACAAATGTTATGGAGTTTGTGAGTGTGAATCAGATAAGTGTCACATGTGCAATTAAGTTTAATCTAACCTAGTTCTCTTATGAGCAGTTGGTCTATCTCTTCTTTTCATGACTTGGACACTCCTAATTTGGGGAACATCGTGTCAGATATAGTAAAAATGTCCTTCTAGGTAGTAGAAGTGATGGAAGTGTCTTAGAGGTGATAAATAGGTTTTATCAATGTTTCATGTGGGATGCATGGTTTTTATTGAGGCATGGTTAGTTCTTGTGTGATACCTGAGTTCCTGTGTAAGAATTCCTTGGACAGACTTTTGGACACCAACTGTTTCCTTTGACTTGATCACTAGATGAATGTCATTCTAGGCTCATTCAATGATATTATGTGGATGTTTTGGTCTTTTACCAATATCTCACTTGTAAACTTGGAGTATGGACTACCTAGGGATAGTTACTTGGACTCTAACTTGATGATCTTATTTTATCCCAAACTTATCGTCAGACTCAAAGGTGATGTTTAAAGGGTAATGGTTATAGTGGGATGGATCTAGTTTCCACCCTTGTTCATGCTGGGGAACAATGTATTAAATGGTTAGGTGATGGAATGACTAAGAAATTTCATTGAAAGTCAGGTATGGGCTTATGTGAATGTGCTTGTGGTAAACACGGGATTTCATAGAGGAAGGAATTGTGGTTCAGATTGTGATATGTGTATCATGATACCTTCTATATGTATACTATTTTTTAGTTTTTTATCTTCATCTGGACATGAATTCATGGTTGTAAATTGTCATTGGCCTTTTATATTTAGTTTATATTATTCATCCAATGCTTTGTCTTTTATTTATTGTTGATTTAATTATTGTATGTTGTTTCTCTATTTATTATACCGCTATCCTACACTACCAAGAAGGGGGTCGAGATCCCCATGAAACATAGGTGATCTCTATATTCTGGTTTGATTTATTTTTCAGGGCAGTGGTGCAGTAGAACCGAAATTATTTTTTTTTTCCAGTTCAGCATTTAGCGGCGGTTTTAACCGCCGCTAATGCCATACTTGGTAGCATTTAGCGGCGGTTAAAACCGCCGCTAAATATATTACGTTTATATTTAGCGGCGGTTTTTACCACGGCAAAATAGGCGCATCAAACGGAATAATTTTGCGGTGGTTAAAACCGCCGCAAATAAAAAAATGTGGCAGACCCATAAAACCGCCGCTAAATGGAGAGAAACCGCCGGGAAATGAGGCATCTACGACACATTTTTTAAACCGCCGCGAAATAGAAAAAGCCGCCGCTAAAAGATTGTCGACGCCAAGTTTAGCGGTAGTTTTGGTAAACCGTCGCCAACCCATTTAGCGGCGGTTTAAACCGCCGCTAAGGGATGCGGTTGTTGTAGTGGAAATAGAATTCACTCCACCATTGTGTGAAGAATTTTTACAAAGTATGATTTGAATATATTCAATTACTAAGGAAATATTATAAAAATGATATGAATAAGAATATAAAATGTGAATAAGAATAAATTTTATTAATAATTTGAAGTTATTCAAAAAACATACATGAGTGAAATTGAACATGTGATTGAAAATTGATGGCATAACATTAAAATTGATAAAAAAAACATGAATTATATAATTTGATCACCACCCCATCCTTAAATAGGAATATTAGGAGCTTAGGGTAGATTCCCCATCAATAAATTACTTCCCCATTAATTTGGAGAGTAAAATTATGGTGATAAATCAAAGGAAATTTGACTTTTTCAAAGTTTACTAGAAAATCAGATCAAGATTCTTTACCCTTATTGATGTAAATTTATGACATTTAATATGGAAGAATTTTTGGGGGTTAGAGAAGAGAAATATGTTATTAAAAAGTTTCTATAATTTACTTATATATTTCACCCCAATTGAATGATCCATTATAAAGTTATGGTAATATTAGTGGGTAGACTTTATGGGCCTCAAAATCTGGCCCATGTTTTAATCTTCATCTTTAATTTCTTGGATCACCCAAAAAACTTAAAAAATAGCTCCAAATATAGTTGGATGAATTGATACCCATAATTTTATATATCTAAAATTAAAATTTTATCTTCTTTGGGCTTTATTTTTGGGCTCCACTTTTACTTGATGGGCCTAAGGCCCATTCTTCTTTGTCCATCAATTTCTGTATCCATGGAACAAAATGTCCATATTCCCTTACAATTAATCCATTTATAATAAAAGATAAAATTTTCCAAATAAATGTTTAAATAATATACCAAAATAGAAAATTCAAATAATAAAAATAATTAATTCCACAAGAATATGATTAATCGGGCCCAATTTGAACCACTTTAAACATGAAATTCATAATGATGAGAAATGAAGTTCAATCTATTTTGGTTTCTAATCATGTTTCATATTGTATTTTGTGTGGAAATACATGAAATAAATTACTTTATTTTTTAACATGTTCTTTATTTCACACATGATTTCACAAATCTAAAAACATGGGTTGATCTGATACCACTTCTGGGATTAAAATGAGTCTAATGATGATTATTAGGATGTTTGGAAGTGATTTAAATCTGGTGACCAATATTTCCAAGCTAGAATAATTGAAACCATACAAAAATTGGAAATGAAGAACTGCTGTAAAAACCTTTCATGCCTTACTTTGAAGATACCTCTACTACATATTGATTTTCATTCGATGTGGTCGATATTGATCACTATAGTGGAAGATTAAATCTTTCAATATATGGAGGTATGCATGAGTTGTTCCTGGATCACTCATCATACGATAGTAATCTACTAACCTCCATGTTGTGATAGAGAATCACAAGTATAAGGAGGATTAAGAATAGAGCATTGAGTTTTAGGGAGTTTTGACCAAGATTTTGAACTCCTACACCCACCATCACTGGAAAATAGACCTTTTATAGGGACTTAAAGGACAATACTTGGGAATTTTTTGTATTAATTCATACATTACATCATATTATTTAATAAATTAGTCAATGTATGAAGCATATACATTAATATACTTGTTGATTATCTTTATATAATTCTCCTAAAAGATAGATTAAGTGGGATGATCATATGAATGATAACCATATATCATTTAGTCATAAAATGTATCAAATATAGTTGGATATAGATTCCATATATGTCTACCATCACCCATTTCATGGGAAGTTGCATGAAATATTATTTCATTCCTTTTATGATATGCACAACAATATGATTTATCCATATTAAACACATGAAATAGAGGATTTAGGTCATATAATATCCTTTTAATGATTTATAGAATAATGAGACTCATATAAACTAAAAAATATCACAACCAAATAGTGAGAAATATCTTGAAAGTATTGGTGGAAATTATAAATTGAAAAAAAGTTAAAGAAAACCATGTTTGTGGGAAAAAAAGTAATTCAAAAAAATCTAGAAATTCTTGTAACATTGTATTGAAGGAAAAAATACTATAAATGGTGGATTAAAAAATTCTGTAAATAATTCATGATCAAATAAAATTTTGGGTGTCTATAATAATTTGGGTTCACAAAAATAATCCAAAGTTGATAATAATAAGAAGGAAAAAATGTAGGTTTCAATATTTAGAAAGTAGGATATTTTCATAGGTAAAAATGTTTTTATATGTATTTTTGGAACTATATAGGACATGGGAATATGTTAATAAATTGTTTGTTTAATTACTAAATGTCCCAAGTGTGGATTGTTTTTGTTGTCAAAAAGGAACATTGTCAATGTGAAAGAAATTTCAATATGTGTTTGGAAGAGATGAGGTGTTGATAATAAATAAATGAGTGGATGAGTAAAGTAAGGTGATGATTGAGAATCCAATCATTAGAGGATTCATTAATTTTTTTTAACATGGATAATATTGGAAAAAAATAAATCAGTCAATGCTTCTAATATTCAAGTATCAAATATCACAAAATTCATTGTGATTAAAGCTGAATTATGGGAAGAAAAAAATTAGATGATTATGTAACTGGTCTTTAATAAGAAATATATTATCTACTATTACTAATGAAAAGATCTTTTAGTACAGCCTAAATCATATTAAAATGAAGAAGTTTTTTTAGGTGAAAATTTATTAACTTAAAATATCTAGTTAAATACTGTAATTTGAGTATTTTATATGGTGGAAGTTGTAAACGTTTTTTGAGAAAAATGTTTTTATTGGAATGGATATTCTATCTTTATTTGATTAAGATGAATTGAGTATGGAAAATGTATTATCATTAAAGCCAGTATGCAATCATGCACATGAGAACTGAGGATGTCAATGGGGGTAGGCATTAGGTAGAATCATCAAGTGTGCATAGAAGGAGAACCACCATGTGGGGAGGTGTGGAGGAAAGGGATATAACACAGGGCAGTGATACGGGATTCAAATGACCAGATTGAAGCACTTGTGAGGTCATTATAAAACTGTAAGGACCCGGACCCCAGTTTCCTAGAGTATGTGCTAAAAATATACTGTGTAAATTTTTTTATAAAAAGAACTGAATAATTACACAATATACTACATAACAGAGGATCTTTTACCGACTCAGGTTTTGGAGAATTAGAATTCCATTAATACATTCAGATACAAAAGTACAAAATTTAGTAAACATTAAGCAAAGTAACATTAGAGAAACACTTCTACATTAGAAATTCATTATATCCCTTCCACTGAACCAGTAAGAATAATTTAAATACATTGGGTGAGAAAAAAATTCCTAATAAGAGGTTTTAAAATAATACCATTAAGAAATATTTTTTCTTTTAAAAACATTTATTTAAAATATATGATCTAAATCATGAAATTAACATTTCTCATAACATGTCAGCATTATTTTCTTGAGATATTCTAAAAAATATTTTAGGATAAACTCATGCTCAAAATTTCTAAACTTATTTAAGAGTTAAAAATAAAGTGCATTATAAAATATGCACACACTTGAACAGAAATTCATGAAATGAAACGTATAAGCTAATGACCATAGTTAATTATGTATGACATTCCAAGAGTGCAGATGCTAATTTACACATGAAATAATATGTGTTCAGAATTTTCATAGACAATGATGTCATTTATTATCTAACACATAAATTAAAACCATGAAATGATGGATAAGTTTCTAACCTTAATATTAATCCTTTCAAATAGATGATTTTCTATATAAGTATATACCTAAATATAAAACATTTTACCATGTTCATTTCAAAATGTAAAACCGATTAAAACATGTTCATAAGAGAATGATCATTAACCATGGATAATATTCTATTCGAATAATCACATGGACTTTCACTTACTAGATTCATAATGAGGGAATGCATAATGTGGTACATTATAAACATGTTATCAAGGCCTCGTTCCAAGACCATAAATAACCATACTATCAAGGCCTTGTGCCAAGACCGTAGTTTGTCTCATGAGACCTACTGATGCATTGAGAGGATATAGTTGGACTTACCCATCACATAATAAGTCCAAATAATTCCTCATATGTCTAATTAAAATATATCTTCAAATCAAAGTGTCCCATACCACTTTGATTTATTTTAGTCTTAATCATAGGTGAAATAAATTCATTGATAAATTATTGAGGTAAATAATATTTAAAAAGTACAAAGTGTCTCATACCACCTCGAAAATTATAGTTCTTAATCCATATATTATAATTAAAATATTCATCTCATACTTAAATTAATTGTATTTATTTGTAATTAATCAATAAAATGAACAATGAAACAAATGAACATTTAATAAAAAATTAATATATTCTTTTCTCTTCTAAAAATAATCTTATACAATAAATTAATGGGTTTCGCACATGAAATGTTAACTTGTTTCATAATTTCACATAAAATGATAAGGTTTATCTCATTCAATTTAGAAAAAAAAATTATACAATAAATAAATAGGTTCCACACATGAAATGATAACTTGTTTCATAATTTCACATAAAATGATAAGTTTTATCTAATGCAGTTGAGAAAACAATGTGTTTATAAGAGTTTAAAATCACTAGACGTTAGTTTTGAGGTTGAAAAATACAATTTATAAAAAAATAGAAATAAAATTT
Source organism: Viscum album (assembly GCA_963277665.1). NCBI lineage: Eukaryota > Viridiplantae > Streptophyta > Magnoliopsida > Santalales > Viscaceae > Viscum > Viscum album. Next base: position 589,604,677 of record OY728147.1, read on the forward strand.
ATACTTTGTTTATTCTTAAATTTCTATATATGTGTATATATATATATAACTATATATATACTTATATAAGTGTATTTGGTTTTCATACATAAAATACTTTCAAACTTTTAAAACAAGAACCCTACCATATGAACACACACCAAGAAATAGTTGATAAATAAATGTAAATGGGTTTACTTGCATGTAGGAGTACATATATACTTGTATATATGTATATCACTTTTATAAAAATAAATTTTGAAAAGTAAGTCAATACATAAGTTTTTAGATATAAGATTCATGGAAAATAAACCCTTAACATATATATATATATACACACTGAAAGTATTAAGTTGTATATGAATATATGGGCATGTATATACACATATATATATATATACAATTTTTGGTAAAATTCTATAGTATGGTTGTTGACGCTCCTTTCGTCACAGAATCTAAAGATCGGAAAAGGGAATATATGGGCTCAAAGTGATTCATCCTTTGAAGAAAACATCAAAAATCGACAAAGGCAGGAAGAAAGGATCAACATCAACTACACCGCGCAAGTATCTCACTGTCGCGCAAGTACACTTGCGCGACGCCCTTGGTCGCGCAAGTCACTTGCGCGACCTAAGTGGTAACCGCCCGGTAACCGCCCGGGGTCTTCTCCTGCCTATAAATAGACCCTGTGGGCCCCCCATTTGAGAGGAGCTTTTTCGAGAAACTCAGATTGAAGTTCCCGACGCCCAAGTCTCTTCTCAAAGCTTCCGGAACACTTCTAAGGTAATTTCTTACCTAGAACGGAAGATCTAAAGAGAGGGAGGAAGGCCTAAGTGTTGAAACTCATCAACACTTGTGTGCCTGAATGGCCATCCCTTAAGGGAATTGATCATACTTGCGCGCCGACTTATTCCTTCAATAGAATTTGCACGTCCCTTTTCTGGAAGAACATCAAGAGGATTCTAAAGGGTTTAATAATGAGTCGCTCAAGTATTTCAATGCTGGTTGAAAATCGTGCAATTACACCATGTGTCGCGCAGGTATACCTGCGCGACCAATACTTGCGCGCCCACGCAAGACTTGCGTGCCCACGCAAGACTTGCGCGCCTTTCAAGACTTGGGCGCCCCTACCTTTTTGGGTGCCCATCTTGCCCATTTTACCCCTCTTAAGCCATTTCACCTTTCCTATTCAAGATTCAGTCTTCAAGATACTCTTCAAATCTATTTATGGTATGATTTCTTGATTTGACTTCCTTATCTGAAAGGAATTCGGTGGAATATCTCTCAAAACCTAGTGATTTATACATCTTTATGTCACCAAAGATTGAGAGTTTGTTCATTCAACCTCATCCTTTAAGATGAGAGAATCCTTAACCTGGGTCTCCTTTTTAGGAATAATCCCCAGTTATAAATCCTTTAAACTTGGGCATCTTCCTCAGGAGTAAGCCCCAAATTCTTAAAGTTCCCAAACTTGGGCATCCTCCTCAGGAGTAAGCCCCAAACCTTAATTCCTTAACTTTGGGAAACCTCTTCAGGAGTAAGCTCCAATCACAATCCTTTAATATGGGCATCCTTCTTAGGAGTAAGCCCCAATCTCAAATACCAGGCATCCTTCTTAGGAGTAAGCCCCAATTCCCCTAACCTGGGCCTCCTTTTCAGGAATAAGTCCCAGTCATAATTTTGGGCATCCTTCTTAGGAGTAAAACCCAATCATAAGTCCCCTCCTAATTTGGGCATCCTCCTTAGGAGTAAGCCCCAAAATTAGAGTATTCAAATCTCCATGAAGCACATATACCTTTATGGACCCTGTTCATGGATTTTCTCCCTAAAAGTAAATCCTAAACCTTCATCTATTTGGGCAGTCATACATACATAAGCCCCAAACAATTTCTTATGATTGCATCTTTCATGGCACAATTGTCTAATTTTTACCAATACCTCTTGTTTCTCACACCGAGCATGACTCACGTGAGCTTAGAGTGTAAAAGTAATTATGACATTCTTCTTTGAGCCATCAATCATAAACATCATACTCCATTACTCGAACTACGTGGGTTCTGATTCCTTTTCCAAAACAAAGGATACGTAGGTAGCCCATTTATGGGTTCGATCCCAACTTTGAAATAATCCTTGTCCTTCTGAATGACGATAAACTTCAAGTGCCCCACTGAGTGGCTTTAAAACCAGCCTGGTCATCATAATGACCAAGAGACTTTTATATAAATGTTTTGAAGGATACAATTGACCAAGAATCTCAATAGATGATTCTCTATTGATGAAGAACCTCGAATACATATAAAAGATTCTCTAAATTTCTTGCATATTTAATCATTGATTGTTAAAACTAAAGGAAAGCTCATTTTATACTTGGTAATGTAATAAGGATTCACGAACATAACTTAAATCTATAAAGAGAGTCCCGGAGTAGACAATAATTCCCCTCAAAAAGGTGTGATGAGTCTGACCTCCCATCCTCTCGACCAATGCAAATTCCTAAGCCTCATTAGTCCACAAACTAATGAGCGCCTACCTTTGGAAAGTAGGTCCAAACGGATGTGGAATCATTGGATGTTTCCGGTTCTACGAACAAACCCGCTAGAAACCGATCGGAACGTTTGAATCTCCCGTCCAGGAGGTCATCCCCGAAATCCGTGCGAAACAAAAAATGGTGAACCCGACGTGAATCTTTAACCAAGTTAAAGTGATGTTCTTATTATTTGTTAGGCCCCTTGGGCAAAAAAATCAATCATTGACATGTGCTCATCCAAAAGATGCAGCGGCCAGATTCATCTTGATTATGTCTGTTATATAGAACAGGCACTCTTTTCTCAAGATCTTCTGAAAAATGGCTTTTTTTAAATTCACCCCTGTGAATACTGCTGCTGTGAACACCTCTACTGTGAGGTCTGCTACTGTGAAAACCAATGCTTCTACTCTTGCTGGAACGTCGTCCACTCTGAGGATGACATCACCAACTCAGCGTCTTCAACGCTGGGTTTCTAATGTACTAGTTAAGGAGTACCGTCGCAATGGTACTATCCCAACTCTGGAGGCCGCTCGTCAAGCCCTCCAAGTTAACAACTCTACCTGGTCATCCGGACAATGGCGTCCAGCGATCAAGAAGCAGGCGGTGCTGACTACCGTCTCCAACTGTTTCGGGTCGTTATCCCTGGAACGCAATTTCCATTCACTCCCTTACTCTGAGGAAGTGAATGAGCAGGTCTCGCAGGGCCTTAATTCAAAAAGACAGGAGTCCTTCTCGAGGTCTCCCATCAACAATCGCCGCCAGACTCGTGTGGTAGTGTGCCCTCAACATGATGAGGGTACCAAATCCAGGCATTCAGATCAGGTTCCTCGAACCCGAGCAGGCAAGATGAACCGCCAGAGACGGAATCCGGTTAACAATGGGCAGGTTGTCATCCCTGCCATCTCCGGAGAAGTCCACCAACCTAACTTGGTGGAAAATAACGAGCAGGCACAATCACCTGTCTGTTTTAATTCTTTTGTCCAGCAGACTCGTATGGCACCATCACGCCAATCCTGCCAGGCAATTTCGGCGGAGTACCATAGGCAGGAACATGCACCTGCTTATACATCACCAGTTAGTCAGCAGGCTCGTCTGACTACATATGATGGATCTCGTCAACCGCGTTTGGCGAAGTGTAATCAGCAGGCACATACACCTGCTAATACTAATCAAGCCTACCAACAGTCTCGCTTGGTAGCGCACGGAGAAGTCAGTCGGAAAGCCCCGACGACAAACAGGAGGCAGACTCAACTCTCTACCTCCACACTTGAGTACTGTCAGGATTCACTGACAGGAAAAGGAGGACAGGAGCAGGCACATACACCTACTCCAAGCCCGGAATGGACGTATATCCCCGTTCTGGCGGCTGAAGTCACCAAACATATTTTTTCAATGGTGAAAGAGCAGAAGCAAATTCCTGTTCATATTCTGGATGCTTGCCAGGATATCATAACAGCTTCAGCATCATCTCAGGGACAGACACATAAATCTATCCCTAGCAGTGGAGTGACACATCAACGATTCACTCCGGAATAAAGACACACATCTGTTCCAGTCCAAGAGGGTTATGGGGAATACTCCCCCATATCATATGGACAACCAAGTCAGGCACATACACCTGATTTGAGTGGAGATCGTCAGCCTAACCTGACCATCTTTCCTGATCAGGCACATACACCTGCTCAGAGTAACCACTTTCGTCAACAAGTGGTTTCTAAAGTGAGTAAGAAGGCATCTAAGAAAAAGATCCGCCCAGCACAGTCAGGAGATCAAAGGCCAATCTGCAACAAGGCCTTGCTCGATGCTGGAGTTCTTGAAGCCCTCAGACATTTATCTGTCGGAATTCAAGATTCTACTCCCTCAGTTCCCAATAACGGGAACATTAATTTTGAAGGTCTTCAACAGACACTTCCTCATGAAGGCTTGCTTCATGAAAGTTCGGTCAATATTGAAGTTTCTTCTTCAGATGAGAGCCACAGGAACCCTCTGTGTGGTCAGAAGACCAAGGAGCAAGAGATTTCATCTTTTGCTGTAACCCATTATGGTGGTCCTCCCCATGATGATGAACTTCACTGCGAAAGTCCTCTCTGCAGTAGTGATTCACATTGCCTGGAAAATACTCCAGTGGATAATGTAGTGCCGAGAAATCCCTCTTATCTTGAGGCACTTGCAAATGCGAAACCAGTCATGTCTGATGCTTTATCGCTAACAAGTAAAATAATTTCTCAATCAGAAGATAGCGCAGGGTGTAGGTCATTCTCCGAACCACCCCTAAGTCATGCATCTTATAGTTTGATTAATGATCTCTCTACCAATCTTGTTGAATCCGATGAAGCAACAAGGAAACACCAACTCTGGTCAAAACAGGTAGAAGAATCTTCATTTAATGATAAAGAGGAAATGCTGAACATGAGGAAAAAACTGGCAAAAGGTGAAGTACCAGTCATGTTTTGACCTTTGGCTGACTCCCAGTACGACATTCCAAAGATGTTGACGGATGATGGAATCCATGATATTCGTCTCAACATATGGAAGACTCTTTGTCAATTGAAGAAGAAGGTATTATCTTATGATGAATATGAAAATCATCTTAAGATAATATAAGGGCTACAACGTCAGATTGATTTGGCATCTCTATCAGTCTCTCGGTATCCGAAGGGTGAAAAGCAACAGAGAACCCTTCAACGTTCATGCCTTGGCGCACTAAGAAAATTGCGTCAGTTAATTTCCAATGCTCCATCTGATGTTCATATCAGAGGATGGGGTGTTCACGGAGCACTACATTTCACAGTGCTTTCCAGTCAGCAAAGCCCGCCGAAAATGGTCTCATGCAATGTTATTGCCCATGGTCGGCCACAGTCAATGGGATTTGTTCATAATCAAAAGCTTTCTCAAGAACAGGCTTCAACTAGTTCCTCTCAAAATCAAGTATATAGAGAACAAGTTGTTGAATTGCTCCTATATCAAGCAGGCGAGAATATTGCACAAGCCTCTCGTCTGGAGCAAACACGTCATCAAATGACAGAAGTTTCAGAAATCATCCAACAGTCTGTTGAACCAGGTGATAAAAGTGGATACAGGTTAATGCATCCCGCTAATTTCCGAACTAAGATTCGCAAGATCAAGAGAGATTTTAAGAAGATCTCAGACATAGCATGTCAAGAGACACCCCAGCTTGTCAGACTGGGGACTTCTCTAACCCAACCCTCAGAGTCAACAAATGGGATTCGATGAGTTGAGCGGAAGCAGCAGGAACATCCCCAGTCCACCGGATTGGGGACTTTTTCAAATCCTCAATCCCTCCCTCAGAGAAAGTCAGTATTCTCTCGATTAGGGAATAAGCCTCAAGAGGAACGAAGAGCCAAGCTATCAGGAGATTCTCTCCAAGTGACGGTTCTCCAAGAAGTTCTTGAGGGATCAAGTCAAAGGAATTCCATGTCTCATCATGGACATGGAAGAAGAAAATATCACAGAAATTCTGATAGAAAGGATTCCATGCAATATGCATCCATTAATGTCATCAATGCCATTGCTGCTGATTCACCAGATGAGGCTCAATCAGAGGGATCAGACGAAGAGGTTCCTGCTCAAGAATTTGCACACACAGACCTAAATGAAGAAGGTGTGCGCACACGTAATCAAAGGCTTACCCAAAATCCGGGTATTCCTTCAAATAACCCACTTCCCCCTCTCCGAAAAGGATCCAATAAGGGGAAAGGAAAGAATCAGGTTACTTCTCATCCTTCCTCTGAAGGAGGTCAATCGCTCTCATTAGAGAAAAGGTTTGCACAACAGGAGGAAGAAATGAAAGAATTAAGAAGGTTGAATGCAGAACTACTTCAGAGTAGTCTTCTTCTTAAGAATGCTGAAGTCCGACAGCTGAAGGAATTTGTTGTAACTACTGAGATGGATCAGGAATATCCTCCTTTATCATTACACCCTCAGAGGTCTAATCCTACGGGTCAAACGCAACAACGGTTGGCAGCACTACCATCAGTTGCAGCACCAACCACCACGTCTGTCCAAGCTCCATTCATTGCACCTACCCAAAACCAAGTTCAACCTGATGTTTCTCAAAAGTTAATAACTACTATTGAGTCATTAACAGCTCGGTTAGAAACTATGGAAGGTAAACGGGCGCAAGTTCAACCTGAAAAGAAAGTTTACCCTGAATGGGTAGATTCAATTTCTCCTCCATCCAGTTTTGGAAACCCCGTTTTCCCTACTTTCAATGGATCAGGCGACCCTAAACAACATTTGACGCATTACGTGTCTTGTTGTGATCCTATGATGGGAACTCCAGAGCAGCAAGAAGCAGTGAAACTCAGATGCTTCATGCGAACCTTGCAAGGACCAGCTTTTGTCTAGTATACAAGCTTACAATCCCGGTCAGTCATCGGATGGGAGGATCTTCGTCAAAAATTCCTTCTTCAGTTTAGCTCAACTTTTCCAAAAACGACAGTTTTCGATATTACAAACTGCAAGCAAAGGGACAATGAAAGAGTCTCTGATTTCATTACTCGTTGGAAGGGATTAATGTATTCCCTGAGTTTAGCACTCCCTCAGGAGGAATTGTTTCCAATATGTGTGGCAAATTTGCATGACGAATTACACACGCCATTGATCCCTGTGAAATACACAGGAGGGTTTCGAGACCTTACTTCAATCGCTCAACAGATTGAAGATTCCCTTATACAGGCTAAGGTTAAATCTCGTATAATTCCATCAGCTCCTGGAAGGAGAATGGGTAAAGCGGAAACTGCTACAGTTATGCTTAAACAAGCACCTGTACCTATTTCTACTTCAAAACCTTCATCTTCTCGAAGGGCTCCACCTCCTGAACGCCAACAACAAAGGTTGTTTCGTCCAAATGATCAAAGAGATCAACGACGAAAACAATTTGAGGATTTGAAGAGTAAAACATACTCTTTCCGAAGTGAGCAAGTTCCTGGTTACTTCATTTCAGCTCTGGAAAATAATTTGGTTCAATTACCAGTGCCCAAGAGGCCAAACAAGGAAGGAGATGAAGACCGTCCCAATTATTGTCCCTTTCATCAAATGTTGAGGCATCCCATCCAGGAGTGTTTTGTCTTTAAAAACCTCCTGCAAAAGATGGTAGACTTGGGACAAGTCAAATTGAAGGGTTCTTCAGCTCATGTAGCGTGTATTACCACTACAGATCCAGAGGAAGGAGGCGAGTGGCAGGAAGTCAAAAGAAAAACTGCGAAAAAAATATGATGATTGGATGGTCAGAAAGACAATCAATCGGACCCATTCCATTTTTCGAACACAATTGAAGAAGACAATTGTGTCTCCTACAAAAGCTGTAGTAAAGCCTCCATCAAAAGACAAATCCTCAAAAGGGAAGCGCAATTCAAAGAAGAAAGAGGAATCAGAAGAAGATGAGTATGTATCAAAGCCTAAATTGTCTTTGACTCTGGCAGATTTCATGCCATCTACTTCAAAGCCACGGGCACCGTCCCACCAAACGGCACAGCCTAAACAGGCTAACCAGGCAGAGTCTTTATCAGACAAAGAGTTAATCTTTGGTTCTGTTAATATGATTCAATTAACAGATCCATATTCCAGTCTTGATAAGCCTGAATTCCCTGTAACAAATAAGGGAATCCGAGGAAGTTCTAGAGGTTCAGGATACAGGGGAAGACGTGGATCTTTTGGAAGTCACTACTCTAATTTTACCCCTGATAGCACTGTATATGCAGCAGAAACTCGTGGTAGAGCCCTTCAGCGAGCTCAAAAAGAACAAGCAAGATCTTCTGCCAATGGCCAACTCAGTTTTGGCACAGTTATTTTGGAAGACCGATTAAAGGTTCCATCTTCTTTATCTCAGCAAGTAAATGGATCTAATCAGTCTAATCTTCCAAAACCAAGGATGTTGCTAACTTCAATACAAGATGCATCAGCTTCCAAAGCATCTACTTCCAAGGTACCTGCTAAACCGCATATTCCTATTGGGAAACGCAGACCTCTAGATCAAAAGTATGATATATTGAAACACTTGGCCCAAGTACCAGCCAAGTTATCAATTTTGGATGCTTTGAATCTGTCAAAAGATCTTCGAGAAGCACTCATCAAAGCTTTGTCAAGTCCTCGGGAGTTTGAAGCTGAAATTGCTGCAGCTGAAATCTATCACATAGAGAATAATCCTGCAGAATTCCATGCAGTGATATCTTTTACTGATAAAGATGAAGATGATATTGTGCATGGGCACATAAAACCTTTGTACTTATCTGGAAAAGTCAATGGTATAGATGTTCGAAGATCTTTCATTGACAATGGTTCAGGAGTCAACCTCATGCTCATTCGTACACTTCGTCGATTGGGCCTCACGGAATCTGATTTATCTCCTTCTACCATGATGTTACAGGGATATGATAAAAATGAACAAGAACCACTGGGAGAAGTTACACTCAGAACTCAGTTTGGAGATCTTGTATCCAATTCGGATTTCATGATTGTTGATTAAGACTCAGCTTTCAATATCTTGCTTGGAAGACCCTGGCTACATCAGCATGCAGCTATTCCTTCATCATACCATCAATGTCTCAAATACTGTTTCGATGGTCAAGTTGGAACATTGTATGGTGATAAGGCCCCGTTCAAGACATGTGAGTCTCAATACATTGAGGCTGAATTTTATCACATGAAGGGAATAGAAAAATCTACAATGAAGGAAATTACCAAAGTTAATGCTCCATATGGTTTGGAGAAAATTCCAATAAATCCATTTTCACATGTGAGTACAGATTATGTGTTACCTATCAGTCAAATTGAAAAAACAGGCCCAAATAAAAATACTCTTATGAAAAGATCCATAATGTCAATTATGGCGATCGAGCCAGACAACATGGGAGAAATTGGTAACCTACCAAGCAGTGATGAAAGCATAAGTGGTGACGTTTTCATTTCATCTGCTGAAGTACAACAAGTCTATACTTCGCTAATCAGGCCGGAAGAAGTTATAGCAACAATAGAGGTGAATAATGATTTCTATTCTCAATCCATCATCTCCTCTTTATTTCCCAAAGAAGACCCTTTATCATCAATAGGGTCGGAAATGGAAGCTTCTTCTTCAAAATGTGAAAATTTTGACATCTCTTATGATCATGAGAATTTCGTTTTTTCATCTACTTTGCAAGTAGAAACGGAAGAAATAACACATGATGAAGAGGAAGAGGAAGATCTTAGAGATGCTCCTCCAACATTTGAAGAGGGTATCTCTACCACTGTGGATGAACTCAGAGAAGTAAATCTGGGTACAGAGAAAGATCCACGCCCCACTTTAATTAGTGCGGCCATGACCCTTGAAGAGCAAGAGATGTATATTTCTTTTCTAAAGCAAAATAAAGATATTTTTGCTTGGAATTATACAGAAATGCCTGGGCTTGATCCTGATGTTTCTAGTCATCATTTGGGTTTACCAAAAGAACATCGAGGTTTTAAGCAAGCCGCGAGAAGAACACACCCAACCTATGCTTCCAAAATTGAAGCTGAAGTGGATAAGCTGATCAAAGCCAACTTCGTTAGAGAAGTTCAATATCCCAATTGGTTGGCTAATATTGTCCCTGTAAAGAAGAAGAACGGACAAATTAGGGTTTGCATCGATTTTAGAGATCTTAATCGGTATTGTCCTAAAGATGATTTCCCAGTTCCGATTACAGAACTCTTAATTGATGCGACGACTGGCTATGAAGTACTTTCTTTCATGGATGGATATTCCGGATATAATCAGATCTGAATGGCCCCAGAAGATGAGGAATATACAGCCTTCAGAGCTCCTCAAGGTGTGTTTTGTTACCGGGTGATGCCCTTTGGTTTAAAGAATGCAGGTGCAACATATCAACGTGTCATGCATCGTATCTTCAAACCTCTTTTAGGGAAGTTTGTTGAATGCTATGTAGATGATTTGGTGGTTAAATCCAAACAACGTTCTAATCACTTGGCTGATTTGGAAGTAATATTCCACAAGCTTCGACAATATAATTTGAAGATGAACCCCTTAAAATGTGCTTTTGGGGTAACCTCGGGAAAATTCATCGGCTTTGTTGTATGCCATCGTGGTATTGAAGTCGATCCTGAGAAGACCAAATCAATCCTTGGTATGTCACCTCCTCAGAATTTGAAAGAATTAAGAGGACTTCAAGGAAACATAGCCTATATTCGGCGTTTCATCGCCAATTTGGCAGGAAAAAGTTTACCCTTTACCAAATTATTGAAGAAAGGAGTCACTTACCAGTGGACTGAAGAATGTCAAGAAGCATTTGATGTTCTCAAGAAATACCTCTTGAGTCCACCAGTACTCATGCCACCTGTTGAGGGTAGACCGCTTATCCTCTATGTGACAGCTTTAGAGCGATCATTGGGTGCCTTTCTCGCTCAAAAGAATGATGTTGGGAATGAAAATAGTCTCTACTATCTCAGTAGAACTATGCTTGAAGCAGAAACCCGCTATTCAAGTATTGAAAAGTGCTGCCTAGCATTAATCTTTGCAGTTCAGAAACGGAGACACTACCTGCAACATCACGAGGTCCAATTGGTATCTCGTAATAATCCGCTCAAATTCATCCTTAGTCATCCAATGCTTACAGGATGTCTGGAAAGGTGGGCAGTTATTCTATAGCAGTTTGACATTCAGTATGTGTCTCAAAAGGCAATTAAGGGCCAAGCTCTGGCTGATTTCCTGGCTGAACATCCTTCAGTGGAAGACACGAATTCAGATATCGAACTCCCTGATGAGGAAGTTTTCTCTATTCAAGAGAGTCCTCAAACATGGGAAATGTATTTTGATGGTGCTTCTAGAAGTCCAACAGGGAAGAAAATGGAAAATCCTAAATTCAACAAAGTTGGTTTAGGAATTGTGCTCATTTCTCCAGATAAGGTAGTGTTACCTTATTCCTTTTTGTTGTGGGAAGGTGGTACCAATAATGAAGCTGAATACCAATCTCTCATTACAGGCTTGGAGTTAGCGCTTCAAGCACAAGTTAATCACTTAAAGGTGAAAGGTGATTCAGACCTGGTAATCAAACAAGTCAATGGGGATTATGCCATCAGAAAAGAAGAATTAATCCCTTTGTATGATTACGTCAGAGAGTTAATGTCGGAATTCCCTTCAGAACCGACATTTTCTTATGTCCCAAGATCACAAAATGCTCAAGTTGATGCACTGGCTAATATATCCACAGCTTTAGCAGATCCAAATCGGGACGAGACAACCATCTGTATTGCCCACCGTCGTGCAATTTCACCTTATGTTCAAGTCAGAACAGAGGAAATTAATGAAGTTAGTCCCATTCCTGAATCGTATGGTCATACTACAGGATGGATGTCACCTATCAGAGAATACCTTCAAAATGGAACACTTCCACCTGATAGAGACGAGAAAGAACAAATCCGGCGACGTGTGGTCAATTTTACTCTTTATGATAGCCCAAACCACCTCGAGAAAATTCTCTACAAATGTGGTTTTGATGGAGTTCTCTTCAGATGTATTGATGGTGAAGAGACAATGGCTGTCATAAAAGAAGTGCATGCAGGAGTCTGTGGTGCCCACCAGTCTGGACATAGACTGTCTGATCAAATTTGAAGGCTTGGATACTTTTGGCCTTCAATGATACAAGATTGTGTTAATTTCACAAAGAAGTGTCATTCATGCCAAGTATATGCCAAATTCATTCATAAACCTCCAGAGTTTCTTCATATAGCTAAAAACTCATGGCCATTTTCCACATGGGGAATGGATGTGGTGGGACCTTACCCTTCAGCTACGGCCAAGTAGTTTAAGTACATTCTTACTGCTACTGATTTCTTTTCCAAATGGGCAGAGGCAGTACCTCTCAAAGAAGTCAGTTCTAAATGCATTGTTAGCTTCATCAAGTCTAACATCATTACTAGATTTAGTGTCCCTCATACCATATTGATGGACAACGGCACCAACTTCTGTTCTTCTGAGGTAAAGAAATTGTATCAAGAATACAACATTAAGTCCAACCATTCATCTCGATATCATGCGGCGGCTAATGGCCAGATAGAAGCCTTCAACAAGACACTTTCAAATATACTGCAAAAGATGGTGGATAAATATAAGAGGTCATGGCCTGATAAACTCTTTCATGCTTTATGGGCTTATCGGACTACCACTCGCAATGCAACGCGGTCAACTCCATATTCATTGGTATATGGAACAGAAGCAGTCTTGCCAATTGAAGTTCAATTGCCCTCACTCAGAATAGCAATTTTTGATCAGTTATCTACAGATGAGCAATCCCAAAAGCGGTTGAATGAATTCGAACAGTTAGATGAGAAAAGATTGTGCACTTTGCACCACTTGGAAATCTATCAGAATCGAATAGCATGAGCTTTTAACAAAAAATTTCATATTCGTTCATTCATTCAGGGAGAATTGGTATTGGTTCTCAGAGCACCAATGATACCAGGAAAGAAGCCTCCCAAGCTTGAACCAAAATGGGAAGGACCTTATTCAATACATAAGGTCTACTCCAATGGAGCGTATTCTCTAATCTCAATGGATGGAGAACACATCACGACTCCAACTAATGCCAGATTTCTGAAGAAGTATTTTGTATAAACAAAAAATATTGTTCCCAGAGCCAAAACAGTCACATTGGTTCATATTATGTCCTACATGACACTAAACTGTATTATGTCCTATCTACATGACGTTAAACTGTACATAAGTTCCTTATTTGTCCGAGATGACATTAAACTATATTGTGTCCGAGATGACATTAAACTATATTGTGTCCGATATGACATTAAACTATATTGTGTCCTAGCAACATGACATTAAACTGTGTGGCACTTTCATCGTCCAGCATGACGTTAAACTGTGTCAGTTCCCTTATCGTCCAACATGACGTTAAACTGTCACATTGGTTACTATTATGTCCTACATGACACTAAACTATATTGTGTTAAACTATATTATGTCCTAGCAACATGACATTAAACTGTGTGGCACTTCCAGCGTCCAGCATGACGATAAACTGTAAAAAGTCCCCAGAACTGATATCCTCATATTGGTTCACCTCAGTCCTAGCTACATGACTTTAAACTGTACAGCAATGTTCTATTGTCCAACATGACGTTAAACTGTATAAATGTTTATTGTCCAACATGACGTTAAACTATAACAGTTACTTGAATTGTCCTACATGACATTAAACTGTTAAAAAGTTTCCAGTTCGTCCTTGCTATATGACGTTAAACTATACAGCAATGGTCCAGTATGACTTTAAACTGCAACTTCGTCCCACACGACATTAAACTGTGAAAAAGTTCCCTAAACAGTCCAGCATGACCTTAAACAGCATCATCCCTGGTCCATGTATATGACCATAAACTATTTGCAAATCCCTTATGTCCAGCAAGACGTTAAACTGTGACGTCCTAACTACATGACGCTAAACTGTATAAAAGTCCCTCACGTCCAGAAAGACGTTAAACTATATAATCATCAAAGGTCCAGCATGACATTAAACTGCACCATCCACGGTCCATGCATATGACCTTAAACTATTTGCACTTTCGTCCAACATGACGTTAAACTGTAGAAAAGAACTTGTCCCCGCAACATGACATTAAACTTTGCAGCACCAGTTCGTCCTTGCTATATGACGTTAAACTATACAGCAATGGTCCAGTATGACTTTAAACTGCAACTTCGTCCCACACGACATTAAACTGTGAAAAAGTTCCCTAAACCGTCCAGCATGACCTTAAACTGCATCATCCCTGGTCCATGTATATGACCATAAACTATTTGCAAATCCCTTATGTCCAGCAAGACGTTAAACTGTGACGTCCTAACTACATGACGCTAAACTGTATAAAAGTACCTCACGTACGGAAAGACGTTAAACTATATAATCATCAAAGGTCCAGCATGACATTAAACTGCACCATCCACGGTCCATGCATATGACCTTAAACTATTCGCACTTTCGTCCAACATGACATAAATGGTGTGTTATTTTGTCCCTGCTACATGACACTAAATTGTGCAGCACCAATAGTCCTAACTGCAAGACTTTAAACTGCATAGTCCCTTTATATTTCCTACATGACATTAAACTGTGCATCGTTAAGGTTATTGTTACCTCTTGTTTCTCACACCGAGTATGACTCACGTGAGCTTAGAGCGAACATCAACCATAACACTCCCTTTGGGCCACTAACCATGTGTAAGTCCCAACAACATTTTAATTAGATCGTTGTGCCCAAGAACAACTTGATCATTAATTCATTCTTTAATTGAACTACACAGACTTTGATCCTTGCCCTCCAGGCTGGGTATGTAGGCAGCCTCCCAGGGTTCAAGCCCAAAAATAATATCTTCACATCGGTTCACCACCATATCATATGATGTTGATTTGTGAAACCGCCTCTAGAATCAATATTTTTTTACATTGATTCACTTTCTTCCTTGTTATACGACGTTAAACTATACAACACTTTTGTCTGGTACGACAATAAACTACAATATTCTTTGATCTCCTCACTTGAGAGAGAACTATTATTAACATTTATTTTTCAATCATGTTTCATTTCAAAAAGACTACGTGCATACATGGTAATGCCTAAATTTTTTTATCTCAGGTTAAACCATCATTGCACTAAATTCCCCTTTCACCCTTCACATGTACGAACCAAATTTGTACAAAGGGCATTTCTAGAACTACGTGGACTTGATTCCCATCCTTATGGGATACGTAGGAACATTCGAGTATCCCTCGAATCCAGTCCCAAGTCTTTTGGGCCTAACCCCAAATTTCACTTTCAGTCCCTTGGCTGAAAAGTACTCATGAAAACACACACTGTGTATTCATTATTATGGTCCGAATTCTATGACCCTAAACTAAGATCACTCATACTTTCGTCCTGCACGACGTTAAACTGCATTTCAAGAACTACGTATGGCTTGATTCTCATTCTTATGAGATATGTAGTGAAGTCCAAAATTTCAATTCAGGACCCAGCCACAACATGATTATGGTTTTCATTGACCTATGTATCTCTATATACATTGGACAATACCCATATTTATGTGTTATAATCCTAACCTTAAATATTTTCAGATCTTCATAACCCTTTTCATGACTTCTAATCACAAAAATGTCAAACTTCTGAGAATTCTTTTGCCTGACTATGCAGCACGTGCCCATAGGTGGCCTTGCATAAACAGTCCACATAACAGACTTGTCAGCCGAAAGATGCTATTTATTTGACCATGCAGCCAATGCCCTTAGATGGCCCTGCATATTTCAACCCCCTAACGAGTTTTGTTAAATAATAGTAACTTCATTCTTGGGAAGAATGCCTCTTTTGTCCTTATTTGTCTTAAACGACAGTATGTAGGGATCCGCAAAAAATAGCCATCCTTAACATATTTGTCTCATATCCTTTTTCATGATCTGAAAGTATTCAAGTCTATGGTTTATTCTTCTTCCCTACGTTTGGGTCCGACCTTCTTAGGAGTGATATTCATCTAGTTCTTCGATATTATTGTTCGGAAATATCTTCTCCATATTCAAGTACCTCTTTTCATACAACAAACTCTATACTTTAGAAAATTTGAATCTCCATAAACTTTCACTGGCTTCTGTGCACTAGGAAAGTAAATTTATGAGATTTCTTTTGCCTGACTATGCAGCACGTGCCCATAGGTGGCCTTGCATAAACAGTCCACATAACAGACTTGTCAGCCGAAAGATACTATTTATTTGACCATGCAGCCAATGCCCATAGGTGGCCCTGCATATTTCAACCCCCTAACGGGTTTTGTTAAATAATAGTAACTTCATTCTTGGAAACTACTTCTTCTAATGCCTTTTAGCTCTTTTTCATATCATTCCTCGGATTCAAATATTCTTAAGCCATAGTTTACATATTTTTTCCTCATACTCAAGTATGGTAATATGTTTTCAGATAAATTGTCAAGGAATTGAATCCATTTTAATCCATTTTGGTCAAAGCTATTTCGACCTTAAACATTATCCCCTTTATGTCTGGCATGCATGACTTTAAACTGCCCACAAAAGACAAAGGAACTCTGAATAAAAGTCAAGTTCCAGCTCACTAAATATACATTTTTTGTATGATTTAGGTAATATTGAGCAATTAAAAGGTTCAAAGTTTGTATAATTATTTGTAATAATCCTAGTAAAAATCAAACTATGCTTACTAGGCCCATTGGATTAAGTAAATTTGAAGCAGGTAATAAAATAATGCAGGTACAAATGATTGAAGATGAAAGTGTTTTTCATTGATACACAAGAGTTAGAAGGACATCCACAGACTGGAGTCTCTTCTCTTCTTCAAGAATTACAAGAGGATCTCAACATAACACTTCATTTGATTTACGGCATCCCAAGCTTCATCAGCAACCACCTGGAATTCATTCATTTAACTGGATACAAAAAGAGATGCAGTGATACCAGCTCTTCTTGGAACAATTGTAAGAGGATGTTCTTGAGTGCGGTTTGAGAAAATTTTCTGCTGATCAAACAGTGACTCTGTTTCTGTCCAAGAGACTTGGAAGATGGATACATGGATTTGAGAATGGAGCATTGGAAGTAAAGAGCCATTTGGAGAGAGTAATCTTTTCAGATGTTGCTCTAATACCATGTTTGTCTTCTCTCCACCAACCAGTAGTAGAGAAAATTTCATCCCATGGGTTTGCCATTTTCATATCTGCAAGGAAATGGCATTGAAGGAGAATTTGAAAGTTCACACCATTGTTGTTGCTCTTAATGCACAGCATAACCGAAATGAAGAAGTAGCAGTGCAGCTGCATTTTAGGTGTATAGTTGTTTGCATTTGGAACATTGACTCCTTGCAAGTGACCATGACCACATAGAGACAGGTAGATGCTCTGTGGGAAATTAAGATGATATTTCTTCAAGTACTTAGCCAAATCTGGGAGAGTGTTGTTGCAGATATCATAGTAATCATGGCCAATGATGTTCATCATGTCATCAATCCGCTTGCTATCCAGTTCATCAGCCATTCCAATTCCCTTGGGAACCACTGAATCTGCACAAAAGATGAATAAACTAACTCTTAAATAGGTTTATTTTTCATAAAATTTGTGAAAGAAATTTGAAAAAATGGATAAGGCATTAAGTCACGCAAGTCTAAAAAATGACGCGCAAGTATTTCGTGTGCCGCGCTAGTTTTTGACGCGCTTGTATAAACCGCGCAAGTACAGATACCTTTACAGTAGCGTGACATCAAGGAAAACACTAGAAAACAGAGCAACCTACGCGGCTAAGGTGACCTGCGCGGCGAGAGCTCGAAGGTATGAAGTCTGGAAATCCGGATACTTGTACGGAGGTGAGGCCATGTATTTATAGGCCAGGAGGCCTATCTGCGCGCCGTATCCAGAGAGCTTAAGGCCTGCGCGACGCAAACTTGCGCGCCGCCCTCTGTGCACTGAAGACTTGCGCGCGCCCCTTTTCCTTTGGATGGATTCGATTTCCTCAGAGTCAAATCCTCATTTCTCTCCGGATCCAACTTTGAGGGAGGAATTTTGTTGACGCTCCTTTCGTCACAGAATCTAAAGATCGGAAAAGGGAATATCTGGGCTCAAAGTGATTCATCCTTTGAAGAAAACATCAAAAATCGACAAAGGCAGGAAGAAAGGATCAACAGCAACTGCACTGCGCAAGTATCTCACTGTCGCGCAAGTACACTTGCGCGACGCCCTTGGTCGCGCAAGTCACTTGTGCGACCTAAGTGGTAACCGCTCGGTAACCGCCCGGGGTCTTCTCCTGCCTATAAATAGACCCTGTGGGCCCCCCATTCGAGAGGATCTTTTTCCAGAAACTCGGATTGAAGTTCCCGATGCCCAAGTCTCTTCTCAAAGCTTCTGGAACACTTCTAAGGTAATTTCTTACCTAGAACGGAAGATCTAAAGAAAGGGAGGAAGGCCTAAGTGTTGAAACTCATCAACACTTGCACGCCTGAATGGCCAGCCCTTAAGGGAATTGATCATACTTGCGCGCCGCCTTATTCTTTCAATAGAATTTGTGTGTCCCTTTTCTGGAAGAACCTCAAGAGGATTCTAAAGGGTTTAATAAAGAGTCGCTCAAGTATTTCAATGCTGGTTGAAAATCGCGCAAGTACACCATGTGTCGCGCAGGTATACCTGCGCGACCAATACTTGCGCGCCCACGCAAGACTTGCGCGCCTTTCAAGACTTGTGCGCCCCTACCTTTTTGGGTGCCCATCTTTCCCATTTTACCCCTCTTAAGCCATTTCACCTTTCCTATTCAAGATTCAGCCTTCAAGATACTCTTCAAATCCATTTATGGTATGATTTCTTGATTTGACTTCCTTATCTAAAAGGAATTCGGTGGAATATCTCTCAAAACCTAGTGATTTATACATATTTATGTCACCAAAGATTGAGAGTTCGTTCATTCAACCTCATCCTTTAAGATGAGAGAATCCTTAACCTGGGTCTCCTTTTCAGGAATAATCCCCAGTTATAAATCCTTTAAACTTGGGCATCTTCCTCAGGAGTAAGCCCCAAATTCTTAAAGTTCCCAAACTTGGGCATCCTCCTCAGGAGTAAGCCCCAAACCTTAATTCCTTAACTTTGGGCATCCTCTTCAGGAGTAATCCCCAATCATAATACTTTAATATGGGCATCCTTCTTAGGAGTAAGCCCCAATCTCAAATACGAGGCTTCCTTCTTAGGAGTAAGCCCCAAGTCCCCTAACTTGGGCCTCCTTTTCAGGAATAAGTCCCAGTCATAATTTTGGGCATCCTTCTTAGGAGTAAAACCCAATCATAAGTCCCCTCCTAATTTGGGCATCCTCCTTAGGAGTAAGCCCTAATATTAGAGTATTCAAATCTCCATAAAGCACATATACCTTTATGGACCCTGTTCATGGATTTTCTCCCTAAAAGTAAATCCTAAACCTTCATCTATTTGGGCAGTCATACATACATAAGCCCCAAACAATTTCTTATGATTGCATCTTTCATGGCACAATTGTCTAATTTTTACCAATACCTCTTGTTTCTCACACCGAGCATGACTCACGTGAGCTTAGAGTGTAAAAGTAATTATGACATTCTTCTTTGAGCCATCAATCATAAACATCATACTCCATTACTCAAACTGCGTGGGTTCTGATTCCTTTTCCAAAACAAAGGATACGTAGGTAGCCCATTTATGGGTTCGATCCCAACTTTGAAATAATCCATGTCCTTCTGAATGACGATAATCTTCAAGTTCCCCACTGAGTGGATTTAAAACTAGCCTGGTCATCATAATGACCAAGAGACTTTTATATAAATGTTTTGAAGGATACCATTGACCAAGAATCTCTATAGATGATTCTCTATTGATGAAGAACCTCGAATACATATAAAAGATTCTCTAAATTTCTTGCATATTTAATCATTGATTGTTAAAACTAAAGGAAAGCTCATTTTATACTTGGTAATGTAATAAGGATTCACAAACATAACTTAAATCTATAAAGAGAGTCCCAGAGTAGACAATAATTCCCCTCAAAAAGGTGTGATGAGTCCGACCACCCATCCTCTCGGCCAATGAAAATTCCTAAGCCTCATTAGTCCACAAACTAATGAGCGCCTACCTTTGGAAAGTAGGTCCAAACAGATGTGGAATCGTTGGATGTTTCCGGTTCTACGAAAAAACCCGCTAGAAACCGATCGGAACGTTTGAATCTCCCGTCCGGGAGGTCATCCCCGAAATCCGTGCGAAACAATGGTAGTAAAATTACACCCTTAAAACATTAATTCTATAGAAATAGATCTTTGAAAATTGAGGTTGCATTTCATTTATACTATTTTAATTAAAAAGATATAGTATATAGACATATAGACATATGTATAGGTATATATGCTTTCAAAACCAAGAGAAAATAATAGAATCCCTTGATTCAGATCAGGTGAGGATGAGTGTTTCTGGAACTAAAAGAGAAAGAGAGAGCTTGGCGGATGGAATTTTTGGGTAACAACTTGGGTGAAAAATGAGGTTTTAAAAAAAATTCAATTGATGTTCCAAATTGACCATAACTAACCCTAAAAATATTAATTACTGCAAATCAATGAGTAATAGGTTGATTGACACCCTAAAATTATAAATAAAAAAAGAAACCATGGGGGAAATATAAGTCAGGGATGGTGATTGTTGGCTTAAAATAATCACCACCTTTGGAAATTAATCAATGCTTTGAGACTAAAGTAAATGTGGAGATAGTGGAATGATGGCATCACGAGAAAGATAGGATTGAGAGGGGTCAGTGTTTACAAGGTCAGATGGGGACTTATGTGGCTCCACGAGGAAAAAAAGAAAGAAGGAATGGACGATTTGGATTAAAACTGATCTGATCTAAGAGTTAGAATTAACCCTAAAAACATAATAAAGGGGGTTGTGAGGCTAAAGAAATGGATGAACTGATGAGGTCGTGGGTCTTGATCGGATAGTGCAGAATGATCAGCATGTTTTAAAAGAAGTGTATGGTTGAGAATAGATTGGGGCTGAATCGGACATCCCTGAGTGGTTTCATGGTTTTAAATAGGTTGAACAGTCTAGATCTAATGAGGTCAGATCAGGTGGTCGAGAAGAACGCGGCAATGAAAAATAGGTGATGGGGGTTCGAACGTTGAACAAGTGTGGATAGTCAGGATCTCGCGTGGTGAGATCAGATGGTTGAGATCGCGTGTCGTGGAAAAAATGAATCGAACATCAAAAGCCTGTGGGTTTGTAGGATGTCTTATAAACCTCGGAATGTGTTTCTCATGTTTTATGACACAAGCACACACACCATGGGGTCCTTATACATGGTACCTTGCCCACAGGCCTTGGACCACCCCTTCATACCCTCTCTTGTTCACCAGTGCACGGCCTGAGCTACCCTATGCCTGGCTCGAGCCTCTCCTTACACACAGTATTTCTCTTGTGCTTCTCAAGCACTATACTAAGCACCCACCCGGACCTTGAGTTCTTTTCCTATAAGGATGCCCTCGATTGGTGGGTGCTAAGCCAATTTTTTAGTGAAAATTTGTTACATAAATATTACAAAATACAAAAATTTGTATATCCTTATATGTTGAACTTAAAAAATTACTTATTTTCTTATTTTTGTATATTGGTCTCCAACTATTGTCATTTTTATAGTTACATTACTAATAAAACATTAAATGTTAGTAAATTAAAATTCATATTGGATTATTTTTTAAAATCCCACTATTAAAACACTAATGTTTTAAAAATCATGAATACCCATGTTTTATATTTAAAAATCCAAACATTACCTAATAACCCGTAATTAAAATCCATAATTTTATTTTATTTTTTTTAATATTATTTGAAAACATTTAAACACACCTAATGGCTAAAAAACATCAATGGTCACCTTCAAACCCATCGGTTATTTATAACGGTCACTTAAAGTCGTATAAATACTCGTTAGAGGTATTTAAAGGATCAAGATCATTTCTTATTTTAAGAGGATGTTGTCATACATTCCTTTGACTCTGTGTATTTTTTCTATTTTTCTAACTATTTCTTTTTTTTTGTAGATTCAAGGGATGAAGTCTACTTAATCGGTCTTATTATGATGTTGGGTGTTCTTTTGTTTATTCTATTAGGTCTTGCAATTAGTTTTCTTGAGTAATTGTAATTTCTTGTATCCATGTAATATTTAAGTGTTTGAGTAAAATTTTTCTCTTTGTCCTTAGTGTATTTGAATTAAAACACACTAATTTTCATTAAAACCAAAAACATAATAACTAAAAAAATTTATTTCAGTTATAATTAAGTTAAGGGCATTACATTCTCCCCCTATTAACAAAATTGTGCCTTCACAATTCTATTATACTCATACATTCCCTACTAGAAATGACCTTCTAACATCATCCTCGATTTCCCTACAAAACATATTTTATTATTATTAATTAATAAAATATGAATGAAAAGATTTAATTTATACCTTTACTAAGTCCACCACTATGGATAATCCACTAATGACCTCAGGTGGATTCCTAGGGTATTTTTTAGTTCCTCAATTTATTTGTCCCAAATACACCTTGAGAATCTAGGATCAAAGCCATACATAAAACACTCAGGTTTCCAAAGGGAGGCATGGGAGGTGTGGAGCTCAAAGATTTTGGAATGGAATCGTTCCTTATAAATTTGTTGAACTACTTCATTTCTAAAAGTTCTAATGTCATACAGTCTCCCATACATACTAAAACTCAAAACTTGGAACAGATAGGTTGCATGAATTTCACCTTCCATTATAGCTTCTTGAAATTTTCCTAAGTCTAGGTAATTCTTAAACATATTGAAACATAGGAAGAGAACTTCATGGTACTTTCTTCTATGCCTATATTCTTCAAGTTGTGCATTTTACATATGGTGATAGGAATAACTATCTTCTTGGTATAATCTATTGATATTTGGGTTGGTTGACACATGGTAGAGGTGTTTACAGGGCAGATGTAGGTTTGCAAAAGGATGGTATTCTTCTGAACATGATTTTACAATTATGGTCTCAAGTAGCTCAGTAGGAAGTGACAAGAGGTTAGTTGGTGAACCCTATCCTTCCATATGAAAATTTCAGAAAGGGATTTAACTTAAGAAAACATACTTAAATTAGAAGTTTCATTCTAATTTTTCAAAGTTCAATAGGTAGTTCTTCTGATACCAACTATAAGGACCCAGACCTCAGTTTCTCAGATTCTGTGCTAAAAATATGTTGTGTAAAAAAAATTAAGGAAGAACATAATAATTACAAAACATAATACATAACAGAGGATCTTTTACCGGCCTAGGTTTTGGAGAATAATAAATCCAGTAATACATTCAGATAAAAAAGTACAAAATTTAGTAAAAATTAAGCAAAGTAACATCAGAGGAATTATTCCACAATATAAATTCATAGTATCACTACCACTAAACCTATAAGAATAAATTAAATACATAGGGTGAGAACAAAATTCCCAGTAAGGGGTTTTAAAACAAGACCATAAAGAAATAATTTTTATTTTAAAAAACATTTCTTTAAAATATATACTTTAAACCATTAAATTAACATTTCTCAAAAAATGTCATCATTATTTTCTTAAGAGATTATGAAATAGATTTTAGGATAAACTCATGCTCAAAAATTCTAAACATATTTAAGAGTTAAAAATCAAATGCATTATAAAATATGCATGCACTTTAATAGAAATGCATGAAATTCCACCTATTAGCTAGATAATGACCATACTTAATTATTTATGACATTCCAAGGGTGAGGAAACTAATTTACACATGAAATAATATTTCATCAGAATTTTCATAAACAATGATGTCATTTATTATCTAACACCTAATTCAAAACCATGAAATGATGGATAAGTTTCTAACATTATTATTAATCCTTTCAAATATATGATTTTCTATATAAGTATATACTTAAATATATAACATTTTACCATGTTGATTTGAAAATGTAAAACCAATTAACACATGTTCATAAGAGAATGATCATTAACCATGGATATTCCTCTAGTCGAATAATCACATGGACTTTCACTTACTAGATTCATAATGTGGGAATACATAATGTGGGAAATCATAACCATACCGTTAAGGCCTTGTGCTAAGACCATAAATAACCATACTATCAAGGCCTCATGCCAAGACCATAGTTTGTCTCATGAGACCTACCGATGCATCGAGAGGATATAGTGGGCCTCACATATCCCATAATAAGTCCAAAGAATTCCTCATATGTCTAATAAAAATATTTCTTTAAATCAAAGTGTCCCATACCACTTTGATTAATTTAATTTTGAATCATAGGTGAAATAAATTCATTGATAAATTATTGAGGTACATAATATTTAAACAATACAAAGTGTCTCATACCACCTTCAAAAGTTTAGTTATTAATCCATATATTATCATAAAAATATTCATCTCATAATTAAATTAATTTTCATTATTTTTAAGTCATAAATAAAATTAATAATGAAATAAATTCACATTTACTAAAAAATGAATATATTGTTTTGTCATCTTAAAATAATCTTAAACAATAAATAAATAGGTTTATCACATGAAATGATAACTTGTTTCACAATTTCACATAAAATGATAAGGATTATATCATGTAGTTGAGAAAAAAAAGTATACAATAAAGAAATTGGTTTCACACATGAAATGATAACTTGTTTCATAATTTAAAAAAAAAATAATAAGGTTTATCTCATGTAGTTGAGAAAACAAATTTTATAAGTGTTTAAAATCACTAGATGTTAGTTTGAAGGTTGAAAAAAACCATTTCTAAATAAAAGATAAAGAACATTTATACTTTTTTTATTCTTAAATGCTTATATATATATAACCATATATATATATATACTTATATAAGTGTATGTGGTTTATATACATAAAACTCTTTCAAAATTTTAGAACAAGAACCCCCCCATATGAACACACACCAAGAAAAAGTTGATAAATAAATGTAAATGTGTTTACTTGCGTGTAAGAGTATGCATATACTCATATATATGTATATCACTTTTATAAAAATAAATTTTGCAATGTAAGTTAATACATAAGTTTTTAAATATAATATTCATGGAAAAGAAACCCTTAACATATATATATATATATATACTGAAAATATTAAGTCTTATATGTGTATATACGCATGTATATACACATATATATACTATTTTGGTAAAAGATAATAGCATGGTAGTAAAATTACACCCTTAAAACTTTAATTCTACAGAAATGGATCCTTGAAAATAGAGGTTGCATGTCATATATATCATTTGGATTAAAAAGATATGGTATACACACATATAGACATATGTATAAGTATATATGCTTTCAAAAACAAGAGAAAATAATAGAATCTCTTACTTGATTCATATCAGGATAGGCTGAGTGTTTCTAGAACTGGGAGAGAATGAGAGATCTTGGTAGATGGAATTTTCAGGTAACAACTTGGGTGCAAAGTGAGGTTTTAAAAAAACCAAGTTTTCAATTTTTTCTGGATTTACCATATTTAACCCAAAGAATATTAATTATCACAAATTAATGAGTAACAGGTTGATTGATGCCCTAAAATTATAAAAAAAAAAGAAAAGAAACCATGAGGGAGATCTGAGTCAGGGATGGTGATTTTTGGCTTAAAATGATCACCACATTTGGAAGTAAATCAATGGGGTAATACTAAAGGAAATGTGGAGAGAGTGTAAAGATGGAATCATGAGATAGAGGGGATGGAGAGGGGCCTGCGGCTACAAGGTCGGATGGGGGATGGTCTGGCTCCACTAAGAAAAAGAAGCAATAAGGAATGGATGGTTTAGATTAAAACTGATCTAATCTAAGGGTTTGAATTAAACCTAAAAAATTTAACAAAGGGGGCTATACAGCTAATGAAATGGATGGATGGATGAGTTCATGGGTCTTGATCGGAAGACCCAGACTGATCAGTTTGTTTTAAAAGAAGTGGAAGATGAGATTAGATTAGGGTTGAATCGGATGACCCTAAGCAGTTGTGCGGTTTTAAATAGGTTGAACAGTCTATATTTAATGTGGTCAGATCAAATGTTTGACAAGAACACTATGATGAAAACACGCCGATGTGGGTTTGAATGTTGAACCGGTGTGGATGGTCAGGATCTCACGTGGTGAGATCAGATGGCTGAGATCACATGCCATGAAAAAAAATCCCACATCAAAAGCGAGTGGGTTCTGTGGCTTCTTTATAAACCTCGGTGTACGGTGCTCATGTTCGATGACACAAGAACATGCACCACGGGGTCCTTATACATGGTACCCCACCCCGTGGGCCTCGGCCCACCCTTATGTACCCTCTCCCATACACTAGTGTGCGACCTGGGCTACCATATGCTTGGATCGAGCCTCGCTTTACACATGGGCTTGCATTTGCGCTGCTCGAGTACTGTGTTAAATGCCTACCCAAACCTTGAGGGTTTGGCCTATAAGGATTCCCTCGGTTGGTGGGTGCTAAGACAATTTTTTAGTAAAAATTTATTACAAAAATATTACAAAACACACAAATATGTATTTCCTTATATGTTTAACTTACATACTTACTTATTTTCTTGTTTGTGTATATTAGTCTCCCACTATTTTCATTTCTATGGTCACGTTACAAATAAAAACATTAAATGTTAGTAAATTAAAATTCATCTTAGATTTTTTTAAAACTCCCACCATTAAAAAATCAATGTTTTAAAAAGCATGAATATCCATGTTTTATATTTTAAAATCCAAAAATAAACTAATAACCCATAATTTTATTTTTTAAAAAATATTATTTTAAAACATTTAAACACACCCAACGGCTAAAAAAACATCAACGGTCACCTTGAAACCCATTGGCTATTTATAACGGTCACCTAAATCCATATAAATACTTGTTCAAGGTATTTAAAGGATCAAGATCATTTCTTGTTTTAAGTGTATGGTTCTCTATATTCCTTTGACTCTATGTATTTTTTTTATTCTTCTCATTATTTATTTTTTGGTGGATTAAAGGGATAAAGTCTACTTAATAGGTCTTATTATGATGTTGGGTGGTCTTCTGTTTATTCTATTGGGTCTTTCGATGAGTTTTCTTGAGTAGTTGTAATTTCTTATATCCATGTAATATTTCAGTGTTTGAATAAAATGTTTATCTTTGTTCTTAGTGTATTTGAAATAAAATACACCAATTCACATTAAAACCAAAATAATAATAACTAAAAATAATAGTATTACAGTTATAATTATGTTCGGGGTGTTACAGCAACACACTCTCATTTGATCTTCGTTGTGGGACAATTGTTTGGTAGGGTACTATTTAAATTTAAAAAAGGCAGACACACACTGCATGTTGGACTAAACAAAATTGCAACACCCATCATATTTAACCATGATATAGGGTTTCTATATATGAGTCTTGTCACTCAAACTGGTGTCTCACCATTGAAGGATTCGGACCACATGAAGGGATCCCACACCATGTTTCCAAATTTCTTGAAATGAGTATTTTCATGGACAAGGGCGTTCTTATTGGAAACTAAAACTTATTTCATACCCTCATGAAATCATATCACACATCATGTATATCATTTTATACTTCCATGTGATATGAGATCAATCCCTATTATAACACCCAAAACATTTTATGGTATGTTTCTCTTAAATACTTTCAATTCATTAGATATCCTATATTCCATAAAGCACTGAGTCTCTTTGAAACAACACTTTTTTATTTAGTAGATAGTCATAACCTATCCAATAAACATAAATTTTCCACTTCTGTGTTTTGACTTTTGAAAAACAGACATACACGGTTGCGATTTGGGTGATATTTGGAGTCTAATAGAATCAACACAATTTTCAGTGAATAGTAACTTATGCTTATAAATAGTAACTTTCCCTTACGAATAGTAACGTAACCTTATTAATAGTAACACGATCCTTATTAATAGTAACCTTACCCATGAAAGTAATAATAAATCTAGGATCCTTAAAAATGAAAATGAATATTTTAAGTGTTGGTATTTTTCGATTAAAAATGATTTTAATTAAAATTTAAATTTATCATATTTAGAAAATTATCTTTTAAAAATGGAGTTCATTTTTGTATTTTACACTTCAAAGAATTGTTAGGGTGAATTTTTGGGATTTTTCTGAAATACTAGAATTTTTGTGAATAGTAAAATTTGTTAATTTATAAAATATGCTAAATAAATGAATTTCTGCACCCTACTTAAGTCATGGATGATGTAAATGGAAATTGGTTCGAACTAAAATTCACTTATTACTATTTTTTGTCATATTATAATCACTATTTCTTGTCTTATTAAAAAATAATAAAACTAATGATTAAAATATTAAGGAAACCCTCCTCCCCCACTATATAAACCACCCCTCACCCCCTATTCCACCCATACCACTCAAGATTTAATTCTTACCTAAGTTATTCCAAATACACTTCCCAAGACCTACCCTCACATCCAAGACCTACTGGTCTAACCAAAAGTTCAAAAACAAAGGCCTTAATGATATTTTCAAGGAGGAGTACTCAAGAGGTGAACCTCTCTTCCTTTTTCTTTCAACTTTATTTACAAGTTCTGTTATTTTATTTCTCTCTCCTCACCTCCCCTCATCCGAATGTTATGATAATTCCAATAAATTACATGAATTTTAATTATATTATTCTAATAGAATATTTCAACATCATCCCTATTTTCCCCCTCCTCTTATACAAAAAATGAAAACACCGTCTGAGATGTGTTAATTTATCACATTCAAGGATGAAAGGATTTAAATTTCTATTACAATATTCAAGACAGTTCATAAAAACTTTTTAATGGTTTAACCAGATATTAAAATATTTATTTTATCTTATTTAATGTTCTATAATCCTTACACACTCATAATATAAAAGAATAATATAAAACAAGTTCATTGTGCACAAAACTGCCAAGCTAATCCAAGCATTTCTCATTAAATTTTATCTAATGAGTCATCCTCATGGAATATAACCAAAATAATTATAAGATCATTTATATCTTTTTATTGTCACTAATAATATATATTAACAATTTTGTATTTTTAACCACATTTCAAATGAACTGCCATTCATGAATACAAGTAAACTGATCATGAAAACCAAGGAAGCAAATGCTTCCAAAAGAATAAAATTGAACCTATTAAACCCATAAAAAAGCAATTAATAAACCTAATAAGGTTATAATAAATAAATTAAATATATAGTAGGTTCTATGAATATTAATTAATGAAGCTAAATTTTATTATACAGGTCATTAAGATCAATCGAGAACACCTTCAGGCATAAGGTAAGGGGTTTCTCATCTCACTTTTATTTCTGTGAGATTTCCATTGTTCGCCACTTATTTCTTATTTGTGGTGTATGTGTACTACCATTTGATATATAATATCATTATTATATTTATTCTCATGGTATCCAATAACTCATTTTATGATTATTAATTAATGGTCATACGATACGATTGATTACAATGTGGTAATAGACTTTGTCTCAATTTCCTTTTTGTTGTGACTTACTTAGTATTGTGCACCTAATAATTATTATGTGGTGTACCTAATTCCTAATTGAGATCAGTTTTAATTTGAAATTTTATTTCTATTAAATATTCATATTCGTGTATCATTGATAAGATTATTTTCTGAGTCGTATACCATTTTACATACGGTGTTTATTTTGAATGTTGTTTTAACTGTGGAAATATTGAGGAATCTGTATTCTCTACTCTATACAAATATTGAAAAGGAATATTGATATTTTATTAAATATATTTATAAATAATTCTAGGGAGATTCCATGATGAGCGAGGCCCACTATAGCCCCTCGATGCATCGACAGTACTCATGAGACAAGTCAGTTGGCGAAAAACCATTCGATTTTGTTTCTAAAACAGAATGAGACGGCTATCGACCCACAAACTTAAATAGTTTCAACAGTATAGTGGTATCATGTTTCAGATACATGAATTCGGATTAATAATAATTCTCTTTATTCATTGTTATTTATTACTATCCATGAGGTTTTCACTATGACAAAATCTATGGATGCGGTTTCATTCTTAGTTTATTAACAGTGACAGTTTTTCAATAATTCATCATGACATATTAGTCATGTCTAATTGTTTATGATTCACTTATTATTGATTCATGATTCCACTATATGTAACCTTTACTGATCATTTGAGCTCACCCCTTTTCATTTTTTTACCTTCAACAGGTTATGAAGATGAGACAATTTATAGAGTTCTCGTAGATGTTTTTTGTTAGTTTTTGTTTTATATTTTTTTGTTATCATTCCCATTGTAATATGATATAAATGTGTGTATCTAGTTTCTTCAAGACTACTAAATAGATCATTTATTCGGGTTTTCATTCCTTGTAACCATGCCAATGTAATAAGTAATGCAACGAATACATACTTCCGGGGAAAGGGCATTACAGTTGGTATCAATGAAGGAACCCAACCTTAAGTGAGGTGCACTGCCTAGGTTGAGATATAGGGTCCACAATGAGGATTTTTTTCTCTAAAGAAAGGGTGAATGTAACACCCCAGAATGATAAAGGGTTAAATTACTAAAAGATGTGAATCATGTCAACAAGGTGCATCTTCCTTTTCAGGAGCCTACCTGATTAGAACTCCACAGTTAAGCGTACTTGGTCTGGAGCAGTGATTAGGATGGGTGACCTTTTGGGAAGCCTCCCAGGGTGAGTGTGAGTGAGGAAAAAAACACTATAAAGGACATATGTTGGCCTGTGGGGATAATCATTTGTCAAATAACCAGTTCGGGCATGTGGGTGGGCCCTAGGGTGGGGACCACATGTCTATAGGGAAACTAGTGGTACATAGCAGGATAGTACCCGATGAACATGTTAAGGCGGGGTATCTATGCTATCATTGGGGCCTAGTTGTTACATTTGGAATTAGAGAAAGTTTATTAGAAAACTTGGAAAGTAGATTTAGAAAACATAGATTAGGAAACAAACTGCTAAGATGGTCTTTGAGGATAAACATATAAGAACATCCTGGAATTTTGGTTAGGAATGTATTATGTGGATCTTTCAAGAAAATAAATCTATATCTGGATACTACAAGTGGGTGTGGTTCTGGAACAGATGTACCTTGGAGTGATAACTCTGACAAGGAGTTTCGGTCTTGGCAGGGGATATCCTAGTGCACGACAATGTGCCTTACTACACACCTGGTTTGATACTCTCATGGGATATGATTAGGATAATTCATGTTTTCTTTACAAACCATTATGAAGGATCTAAAAGTAAATATAAAAAATGTTTATGATTATGAGAATAGTTGTGGATAAATTTTCAGATTATCTTAAGTGTTTTCTAGTTAGAAATTATTAACTATGACCTAATTTAGTGTATTCTGTTATTTAGTGATGGCGCCTAATGGAAGAAGGGGAATCAATACCCACAGAAAATGTAAGGATTTCCCCACTGAGAAATTCAACACATTCAATATTGAAGTAGATCAAATCATGACCATATTGGGACAACTTACTCAGGCTATGATGAATAACCATGATACACCTATACTAGATCATTTCATGTGGCAAAAGCCCCCATCTTTTAGTAAAACTACTAATCTGGTGGTAGATGAGCTGTGGATCAAGTCCCTTGAAAATATATTTTTGTGTTTAAGATGCAATGAAAATGAATAGGTAGTACTGAAAGTATGTTCCCACAAGGGTGGTGCTGATCAATCCCTATCTGGATACTTCAAGTGGACGAGGTTTTGGCACAGATTTACCTTGGAGTGAAAACTCCGACAAAGATTTTTGGGCTTGACCCAGGATATCCTAGTACAGGACAACGGGCCTTATTACGTACCTAGTTTTACATTCTTGGGGATATGATTAGGATAATTCAAGTTTTCTTTACAAACCATTATGAAGGATTTAAAAGTAAATATAAGCAAAATTTATGATTATGAGATTAGTAGTGCATAAATTTTCAGATTAACTTATGTGTTTTATAATTATAAATTATGAACTATGACCTAAAGAAAAGTAAGAAGAGAGTATTTTATAGTATGAGGCTACCTTCACAAGATTATCTACGTATGCTATAGATTCTGTACATGATTCGGAAGACAAAATTGATGATTTCTTTGAAGGTCTTAAGCCAAGTCTTTGAAGGGCACTGGATTCTCAAACATTTTCATCATACAATGAAATTGTATTAAGTTCCATAAAAATAGAGAAGGAATTTTCCAGATCAAATTTGTTCAAGGGACATTGTTTCGGTTTCCATTTCAATGGGATATACAGTGATTCATCAAATAATGGACTGAGTTGCATCCTTGTGCAAAATGATAAAGTTTTTTCTTATTGATCAAGATAGTTGAAGACTCATGAGAAAAATTATCCAACTCATGAACTTGAGTTAGCAGCTGTAATATTTTTATAAAAATATGGAGACATTATCTCTATGGTGAATGATTTGAGATATATACGGATCATAAGAGTTTGAAATAAATTTTTACATAGAAAGAACTCAGCATGAGGGAAAGGAGATGGCTCGAGTTACACAAAGATTATGAGTGTTCAATACACTACCACCCAGGAAAGGAAAATAAGGTTTCATATTCATTAAGTAGGAATGATCATGAACTTATGACCCAAATAAGGATCGAGAGATATCCTATATTCATAGATAGACTAAATATGGATATGGGAATTGTTATGGAAGGGGAAACATCTTTCCTCGTTTAAATGATTTATAAACAATCTTTACTAGAGAAGATAAAAATATCTCATTCTGATGATGAGAATATACAAAAGAAAATTAAAGCTGTTAAGGATGGAAGATTAGAAGACTTTGTGTGTATGGATATAGTTCTGAAATTTGGGAAGATTTTATGTGTTCCGTCAGTACCTAAGCTTAAAAAAGAACTATTAGATGATGCTCATAGCTTAAATTTATCTATACACCCTGGTATCACTAAGATGTATAGAGATCTAAATGAACATTTTTTGTGGGATAACATGAAGTGAGAAATTGTTGATTATGTGTCAAGGTGTCTAGTTTGTCAACAAGTGAAGGTCGAGAGACAACATCCTAGAGGATTCATGCAACCTTTACCTATTCTTATGTGGAAGTGGGATAACATTATGATGTATTTTTTCATGAGACTATCGAGGAAAACTATAAGGAATGATGAAATATGGGTAATTGTTGATCACCTCACAAAATCAGCACATTTCCTTACAATAAGATAGAATTTACCACTTGAGCTCCTCATAAGAATTTATATTAATGAAGTTGTAAGACTTCATGGTGCACCTATATCGATTGTTTCCAATCGAGATCCCTAGTTTACATTAAAATTCATGAAAATTCTCCAGAATGATTTGGATACTAAGATTAATTTGAGTACTTCTTATCACTACCAAACTGACGGATAGTCTGAAAGGACTATTCAAACACTAGAATACATTTTGAGATCATGAACTCTTGTCCTCCAAGGTATTGGGATCAATAATTTCATTTGGTGGAATTTTCCTATAATAATAGTTTACATTATAGCATTCAAATGGCACCATATGAAGCATTATATGATAATAGGTGTCGAACTCCAAATTTTTGGGATGAATTTGGTGAGAGGAAACTTATAGGCCCATAACTTATTAAATAGACAACTATAAAAGTAAAGAAAATTTTGGTCCATATTAAAGTAGCCCAAAGTAGGAAAAAGAGTTATGATGAAAACCAGAGAAAGGTTGTTTAATTTCAATAATGATATCATGTCTTTCTAAAATTATCTTTGTGGAATGGTGTCTTAAGGTTTGGTAAAAAATGGAAACTATGCCCCAGGTACATTGGACCGTTTGAAATTCTATAAAGAATTGGAGTTGTAGCTTACCATTTAGAAATTCCACCAAGTCTCTCTGAATTTCATAATATGTTCCATGTTTTATTGTTAAAGAAATAAATTCCATACCCAATGCATGTACTCACCTATGAAGAAATAGAGCTGGAACCTGATTTTTCATACTGTGAGGAGCCTATCGATATTCTTGACACAAGGGAGTAGGTATTGAGAAATCAAACAAATCAACTAGTAAATTTTATTTGTAGAAACCATAAAATTGAGGAAGAAACATGGGAACCTGAGGATGTTATGAATATGAACCACCCAAATCTTTTTGAAGGGGTTTATACATGAAAACTTTTGAGGATGAAATTTCTGAAGGTGGGAAAAATATAACACCCCAAACATTTTTATGGTATGTTTCTATTAAATACTTTCAATTCATTAGATATACTATATTGAATAAAGAACTAATTCTCTTTGAAAAAAAACTTGGTTATTTTGGATATAGTCATAGAATATCCACTAAACATAAATTTCCTCCTTCTATGTTTTGAATTTTGAGAAACAGACATACACGGTTGCGATTAGGGTGATATTTGGAGTCTGATAGAATCAACATAATTTTAGGTGAATAGTAACTTAACCTTATGAATAGTAACTTACCCTTATGAATATTAACTTACCCTTATGAATATTAATATGACCCTTCTTAATGGTAACCTTACCCATGAAAGTGTAAATAAATTTAGGAATCCTAAAAATGTAGATGAGTATTTTAAGTGTTGGTATTTTTTGATTAAAAAATGATTTTAATTAAAAATTAAATTTATCATATTTATAAAATTATTTTTGAAAAATGGATTTCATTTTTGGATTCTACACATCGAAAAATGTTCAGGCTCATTTTTTTGGGTTTTTTTGAAATACATTAATTTTTGGTGAATAGTAAAATTTACAAATTTATGAAATATGATAAATAAATGAATTTGTGCATAATGCTTGAGCCATGGATGATGTAAATGGACATTGGTTCAAACTCAAATTCACTTATTACTATTTTTGGTTAAGTAATCATTATTATTTTTTGTCTTATGGAAAAATAATAAACTAATGATTAAAATATTATGGAAACCCTCTCCCCCCCCCCACTATATAAACCACCCCTCACCCCCTCTTATTCCTACACCACTCAAGATTTGGTCCTTACCTAAGTTCTTAAAAATACACTTACCAAGACCTCCCCCCATATCCAAGACCTTCTGGTCTCACCAAAAGGCCAAAAACAAAGGCCTTAAGAAGAATCTCAAGGAGGAGTACTCAAGAGGTGAACCTCTCTTCCCTTTTCTTTCAACTTCTTTTATGAGTTCCGTTATTCTATTGCTCTCTTTTCTCCTCCCCTCATCTAAATGATATTATAATTACATTACCATACATGAACTATAATTTTATTATCATAATATAATATTTTATCATCATCTCTCTTTTCCCCCTCCTCTTTTAATAAAAATTAAAACACCGTCTGAGATTTGTTAATTTATCACATTCAAGGACGACAGGTTTTCAATTTCTATTACTATTGTCAAGGCTGGTCATGAAACCTTATTAATGGTTGAAAAAGATCTTAAAATATGTATTTTATCTTATTTAATGTTTTTAAATCCTTACACACTCATAATATAAAATAATAATAAAAAACAAGTTCATTGTGGACAAAACCACCAAGTTAATCCAAGCATTTCTCATTAACTTTTATCTAATGAGTAGTCATCAGGGTATATAAAAAAATAATTATAAGATAATTTATATATATTTAATTTCACTAATAATATATATTATAAATTATGGATGTTTAACCACATTTCAAATGAACTACCATTAATGAATACAAGTAAAACGATCATGAAAACCAAGGAGGAAAATGCTTCCAAAAAAATAAAATTGAACCTCTTAAATCCTTAAAAAAGAAAATGAATGAACCTAAAAAGGTTATAAAAAATAAAGTAAATGTATATTAGGTTCTGGAATTATTAATTAATGAAGCTAAATTTTATTATTCAGGTCATTAAGATCAATCGATAACACCTTCGGGCATAAGGTAAGTGGTTTTTCGTCTTACATTTATTTCCCTGAGATTTCCATTGTTCGTAGCTTATTTCTTGTGTGTGGTGTATGTGTACTTACATTTTATATATAATATAATTATTATCTTTATATTCATGGTATCAAATGACTCATTTTATTATTAATAATTATTGTTCATACAATATGATTGATTACAATGTGGTAACAGACGTTGTCTCAATTTTCTTTTCGTTGTGACTTACTTTGTATTATGCACCTAATAATTCTAATGTGGTGTACCTACTTCCCAATCGAGATAATTTTTCATTTGATATTATATTTATATTAAATATCCATATTCTCGTATCATGGATATGATTATTTTCTGATCTGTATACCATTTTACATACGGTGATTATTTTGAATGTTGTTTTAACTGTGGAAATATTGATGAATATGTATCCTATACTCTATATAGATATTAAAAAGGAATATTTATCTTTTATTAAATCAAATTATAAAGAATTATTTGGACATTAAGTGGTGTGAGGGGCCCACTATATCCCCTTGATGCATCAACAGGTCTCATGAGACAAGTTAGTTGGTGACAAACCCTTCGAGTTTGTTTCCAAAACACAATTAGACAGTTGTCTACCCACAGTATTAAACGGTTTAGATGGTATAGTGGTATCATTGGATAGATACATGACATCCAATTAATAATAATTCTATTTATTCATTTTTAGTTATTATTATCCATGAGGATTTCACTATGACAAAATCTATGGATGCAGTTTCATTCTCAGTTTATTAAAGGCCTCTGTTTTTAATTTATTCATCATGCCATATTAGTCATGTCTAATTATTTATAATTACATTATTATTGATTCATGCTTCCACTATTTGTAACCCTTACTAATCATTTGATCTCACCCCCTTTCATTTTTTACCTTCAACAGGTTATCAATAGGAGACCATTTATTGAGTTCTCTTGGATGTTGTTTATTAGTTTTTATTATGTATTGTATTTTTTTAACTTTACAAATGTAATATTAGTTTCATGTGTGTGTCAATTTTCTTCAAGACTACTTAACTAATCGTTCTTTCAGGATTTTATTCCCTGTAACCATGCCAATGTAATAAGTAATGCACTGGCTTGGGGATTCTGGGGTCAGGGCATTATAGTAGGTATCAAAGGAGGAACCCAACCTTAAGTGTGGTGCACTGCCTGGGTTGAGATATAGGGTTCACAATGAGGATGTTGTGCTCTAAAGGGGGTTGAATGTAACACCCGAGAATGATAAAGGGTTAAATTACTAAAAGATAAGACTCGTATCAACAAGTTTCACCTTTCTTTTTGGGAGGATACCTATTTTGAACTTTATAATTAAGTGTGCTTATCCTGGAGTAGTGATTAGGATGGATGACCTTCTAGTAAGTCTCTGAGGGTGTGTGTGAGTGAGGAAAAATCACACTGAAAAGGACATGTATTGGAATGTAGGGATAGTCATTAGTCAGATGACCCATTTCAGGCATGTGGGTGGGTCCCAAGGTGGGGACCACATGTCTGTGGGGAACCTGGTGGTACCTGGCAGGCCCGGACCCGACAACCATGTTAATTTGGGGTGTTTGTTTTCTCACCGAGACTCAGTTGTTACATTTGGTTTCAGAGGAAGTTTTGTAGAAAACTTGAAAACTAGCTTTAGAAAACATATATTAGGGGGAAAATCCTTAAGATACTATTTTAGAATAAAAATATAAGAAAATCATGGAATTTTGGAAAGGAATGTATTATGTGGATCTTTCTAGAAAAAACATCCCTATCTGGGTATTATAAGTGAACGTGGTTCTAGAACAGATGTAACTTGGAGTGAAAAATATGATAAGGAGTTTCGAGCTTAACCCAGGGTATTATGGTACATGACAACGGGCCTTACTAAACACCTAGTTTGACACTCCCAGGGGATATAATTAGGATAATTCATGTTTTCTTTACAAACCATTATGAAGGATTTAAAAGTAAATATAAACAATTTTTATGATTATGAGATTAGTCATGCATAAATTTTCATATTATCTTAAGTTTTTTCTAGTTATAAATTAGGAAATATGACCTAATTTAGTGTATACCATGATGAGGATCATGGCACACATGGGAATCATGGGGTTGGAGGCAGACTTGATGAGGAAGGCAGAATTCACACAAGTGGACATGACCCATTGCATGGAATTGGAGGCCCAATAACAAGGGAGCGGACCAAGAGAATGAAGGAGGCCTTAAATAGATTAATCATGGAATTCCAAGAGGAGGCCAACACCCTTGCTTGTGGGAAGCATCTGGGCCTATAATTACATTAATTAAGGCCCAAACATGCTTTTAAAAATCCAACCCAAGTGGAGCTATGGATTTTCAA
The DNA here is from genome assembly GCA_963277665.1 of Viscum album. Classification (NCBI taxonomy): domain Eukaryota; kingdom Viridiplantae; phylum Streptophyta; class Magnoliopsida; order Santalales; family Viscaceae; genus Viscum; species Viscum album. The sequence goes on from OY728147.1 coordinate 589,643,106, forward strand.
TCCCATATCACCATGGAATCTTCAAAGTCAAAAGGTGGTTGTCTATATGTCTTTACTTTTCCAAAAGGGTGTGCTACTTGTCTCCTAATGTCATGGGCAAGTTCCAAAGTTTTCAAAGTCATCATTTAGGCTTTTTGACTTGTGGAAACTAGGTGTTAGAGTAATGTATAAGCCACCCCATGGTGTGATTCGAATTTCTTTCTCTCTTTGGCTATAAATAGCCACCCCTTGTACTCTTGAAACATCATGAATGAAAGTAATGTTATTATGGTGAGTTTTGCTTGCAACCTTTTTGTTCTTGCTTAATTCTTGACTTATCAAAGTATTGGTCATCCTTTGTGGCCTCTTGTGGCTATAGTTCTTAGAGAAAAGTTCTCTTTGGGTTCTACCTTGACCATTTCCCTCTTCCTTCTCATTTTCACTATTCGCACACCACATTCACTTGTTTTCTTACGGTGATTCAGGTGATCAACGTGCGGACATTATAAAAGGTTCCTAGGACACTTCCTAGTGGGTCTTTCATCGCATATCATTTGGTATCAGATCCCATTTTCAATAAATCAGGTTCCTTATTTCTTACAATTTCTTCCATTTTCATTTCTCTTCGAATCGGGCCGACATCAATTCTTGTCCATTTTCTTCTTCACCTAGGTATGTTATTTATTCATCTTTTCGGACGTATAATATATCATTCTTGTAGTTTAGAATATCATCTTTCTTCTCCATTTGGAATCATCAAAATTAAAGCTAAAAATAGCGAGATACAGCGGGTTCAAATTTGGCGACAAATTCTGCAATTTTAAAACCACGCAAATCTCACGTTTATTCCATTTGATGTTACAAATTATTTCTTCTACTACATTTAAATATTGAAAAATTTATCTTTTTTCTATTGCATCTACAAAAAAAAGCAAAAAAAATAAAAAAAATTGAAAAAAAATTAATGGCTCAAAAAAAATTGCAACATTTTGATTTCAATGTCCCATTTTCATTCTTTTTCTTCCATTTTCTTCCTCTTCCAAAATTTTTCATCTTGAATCCAATTTGAATTTTATCTTTGAATTCTAGTTCGGTATTTCCACATTTCAAATATCCTTTCAATTTGTTGAAATTGGGTAAGAACGCTATAGGAAGCAAGTTGAGTGGTAAAAGGCAAGAGTGTTACATTTTGATAAAAGACAAAATTGAGTGAAACATGGGCGAACATATTATTTTCGAGTGTAAACACGTGAGGGAGTGTGTGAGGTATATTTTCCTTTCTTTTTATTTTTTTATAGGATTCCTAAACGGAGGAGTCGAGTAATACCAATAAAGCGGACATTAAGATGTTCATGAGGGATGTACAAGAACAATTCCAAAGGTTTAATGTGAGGATGGATGAACTTCAATCCCCTTCCAATTCTAGAGCACCACCAAGGAGGCGGGTTTTTGAAGAAGAGGAGGATTTATCCGATTTTTATGAGTCCCCAATTCGGAGAAATCAACCACCATGGAGGCAAGTCAACGATCTAGGAGGAGTAAAGTTGAGGATCCCTTCATTCTAAGGTAAGAATGATCCTGAAACTTACTTGGAATGGGAAAGAAAATTCAAACATGTTTTTGGTTGTCACACCTATTTGGAGGAAAACAAAGTGAAGTTGGTGGTCGTGGAGTTCACCGATTATGCTAGTATTTGGTGGAACCAACTACAAGTGAGTCGAAGACGAAGTGGAGAAAGATCCATCCACACTTGGGAGTAGATGAAAGTGGTAATGCGTAAGAGGTTCATTTCTAGCCACTATTATCGTAATTTATTCCTCAAGTTGCAGGGTTTGAAACAAGGGGCCATGAGTGTTGAGGAGTATCACAAAGAGATGGAGATCATCATGATTCGAGCGAATATTTATGAGGAGAAAGAGGCCACCATGGCAAGGTTTGTGAATAGCCTCAACCATGACATTTGGGACATAGTGGACATGCACCACTACTTGGACATGGAGAATCTAATTCACATGGCTACCAAAGCGGAGAGGCAATTAAAGGTAAGAATGATGTGCCCTGCATCTTATGGTAAGGATTCTAGACCTTCATTCAAGTTTAATGATTACAAACCACAAGATCATGTAAGGTAACACAAAACTGATTTGAAGGAGTTGTTCAAACAAAAACCATTCTTTCCGAAATCCTAATGTAAAATGGAGGGTAAGGTTGTTTCCAAATCATGAGATATCAAATGTTTTAAATGTCAAGGATTTGGACATATTTCCTCACAATGCCCAAACAGGATAACCATGATTATTTTGGATGATGGAGATGTTCTTAGTGCTAGCTCAAGCGAAGATGAAATGCCATCACTTGAAGATGATTCAGAGGTGGAAGTAGAAAGCCTTGTACATGGAGAAATGCTTGTTTCAAGTCGTGCTTTGAGTGCTCAACCCGAAGGAGAACATGATCAAGAGCAAAAGGAGCACATTTTTCATACTATATGCCTCTTCAAAGATAATGTATGTAGTATGATTAATGATGGGGGTAGTTGTACAAACTTAGCAAGTGGTTTGATGGTTGATAAATTGGGATTGGCTACGACTAGACATCCTAGGCCTTATATATTGCAATGGTTAAATAATAGCAGGGATGTCAAAGTGACTAAGCAAGCACAAGTTCCATTTTCTATTGGGAAGTATGAAGACAAGGTGATGTGTGATGTAGTTCCAATGCATGATAGTCATATTTTGTTGGGAATACCTTGTCAATTTGATACGAGGGTCAAACATGATGGATACACCAATCGATATTCTATTGCGTATAATGGGAGGACAGTTATTCTTACACCATTGAGGCTTTTTCAAGCTTATGAAGACCAAGTTAGGATTGAGAGAGATTGTGAGAAGAGAGAAAAAGAAAAGAGAGAAAAAAAATAGATAGAATGGGAAGAGTGGAAAAATGAAGAGTGAAAAAGGAGTTTTGAGTGAAAGCAAAAAAATGAGGGAAATAAAAGAGTTGAAAATAAGAGTGAAAATAAGAGTGAGAAGAAGAGTGTTGAGGGAAAAGTGAGCTTATTTTCAGGGAAAAGAGAGATAAAGAGAGCTTTAGAGGGGGAGGAAACTCTCATGCTTTTATGCAAGGGAGAATGTTTTACCACTAACTCTTCTAACCCTTCTATTCCTTCTAGTGTTATATCCATTTTTCAGGAATTTGGTTATGTGTTTCCGGAAGAAATTCCTGATGGCTTACCTCCCTTGCGAGGCATTGAGCACCACATCGACTTCCTCCCTGGACCAACGCTTCCCAATCGACCAGCTTATCGGGCTAACCCGGAGGACACTCGAGAAATCCAACGACAAGTGGAATAATTCCTAAAGAAGGGATTTGTTCGAGAGATCTTGAGTCCGTGTGCGGTACCGGTAATCCTTGTCCAAAAAAAATATGGTAAGTGGAGAATGTGTGTTGATTGTTGAGCTATTAACAAAATCGCGGTAAAGTATCATTATCCCATACCTAATTTGGATGATATGCTTGATGAACTCCATGGTGCATTCTTGTTTACTAAAATTGACTTAAGGAGTGGATACCATCAAATTAGAATGAAAGAGGGGGATGAATGGAAAACTGCATTTAAAACTAAGTTTGGATTGTATGAATGGCTAGTTATGCCTTTTGGAATAACTAACGCCCCAAGTACATTCATGAACATAAAGAATCATGTTTTTCGTCCATTCATTGGTAAATTTTTGGTTGTGTATTTTGATGACATCCTTGTTTATTCTAAGAGCCTTGATGAACATCATGAACATTTGAAACATGTTTTTGAGACTCTTAGGAAAAATAGGTTGTTTTCAAACTTGGAAAAATGTACATTTTGTTTAAATTCAGTTTTTTTTCCTTGGTTTTGTGGTAGGATCTGATGGCAAGGAGGGTTGATGAAGAGAAGGTGAAGGCGATTCGGGATTGGCCACAACCAAGGAATGCCAACGAGGTGAGGATCTTCCATGGACTTGCGAGTTTTTACCGAAGGTTCGTGAGGGACTTTTCAACCATTGAGGCACCATTGAATGAGTTGGTCAAGAAAGGGGTGAGTTTCAAGTGGGGAAAATCTCAAGAGGAAGCATTCTCCACACTCAAAGGTATGTTGACCAATTCACCTCTCTTAGTTCTTCCTGACTTTTCTAATGTTTTTGAGGTTGAGTGTGATGCCTCTGGAATAGGAATTGGGGCTATTTTAATGCAAGACTCTAAGCCAATTGCATACTTTAGTGAGAAGATTAATGGGGATTCATTTAATTACTCCACTTATGACAAGGAATTATATGCTCTCAAAATAAATTTAGAAAATTGGCAACATTACTTGTGGCTAAGAAAATTTTTGATTCATTCGGATCATGAAAGCCTAAAATTTCTTAAGTCGCAAGGAATGTTGAATAGGCGACATGAAAGATGGCTTGAATTCATTGAAACATTTACTTACATCATTAAGCACAAACAAGGAAAAGAAAATGTTGTCGGTGATGCTTTTTCTAGGAGATATTCTCTTATTACTTCAATGCATGCTAAAATACTTGGTTTTGAAATGTTGAAAATCATGTATGAGAATGATGTAGATTTTTGTAAAATTTGGAAGTTTTGTGAAAAACATGGCAAAAGTGATTTTTACAAACATGATGGATTTATTTTTCGGAAAAATAAATTGTGTGTTCCATCTTGTTCTATGCGTGAATTTCTTGTTAGAGAAACTCATGTTGGTGGATTAATGGGGCATTTTGGGGTTGAGAAAACTTTTTCCTTATTGAGTGAACATTTTTATTGGCATCACATGCATAGGGATGTGGTTAGTGTTTGTGGAAATTATAATGTGTGTAAACATGCAAAATCTAAAGTTCTTCCACATGGATTATACACCCCTTTGCATGTTGCTTCTCATCCTTGGGTTGACATTTCAATGGATTCTGTGCTTGGCTTTCCAAGATCACAATCAGGTAAGGATAACATCTTTGTGGTGGTAGACAGGTTTAGTAAAATGGATCATTTTATTGCTTGTTCTAAAACCAATGACACAACTCATATCACTGATTTATTTTTCAGGGAAATTGTTGGGTTGCATGGATTACCCAAGAGTATTGTGAGTGATAGGGATGTCAAATTCCTTAGTCACTTCTAGAGGACATTTTGGAACAAACTTGGAACCAAACTTTTGTTCTCGACCACTGCACACCCACAAACATATGGTCAAATAAAGGTGGTCAATAAGACACTTTCCACATTGTTGTTTTCCATCCCTAGAAAAAATCTGAAACATTGGGAAAGATGTCTTCCTTACATTGAGTTTTCTTATAATCGAGTGGTTCACTCCACTATTAATGCTTCACCGTTTGAAGTTGTGTATGGTTTTAACCCATTAAATCCACTCGATATTTTACCTTTGCCTACTAATAAATTTTCTAATCTTGAAGGTGAAAAGAAGGAAAAGTCTGTGTAGGAGTACCATGCAAAGGTAAAGGCCAACATTGAGCAGAAGAATGAACAAGTAGCCAAGCATGCCAACAAAGGTCGGCGGAAAATGGTGTTTCAACCAGGAGATTGGGTGTGGGTACACTTGAGGAAGGAGAGGTTCCCGGAGCAATGAAAATCAAAACATTATCCATGAGGAGATGGTCCTTTCCAGGTCTTAGATAAGATCAATGATAATGCCTACAAGATTGAGTTACCCGATAGGTATGGGAATGTTAGTGCTACCTTTAATGTTTCTGATCTTTCTCCCTTTGAATTTTCAGATTTGAGGATGAACCCTTTTGAATAGGGAGGAGATGATGAGGATCATGGAACACATGGGCATCACGGGGCTGGAGGCGGACTTGATGACCAAGGCATAATTCACACAAGTGGACAAGACCCATTTCATGGAATTGGAGGCCCAATGACAAGGGAGTGAACCAAGAGAATGAAGGAGGCATTAAATGGATTAATCATGGAATTCCAAGAGGAGGCCCAACACCCTTGCTTGGGGGAAGCATCCGGGCCTATAATTACATTAATTAAGGCCCAAACATGATTTTAAAAATCCAACCCCAGTGGAGCTACGAATTTTCAAGCCCACACCACCATGGAATCTTCAAAGTCAAAAGGTGGTGGGCTACTTGTCTTTACTTTTCCAAAAGGTTGTGCTACTTGTCTCCTAAAGTCATGGGCAAGTGAAAAAGTTGTCAAAGTCATCATTTAGGCTTTTTGACTTGAGTAAAATAGGTGTTATACTAATGTAGAAGCCACCCCATGGTGGCATCGTGGGGTTGGAGGCGGACTTGATGAGGAAGGCAGATTTCACACAAGTGGACATGACCCATTGCGTGGAATTGGAGGCCCAATGACAAGGGAGCAGACCAAGAGAATGAAGAAGGCCTTAAATGGATTAATCATGTAATTCCAAGAGGAGGCCCAACACCCTTGTTTGGGGGAAGCATCCCGGCCTATAATTACATTAATTAAGGACCAAACATGCTTTTAAAAATCCAACCCAAGTGGAGCTACGAATTTTCAAGCCCACACCACCATGGAATCTTCAAAGTTAAAAGGTGGTGGGCTACTTGTCTTTACTTTTCCAAAAGGGTGTGATTCTTGTCTCATAAAGTCATGGGAAAGTTCCAAAGTTTTCAAAGTCATCATTTAGGCTTTTTGACTTGTATAAACTAGGTGTTAGACTAATGTAGAAGCCACCCCATTGTGTGATTCAAATTTATTTCTCTATTTGTCTATAAATAGCCACCACCTTGTACTCTTGAAACACCATGAATGAAAGTAATGTTATTATGGTGATTTTTTCTTGCAACCTTTGTGTTCTTGCTTAATTATTGACTTATCAAAGGATTATTCATCCTTTGTGGCATCTTGTGGCTAGAGTTCTTAGAGACAAGTTCTCTTTGGGTTCTACCTTGACCATTTCCCCCTTCCTTCTCATTTTCACTATCTGCACACCACATTCACTTGTTTTCTTTTGGTGATTCGGGTGCTCAATGCGCAGACATTATAAAAGGTTCCTAGGACACTTCCTAGCGGGTCTTGCATCGTGTATCATACCATTTTTTAGTGATGGCGCCTAATGGAAGAAGGGGAATTAATACTCATGGAAAATGTAGGGATTTCCCCACAGAGAAAGTAAAAATAGTCAATGTTGGAGCAAATCAAATCGTGTCCATATTGGGAAAACTTACTATGGATGTGACGAATAACCATGCTACACCTATACTAGATCGTTTCATGTGGCAGAAGCCCCCATATATTAGTGGGACTACTAATCCAGTGGTAGATGAGCAGTGGATCAAGTCCCTTGAAAAGATATTTCTCACATTAAGATGAAATGAGAATGAAAAGGTAGTATCAGTAGAATATTTCCTCAAGGGTGATGCTGATCAATAGTGGTCATTGATCCAAAATACCATGGAGGGAGAAGAGATAGAAGATATATAATGGATAACTTTTAAGAAAATATTCTTCAACAAATATTTCCCTTGTGAACAACAAACTAAAATGAAGAGGAAATTCCTTATCCTAAAGAAAAGGGAAAAAGAAAGTGTTATAGAGTATGAGGATACCATCACAATATTATCCAGGTATACTATAGATTACATATGTGATTCGAAAGAAAAAATTGATCATTTATTTGAAGGTATAAAGACAAGTCTTATAAGGGAATTGGATTATCCCACATTTTCATCATATAATGAAATTGTATTAAGTGGCATAAAAACAGAGAAGGAATTTTCTAGATCAAATTTGTTCAAGGGGGTCTGTATCAGTTTCCATTTAATTGTGATATACAGTGATTCATAAAATAATGGACTAGGTTGCGTCATTATGAAAAATGATAAATTTATTTATTATGCATCATGACAGTTGAATTATCATAATCAAAATTATCCAACTCATTACCTTGAGTTAGCGGCCATAATCTTTTCTCTGAAAATATGGAGACATTATCTCTACGATAAAAGATGTGAGATATATATGGATCACAAGAGTTTGAAATACATTTTTACACATAAATAAATCAACATGAGTAAAAGGAGATGGCTTGAGTTACTCAAAGATTATTATTGTTCAATACACTACCACCCAAGAAAGTAAATTAAGGTGGAAGATGCATTAAGCAGGAAATATCGTGGACTTATAACCCAAATGAGGATTGAGAGAGATCCTATATTCATATATCTACTAAAGTTGGATATAGGAATTATTATGGAAGGGGAAATATCTTTCCTCATTTAAATGATTTCTAAACCATCTTTACTAGAGAAGATAAAAATCTCTCAATCTGATGATGACAATCTTTAAAATAAAATTAAAGCTCTTAAGGATGGAAGATTGGTAGAATTAGTGTATGTGGATGGAGTTCTGAAAGTTGGGAAGAGGTTATGTGTTCCATCAGTACCTGAGCTAAAAAGGGAACTATTAGATGATGCCCATAGCTTAAATTTCTCTATACACCCTGGTAGCACAATGATGTATAGAGAAATTGCTGACAATGTGTCAAGGTGTCTAGTTTGTCAACAAGTGAAGACCGAGAGACAGCATTCTAGAGGGTTCATGCAACCTCTACCTATTCCTATGTGGAAATGGGATGACATTACGATGGATTTTATCACATGACTATCGAGAAAACCTAGAAGGAATGATGAAATATGGGTAATTGTTAATCATCTCAAAAAATCAGCACATTTCCTTGTTATAAGAGAGGATTTACCACTTGATCACTTGGAAAGACTTTATATTAATGAAGTTTTAATATTTCATGGTGCACCTTTATCAATTGTGTCTAATCGAGATCCCTGATTTACATTAAAATTATGTAAAAGTCTTTAGAAGGATTTGGATACTAAGATTCCTATGAGTACTACTTATCACACCCAAACCAATAGATAGTATAAGAAGACTATTCAAACACTGGAAGACATGTTGAGATAATTCTCTCTTGACTTTCAAGGTATGTGGGATCAATAATAGTCTTTGTTAGAATTTTTCTACAATAATAGTTTCCATTATTGCATTCAAATGGTGCCATATGAAGCATTATATGGTAAGAGGTGTCGAACTCCAAGTTTTTGGGATGAAGTTGGAGAGAGTAGACTTATAGGCCCAGAACTTATCGAAGAGAAAACAACAAAAGTAAAGAAAAATTAGGACCATATTAAAGTAGCCCAAAGTAGGAAAAGGAGTTATGATGACAACCATAGAAAGGATTTGGAATTTTAATAAGGATAAAATGTATTTCTAAAAGTTTCTCCATGGAAGGGTGTCATAAGGTTTGGTGAGAAAGGGAAACTAGGCCCCAGGTACATTGGACCATTCAAAATTCTCAAAATAATTGAATCTGTAGCTTACCATTTAGGAATTCCACCAAGTCTCTCCAATGTTCATAATGTGTTCCATGTGTCATTGTCATGACCCGTACCCCGGGGCCCATGCAGTGACTACCCCAAGTCCACCTTCCATAGGTCAAGGGTTAACAACTAGCACCAAAAAGGCATATCCCTAAAAATGGGAAGGCAATTTCTTTAAACCTGAAAAAACACACACCATGTACACAACAAGAACAAACCATGTAGTATAACTACTAAAAGTAAAAGTGTGAACTAAATCTGAATGATCCAGAATACAAACCGAACTAAAAGAAAATATAGAAAAAAGAAAAAATATCTCCATAGGTTATATTGCAAGGATACTACCAAAAGGGTAGGTACAACTCGTCATTGCGGCTCTCTGTGCCAACTGGTCACCTCCGTACTCCATCTAGTCTTGTCTCCCAAATCTCAGTCAAGGCTATCTGTCGTCTTCACAAGATACAACAAGGTGTTTTTTATGCCTGTGTAGGGGTGAGTATAACAATATCCATTAGGGACCTTGAGACCCCTCAAGATCTCCCAGAATTCCACAAAGTAAAAACCACAAAGCGTGATCTCAATCATAGATCACAAAGTAAAAGACTCAGCTTAAACCAAGTATACAACTTAGAGAAAGGGAATAAATATGATTAATCTTTAGCTAGATCAACTTATTCTATCAAGAGTATTTTTCTACTAGACCACACAAGGTCACTAGGTGCTGACCCACAGAAGATCGTTAGGTGCTGACCCATAGAGGATCACTATGTGCTGACCCACAGAGGATTGTTAGGTGTTGACCCACTCAGAGGATCATTAGCTGTTGACCTACTTATAGGATCTCTAGGTGCATACCCACATAGAATCACGAGGTGCAGACCCACATTGTATCGCTAGGTGCTGACCCACTCAGAGGATAGCTAGCTTCTAACCCACTTATAGGATCGCTATTCTTTCTTCATGTCCCAACCAACCACTAGATTCCCTCACTTAGCACTCTTGATTTTAGGAGGATTCGCTCCTCAAGCCATCAATCATACCTCAACTGCCACGAAGTCCCACTAATAAGTAAACCGAAGAACCTCTATGTCATAAGGGCCCTAAGGCAATAGACGGCGGATCAATCTGATGCTCGGTATGTAAGTTATAGGTATTTCAGTGTCGAGGGCCTGATTGGATTTGAGTCTAATCCAACCCAATCATACTCCAACTTTCACTAAAACCAAAGTGGAGTATCTCAAAAGGACTACCTCATCCTAAGGATTTCAGTGTCATAGACGATTTGTCAAATGGACGTCTGGTTTAGAAGATATGGCCCTTTAAGAGAAACTGGGTCAAAAAGGGCATTGGTCCGGCTCGACCTGTTTGAACCAACCCAACCTTACCCAACCTTCTAGGCCCAGCTCGAACTGGCTAGGCCTGGCCCAGTCCTGCCCTCTGAGCCGCAAAACTCGCCCATCCCACCCGAATGGGCGCGGCCCGCCGGACCGTGGAACCGGCCTAGACAGTTGGCTCGATGCGGCCTGCTAGTTGGGAATTGGGTCTACTCCCCTCCCAAACGTACGTAGTCCATTTGGACTCACCAACCAGCAGCGCCAGGCTGGAGCCGCCCTTCTAGCTAACCAGTCCGGTGGACCGGTCTAGTAGGGACCTGTGGACGCAGGTCCACCGTCACCGCTACAGCACGTTGGTTGTCAACGCCTCCTTCACAGCGCGCCTCCCCCCCTTCAATTTGGTCAGCAAAGGAAAGTCTCCCCTTTCCACCGTGGTGTCTTCAAGTGCAATCTCCCTCCTTCCATCTCCGGTCACTGGCATCGCTGTGTCGGTGGCACTTCCGCGGGCCACAGGTGAAGCTCTAGTGGTCCCATTCTCTTCCCGTCTATTCCTACGACCCTCCCAGGATGCCACCTTTTCTGTGTGTCCTTCGGTTTCACGTTTCTATCAATTTGAAAATTCTTCCATGAGGAACGCATCAAGAACAAGCTCAGTGGAGGGTTCGGACCTTGTTGGGTTCGTCCCGCGACATTCTCCCGCAGAAATGAATGAGTTATGGATCATCCCATTAGTTGGTTGATCCATGTTCTTAGTATTAATCAAGAAAAGAAATTGGAAATCATTTAAAAACATAAAAAATTTAAATCCCCTACCTTGAACACGTTGGGTTCGCTTGTGGTAGAAGAAGAAGTTCTGCGTGCGTTTCGTTCATCATCCATCGACCTTCGGATCGATTCCTCAATGCGCGCTATCAAAACTATGTTCTTCATTGGAGGAAGATGTTGCCAGCACTTTGTCAAGAGTTCTCCCATGGGTTTTCAAAACCCACACCAACGATCTCATTAAATAAAAGAAAATAACCTCCCACGTTGGTTCATTATTATGATTCATTAATGAATCATAATTAATGAACCTAATAAACCACAAATATTGCGGTTACACAATGAGAGGTTCAAGTCATTAAATGGACCACACTTATTTCCCAACATTACACTATGGTCCCACCATTCACTACTCAATGGTTTCAAAAAGAATAAAATAAAATCTTTAGTTTTTTTATTATTATTTTTCTGAAAGTCTAAAAAATTAACTTTTTTGTCCGAATTTTTCTGAACAAAGTTAGGCTTACCTTAAGAAAATCCCAATGTTTAAAGTCCAACGGTGTCCTGATATTTTTAATTTGAGAACCGGTTCAAAAGATAGAAATTCGTGCTCACACGTTTACTGAAAGTACCTTAAAAAAAGTTCAAAATTTCGTTCTAGGCTCTCCGGGCCTCAGAATCACGTGCTGTCAATTTTTTAAGTCTCGTAATAATTCCATTTAATTAAAAAAATTACAAGGAATTTCTGGGTCTTTACATTCTCCCCACCTTACGTATTTTTATCCATGAAATCCACAACAAAGGATAAGAAAACAAATTGTGGTATTGAGCATGAATCTAAGCCCCTCGCTCCCATGTGCTCTCCTGGAGGGTCTCGTGCTGCCACCAAACTCGCACTAGAGGGATCGACCATCTACGAATGACCCACTCTTGTCGATCCTCAATCTCCACTGGGAAATCTGTGAAAGTCACCCCATCATCAATTTCCAGCTCACCCCAATCGATAACATGCAATGGATCATGCATGTACCACCTCAGCTGCGACACATAGAAAACATTATGCACTTAGTGCATCTATGGGGGAAGAGCTAGGCATTACGCCACCTCGCTAACCCTACTTAGAATCTAGAAATTTCTGATGAACTTTAGAGAAAACATTCCACCCTGACCAAATCTCCACAATCCTTATCGAGGTGAGACCCGAAGGAAAACATGATTGTCCTCCTCAAACTCAAGGGGTCTCCATCTTCTGTCAGCATAAGACTTCTTCCTGCTTTGTGCAGTCTTCATCCGCTCCTGGATGACCATCACATTCTCAGTGGTATCCCGTACTAACTCTGGACCCATAAGTGTTGTCACGAACTAGGCCAGGTCGCCATTCAACCCAACATCCGACCCAGTCTATGACATGGCCCGAAGGGAATTCCCGATCCCCGCGGGATGGCACAAGTGCCCGGGTATATAAATAATACATGGGAACGATTTACCCGAAACAAGAGAAAGAAAAACAACTAACAAGATAAATAAACTGAAACTAGAAACAGACACCCAAACATACCTTTAAACTATAAACAGGTTTAAGTCTATAATTCAACTAAAAACCCAAAGTGAAAAACAACAGGGATAGAGAAATAAACTCCAATACCATCCTCCAAGCGACACGAGAAGCCACATCCCCAAGCTACCAACACCAAACAGCACACGAAGACCAACAATATCCAGAACCACCATCACTAATCATGATGTCTCAACCTATATTACACAAAGGAAAAGGTATACATACACCCAAAGGTTTATGTAGGGTGTGATCCAAATTCCCAGTAGGATACCACCCAATAAAAAGGTTCCATGACACAACATAAAAAATATAATTTAACATGCTTATTTAAAACCATAATTTTAAAATTCTTTTAAGGAAAACATTTAAAAATTGAAAGTGAAAAGAAAAGAGTACTGAAAGAAAACCCATTTCACAATACTACTTTAAAATGGAAGGTAAAATTTATAAAGAACGCGCACATACTCAAGAGGTCCTTTGTATGCCAATGGAAGGCACCACATCATCAATAGTAGAGCACTGCGGGTAAATCCCCTAAGGTGGATAGTATGTGTGGTCCACTAGAGACATCGTACCTCGATGTAATGATGGAATAGAAACCAAAATAATAAACACTATCATTCATGATCCACAAGTAGGGAAACACATCCATAACCTAGTGGTCTCTAATCATTACAAAATTTTAGTTAGTGTTGTAACTTTAATCTTTCCAGATGAAACTGGGATGAACCACTTACATGTCATCTAGCATACTAGTCCTAATCTGCCCACCTAGGAACTCTGGTTTTTCCCTTCTGCTCAATCAAGTTCCACATTCACACAATATATGATTTTCACATATCACAAGCCCAAAAAAGACATTACACAAAAAAAATCCATCGCTTACATACCCAAACCCATTTCAAAAACACATGCACACCAAATCAGTTCACAAACATGCCTCTTATCTCTTATGTAGTTTAACAGTTCCCTAAAAGAAATTCTAAAATAGTTTCCAGAATATCACCGCAAGGTTTTACGCTCAAAAGAATACCCAAATCAACATTTTAGACCAACTTCACACCAAAAACCATTTCACACCATAATTTTCATCACTTGCATGACTTGATAAATCCTTTAAAAAAATTAAAAAACATTTTTAAATAGCACAACAAGGGTTTACACATGAAAAATTCTCTGTTAAACAATTTATGAAATATTTAAAATTAGCAAACAAAAGTTTACACAAGAGAGACCGACTCGATTTCATATAAGAATGTCGCTTTCAAACCAAAATTATAGCATATACCAATCTAAACATGTTTTCCATTTTTCAAACAATTTGCAATTTAATTTCAAAAGTACACAACATGACAAACACACCCAAAGTGACTCAGTTTCCATTGAAAATCTCTATTTAATTACACACACACCTAAAAGACCCTGAAAATGTGTTTCGCACCAACCAGATGACCCAAAAACCCTTTCCAACCATGTTTGGCATCCCAACTACCACTCAAATAAACAATTACTCATTTTCTAAAACATATCACATGTATACCATAATACCTCACTTCAAAACACTCAAATTTTTACATGCAATGATCATTTTAACATCAATTGCACACTCAACTCTTCTAAAACCTCATTTTCACCATGTAAATAATTGATTAAACGCTTTTATAATTTACCACAACAAGGTAGAAATGAAAAGCATGACCATTTCTATAGAAAGATAACTTTTCATCATGCACGCATGTCAAACAATTTTTAAAACTCATTTCACACAACCTATAAAGAACAAACAATCATTTATATGACAACACACATATAGATGACAAGACTATACTATTTCAGAAATTCAATTTCATCAAATGAGAATTCCAATCATTCTAAACACCATTATCACCATGTAATTAAATTATATAACATACTAAATTAAATAAAAAACCAAATTAAATTATCTAAAAGATGTAAAGGCATGGAACCACCTACCTCAATGTTGATTTTTTCCCAAAATTGGTGTGAATTATTCAATTGTTCGTTAATTTCACAACAAGAAAACTAAATTTAAACCCTAATCCAAAAGATTGAACAAGAATACCAAAAATTAAGACCTTAATATGACACCCTAACTGCTAAAAAAAATAAACCCCAAAGAACAAAGACCAAATCCCTAGCCAAGAGGTGAAAAGGTCTACCAGAGGGAGAGGGAGAGGCGGAATCACAATGGGAGTTCGTCCAGGAGGGAGTGTGGCACGATGAGGCTGGTCGGGCCAGGAGGGTGGCACCGGGTTTTCGGGGGGAAGTCGCACGACAGCATGAGCTATCCTGGTAAGGGGTCGAGGTGACAGCACGAGTCGGACAGAGCAGGGGGCGCCGGACAGAGAAGGACCGACACCAGGAGGTGGAGCAGCCAACAGGGGGAGCAAGAAGAACCGATGAAATGGGGGAGAGTTGTGCGTAAAAAACCAAGGGGAGAGCTAGGTCTCGACGCAAATAGAGGGGGAAGGAAAAAAAGAGAAAGAAAAAAATAATAAAAAGATGACTAAAAAAATTAAAAACAAAACCAAGAATAATAATAATACTGATAATAATAATAATAATAATAATAATTGGAATAATAATAATAACTTAAATAAATTATCATCCTTATAACTAACAATAATAATGATAATAATGTCCATAAATATTAAAACAATCCATTAAATTTTTATCCAACTTCTTATTTTATTTTATTTTCATTTTATCCCTCTTTTAAATTTTATTTCTTTATCAATAATTCCTTTTATTTAATTAGTTTCATGTCGGGCAGGCATATAGGAAACCGAGTGAGGCTGCACGGTGACACAGGCGAGGTCATTTGGCTTCGACAGTGGCGCACTGAACATCGTCAAGGCCAAAATGTGTGTTTCAAAATCAGAACTCAAAACATTAAGTCGGGTTTCAACCTAGACTCCCTGATACCAAGAAAATTTGATAAAATAATTAATGTAAAAGAGGAAGGTGTGACAATTCTCCCTACCATAGCGCTTTCCTTCCCCAGAAATCCACAACTAATATTGAAGCCAAAAGTAGAAAACAACACCCCCTTATGGTTCAAAGATGATCCCCATCAAAAATCAAGTGAAGAGAGGCAAACGCATCATGCTCAGAGAAGGTGGCTAAAAAGACAAACTCAAGAAACTCATAAAGAGACTTTTTGATATGTGTCGCCCACTCTAAAGAGATAGAACACCTCTAGTTGATTGATCAAGGAAAGTAACATAACCAAAAGGCCATCATGAGAAAACCCTAAGGGTATCCCCACCATTAAGAACCTACCAATGCCCAAGACAAGACTGTAAAACCAACACGGGGTGGCCTGAGCAGAATCCCCGCCATTATGAAAACAGCCAACACTGATTCATTCTAGAGACATTTGAGTGAGACCTATCATGGGTATCCCCACCATTAGAGTTGAAATAAGATACAAAACCTTGAAACTTTCTCAACGGTGACCAAACACTCTACCACAATGGATGGGGAGGGTTTGGCCCAACTATCGGGCGTCAAAAACCCGGTCGAATACAGACCAACATCTCCACATCCCTGGATAAACATTATTCAAATTTGAGGCTGATTTACCCAATAGACTCTCGTACGGACCACCAAAGTAATTACATTCGGTGGGACACAACCCACAAAACTTTACGGTAACAAGATGACCACACCTCCTCATAGCCACGAGAAACCCCACGCACCCAAACGAGTCATTCAGAATGGAACCATAGGAAATAATTTAAACCTCATTTACCTTCAGTACCGATGAAAAAAATAAGGTTGAGGTCCCATACACTCCTGGGGTTCCTGACCACATGACAACTTCACTTTAAGGCCTATGGTTTGTGCCCTAATGCTTGAAGCATCTCCTGCCTCATAGTCAGGTATTGAAGACTCCCAAACGGAGCTTCTCCTTTTGGTGTCACACACAACCACACCGCAACCAAGACAAATCCATCAAAAAAAACACACCATGACATCAAACTGATCCCACACGGAACATTTACCAACAAAAGAGCTAAAATGGTGCATGTGAATCACCCTTTAACACATTTAATGAGAACAAAACACCACAAATTGTCACCGAACATGACCATTACTGTTGAGAGAATCATTTCATAGAGAAGGACTTCAAAATGAGAATTAAATAACATGTGATTCTTAAAATTGACCGTAGCATCCCCATGTGGTTGGGTCTTCCACACTAGTGGCCTAACAGAACCCCTTTCTTAAATGAAACCAATAAAGGACAAAAGGTCATTTAGAATAATAGCCCACACCGACAACTCCTGGTTTCTTCCACCTTTCCCCACTAAAATATCCTTCACCATTTCCAAACAGGACTTTCAACTTAACGAGTTCAACTTCACCCTTGACTATCAAATGACTAAAGGAAACCCAAGTTTCATTCAACCCCCCCCCCCCCCACCCCCCCCTCACATCACCCTCCTAATGTGAGAGGATCTTCTTGATTATAAAGAGTGGTGGGTTCAGTCCTAGAATTACAGAAGAAAGTCCTTCGATCAACTGGAGGGCCACCCAATAGTGAATTGCATGTGGCCTCACTTCAACCTCATGTTAACGCTTTATGGGGGGAATGCACTAGTCAATAAAGAAAACCATGGACCCAATCAAACTGGTCTAATGTCCAAGATATACCAAAAGTGAATACTAAACGTGCAAGGGAATCGCTGCAAGGGTTTCCCAAAGAAATTTTCAAAAGAATTCACTAACCACATGTTTTCATACCAACTTACAAATAAAAATTCAAAACCAAGACACAAATCATTCAAAAAGGATTCTCAGATCGAAAATCCTCACATCCAATATTTCCAAAACACAAGGACTGACCACGCATTCACCGGTTAAAAAAATGCCAAGTTTTCATTTAACAAAAGTTTTTGAAAATAAGAAAAGATAGTGTGTTGCACAAACACCAATGGTGTCCCATGGGTCTCACACATTCATGTTCTCTTTCCATACTAGCACCCACCTCATGTCCATCCAGACACTCATCTGGTTGTTCGATTAACCATTTCCCCTTCCATATATGCTCATGCATGTGGTTTCCCATGAGAACACCATGGATCAAAACCAGACCCTTTCTATTTTTTTCCAAACCAAAACATTTAACCCACACTTTTCAAACCTTACACATCAATATATTTTCAAAGAAATTAATTTCAAAACATTTTCCAATATCAAATCTTTTTACTTAAAATCCAGATTTCTATGAATTCAAAACAAAGGGGAGAGGAATGATGCAAGTGGAGACTAGTGTCAGTGGGTGACTGAGACATATGGTTGGCAGCCATACGCCAATCATGACACCTCCACAAAGAGTATTCTAAGACAACATCCCTAGCTCCACATGGCTTTCTAGACCCTGCGAGCTCACTGAGACCACAAACCCTACTCCCTTTTCATTTCCCCTAAACAATATTAATCACAAGGACCAACGACTCAGAAAAACCTCAAATTACTCTGGTAACTCGAGTCCTTCCACAAGGTGTGCTGGCTAGGCACCTTGCTCATAGCCAGAACGTCATGTTCTGACACCCTTAACTTCGGTCTACCCTAACACTATCCCAAAATAACATGACCCAAGAGGATAAACCTCCTCTGATACCATTTTGTCACGAACCGGGCTGGGTCGCCATCTGACCCGACATCCGACCCGGTCTGCGACGTGGCCCAAAGGGCATTCTTGATTTCCATGGGCTGGAACAAGTGCCCGGGTATCAAAATAATATGTGGGAACGATTTACTCAAAAAAAGAGACATAAAAAAAACTAACAAGATAAATAAACTGAAACTGGAAACAGACAACCAAACATGACTTTAAACTATAAACAGGTTTAAGTCTACAATTCAACTAAAAACCAAAAGTGAAAAAAAAACAAGGATAGAGAACTAAACTCCAATACCAACCTCCAAGCGACACGAGAACCTTCATCCCCAAGCTACCAACACCAACCTGCATGTGAAGACCAACAGCATCCAGAACCACCATCACTAAGCACGATGCCTCAACCTAGATTACACAAAGGACAAGGTCTATATACACCCAATGGTGTATATAGGGTGTGATCTAAATGCCCAGTAGGATACCACCCAATAAAAAGGTTTCATTCCATAACATCAAAAAGATAATTTAACATGCTTATTTAAAACCATACTTTTAAAAATCTTATAAGGAAAACATTTAAAAAATTAAAGTGAAAAGAAAAGAGTACTGTAAGAAAAACCATTTCACAATACTAATTTAAAATGGAATTGAAATTTTATAAAGAACATGCACATACTCAAGTGTTCCTCCGTATGCCGATGTAAGGCACTGCGTCATGAATAGTAGAGCACTACGGGTAAATCCCATAAGTCAGCTAGTATGCGTGGTGTTATAGAGACATCGTATCTCGGTGTAAGTGTGGCATAGAAACCACAATAATCAATGCTCTCATGCACGATCCACTAGTAGGGAAACACATCCATAACCTAGTGGTCTTCAATCATCACAAAATTTTAGTTAGTGTTGTAACCTCAATACTTCCAGATGAAACCGGGACCAACCACTCACGTGTCATGTATAATACTAGTCCTAATCGGCCCACCTAGGTACTTGGGATTTTCCCTTATGCTCAATCAAGTTCCGCATTCACACAACATACCATTTTCATATATCACAAACCCAAACAAGACATTATAAACACAAAACCCACTGATTGCATACCCAAACCCATTTCAAAAACACACACACACCAAATCAATTCACAAACATTCCTCGCATCTCTTATG
Organism: Viscum album; assembly: GCA_963277665.1. Lineage (NCBI taxonomy): Eukaryota > Viridiplantae > Streptophyta > Magnoliopsida > Santalales > Viscaceae > Viscum > Viscum album. The sequence goes on from OY728147.1 coordinate 589,662,920, forward strand.
TAGTTTAACAGTTCACTAAAAGAAATTACAAAATAGTTTCCAAAAGAACACTACAAGGCTTTATGCTCGAAGGCATAGACAAAATCCAATCTTTAGACCAACCGCACACCAAAAACCATTTCACACCATAATTTTCATCACTTTCATGACTTGATAAATCCTTTAAAAAAATTAAATAACATTTCTAAATAGCACAACAAGGGTTTTCACATGAGAAATGCTTCGTTAAACAATTTTTGAAACATTTAAAATTAGCAAACAAAAGTTTACACAAGAGAGACACACTCAATTTCATATAATAATGTAACTTTAAAACCAAAAATATAGCATATACCTATCAAAACATGTTTTCCATTGTTCAAACAATTTTCAATTTAATTTCAAAAGTACACAACATGGAAAACACATCCAAATTTACTCATTTTCCATTGAGAATCTCTATTTAATTACACACACACCTCAAAGACCCTGAAATGCATTTCGCACAAACTAGACAACCCAAAAACCCTTTCCAACCATGTTTGGAATCCCAAATACCACCCAAATAAACAATTTATCAGTTTATAAAACATATCACATGTATACCATAAGACCTCACTTCAAGACACACAAATATTTACATGAAAATACCATTTTAATGTCAATTGCACACTCAAGTATTCTAAAACCTCATTTTCACCATATAAATAATTGATTAAACACTTTTAGAATTTAAAACAACAAGGTCGAAATGAAAAACATGACCATTTCTAAAGAAAGTGCACTTTTCATCACACACACATGTTAAAAAAATTTAAAACTCATTTCGCACAACCTATAAAGCAAAACCAATCATTTATAGGACAGCACACGTATAGACGACAATACTATATAATTTCAGAAATTCAATTTCATTGAACGATTATTCCAAGCATTCTAAACACAGTTCTCACCATGAAATTAAATTATAGAACATACTAAATTAAAAAAACAACAAAATTAAATTATCTGAAAGATGTCAAGACATGTAACCACCTACCCCGGTGTTGATTTTTTCCCAAAGTTGGTGTGAATTATTTGATCATCCGCCAATCGCACATCAAGAAAATTGAATTTAATCCCTAATCCACAATATTGAACAACATTACCCAATATTAAGACCCTAATATGACACTCTAGCTGTTGAAAAAAAAGAAACCCCAAAGAACAAAGAATAAATCCCTAGACAAGAGGTGAAAAGGTCTACTGAAGGGAGAGGGAGAGGTGGCGACACAATGGGAGTTCGGTTGGGAGGGAGTGTGGCGCGACAGGGCTGGCCGGGGTAAGGGGTGGTGCCAGGTTTTTGGGGGAAGTTGCGCGGTGACGCAAGCCGGCCTAGCAGGGGGTTAGGGTGACGACACAAGCCGGATGGAGTAGGGGGCACCGAACAGAGCAGGACAGACACTAAGAGGTGGAGCAGCGGACAGGGGGGGTGCTAGCAGAACCGAGTAAAGGGGGAGAGCCGCGTGTGAAAAAAACCAGGGGGGGGAGCTAGGTCTCGACTCAAAGAGAGGGGGGATGAAAAAAATGGAAAGAATAAAAACAATAAAAAGAAGACTAAAAAACTAAAAACAAAAACAATAATAATAATACTAATACTAATAATTAACAAATTAATAAACAACTCCCACTACTGAAAATTTAGGCTATATCTAAGGTTCTAAACCGTGGCTATAGACTCAAAAACCGTGGCTATAGGTTATATACATGGTTTAACGAACCGTGGCTGGTATTGGTGTGGCTATAGGTCGGATCTTATAGCCATGGTTTGAAACCGTGGCTATAGCGCTATATGCATGGTTTCAACCGTGGCTATAGGGTCAGCCTTATAGATGTCAATAAAGGCCACCTGAACCATGGCTAAAGCCCTATAGCCACGGTTTTAAACCGTGGCTAACGGCCTATAACTACGGTTTGAACCGTGGATAAAGGCCCATAGCCACGGTTTTAAACCGTGGCTATAGGCCTTTAGCCTGCATAAAAAAAATCCAGCACGGTGAACCATGCTGGCTGTTGGAAAGACTGCACTAGCACCCCCCCACCCCCTACTTCTACACACCTCCCCTGCCCCACCCCCCTGCACCTTGCACCCCACCCCCCTGCCCCCTCCTCACTGCACCCCCCCCCCCTCCCCCTAGACCGCCCCCACCCTATACCAGCACCCCCATACAAGGTAATCCAAATCCCATGGAACCACCACCTTCTTCGGAAATAGTCAAACCAACACGATTGAGTCGGATTCTACTTCATCAGTCTCCTCAATGAAAATATTACACAACATAAGGCATGTATTCATCGCACTCACCTCTTCCCCAATGGAGGTACCCATTCAGTAAAAGGAATTGAAACACAGAATCACCAAGCCCCTATTGTCTAAACCAACCCGCCTCCCCTCGTCTCCCCTACAATACATGATCCATACACATTAAATTTTAATGTTAAGCCCCTATTGTCCTGAACCAACCCGCCTCCCATTATCTTCCCTTCAATACATGATCCATCCACATTCAATTATAATCCCATAGCAGGAGGCTTCCATTGAATCCGCCTTTCCTTGCCTACCTTGGAAAGAATCACTATTCATACAAATCCGTGGATGAAATCTTATCAGGGTAGTAGAAAAAATTCTTCCCTTGATAATCACTCCCAACTCTGCCCCAATCATTTTCACTTGAACCTAAAAATAGATTTAGGAATTCCTCTTGCCTTCTCTTACATTATTCCTACCATCCCAAATAGTCCCACACACATCCAAGAAAAACATAAATGAATCATAACCTCCACCCCTGGCTCTCCCCTTGGAACAAGGCCTCAATAATCTTCTACATGGAGATCCCGTTGCTATTGATATTCAGAAATTGTCCCATAAACCTCCATATCCCCCTCACCCAGTCACTCTGAAAAAATAAGTTCCAAGAAGATTCATAGTGTGGCCTTTCTACAACAGTGACATCCAGAGGCTAGAGCCACCCCCTAATTCTAAATATTCTCCTCCGTTGGAAGCGCTTTTTGTCTCATTCAGCAAACAAGAAAAATCATCTGGTTTGGGATATCCTTGTACCCGAGTTTCAAAGCCTATTCGTTCATCCCGCATCTTACATGAACCAGATTTTTGAATTCCCTGCTCCTACACACCTCCCCTGCCCCACCCCCATGCCCCCTTCTCACTGCACACCCCCATCCCCCTAGACTGCCCCCCCCCCCACCCTGCACCAGAACCCCCCAATGGAGGTGAATATAAAGTAAAAAAACACAGGACCTGTAAAATAAATAAAATAGTAACAATCTGTATACATGTGTGGAAAATGAGAATAAAATTAAGTTGTTTACTAATATTAATTACTTTAATATATCCCATAATATTTTGGGTTAGTGAATATAAAGTAAAATAAATAAAATAGTAACAATCTATATATATATAACAAGGGTGGTCCACCAAGTGCTAACAATGTCACAACGATACACAAATAAGCTCCACTAAATTGGTTGTTTAAAACATTCCTGATATCATCAGTAGAAGCAAGAAAAGATTAAAGAATTTGCACTAAGGATGCTCAGAATTCATACAAACTAAAGTAGTGAAATCTGATTAATTACATGGTAACAAAAACTATGTAAACTAGAAAGATGTCAATTCAAGTAAGTGTTGTTTAAACATACCATCAACTTACAAATCATCAAGGGGAACACCAGAAAGGGAATCAATTAGACCAGTGAATTGATTGATCTGTAAATACCTAAATAAAGCAATAAATACATTAAAAAATGATAATTATCTTAACTAAAGTCTCAGTTGCTTACAGTGTACCAAGTCTTGAAAGCGACCCGAAACTGTGAGGTAAGTTCCCCATCATTGAGTTGTATGAGAGATCCCTATATGTGAAAAAAATCATTATAAAATATTATTCAATTGAACAAGAACCCTCTAACATAACAGATTAATAAAAGAAAAAAGTGGACTCAATAAATGAAAATAAAAATATGAAAGAACTCTAAAAGGATTATTTACAGAAGCCCCCCCTACTAGACCCCCCTGGATAGCAGCCCCCCCACCCCTCCTGCTGGACCCCCCCTCGACAGCCCCCCCTGGACAGAAGCACCCCCATGGACAGAATCCCCCCCCCCACTGTTGGACCCCCCTGGACAGACCCCCTTCTAGACAGCCCCCCCCCCCCCACCTTCCCTGTTGGACCCCCCTAGACAGCAGCCCCCCTGGACAGAAGCCCCCCCCCCCCCCCGGAAAGACCCCCTCCCTACTGGCGCTCCCTGGATGGTCCCCCTGCTGGACAGCAGCCCCCCTGGACAGCATCCCCCCTGCATATTAGGATGATCTCCTTGATGTATTGTTGGAACATATCTAATGTTGGTTCGGTTGGGACTGGCTAGTTTGTTATGGTATTCCATACATAAATGGAAGAAATTGGAAAGGTACCATGCAATTTTAGGCATAAAGGTAATCATTTAATGGATGTCATGACCATTTGAATATGTTAGAGGGTCTTGACACATGAACTAGGCTTTAAAAATAAATCACATAGTGGCTTCCAAAATAAAAAGGAAGGGTTGAAAATAGAATATGGGGAGGGTGAGGTTATCCTAGGTTTGTGATAAAGGTCCTTATTCATAAGGATAGTAACCATATTTCCTATAATCATCATCAAAATTTGACGATCCCATATTTATTATTTACTTTACATGGGCTGCAGTCAAATTATAATTCTTTTATCCAAACTACACATGCTATAATTATGTAGTATATTGATAGTGTGGGGTAGAACCCATGGAGAATTTTTGGTGGAATAGAAAATTGGACTCAAAACATTTTTTTAGGAGTCCTCAAAATTTGTATTGGTTTTGGGATATGATTGATGCTATTGAGTTTTTTTTAACATTTAGTAAGAAATAGGGATCACGGTCTATTTCGGGATTGAGGTAAAAAGTATAACATTGTCCTAACATGGAATAATACTAGGGATTAGGCTTCGAAGTGGATTTTAAAACACTATTTTGTCATGGAAAACCAAAATAGATCTATATAAGAGTTAAATATTCCTTAGTTTTGATGTAGTTAAAATGATTATTCTTTAATCCTAGTTGTAATGGCAGAAAGTGGAAAATGTTAATAGTCATAGCCAACTCAACTCTAATCAGGCCAAGTTAAATCATATAAATATAATATGGTAAAGGATTCATAAAATAATTTAATACATAGAATTTATTTTACATTATTACTACCATTTGGGTTAGATGGTTCTAATTTATAAATTCATTAAGATCATATAAGACTCATACACTCAACCCTTCCCTTAGTGGTTTAGCCACTCCAGACTGTGATAATTAAGATCAAAGAAAAAAAAATTGTTTAGATTTGATTTGGGAGAAAAAATAAGGGAGAAAATGAGAATTTCTCCCTGCCCCCCTACCCCCCCCCCCCCCCCTACACACCCCCCTGCCCCTTGCCCCCCACCTGCACACCCCCCCTGCCCCCTCCCCTGCCCCCACCTACACACCCCCCTCCCCATGCCCCCCCACCTTCACCCCCCCCCCCACCTGCACACACCCCCTCCCCATGCCCCAGCACACCCCCCTGCCCCCCCCCCAACCCTACCTGCACACCCCCTCCCCCCCTCTCCCTGCCCCCTTCCCCCCACCTGCACACCCCCCTGCCCCATCCCCTGCCCCCCCCCCACCTGCACACCCCCCTCCCCCTGCCCCCCCCCCCCACCTGCCCCACCCCCCACCTACACACACCCCTCCCCCTACCCCAGCACACCGCCCTGCCCCCCCCCCCCCCCCACCCTGAACACCCCCCTTCCCCCTCTCCCTGCCCACTGCCCCCCACCTGCACACACCCCTCCCCTTTCCCCCCACCTGCACAACCCCCTCCCCCTTCCCCCCCACCCACCTACCCCCCCCCCCACACCTGCACACACCCCTCCCCCTGCCCCAGCACACCCCCCTGCCCCCCCCCCCACCTGCATACCCCCCTCCCCCTTCCCCCCACCCACCTACCCCCCCCCAACCTGCACACACCCCTCCCCCTGCCCCAGCACACCCCCCTTCCCCCCCCCCCACCTGCACACCCCCCTACCCCCTCTCCCTACCCCCTGCCCCCCACCTGCACACCCCCTACCCCCTCCCCTACCACCCCACCTGCACACCCCCCTCCCCCTGTCCCCCCACCTGCCCCCCCCCCACCTGCACAACCCCCTTCCCCCTCTCCCTGTTCCTACTGTATATTGACATTCAAAATGAATCCTAGTACATCTATAAAAAAACCATTTAGATGAGGTTAAAAAATTCATGTTAGATTTAGACAATATTAATGTTTATGTAGGTGGTGAGGATCCAAAAATGATCATATTATCACTCTTTAAAATAGATATAGAACACTTGTTACGACCATGATGTATGGTTGAGTCTATTTAACATTAGAAGATATCAAATCATCCCATCTGTCTAAGGAATTTCATTCTAAAACAAAAATAAAAGGTGAGGATAAGAGTTTTTCACAAGGGGGAGACCTTAAAATAAAGGTAAGAAAAAGCAATTCAGTAGGGACAAAAATAAGATTAATAAATAACCTAAATCTAGGTCAAGCTCTATGGATAGAAAATTAATATGTTTTCACTATGGTAAACCTGGGCACATTAAGCCCGAGCATAGGAAACTCATGCGTGAGTTAGAATCCAAACATCCCACTAACCTGTATTTTCTGGTTGATTCAGGCTATGAAATTTGTTTAAATCTTGAATGTGTCCATTTATACACTCAATCAAGAGTGGTTCCTAGACTCTAGTTGTTCTTTTCATATTTTCCAACAGAGAGAGTCATTTTTAGAGTTGGTCAAAAAGAGAGAAGTAGATGTATTATTAGGAAAAAATAATAGGTGCAAGGTTGAGGGAATATGATCCATTATTATAGAGTTAGATAATCAATCCATCATCACCTTACTTAATGTATGGTGGGTCCCCATCCTTTAATGAAGCATAATCTCTTTAGCGGTCCTAGATCAAAATGGACTTACCTCTAGACTAAATCCCAAGATCTATAAAGGATCAATAATTATCATAAAAGGATCTCTAAACAATGGGTTATATGTTTTGAATAGGAAGACCCATTTATGGAAATTGGGCAGTGTTTACAATACAAGCACTAACAATAATATACTATAGCATATAAGATAGGGAATTTCATCTCCAATGTCTTAGAGGAACACAACAACCAGGGGCTATTGAGTAACATTACAACTATAAATCTTTCATTTTCCAGAGATTGTGTGATGGGAAAATCCAAGAGGGTGAGTTTCAATAGGTCTTATTTCAATACTTCCAGCCCTCTTGAATACATACACTCAGATTTTTGGGGGATAGCCAGGACTAGTTATTGTGTTGGAGGATCCAATATCATCATCTTCATATAGAGCAGTTAGTTGTTAAAACTGATTTCCAGCTTGGTGATTTGAATTAAAAGATTTATATGATACCTCTTGATGATTATCCTGCTGAGTTCAAACCAAAGAAAGTATTCCATTTAAATAAATCTTGGTCTGGGCTGAAACAATCCTCATATAAGTGGTGCTTCAATTTTGATTCATTTTTTCTTGGTAACAGGTTCATTAGAATTCATTATAATGCCTTCTTTTATTTAAACTCAACTAAAACCTACATCATTTACCTACTATTGTATATTGATGACATGCTCATAATTTTAAAAGACATAAATATGATCTCTATTGTTAAATCCCAATTGAAAATTAAGTTTTAAATGAATGACTTAGGTGTAGATAAGAAAATCCTAGGTGTTTAAATTATTAGGGATAGAATGCATAAACTACTTTATCTATCTTATCATGCTTATATTTTAAAATTTATAAAGGGTAAATGTTGGAATCTCTCAGTCCTGTTAATTTCCTACTTGAATAAAACTTTAAATTGTCCTTCAATATATCACCTACTGCTGAAGTTGATGTTGAATTTATGTCTATAATTCCTTATTCTAACAGTGTTGGTTGCAAAGCGTATTCTATGATTTTCTCTAGAACTGATTTTTCAGTTTCTATATGCACTCTATGATGGTTCATGGGCACTCCAGGGAAGCTATAATGGTATTTCCTTGAGTGGATCTTGTGGTATCTTTCTTTTACTTATAATATTTCATTATTATGTGGTATAAATGTGGATACTACTTAAATTATTTGTGGTTTGGTTGATGCTAACTATATTGTTAATGTTGACAATTTTAAATCCTTAACTATTAATGTGTTTACTGAATTTGGAGGTTTCATTTCCTAGAATTGAAATATGTAATCTATTGTTGCACTTTCATCTACTGAATTTGAATACATAGCTTTAACTGAGGTAGTTAAAGAAACTTATTGATTGAGAAGTCATGGTGGTAGGTCTATATCCAATACTAGACATAGTTATCTTAAGGTAGATATACAGGTTAGTAGTCATTCTCATTCCCAATAAGATATGGTAAATATTAATGATATTGATCAAAAAAGAAGTGTAATCATATGCATGGAACTCGTCATACATTACCAATCCAAAAATACAATTTACATCAAAAGTGAGTCTCAATATCAGTATCATCAGAATCATGATAACCCTCATCCACACCTCCTACAGAAACACCATCACCACCTCTCACACCACCAACATCATCATCGGCATCTGCATCCGAACCGGCACCAGCACCGGGTCCAGCACTAGGTCCGGCTCTAGCTCCGATAGAAGAATCAACATTAGCAGAACGCATCGACATCAAAAAGGCATCAACTGTTGCAGCTGATTCTGGTGGAAGTATAGAATAAAGGGAATACATAAATTTCATCATATTTACAGTTATCGCCTGTTCTGATTTTTGACTTGCTTCTTTGATTGCGGAATTAATTTGTTCCACTATGACAAAACCAGAACTAGTACTCGAAGAAACGTTAGTAGACTAGTATCGAGATGGTACAATCTTCTTCCCAGGTCGACAACGCACTCTACCCTGATGCCCATCTCCTAATACCTGATATAGATGATCGTTTGGGCCCAAACTTTCAGGTTCTTTTTCTTCCAATGCCTCTAAAGCATTCTGTTGATTGATATATAACATAAATTAAAATGATAAAATAATATAAATAATTAAATTTAGTAAAAATCAAATAAATTTAAATATAATTACAATTTCCTTCTCGGTGTCGGTATTTGGCATAGTACCATCTTTCTTTTTTTATCTTGTACAAAACAAATTTGAGCGTGGAACATGACCCTCGATATTCGATGCCTTTTTCTGGAAAAAAAAACAAAGAAATAAATCAAAATTGGAAGTTAAAAAAATTTCACTAAACAAAGCTAAATATTTTAAATGTTAAATTACTTGTGTCTACTCGTGATCTGGTAATGAAGTGTGTCCGCGAGTATAAATGTGTTTCATTGCACTCTTGTTTGTTTTATTTCTGTTTGATTTCTCCTATAAACAAATAATTATATAAATTCATTAACATAAATAAAACAAGTAATTTAAAATCGTTTTAAAATAAATAAATGAATATATATATATATATATATTTAACAAACACCTTAAACGATGGACTCTTCCAATAGCTGATCATCTCTTTATATTGTGATATTGGGAATCACCGGTACTTCTTCAAGCTCTGTACCAACTCTCTTCTTCCAACCAAGATATAAATCATACTTTTAGGCTCGCCACATTTCACCTAAATCCATTATCCTTGCAGCCTTTGCATTTTTTCCATCTAGAAAATTATATCGAAGCTGTAATGGACATAATATTTGTTAAGAAAATATTATAAATTTATATATATATATATATATATAAAAGGTGATTAAAATTACTTACCCAAATCTCTGCCCAGGCTTTGTCCTTTATTTTTTTTCAACTGCCTTCCAACTTATCGGTTGAACCGGAATGATATTACTGTGTCTAGCAAGTGTTCCCATAAATCTTTTACATTTTGTGCCATTTTTATTTATTATAGAATTGTCCTCATTGTAATCAACTATGATTTGCGTGTGCCGATTCCAAACCCCGTACATTTTTGTGCGGCCTCGTCGTCTGGTAGAGGCTGGAGCTAATCATGAAACCAAAAATAGACTAAAATAATATATATGAATTTATCATTAATCAGTAACAGTAATGTTTAAAAAAATATCAGTATATGGGGGATCTGCTGACCCCTGAAGTGTTGTGTCTAGAGGGGGGGCAGCCTCCATGGTAGGTGATATATATACAGGAGTACTATGTATAGTAGATGAAAAGTGTACTGATGGAGGCAGAAAACCCGATGGATAACCCTGTACAGATGAGGGTGGATATGGATATGGATATGGTGGTGGGATATATAGGGGCACAGTACCTTGTACAGTGGATGGTGGGAATGGAAAATGAGGGATGGGAGTCTGAGAACTACCATCCGATGTGGGTGTGGGCAAAAAGGGATACGGAAAAGGTGGGTATGGATAATATGGAGGTGGCACAATGGAAGGATGGAGTCATGGTGTCTCAAGCGGCGTAGTAGTAGGCTGACCTATAGAATCAGTACCCCCTGCCACAATATCATACTCAGTGGCATAATCCAAGCATCTCCTCAACGATGTAGCCTAAAATAACATAGATGATAAAATAAAACGAACGATAACATGATAAATAATATGAAAGACCATAATATTCAAACATAATTTGTACTTACATTGTTTCCAGGAGGAGACCTACGTTGTTCGTTTCTCGATATTCTTCTAATCCTTCTAGTATCATCATAATCAAACATTTTGACCTGGAAATTTAAAATAATATTATAAAATAAATAGAAATAATTCAAAATGTTAAATAATACAATTTTATCATAAAATAATGAGATACATTTTCATGTGTGATATATATATTGATAAAATATCAAGACTTTTCTATGTTCAATATTTACTAGAGAAGTGGTTAAACATAAATTGGTGAGGCTATTAATAGTTTTATATTCGATAATGGTATAAAATATACTACTTATTTTGATATCATGTATGGAAGTTAAAAAAACACATACAATATTGCGATAATATCAGGTAAATACTTACAAATGTGTCAACTCTATGTGGGGTCTATGAAATTTTTTGGTTCAAAATTTGTTCTAACAATTGCATCATCTGTATCATCAAATGAAACATTTGAATAAATATTGATAGGTTCATCCACAACATCATTTTCATCCATGCCTTCGTCAAAAATATGTCTAGGAATAACATCAACAATAACACCAAATTGTGGTTGTAACGGGTCACTTACATAAAACACCTGTTTAGCTTGTGACGCAAGAATATAAGGTTCATCGGTACGAAGCTGGCGGTTAATATCAATCACTCTAAATCCATAGTTATCAATATGCATTCCTTGTCGTTTCATTGAATCAAACCACTTTCATTTCATCATTCCGACATGACCAGGTGCATAGTAATCTAATAAAATGATTCTTTCAACAACACCGTAATATGATATATTTTCTGATTGAGGCTACATATCCGATGCACTCGCATAATAATCTGTTGTGGCGCTTATCGTGACACCGTCATGCTGTGTTGCCATTTTTTTTTCACAACTATTTATAACAAATTTAAATCCATTGACAACCATTGACTTACAATCACGTACCACATCGTTTGGACCAAAGGACAATGCTTTTATTTCCTCTGATACTTCAATAATTGGTAGAGTTAAAACCTAAAAGATACCAACATATAATATTAAATAGAGACATGTGATTATGTTATGAGAAGAAGAAAAAGAAATCTATTACCTTTGACTTTAACCAGGGAGAAAATTCTTTGTTGTGCAACAGTTCCTTCTTCTTAATAGATAGAGAGCGATGTCTCTTTTTTATAATTTCTAAATGTTCTCTACAGATATGAAATCATTAAAATGTCAGAAGATATAAAGAAATCATACAACTAAAAAAATACATATTTATTAGTTTACTTACTTGATATAATCATCAATCACACCACAGTTGAATAATATTGTGCGATGTTTCATTTCCCACTCTTCCCTGCTTAAAGTACACAACGAGTTTGATCCAGATATCCCCCCCGTTTGGGGAAGTGAAGGAAATGCAGTCTCAATGGGATCATATTGCTCATCTTGAGTTCTCATTAGTCGATTAGACCTCATAGTGACGTTAGCCAAGTACGATGAACAGAAATCCATGCATTCTTGTTCTAAATAGCATTTCACAATAGAGCCTTCAGGATGATATTTATTTCTCACATAAGATTTCAATGTAAACATCATTCTTTCGATAGGATACATCCAATGACTCGAAACAGGACCACCAAAGAGAACTTCCGTGGGAAGATGCATAGTTAAATGTAACATACATGTGAAAAAAGACGGTGGGAAAATTTTCTCCAAGTCGCAAAGAATAATCATTGCATCTCTCTGTAATTTCTGAACAACACTTCTGCTCAATATCTTGGCAAAAAGATCTCGATAAAATTGACATAACTTAATCACCGCAACTCTAAAATTATGTGAAAGTAAATTTAGAATGGAAATGGGAATAAACTCATGTAACAAGACATGGTAATCATGGGTTTTAAGAGATTTGAGTTTCACATCTTGTGTATTCACCCTTTTCGAAATATTACTTGAATAACCATCCAGAAGCTTCAAACTTTACAAGACCTGAAGAAATTTTTTTTTCTCCACATTTGTCATTGAATAACAGGCAATAGGGACTTTCCACTTATTTTGACCAATTAACTCAGGATGAATTCTTGCTCTTATACCCCAATCCATCAAATCACGAAGACACTACAAATCATCTTTTGTTTTGCCTTTGACATTTAAAATAGGAGAAAATAACATCTCACAAATGTTTTTCTCAATATGAATTACATCCAAACAATGAGGTAATAAATTCGATGACCAATACGGAAACTCAAAGAATATGCTTTTCTTTCTCCAATTGCTATTGGAATTCGAATTAGCATGCTTTCGCTTTTTGATATTTGATTGACTTTTTCCAAGAACATAATTCAAATCATCAAGTTATTTAACAATATTAGTCCCTGACATTCATTGAGGTGTCTCATCTGTCTTGATGGCATTATCGAACTGTCTTCGATTTTTCCTGTATGGATGATCCATTGGTAGAAAACACCGATGCCCTATGAAGCTGAAAGTTCGTCGAAACATTAATCTTCGGAAACGTTTATTTTTCATACAAATAGGACAGGATAAGTTCCCTTTAGTACTCCAACCATACATCATTCCATAGGTAGGGAAATCATTTATCGTCCATAATAAAGATGCACGAAACATAAAGTACTCCTTTTTGAATGCATCATACGCTTGTGCACCAACAATTCAAATATCATTTAACTCCTCTATTAATGGCTGCAAGTATATATAAATATCATTTCCAGGATCACTGGGTTCAGATATCAATATACTCAGGATAGTGAACGGCTTCTTCATACACATCCTTGAAGGAAAGTTATAAATGTGAATGAAAATAGGCCAAGTACAGTGTGCAGTATGCATTTGGCGAAATGGGTTGAAACCATCACAGGATAATCCCAATCTAATATTTTGTGGGTCGGCTGCAAAATCAGGATGTAACCTATCAAATTTCTTTCAAGCCAACCCATCTGCAGGATTCACTATTTCATCGTTATCCTTATTTCTTTCATCTGCATTCCATATCATATTCTTTTCCATTTTTTCTGACATAAAAAATTTTGAAGCCTGGGAATTAAAGGGAAGGGCCACATCACTTTATGTGGTATGCAAGATTGAGATCCATCTTTATTAGTCTTCCACCTTGATGTGCCACACTATTTTCACTAACTTAAGTCTGCATTCTCCTTCCAGAACAAACAATAGTCTTTGAGACAATAATGAATCTTACTAGATGAAAATCCAAATTTGTCAACCAACTTTGATGCCATGTAATCATTTTCTAGAATACATGCATCATCAGGAAGTAAATACTTAATAAAAGTAAAGATATAGCCAACCATAGTATTACTAAATCCATACATTGTTTTCCCATGATATAATCGCATTAAAAACTCAATTTTGCTCATTTTTTCACATGCTTGATATACTGGGGTATTTTCATCTTCCATTAGCTTTATAACACTCTAAATGTCATCATCCTGATTAATAGATGAGAACTGTGTTTCAGTATTCATTTCCTCTTGCACTGGTCTACATGAGGATATAGCTTCAGAAACAAAAGGAAACCGATCAGAAATTAGATTTTTCATACCAAACTTTTCCGCTGAATCAATGTCATTCAACACTTGATCTTTTTCTCCATTGCGATACCACACATGATAATTTTTCTGGAAACCACCTTTAGTGACATGGTAACTCACTTCCTCACGAGTTAACCAAGGTCTTCCAACAAAATCAAAACACGGGCATCGAATCAATCCGCCATCTGAATCATTAGTGAATGCAAAGTCCAAAAAATATTGTAACTCCTTATGAAATTCATCAGTGATCCGATCAATGTTGTACATCCAGTATCTATCCATTCTGAGGCAGATAAACATACATTAAATAAATAATCTAGAAAATGACTTAACATTATATGTATTGTTTCATAAGATATTAAGTAATCATCAATAACAAGTTAATAAAAAAATCATAACAAATATATTAAAATTATGGTTTAGGGAATTCATAAATGTTTTAAATTATAAAAATTCAAGAATATTCATACATAAGTTCCAAGAATGAGGATTGATTATAGTAAACAGAGTTTATATGAAATCTAAGAGATAATAACAATCAATTCCCAAAAGATTTTGGGTTAATTCATAACGAGTTGTGATGTTTTGTATTATATCTACAAAGATTTATTGAAATTTAGAGACATTTTGAAAATATAAACCATATCATATACAAAGCATTAATATTAAAGAATTGGATGAGAATTAAAATGGTAAGAAGATGAGAATAATAACTAGTGTCTGAATCTATACTTTAATGATGGTGGCCACCTTAGAAAAGGGATATCCCATCAACTTGGTTGTTCCCACCCTTGCTCGTATCTATAAACGGTTTGGTCAAATACAGGAATGAAGATCCCCACATCACCTGAGTGGTCCATTTCAATTATTGTATGGATGGGTGGTGAAGTGCTATCAATGTTATGAGTACCGGTATACTGCAATAGTCCCCCACTCTAACTTTCATCCTACCATACTCTACATTGTTGTCATTCTACTAAAATCCTTGGGAATTTCTAGTGTGGTTGAGTTGTTTATTGATTTTTCTCAGTTTTCTTTTATGCCTTACCCCGCACCCCATTGAGTAGTGGTAGATGACGGAAAATATAAACCATATCATATACCATAGTGTAAGGACACGATGTCATTCCATTTTTGACTTTTAATCATGTATTATAACACCGCATCATGGTGAAGGAGATTGAAAACTCTTTATAATCTTCTTTTATCATACCCAACAACCAAAACAAACCAACTTACCTCTTTCACACTTGAAGGCACAACCCAAACAACTACATTTTTTTAGGGATAAAGTAGAACCTATGAACTAATTTTTTCCTAGGTTAGCATAACCAATACACTACCTTTTGATGGAGGCACAACCATGTGTGAGTTGAGTTATTACAACTCGATAAAACTTTACACCACAAAGTAAATTCATTATAATGAATATAGAATAATTAAACCAATAAAAGTTGTTGAGAATTATTTCTAGTGTAGAATAACTGGATTTAAACCTTCACATGGTAGATATAGAACAATTTAGCTTGGGAATTATTACAAGAGCAATGAGTAGATAAGAAGCATTAAAACCCATTGGTAAAATGCATTTAACATTGATTATCTAAATAACTGTCATTAATTTTTTTTATTTCGATTATAAAATAACTATCATATAAATTCCAATATGAAATCCTATTTTTGTATTTGTGTTGGTACTTAAAAGAATGATCCCAAAAATATCCAATCTCTAAGAGGGTATAGCTTTCAATCAACCCAAGACTAGTCAATTCCCAAAACATCCATTGTTAAAAAGGCACTTGAAGTATAAGTCATAAAGTTTCATGCCCAGTAAGGTGTTAATGTAGGGTATAAGAATTTATATACTCAATAGGGAACCAATAAAATACCTCAAATCACAAGTGAATAACCAAGTGTAAGTGTGAACATGTATACTAATTAGCATGTTTAAATAAAAAACATTTTTAGGAAAATAACCAAAATAATATTAAAATAATTGTAAATAGGTAGTTGAAAGATAAATTCAAGTTATATCAAGTAACTCTCTATACTAGGAAAATGCATATTAGAACTTACCTAAGTTTATATTCTTTAATGGGGATCGTTATCGATGTCAATCTAGAGATATAGAAATATTGTAAAACATCTTGTCTAGGTTAGGTGTAGGGAAATATTATAGGCCATCCCACCCAGGTGCACTTTTGGAGTTAGGTCCTAAGCCCATCCCATGGAATGGGGGAGGATTATACAAAGTGGAGGCCTCATCCCATCCCATGGAATAATTAAAGGTGTATACTCATTTATAACTCAAAATCATATCCTATGTAATTTACATGTACATAAATGGACAGAAAACATGCTTAAAAATATATAATAAAAAGAAAAAATATAAACATACCCTTTATAGCATGATCATAATAATATACACGGGTATTCTATGAATATGGTTGATATAAAAAGGTAAAAATCGGATAAGTAAGGTTCTCTACATAGTGAAAATCCTAACTTTTGGAATTTATGACTAAAATATCCAACTTCTGAATTCTGTAAATTTCAAAAATACAAAGTATATTACACAAAACACTTAGAAACATATTAATAATTACATAATAGTAAATAGAAACATAATAATTATATAATAGTAAATAGATGAAAGAATAGTAAACAGATTAAACCATGAATACCAGAATACTAGATTAATTATGATAATTAGAATGTAATATAAACTATGAAATACCAATGAATAACAGTCGACAGAATACCAGTCAATACACAAGAGCCACAAAACAGGAAATAAACACAAACCCCTCCTTGAACTCCTCCTACAAACTGAAAACTTCCTAAACATAATAAATACGGTAAACAATATTCAAAGAACCCACAAAACAGGAGCCACAAAATAGAAAACGCACCGAAAGGGTGTGGAGGAGGGGAGGAACCCTTCGGCCGATGCTGCACCGAATGGATGAGGAACACCCAATAAAAGTATGGAGAAGGGGAGTAACACACGAGGGATAGAGAAACCCTGAATGGAGAAGCCGAGCCGCGATTGGAGAATCCGTGCTGTGGATGAAGGAACCGCGATGAGGGATGGAGGAACCGAAGCTGGCGAGGACAACGGGAGAGGACAGCAGTGAGTGCAAGAGATGAAAGCCGCGAGGGGAGAGAGGAGGGTGTGGTGAGAGCGGACGTCGGGAGGAGGAGCGATCGTCAGGAGGAGGAGCGGTCGTTGGGAGGAGGAGCGGTCGTTGGGAGGAGGGTTTCAAATTGGGGAAGGAGGAGCCCGACAGGAATCGGAAAAAAAAAACGAAACGCAAATGTGTAGCCATAGATGGAAATTAAACCATGGGTATAACCAATATATAGACATGGACTTATAAAACTGTGGATATAGGTCTGTGGCTATAGATTAAATTTCCAGTAGTGTCTAGAGGTCATCCACCAAGGATTCTACCTAAAGGGTAGGTACATCTCATCACTACAACTCTCTATGTCAACCGGTCACCTCTGTACACCATCTAGTCCTATCTCCCAAATCTCGGTCATGGTTTCCCATTGTCTGCACAAGACACAACAAGGTACGGGTGATGCCCGTGTAGGGGTGAGTATAACAATACCCAGTAGAGGCCCCAAGACCCCTGATGTTCTCCCAGAATTTTATAAAGGAAAAATCATAAAGCATGATCTCAATCACAAAGCACAAAGTAAAAGACTCAACTCAAACCGTGTATACAACTTAGATAACAGGAATAAAAATTATTATTCTTGAGATAGATCATATTATTCTGTCGAGAGGCTTTTTCTGCTAGACCACACAAGGTCTCTAGGTGTTGACCCATAGAATATCACTAGGTGTTGACAAATAGAGGATCGCTACATACTGACCCACAGAGGATCTCTAGGTGCTAACCCACATAGAGGATTTCTAGGTGCTAACCAATTCAGAGGTTTTATAGGTATAGACTCATAGAGGATCGCTAGGTTTAGACCCACAAAAGATCTCTAGGCGCTAACCCACTTAGAGGATAGCAAGATGCTGATCCACTAAGAGGATCACTATTCTGTCATCACGTCACAGCCAACCACTGGATTCCCTCACTTAGCACGCTTGATTCCGAGAGGATCCACTCCTCAAGCCATAATTCATACCTCAACTACCAAGAATTCTCAGGAAGAAGTAACTCAAAAAACTACCATGTCATAAGGGTTCCAATGCAACAGATGGTGCGTCAATCGGACGCCCGATCTGTAAGTTATATGCATTTTAGCGGCGAGGGCCCGGTTGGATTCGAGTCCGATCCAAACCGGCCATATTCCAACTTTCTCCAAAACCCAAGTGTAGTATCTCAAACGGACATCCTCATCCTAATGATTCTATCACCATAGACGGTTCATCAAATGGACGTCTGGTTTAAAATACATGGCCATTTAAGAGAAATTGAGTCAAAAAGGGTCTGGGTCTGACCCAACTCGGTCTGGGTCCGACCTAACCCGGTCTGGGTCGACCCGAACTGACCCAACCCAAACTATTTAGGCCTAGCCCGATCCAGCTAGGCATGGTGTGGACCGGCCCACTAGGCTGTGGAATCGGCCAGGCCCACCCAGCTGGGCGCGGCCCACCGGACCACGGAATAGGCTCGGCCCGCTGTCTGGGTGCAGCCCGCCGACTGGGCATAGGGTCCACTCCCCTCCCAAATGGACGTGGTCCGTTCAGGCTCACCAATCGGCAGTGCCAGGCTGGCTCCAACCTTCCAACCGACCGGTCTGGTGGACTGGTCTAGGTTGGGACCCGCAGATATGGGTCTACCGCCACCGCGGCCGGAGTCGCGGCACCTCCTCCGCGGTGGCCTGTTGGCTAATGCCACCTCCTCCCTGGCATGCCACCCACCTTCAACATGGCGGGAAAATGCTGGCACCACTGTCCATCATGACGCCTTCGGGCGCCGCCATCCTCTCGTGGCGGGCGGCAGACAGCCTCTGCCGCCGGTGGCACTTCTATAGGCCACCAGTGAAGCTCTGATTGTCCGATTCTCTTCTCGTCTGCACCTACAGCCCTCCCGAGATTCCATCTTTACTGTGTGGCCTTCGGTTTTTCTTTTATATTAAGTTGAACATTCTCCCATTAAGAATGCTTCAAGAACAAGCTCATCGGAGTGTTTGGTCCTTTTTGGGTTCTGCTTGCACCCTCCACGTTAGTGTTATAATATGTGGGTGTATCAATAATCATCATAAGATTTAATAAAACCCAAAAATAAATCCCCATTACATCCTCCCATAGAAACGAATTACTCACGGATCAAACCGTTAGTTGGTTGATTTGTTTTTTTATTAATCAAAAACGGAAAGAGGAAATCATTTTGATTTATGAACAATTTAAACCACCTACCTTGAAAATGCTGGGTTCACTTATGGAAGAAGAATAAGGTCTGTGTGCGTTTCGTTCGTCATCTATCAACCTCTAGATCAATTCCTCAATGAGAATCATCAATAATTTGTTCTCCGTTAGAGGAATATGTTTCCATCACTTATTCAAGAGTTCTCCCATGGATTTCCAAAACCCACACCAACAATTTGATTAAATAAAATAAAATAACCTCCCACATTGGTTCATTATTATGATTCATTAATGAATAATAATTAATGAACCTAATAAACCACAAGCATTTTGGTTACACAATGATAGGTTCAATTCATTAAATAACCCATCCTTATTGCCCGATGTTACACTGTGGTCCCACCATTCGCCGCTCAATGTTTTCAAAAAGAATAAAATAACATCTTTAGTTATTTTATTATTTTTTTTGAAAGTCTGAAAAATTAAATTTTCTATCTGACATTTTCGAAACAAAGTTAAGCTTCCCTTAAGAAAATCAAAGTGTTGTGTTTCCAACGGTGTCCTCAGATTTGTAATCCAAGCACCTGTTCAAAAGAGAGAAATTTGTTCCCACACATTTACTGAACACTCCTTAATAAAAGTTCAAAATTTTGTTCTATGCTCTCTGAGCCTTGGAATCACATGATGTCAATTTTTGCAGTCTCATAATAATTCCATTTAATTAAAAAAAATACATGTAATTTCTAGGTCTTTATAATCATTTTTAAATAAATACATGTCACACCCAAATCATGTACTCTCTTATGAATAAATAGAGTTGGAACCTGATTTTTCATACTATGAAGAGCCTATCGAGATTCTTGACACAAGGGAGCATGTATTGAGAAATCAAACAACCAGTCTATTAAAGGTTATTTGTAGAAACCATAAAATGGAGGAAGAAAAGTGGGAACCTAAGGATGTTATAAAGAATAGCCACTCGCATCTTTTTAAAGGGGTTTATACATGAAAATTTTCAAGGATGAAAATTTTGAAGGTGAGAAAGATATAACTCCCCAAACATTTTATGTTATTTCTCTCTTAAATACTTTTAATTCATTAGATAGCTTATATTTCATAAAGAATTGAGTCTTTTTGAAAAAAAAAACTTGTTTATTTAAAATATAGTCACAACCTAGACATTAAAATTAAATTTTCCACTTTGGTGTTTTGAATTTCGAAAAGCGGACATGCACGGTTGCGATCAGGGTGATATTTGGAGTCTGATAGAATCAACATAATTTTTTGTGAATAGTAACTTACCCTTATGAATAGTAACTTACCTTTATGAATAGTAATATGGCCCTTATGAATGGTAACCTTATCTAGGAAAGTATAAATAAATTTAGGAACCTTATAAATGAAGATGAATATTTTAAGTGTTGGTATTTTTCGATTAAATAATGATTTTAATTAAAAATTAAATTTATCATATTTAGAAAATTATTTTTTTAAAATGGAATTCATTTTTGGATTCTACACATTGAAAAATGTTCAGGGTGAATTTTTGGGATTTTTCTGAAATACTTGAATTTTTGTGAATAATACAATTCGCTAATTTATGAAATATGCTAAACAAATGAATTTATGCATCATGCTTGAGTCATGGATGATGTAAATAGACATTGGTTCGAAATAACATGCACTTATTACTATTTTTGGTCGTGTAATTATTACTATTTCTTGTATTAGGGAAAAATAATAAACTAATGATTAAAATATTAAGGAAACCCTCCCCCCCCCCACTATATAAACCACACCTCACCCCCTCTTCCTCCCACACCACTCATGATTTTATACTTAATTTATACCAAATACACTTTCAAATCCCTCCCCCCACTTCCAAGACCTTTTGGTCTCACAAAAAGGCCAAAAACATAGGTCTTAAGGAGATTCTAAAGGAGGAGTACTCAAGAGGTGAACCTCTCTTCCTTTTTCTTTCAACTTCTTTTACAAGTTCTATTATTTTGTTGCTCTCTCCTCACCTCCCCTAATCCAAATGATATTATAATTCCATTACAATAAATGAACTAGAATTTTATTATTCTAATAGAATATTTATCATCATCTCTCTTTTATTCTTCCTCTTATACTAAAAATGAAAACACCGTCTGAGATGTGTTAATTTATCACATTCAAGGACGACGGGTTTTCAATTTCTATTAATATCTTCACGACTGGTCATGAAAAAAATTTAATGGTTTAACCAAATCTTAAAATAGTTATTTTATCTTATGCAATGTTCTGTAATCCTTACACACTCATAATATAAAATAATAATCCAGAACAAGTTCATTGTGCACAAAATTATCATGTTAATCCATGTGTTTGTCATTAACTTTTATCTAATGAGTCATCCTCATGGTATATAACCAAAATCATTATAAGATAATTTATCTGTATTTAATTTCACTAATAATATATATTAACAATTCTATATGTTTAACAACATTTCAAATGAACTACCATTCATGAATACAAGTAAACTGATCATGAAAACCAAGGAATAAAATGCTTCTAAAACAATAAAATTGAACCTCTTAAACCCATAAAAAGGGAAATTAATGAAGCTAATAAGGTTATAATAATTAAATTACATGTATAGGTTGTTATATACTTATTAATTAATGAATTTAAATTGTATTATTCAGGTCATTAAGATCAATCGAGAACACCTTCGGGCATAAGGTAAGGGGTTTCTCATCTCACTTTTATTTCCATGATATTTCCATTGTTCACCACTTATTTCTTGTGTGTGGTATATGTGTACTAAAATTTCATATATAATATCATGATTCTATTTATATTAATGGTATCCAATAACTAATTTTATGATTATTAATTATTTTTCATACAATACGATTGATTACAATGTGGTAAAGGACTTTGTTTCAATTTCTTTTTCATTGTGACTTACTTTGTATTGTGCATCTAATAATTCTTATGAGGTGTACCTACTAACCAATTGAGATCAATTTTAATTTAAAATTATATTTATATTAAATATCCATATTCTCATATCATGGATATGATTATTATCTGATCTGTATACTATTTTACATACGGTGTTTATTTTGAATGTTTTTTTAATTGTGGAAATATTGACGAATTTTTATCCTCTACTCTATACGGATATTTGAAATGCATATTGATATTTTATTAAATCTATGTATAAAGAATGATTTGGACATTTAGTGATGGGTGGGGTCTGCTATATCCCCTCGATGCATCGAAAAGTCTCATGAGACAAGTGAGTTGGCGACAAACCCTTCGAGTTTGTTTCTAAAACAAAATCAGATAGGTATCTACCCACAGACTTAAACAGTTTCAATGGTATAGTGATATCATGTTCCATATATCTAACATCCAATTAATAACCATTATCGTTATTCATTATTATTTATTACTATCTATGAAGCTTTCAGTATGAAAAAATCTATGGATGTAGTTTCATTCTCAGTTTATTAATGGAGAGTGTTTTTCATTCATTCATCATTCCATATTAGTCATGTCTGATTGATTATGATTCACTTATTATTTATTCATGCTTACACTATTTTTAACCCTTTCTGAGAATTTGATCTCACCCCCTTTTATTTGTTTACCTTCAATAGGTTATAAAGAGGAGACCATTTATTGAGTTCTCGTGGATGGAGTTTATTATTTTTTTTTATGTATTGTATTTTTTTACCTTTCCTAATGTAATATGAGTTACATGTGTGTATCTAGTTTCTTCAAGACTAATAAACTGATCATTCTTTAGGGTGTTCATTCCTTGTAACCATGCTAATGTAATAAGTAATGCACCGGCTCTAGGCTTCTGGGGTTAGGGCGTTACACCTATGAATTCCATGAATGATCATAGTGAAGCTCACGCATCAAAAGCTAGAAGTTCATGTTGTGTTTTCATGTTGAACTTATAGTGATCGAGTCAAAGTTTGTATACTTCAGTAGAAGATCCCAAAACTTTTGACATAGATAAGTGATTATATTTATGTTTTTTTATTCGAATTTATAATAAATTAAAATTAATTCATTCATGTGGAGTGCATGTATGCAAGAGATTCTTTATCTAGAGACAGTCCATGAGATATGTGAAAAATATCGGAGATAAAAATATGTTCTTCACTAAAGATAAAACAAGAGATTCATGGATTCATATGAACGATTCCATGTATTTTGTTAGAAACATTAGTATGAGAAACTCTTATGTTGATTTTTCATGTGAAACATAGATGATATAGGTTTCAAAAGTTCAAAAAATCACTTTGATATTTAAATTCAAATCATAAAGACATATTATTAAGATATGGGATAGAGTGAGAAGATCGAAACATAATTTTAAATCTTAGGGAGAGTGAAATTTTGACTGAGGTGGTGTAATTCCTCTATAAATTCCAATCACCATATCATTCACATGTTATTTGAGATAGCTAACAAAAATAGAATTTTTTTAGAAATAAGATTCTCTATGCCTACATAGGAATATAAGTGTGTAATCCTTGTGTGAAACATCATATTTTTATACTATTTTCATGAATTAATATTTACATGAACTTATTTATAAGTCTATATGGTAGTTTTATACTTTCATGAAGATTGCATCTTGAATGTGAGAAGTGAGAATTGTGTGAAGGTTATGTGTACTCTTTTTTACATGAATAAGAAAAAGGATTCATGCATGTTTATCTTCATGAAGAAGTAGAAGGATATATCAACAGTAGGATATGTGAAATTTATAAAATTTATGTGGTTTATGTATATTATTTAAAACATGGAGTTTTCATGAACATAGTGATATCGCACATTCATTGTTGTGTGAAAGAGAAGGTAGTTCCACACACCAGATTTGTTGTGTGATTGTATTTGAGAATACCATGCATGAAATATCATCTACAAAATAATAAAAATAAAATTTTAATTGTTCTTGAAGACTATGAAATATAAATAAATTATGTAAATTAAGTGATAAGTCTAAGAAAACTTTTATACTTTCATAAAGAATAGTTGAGTGATGTAATTGAGTTGAGAATACCAAAAGAAAAGTTGAATTGCATTGGAAGAATTCATTTTACTAAAAGTGATAAATAGTATTGAAAAGTTGTTGTATGAATTAGTTTAAGAGAAAATATAAGTTTATTTCAACAAAACTCAAAATACTATAAGTGAAAGATGTGTCATAAGGTGATTGTACTCATATAGTAATCAGTGTGGTTTTAGCAGATAGATAAATTGTGAGACTCCAAAATTTAATACATTGGTAGTTTACATTAAGTAAGACTGGATAATCTAGTTGTGATTATTATATGTTGAGGCTCTTAAGAAATTGTTCAATACCAACTGTAAAATTTTTATGTTTTCTTAATTTAAAAATATGATAACAATATGAATTTACCTATTCTGAAGTGTTTAGAGAAGTATAAAGATTAGTTTCTTGATGTTTGAGTTTCTTACTTAGTTTCACTCAAATACCTATCTTAGTAAGCATGTGTAGTTCTATTTATCCAGAAGGATCAAGGAAAAGGTTCTATTTTAATTGGTATAGAAGCAACCAATCTAAAAGGGCAATCTTTCTTGTTTTTATTTGAACATTTTTATAGTAGGCAGTGAGAAGCAGTAGTTTCTAGTGGGTCTCTATAAATATCATAGTGTGACTCTATACTGATAATCCTGGTAAGGTTTCTAGTGTAAGAACTTTCATATATAGAGAAGAATCTATGATTGATGTTTTTAACCAAACATAGTACGAAATATGATTTTAAGGTCAAACCTTGTAAAAATTATTTTTTACTAATACATTTACATTAAGAAATATTTGGGTAAGGTTGAGAGACATATAATTAGACGGTCAATATCTTAACTGGTCATAGAGGTTGAATTAAAAATAAATAATTTGTATAAAGAGATCACGGATTCAACCCTTCCCTCTTAGTGATCTAACCTTACCTAGTAACTTCAATTGGTAGAAAATTTCATCTATATTTCTGTTGAAAGATCAAACCATAAATAAGGATTTCAAGATGTATCATTCAGTGAATAAAGAATTCAATCATGCTAGTAGTAACAAATAGGTTTCAACCAAAACTCTAAAAATAGAGAGAAGAAATAGGAAAAGAAGTTAATAAATAATTTGAAGGAAAAAATATGGCACAACACTAGATGAAGGTAATCAGAGTGGTAAAATTCTTGACAAATCCATTGATTTTGAATCTTAATAAAAAACTTAATTTAAGTTATAATGGATATCTATTTAATTAATCATTTAATGAGATTAATTTTGAAATCAATAATCATCTAAATAAAGTTCCCAAAAAAGTGATCACTTGTATATTTGTTGTTATAAAGGAATAATTGGTAAAAATTAATAGTTTTAAGAGGTGGCTAGAAAAATAACTAATGTTTTAGCCAAGAATTTTTAAAGATTCAAAATTCTCACAAAACTTTTTGATGTCAAAGAATAATCTATATCACTTTATAGTAAACATATTTACTTAATTGAATAATAATTAAAAAGAAGTGTTTTTTTAAAAATATGTAACAAATAAATTCATTGAAGAATTAATAGATATATTATAAAATATATATAAATTCTATATGAATGTAAAAGATTCGCAATTTGGGGTTAAAGAAAAAAGAGTAAGAGAGCATGAAAACTCCTAATAAGAATCTAGAAAAGTGCATGATTCTTTTTGAGAAAATAAATATAGAATGGGAGGAAAATTTGAGATCAGTTTAGGATGAGAAGAACTACCTCAACCTGAGGTTTCTTGAACTTGAGGTGAAATTGAAAAATTAATAATTAGTATAAACTATAACGTTATAAATGATTGAAAAATAATTTCTACCACTTAAACACTTTATGATAATATTTTTCTAATAATGGGTCATATTTTTGGAAATAAGAGCTTCATATCATCCCTTCGTCAAAAAATTACTAGCTCTTAAAAATAGGTAAACCATAACCTAGTTAAATCTATTTGTATTAATGTAGTTTTATCTAATATTACAGGATCTAATTCATAATTTATACAAATATGGGTGGATAAAAAAACAATAAATGAACCACTTATTCAAATATGGATATAATAATATACAAGCAAATCATATCCCAAATATTTCCTCAGAAGAATAAATTTTTAATCCAAAAATATCAAGGAATGAAATATATCCAGATTGCCTCTATAAGAAAAAGAATGAGATTCCTTATCAATTTCTGGTGTTGTTTAAAGTTTCTCTATACAACCATTAAATTTTGGAATAATATTTCATAGTATGAAAATTATAGATTTCCTAATTTAAGAGAGAGTATATCCAAATTTAAAAATTAAACTTGCAAGATAGAAGTCGTTTTCAGTGAAGAATGAGAATCCATCCATCAAGAATGGATTTAAATTCTTTGAAAATTTCTATGATTATTGTTTTTAAAGTTTTCATAATTATGAAAATTTCGGGTATCTACCACCCATCCATAAATAATATTAAAATATAAAAATAATACCATAATATAAATAAAAGAAGTTGGGAAAGGAATATGAATCTACATTGAGGTGTATATAAAATAAAAGATCTGAGAAAACCTCTTTAAAGAAGTTAAATAAGAAAGTTGTAAAGGATGTTAAACCCAAGTAGAGGTACTTATACTATGGTAAGAAGGGCCAAACCATGACTAATTTTAAAGAGACCATAGAAATTAGAATTTAAAGAAGAAAGATTAATTTAAAAATTGAATCAATACAAGAGGGAGATAAGAGGATTGATCAAGTGATTTATATTCAAAAATAAAAAATGAAGGAGTTTCATCATAAGGGTAATAATAAAGTTAAAAACCATTTGAAAAATATAAGAAATATTATTAAATTAATAAAGAGTTCTTGAATCTTTATCTAGACTAATTATAAATTGATATAAAAATGGAAAAATCACAAGAAATAGAAAATTATAAAGGGAAAAATGTTTTTTCACATGAATAAGAACATTAATTTCTTAAGAGGTTGTGTAAAAAATAATTTCCGAAGATTTCTTAAATAGAATCTTTGTGGAATGTGAAAAAAAACTACACATTGTATGAAATATTTTATGAACATCCAACCAGCTCAAAAAGAATTTATGAAAAAAGATGATGCGAGCACCACACAATACATTTTCCATAATGGATAGAGTTAAGAAGAAAAATTCACACGAGAGAATTGTTAAAGGAAAGAAAAAATACATGTAATAAATGAAGGATCTTGATGAAAAAGGAAGCATGAACAGTCCCCTAAATGGAGAATTCATAAAAAATAGAAGATCTTTGTTGAGAGGAAACTCTCATCCATGTATTTTCTACTAGATAACTAAGAGAATTCTTATAATTCCCTTATATATTTTATTTTTCACTAACATGGAGGGAATTAAAGGAGATGAATTAAAGGGGGGTAGGATGAGTTTTGTAACTATTTTATAATAAGAATAGGTAATCATCATGAAATGTTATAAATCCCATGATAAATAATGGATTTCAACCCATCAAGGGGGATTACTTTTGTAAGTAGCTATCATAGAGAAGTTATTTTATATAAATTTGGAAATTGGGAGAATTTATAAAAATTAAAATATGAGGAATTCAAATCATAGTTTTCTACTCTTATTTTTATTATGATAAATATACTAATAATTAGGGGGGTTGATGGTTGATGAATAAGAAATTACAAAGGGGGAGTTATGTTTCCTTCACGTGAATTTTTCTAATATATTTGGTGAAGATGGGTGTATTATATACTTGTATTTATTAATCTATGTGTACATCCCTTGGAATGAGAATGTTGAAGTGATATAACAATATGAACAGGTTAATATACAAATTTAATGTCTACATTTATTCACTCGTGTTTTCAATACTATGTTAGCTAAAGTAGACTTTGAGTTGAATGTCTGAGAGATCGTTGTTAAGACACATGTGAGTTCATCCATATCATAAAATTATCGGAGTAAGTTGTGATCATGAATGAAAATGGGAGAAGAATTTTTCTTGAAAATATTATATTATAGTTGAAGATGAGAATTCCTTCTATTATATTTCCTTTGCATTTATTTTCAATAAAGGAGAAGAATTCATACATATTATTGTGCATATTTTGAGGTATTGAAAATAAAAAAAAGGTGATATTAAAGAGATCGAGTGTGGATTTTATTTGTTGTCAATAAGGAACATTTTCATTACAACAGAAATGTCAATATGTATTTTGACGAGAAGAAGTGTTACTCATACATAAATTAGAAAATTAGTAAATTAAAGTGATTATGGAGCTACCTATATTTTAAAGATTCATAAAGAATGTAATTACATGTCTAATATTGGAAAATATTAAATAAGTCAATGTTTTTAATATTTAAAGTATCAAATATCTATAATTGTTATTCAAACTACATTATGAGAAGAAAAAAATTAGACAATTGTAGAGATAGTACTTAATAAGAAAGAAAAGTTTTACTAATACTTGTGAAATTCAATTTTTTTACAACATAAAGTATATTATTTTAGACAAGTTTTGTTATGTGAAACAAAATTGTGTTAAAAATTTACTTAAATACCCTAATTTGAAAATTTTATATGGTTGAATATTAAAAGATTATTTTAGACAAAGGATTTTGGTTAGAATGGATATGATCTATTTATTTTATTAAGGCACATTGAGTATTAAAAATTTATTATCATACAAGCCATTATAGAATATTATGCATGAGAATGTAGGAGGTAAATGGAATAGGCACTGGGAAACATCATCAAGAGTGCATGTGAGTAGTACGACCGTGTGAGGTGGTGTGGTGTTAAGGGATGTAGCACAGGGTGGTGCTATAGGATTCAAACAACCAAATTGAATAAATTATGGGATTATTATGTAAAACATCCCCATTTTATCTTCAATGTGAGATAATGTTTTGGTGCACTACTGTTTATATTTAAAAAATACGAACACATGCCACACATTGGACTAAACAACATTGTATCACCCACCATTTCTAAACTAAACATAACATTTCTACATACGAGTCGTATTTCTAAAACTGATGTTGCACCACTAGAAGGATCTAATCTACATTAATGGATCCCACGCTACATATTCATACTTCTTGAAATGATTATTTTCATGCACAGGGTAGCTCACAATGGATACTAAAGTGCATGTATCACCCTCATGAGATCACTACACCTGTCATGTGTATCACTGCATACTTTCAAGTGACAGGAGCTCAATACATGTGATTTATTATGAATGATCACTATGAATATCCGGCCAAAAAATCCCAAACATTTTGTTATGTTTTTATGTTGAACCTGTAGTGGTCAAGTTAAAGGTTGTATGCTTCAATAGAATAGATACACACTACTAAAAAAGTGAAAGGATGAGATTAATTTTGTGTATGTTAGAATTTAAAACAAGTTAGAAGTAATGTGTGCATGAATTTCACATGTATTAAATATATTTTTCATACATAGATAGCAGATGAGATACATTACAAATATATGAGATAAAAATATGTTCTTCATAAAAGATTCATAATGTAAGTCATGTATGTAGATGCATGGAACCACATAAGTTTTTATCCATGTGAGTGTGAGAAACTCTTATGTTTATTTTTTGTGCGAAACATAAAATATATAAGTTTAAAATAATTTGAAAAAAAAAGAATTGTGATATTTATGTTCAAATTTGTGATGACATACTATTAAGAACCATGAAGGAGTGAGAGGTTCACCACATTTTTCAAATTCTTGGGGAAAGAAAAATAGTGAATGAGGTGGTGTAATTAATCACTAAATACCTCTCACTATCTCATTCACAATTTATCTGAGATAGGTTTCAAAAATAGAGTGATTTTATAGTGAGAAAAAACTCTATACAATCTTAAGAATATCCAAAAAAACTCCTTACATGGAACACTATCTTTGTATACTATTTACATGAAAAAATATTTATGTGAACTTATTGAGAATTCCATGAAGTGACTTTATAATTTCATAAATATTTCACCATGAATGTGAGTATTCTAAAGTGAAAGAATTCTCCACGTAGTCTTTGTTATATAAAGAAGAAAGTGGTTACATGCTTGTTTAGATGTGTAAATAATGAAAAGGATATCCAAACGGTAATATGTGTGAAGGTTATTCAATTTTTATGTTTTATTTATATTATTAAAAAACATATAGTTTTCATGAACATTGTGACATCATACATTCATTGTTTTGTGAAGGACAAGTTAGTACCACACACCTGATTTTTTTCATGAAGGTATTTGACAATACCATGCTTGAAATATCATATACATGAGAATAAAAAATACATATACTTAAAAACCATTAAATATACATGCATCTAGTTAATTATGTGAGTAAAATAAATAATAATTTTTAAACTTTCATTAAGAACAGTTTTATAAAGAACCAACATAGGTCAACATAACACATCACCTAGTATGGCCTACTATAAGTCTTGAAGGGTGTTCTCAGTCACCATGTTCTAACGGTAGAAACTTAGGTATCATGAATGACAATAGTGGGAATTATTTAACCCTAAACATCACTAATACATGTGTCATGTACCAAAGGAAATAAATATGAGATTATAAACCCTAATCAGAGTATAAAGGTAAAATATAAATACAAATATGTTACATAACATGATAATGGACCAAAGGTCCAAAACACAAGAAGAATCATGACCCAAGAGTCTAAATCCACATAACCATCAGTTTCCACTATCCTAAAACACCTAAAAATGGCTTAAACTAGGAGGAGCCTCCAAGCTACATGACCCCTTTCCCCTTACTTGAGTCCAATAAAACCAATTCAACATACACCCAAATTCATATTTAGGGTGTGAGGAAATTACCATTAGGATACCACCATGAATATATAAAAAGTATTTCACCATGAAACTGTTATTTCTATCTTCAAAACAAAACCATATTTTATAAATAAATTCATATGAAAACACATTTTCACAAAACGTACCTTTGGTTTTCCTTATTAAAATCCATACCCCAATAATTAAGAATAAAAAAGCTAAACATATTTGATTAAATAAAATAAATCCATTCATATTAAAACAAGTGGTAAAGTAAAGAATAAGAATCCATGTAATGTCTACTAATGTAGAATAAATGGGTCACAAAATGGGGTCTATAATACCAAGATATCCAAAGAAATATAGTTGGTATAGTAAAACAACAACACATCTAAAGTTATTCCATAAGTACCAAAGGTTACCATTACATTAAAGAGAATATAATCCCAAAAAATTAAAATTATCTTTGTGTAATTTCATCAAACACCTAAAGTTCATAAAAATATTTTTTTAAAGAAAACCCCTTTAAAAATTTTAATGTCACAACCAAAGATGAAGTAAAAGTCGTATATTTTAATTTATCCCTTAACAAAATAAAACCTATCATTTTCATATACAAAATTCAAATTATTTAACAAGAACATTCAAGTTTTCCATGGGAAATAATCTATTGAATATAAACACTTACCTTTCTAAAAAAGGAAATGTTGACACCTTCAAATTCAGTGATGAGAAAAAAAAAGAGATCTAGTCCTCACAACCAAGATCTAAAAATAAAATCATTAATTATCCAACCATGAAATAGTTTATGACTATCACAATACATTTGGGTTCTAATGGATTAAGGGAAAGAGATATAAAGGATATACTAAGATAAAATAGGAGAAATAAAGATGAAATATAAACATGCCTTAAAGAGGTCCACCCAAATTGATCAAGAACCACAAAAGAATCAAGGGGAGAGTCATATAGATAATCATAGAGGGTCTTGTTTGAGATAATGAGATCTTAGGAGAAGATTAGAGTTAAAATATTCAATTGAATCATGGTAATTTTCCATTTTAATAAGTTTAGACTATGATGCATAGTTATTCTGCATGGTTAGACAAATTGTGTGATAAAAATGCAATAGCTATTGCAACTTGAAAACTAAAGTACAAAATTTACTAGTAATAAATGTTTGGTTATAAAAACCATGCCAAAACCATGAAAAATTCCATTTTAGTAAATATATCCATATCGCAATGTTACCATAAAGGCATCCCTAACCGTGTGGCTAAACTGTGCACCTAGCCATATTACCCCCATTCTTCAAATTTTGACCTTTAAATCCTAGAAACTCCTCGAATAGAGAAATGGATATTAAAAGGCTCTATAATAAGACATATATATGACCCATAGGGAATCAAAATTATCCCAACCATGAATCTTTATGTCCTCATAAAGTGATTAAGATCCTAGACTCATGAATAGATAAGGCCACTACTACATCATAAAATCTTTCAAATCCCACGTATTATGGATATATCATATACCATACTAAAAAACAAAGACCAAAAGGATTTTTCTATCATGAAACACCTTAACTTGATGATTCATTATCAGAACTAGTTGTTCAACCACTGAGGTGTCGAGAACTAAATCAACATCCTCCCAATCAATCACATGGTGTGTCACACCAGGTCTTATTGAATTTGGTATAGATCCTATTTTTCCTTGTCTATTCAGTTTTATAAGTGTTAGAGGTGTATGGTGGATTAAAAATATTTTTGTGTCTTTTTGGTTCAAAATGGGTAGGACTATGACCATGGTGGAGGTTGTTGTTTAATTGTGTGTCTCCTATGTAAAATGGACATAATATAAATGGAAAACAACTAGGAATGGCCTATGTTGGTGCACTCTAGGATTATCCCTATCAACCATGGCTAGAGGCACCTCACCACACTGTTTTGGAGGCTATGGTGGGACAAAATGGAATAAATTTTTCCACCAATCCATGGTCGGTTCTAGTGGCATGTCACATTGGTGAACCTATCATGGCTATAGTGGATGTCACCAGGGCATGGTGGTGGTGGTTTCAGTTTTTTGAAACGATTGATCTTCTAAGGGTGGTTAGTCTAGTCATTTGCGACCTTAATGAATGGTTTTAAGGAACCCCTTAACTTGGTTTCTCTATATTAAACTAATTTTTCTCTCCCATTTGGCTCAGATTCTAAATCTATAATGTTATAGGGAGGAATTTTTGAGAATTCATCTCACATCTTGTAGTATCTTAGGGTGATTACCTTATTTGTGGGATTATTATTTGTAGATTAAGGCTCTTGAGGGCTAGATCTATTCATTTACCATCACCGATTATGAATTCAATGAGGTTTTATTTTTTCTTGAGGTAGGTTTCTCTATCCTATGGCCTATCACTTCGCATACTCTTTTTTATTATGCTTACCTTTGTATTTTATTTATGAAATTGATTATTTTAAATCCATGATAGGTGAAATTTATCTTTGATGGATATGGAAATCATTTCTAAAAATGGTTTTTTAACCATTTTGATACACATGATGTGTTTGATAAAATTACTCAAAGATTGTTTTGAAATGGAAATGGTATTTCAAGCATGTAAGTTGTGTTTCATCATTATATAAAATGATTTATGAAAATTTGGGAATGAAAATTGAATGGATTTTCATTGGAAAATTTTATGAATTGCGAACTTAGTTTCTTAAATTTTATGATGATATAATAGCACAATTGGAATACCTTGGGGTATGGAGTAAAACTAGACATATGTGAGCCCTAGTGGAGTATGTTATCACTTCGGTAGGTGCCCATGATGCAATAAAGATAGTGGGTATACTTTACCATGGAACCAAGGTTTACATAGTTAGAGTTCACTTATGCCCGCTAGTGTTTCTTGTTTGTATAAGTTATATATTCCCTCATGCCATGGATTGTCCCTTTGGTGCTTTATGGACACATTATGTTCTTATTTATTTAAAATGATCATTTTTTTACTTGATATAGATATTGATGCTTGAAACATTGTTTATTAAAATTCTTATGACCCAAGGATATATGTTATGTCGTATTTCTTTATTTATCTGAATAAGACATGTTTTTTAAAAGAAACCCAAAGGATGAATTTATATCAGAAAATGATTTATTAAAGAAGTGTTTTAGAAATCCGTTTTATATTAGAGATAATTGATACATGTGGATAGAAATTATATATATTCTTAGTGGAATCATACTGATCTTATTTCTCACACCCTACTTTTTCCATTAGGAATTTGTTACCTTGGTTTTATAGGATTCTAGTAAAGGAAATAATGTTATTTATGGGATGGATCTCCTAGATCGTGTTGCCTTTTAGTGTTTTTGGAAGGTGATAATGTATGGTAATGAAGATATGGACCCATATTTTATTTGGATTCCATGTTGTTGGTCTTTTAGATTTTTTATTTAGATCATATTATCCAGATATTGGATGTCACCTTTATGGTTTTATTTTTTAAAAATTCAACATATCTAAGATATCTTCTAAGATACTCTATTTTTCTTTCTATATTATCATATGACTATTAAGGGTGAAATAATTATCATATTTAATTTTATGATACAATGTTTCTTGTCACCATACCATGGTGATCGGGAATGCACTTCATGCCTTGTGGCGGGAAAAGTTGGGTGACATTATGGGTTAACCCATGTTGGTCTATTACAAATTGGTATCAAAGGGTTAGGTTATCAATAAAACATGTGATCATGATTTTTTATCGCCCTATTTTGTATAAGGATTATTGATATATAGAAGGTAGGAATATCAGAGCTTTATAAGTAATGTGGGAGTGTGATTTTCCAGCTCACATTTATAACAAACCCCAAGTTTCCATTGGAAGTTCATGGTGGTATAGAATCCTTTTTGAAGATTTTATACTTTTGGATTAGGTTATAAAAGTTTATTTTATGATAAATGAATTGAACCTTATTATTGATGGTTTTATGGTCTCTTTTTTTATTGAATATGGATCCTTCAAAAGGATGATCTCTGAATATTGGTGAGGAAACTGCAATGCAAGTCCTACAAGAGAATCCTCTAGTAGATTCATCTTCAGTAGAAAATTATCCAAATGATCTAGTCCTTTTTAAAAGTGGTCAATGCTGAACTAGAATAAAAGGTAGACCATGCTATGTAATTTACTAAGAAATGTCCACTGATCTTTCACAGTGAAAAGGGAACACAAGAATCATATGAATGGATCGAGTTTATTGATATATTTTTTCACTTTCTGAAGACTCTAGAAGAATCCAAGGTTGGTTTTTCCACTTATATACTTAAGGGGTTGAGAAGGAGGTGGTGGGAATCTATTTTTAAATCCAAGTTTCATGAATATGTGACATGAACTACTTTCAATATGGTCTTAAATCAACAGTTTCACCCCAAAATGTTGCAAGGGGTGATGATTCGGGAATTTTTTACCTTGGAGAAAGTGTAGAATTCAGTTATAGAGTATGTTACTCAGTTTAATAAGTTTTTTAACCTATCTTCATAGATTTAATCTAATGAATATATCAAGTCTTAAATGTTTGAGATGGTATTTAGGACAAATATTTGGTTGATGTAGATTCTTATGTGCTTACCCACCTTCAAAGAGGTTATAAGAAAGGCAGTAATGGTTGAGGTGAATATAAATAGGAATACAGAAGTCTTTAGAGTATCAGTTATAGTATGAGGTAGCCAAAGTTTATTTTATGTCTATAATAGGAATTGAGGCGACCTATGCCTATGTGGTGTCATGAGTTCACAATAGATTTCAAGTCAGAGTTAGGTAGTCTAATGCCAATATGGTATAAAGGGACACCTTAAACTTGATTGTATGATAGTACCTAGATTGTGTCACGTATGTTGGTGATCTAGTCATCTTCATCATTTCTGTGAGAGGACCTCCCATGGTAGTAAAGTTGGATCCACCATCACCAAGGGTTCTTGGATTAGATCTAACATAGAAAAAGGGGTGAGATCTTAACCTCATTCCAAGGGTGATTCTAATGTTGTGAAAAAAGAGTGGTGATAAGGTTTGTTGTGTCCATGAAATGGAATATAAACTAGAGGAGTTAGAGGAAGAAATGGCTATCATTAGATGCATGGTGTTTATTTCATCATTTATGGTTATGGGTTTATTTTATACTAATGGAACTCATTACTTTATCTTGCCTAATCTTATTGGTGTGTTGGGATTGTGATCAAATCTTACGCCTTTCACGGTGAATATTTCCACTCCTTGGGAAATAATTCATAGTAGGTTTTAATACATCCTAAATGTCAGGTTATGATCATTAACTATGGGTCCATATGGAATTTTCTATTCATTTATCATGACATATATGATCTTATCATTATTTTGGATTGGATGATTAAATACAAATCCTAGATCAATTTCTATAATCATCGGGTCCAGTTTCTTTCATCCAATGGAGTCACTCATCTCTTTTAGGGTGAGTGGGATCCTATATTTGGGAGTGTAAATACTTTTTCCTTAGTTATATGATGATATAATTCATGTTATCACAAATTTTTTATAATATTTTTTATCTAAATTTTAGTATACCTTTTCCCGTGGTGGTGATTGAGTATATTTATGTTTTTTAGATGATTTTTTAGGGTTTCTACTCAAGTGGGATGTTGAGTTTTCTATAGATCTACTTACATGGGAGAGGTCCATTTATTTACATTCATACCACATATAAACCACTGAATTAAAATTATTAAAGTTCTATAATATGGATCTTGATTCTGAGGGGTTTGTCCATCTTAGAATTTCACCTTGGGCATCACTAAGACTCTTTTAAAAGAAGCAGGATGAGAGTATTTGACTTTGTGTTCATTACTGCAAACACAACCAGGTGAAAATTAAGAAAAAATAACATTTTTCTAATATTGATGGCCTTTTTTATCTGTTCAAGGGTGCCCAGTGGTTTTCAAAGATCAATCTTAGATCATGGTACCATTATCTGAGGGTTAAAGAGAAATATATTCTTAAGACAGAGTTAAAGATTAGGTATTGTAATTATGAGTATCTATTCATTCCATTTTTCATTATTAACACTCCTATGTTGTTTATGTATTTGATGGATCAATCCTTCCATCAGTTCTTCGATTATTTTGTGGTTTTGTTTATGTAAAATATCATTCTTTATTCCAGATCGAATCAATATTATGATAATCATTTGAATATCATCCTTGGATTC
The DNA here is from genome assembly GCA_963277665.1 of Viscum album. Taxonomy (NCBI): domain Eukaryota; kingdom Viridiplantae; phylum Streptophyta; class Magnoliopsida; order Santalales; family Viscaceae; genus Viscum; species Viscum album. The sequence continues at coordinate 589,700,650 of OY728147.1, forward strand.
TTGAAAGAATTTCATCTGTATGGGAATCTATCTAAATATTGGTTTTGGATTCAAGAGGTGAAATTTATGTTCCATTTTATTTTTGATAAGGGTTTCTTAGTAGATCCTAAAAATATTCATGCGGTGATGTTTTATGAGAATATTAGAAATGTTTTTGAGATCCATAGTTTCTTAGGATTGGATAATTATTAAAATCACTTTATTTCGGACTTCCCCAAGGTTGCATATCATATAAAATATTTAACTCATAAGTATGGGAAGTCCTTTTGGAGTGATCGATTCCATAGATATTTTGGGGAGTTAAAAGTGAGATTGACTTCATATCCAGTCATGATCCTTCCTGATTCAAATTTGGGATATGATGTTTACTGTGATGCCTCATATATGTGTTTGGTTTGTGTTCTAATGTAGTGAATACGAGTGGTATCTTATGGATATTTTTTATTATAGCCTCATGAGAAGAACTACCACATTCATTATCTTGAGGTGGTGGTAGTGATACACACTCTTATGACTTGGAACCACTACCCACTTCGAGAAGTGGTTTACGATGAATTCATATCATAAGAGTCTGAATTATATCTTCACTCATAGGGATTTGAACTTGAGATAGATATGCTGGTTAGAGTACCTTCAGACCTTTGATTTTGATACTGAATAAACTCCTAGAAAATGAAATGTGATAACAAATGAATTGATCATAAAACTACCTACTTAGGTTAGGAATCGGTGGAAGAGTGGTTCTTGATGGGCTTTTTTGCTGAGATGTACCTAGATAAAGGGAGAGATAACAGAAAGATATTACTATATTGTACTCAGGATAGATAATTTATGGATAATAATATTATATTTTTACAATTTTAGGATATATATTGTAAATTCTTTAGTAGGAATGTTTATAGTGGGGATACATCAGGGGGTGGTCTCTATCTCGTGATGGGTTTTTTTCATTTATGATGTAGGAGGGTTATTCTGATAGACCTGAGACAAGAATTTATAAATTATAGACACTTATCTAATTGTTCCATGAACTTTAAAGCATCTAATATGTATCATAACCTAAGACACCATTACTGGTGGCTAGGAATGAGATTAATGATTACAGATTTTGTGTCTCAATGCCATACAAATCAGGGAATTAAAGCATAACATTATAGGCCTATGGGTATGTTGCAACACTTACCCATTCCATTATGAAATAGGGATGAGATAGCCACTGACTTCATCATTGGGCTACCTCAAACTTATGGTGGTAAGGATATGATGTGGGTGATTATTGATCATCTCACAAAGTCATAACATTTCTTACCTATCAAGTATACAATAAAAGTGGAGGATCTTGGTAACTTGTATATGCAAGAGTTTGGAAAATATCATGGTGTGAAATAGAATAACTTTTTAGATATGTGTCCTCACTTTACATCCTAATTTTGGAGTGTATGTCATATAGAAATGAGTTCACATTTGAATTTGAGCATGACATATCATCCCCTAATAAATGACCATATTGATTGAGTCATCTAAATTCATGAATACATTCTTCGGGAATACATGATTGACTTTAATGGATATTGGGAGTACATTAGTGGATTTTTAATATAAAAATAGTTATCAGGATTTTATTAGGATGGCACCATTTGAGTAATTGTATGGTAGGTTATGTAGATCGACTCTTTGTTGTAAAAGGATAGAGAACATCCTCTGGTTGGATCGAACATCATTTAGGTGATGAAGGATATTGTTTAATTTATTAGAAAAAGGTTAGAGATAACTTAGAGTCACTAGAAATCATATTTTGATTAGATTCATCATTTTATTGAGTTTAAGGTAGGTGATATTGTTTTCCCTAGAGTTTCACCTCAACTGGGACATAGATATTTTGGAGTTAGCACCTCATTATGTTGTCCTATTTGATATTGTGGAGTGACTCATGAAGGTGGATTATAGATTAGACTTAACTTTCCATTTTATTTCTATTCATGACATTTTCCATGTTCCCCAACCAAAGAAGTATCATCCGGATACATCCCATGTGATTAAGTGGGAGGATATTGATATTGAATCTAACAACTCAAAGAATGAAAGGCCTGTTAAAATAGTGGACCAATAGGATAAGTAACTTCATGGAAATATGATCCCATTAGTTTGAGTGAGATGGTAGTGTGGTAGGTAAATCCATGATACATGGGATCTCTAGGCCTTAATGATGTAGCAATGGACTTATCACTTTTTTTCTTCATGATCCTAAGCCTTTCTCAAGACATAAATATTTTATAGTGGGGAGAATTATCACACCTCAGCTTATAGATTCAAGTGTGAATCCTCATTTTCCATTTTGTTTTTAGTTTCAAAATTTTTGGAGGTTCATGGTGGCGTAAAAATGGATTTTGGGATTTTTGGTTCAAAAGGGGAAGGACCGTGACCATGGTGGAGGTTATGTTGTACCTTTGGGTCTCCTATGTAAAATCAATAGAGACAAAATAGCCAGTATTTATGCATGGACTCAGGTGGAGGGAATTGGGAGACTCCCTATTAACCATGGACAGAGAGACCTCACCACACCAAGGTGGTCCAAAAGGGCCTAAATGTTTGCACCAGGTCCTGGAAGGTCCCCATGACCTGTCTCTTGGGTGAATCTACCATGATCATGGTGTATTCCACCAGGGTGTGGTGGTGTTGGTTTCAATTTTTTGAAACATGTGATCGATGCTTGATCTTTTGTGGATAGTTAATTTCAGTCATGTGTGACCTCAATGAAGGTTTTTAATGCACCTCTTAATAGGGTTTCTCTCTATTAAACTGATTGTTCTATCCCATTATTCTCATATTCTAGATCTAGCATTTTCTAGTAATGGGTTTTTGGGTATTTACCTCTCATCCAATAGTGACTTAGAGTGATTCCATTCTTCTTGGGCTTTATCTTTATAGATCGAGGCTCATGAGGACTAAATCTATATTTTCACATCACTAGTTTTTTAGGAAACATGGTTTTCTTGGTTATTGATGTATATGTCTCAAACCTATGGTCTATCACTTGGATTGCTTGTTATTCCCATGTTTAGCTTTGGTTTTGATTGATGAAACAGATTATTTTAAATCTATGAGATGTGGATTTGATCTTTAATGGATATGGAAATGATTTATAAAATTGGGGTTTTTTAAAAAATATTTTGATTCACAATATGTGTTTGATAAAATTACTCAAAGATAGTTTTGAAATGGAAATGGTTTTTCAATCATGGAAGTGGTGTTTCATTGATAAAGAAATTTTTTATGAAAATTTTGGCATGGAAATGAAATGTATTTTCTTTGGAAAATTATTATGAAATGTGAACTTGGTTTCTTGAATGTAATGATGATGTAATAGAATATTAGGAAGACCTTGTTGTACATGGTAAAACTATAAATATGAGATCCTTAGGGGAGTAAGATATCACTAGTATAGGTTTTCATGATTCCATAGATCAAGTGAGTATAATTTAGTGGGGAACTGAGGTTCACAAAGTTAGAGTTCACTTATGTCAGCCAGTGCTTCTTGTTTGTATGAGTTGTGTAAGCCTTTGTGTTGGGGATTGTCCCTTTGGTTTTTTGTGTATATAGTAAATACTTTTTTATTTGAAATTATCATTTTCCCGCATGATATGTATATTGATGCTTGAAACCTATTTTATTCAATTTATTATTCCACATAGATATATATTATGTCATTTTTCCTTATTGAATTTAATATGGAATGTTTTTTAAAAGAAAACCAATTGGTGGATTTATATTGAAAAAAAATTTCTTATGGAAGTGTTTTAAAAATATAATTTATATAAGAACTAAAATATGCATGTGGATAGACATTGTACATAATATTGGTGGAATATTACTGAGATTTTTTTATCACATCTTACTTCTTCCTTTGGTCATTTTTAGCCTTAGTTTTTTAGGATTCGGGTAAAGGTAAGAGTGTCATGTAGAGAACCTCTCTCATAGATCATGTTTCATTTTGGTGGGTTGGGATAGTGGGGGTGTATGGTCATAAGCATATGAACCCATTATTTCTTTAGGTTCCATGTTAATGGTCTTTCATATTGTTTATCTATACCCTGTTATCCAGTTATTGGATGTTACCTTTATGGTTTGGTTGTTTTGACATGTGATGTATCCTGGATATCTATTGTGATACTCTATTTGTTTCAATATTATCAAACATTTTTTAGGATGAAATAATTACCCTGTTTCTTTGTATAATACCCTGGTGCTTATCTCTAATCCTTGGAAATTAGGAATTCACTTGAGGCCATATGGCAGGCTAAGTCGAGTGATATTATGGGTTGACCTATAGAGACTCTACTTTTCTTACATGACAGTTACATCATTTTAGAGATAAACAACTTAAAATAATTACAAAACCATGATCAAATGTTTCATGTATTGATAAAATTAGGACTATACATAAAATTTACATGATAAAACAAAAAAATTATTTAGTTTCTTCTTCTCTATCTTCTAAGTTTCCCTCGTGTACTCTTTAGTATATGTAGTCACCTGAGGATATACATCAAAGAAATGGATGATCTAAAATCCCAGCAAGAGGGTAGATAAATACATGAATAAATACAATATGGGTGAGCATAATCATCACCAGCATAACATAATCATATTAAAATAATCATAATAATTATCGGAATCATTAGATAAAGTCATGGAATGTGGAAATGCAAAAAAAATGAAACATCTTGTCTTAGTGGCCAAATACCACACAGAGTTGTGGACAAAGCTAGCATCATGTTCACACATAAAATATGTGCATAATCATAAAATTATTATTTTGAACAAAGATAGAATCATTTTTATGAGTATTTCACATTATATCATTAGATACATCACATTACCCAATGCATTGGAGCGCTATATAATTTTGGCTGCACCCGTCACATTATAATATTTACATAATCATGCATGCCACTTAGAATGTATATCAATATTTGACATAAAATAGCCAATGTAATATAATGAGTTTCATTTCATAAATCATAAATTCATGAATAAACTTGGGGGTTCCCAAATGAGAAAGGGAAAAACATATTTTGTATAAGATTCATAACTCTTGAGTTAAGAAGAAACAACTCAAGATGTGTCAAAATGTATTTTGTAAAGAAGAATTCTTTTGGAAATATTTGTATTTATCATAAAACTAGATGTGAAGAATGTATAAATCATAAAAGAAAAGGGTATAAAAAATAAATTATAATTAATTAAAATTGAAGGAAATATTCACACAGAAATTTGGAATGAATGAGTGATAGCCCAAAGAAAGGGAGTTGGGTTTGAGAATCCTCTTACCATATTTATGAATGCTTTCTTCACTTTAATATCCTAGATAATAAAATTAGATTCATTAATTAAAAAATAAATAACATATTTCACAATTATTTGATTCATTGTAGTTTTTTTAAGTTCATTTATGGTCATTTTAATGAGTTGTAGAGTTCAATTTCATCATTCAGAAGTGTTCATTTTCTTGGTTTTCATGATCGGTTCATTTGTATATATGTTTAAAGGATCATTTAAAATGAGAATAATTATCTAGAATTTAAATTATATGTTATTAATGAATGTAAATAAGTTTAAATGGTATTATATATTATTATTTTATATATGTGAGGATGATTCATTGGATAAAATGTTAATGATAATCATTCAAATTAATTTAGCGGTTTTTCGATCATCATAAACTAGTTTTGTTTTATTATTTAGTATTGTATATGTTAGTTCTAGAAAATAAAAAAAAATTATAATATAAATTTTACAATATTTTTTAACCATTATAATTTTTTTATGACCAGCCTTGAAGGCATCAACGGAAAATGAAATATTGTCATCCTCAAATGTGATAAATCAACACCTCACAGATGATGTTTTCATTTTTATAATAAAAAGGATATGAGAAGAGGTTTGATGATTGATTATTCCATTAAAAAATAACATTGAAGTATATATATTATACTGGAGTTATTATTCCACTTGGATAAGGGGAGGTGAGGATAGAATAATAAAATAAAATAAATTGAAAAGAAATTAAAAGAAAACGGAAGAGGATTTTACCTCTTAAACTTCTTCTCCTTGAGAACCTCATTAGGGAAATTAGATTTGGTATTTTGTTGAGAACAACATATCATGGATGTGGGTAAGAGTCTTGGGAAGAGTTTTGGGTAGAATTTTGACAAGATTAAGATCTTGGAAGGTGTGAGGAGAAGAGGTGATGAGGGGTGATATTTATAGGGGAGGGGTGTTTTTTGATTATTTTATTCATTATTTTATTATTTTGGCTCAACACTATAAATAGTTTGAACCTTATCACTAAATATATGAAATAATTAAGTAGGGTAATATATTATGGGATTAAATCATCCATACATCATATATGACTAAAAAAATCATATATTTGTTAAAAATCGTAAATTACTGTATTTTACTGTTCACCAAAAATTCAACTATTTTAGAAAAATCACAAAAAGTCACCATAACCATTTTTTGACATGTAAAATTAAAAAATGGATTAAATTTTCAGAAAATAATTTTCTAAATATGAGAAATTTAATTTTTAATTAAAATAATTATTTATTTGAGAAATACCGATTTTAAAATTATAACTGATGTTATGACACTTTGAAAAATTAATTGAGGTATCATAAAATTATATTATAATAATAAGACAAAAAAATATTAATTTATGAATCTATTTTATGAAAATAAATTTTCTTTTAGATTATTATATTCATTATAAAATTAGAAATAATAATTTATGTTTTACAAAAAAATATCAACACTTAATTTATCATTTTTTAAAAAAAATATTTACTTATAATATGATATAATTACATCATATTTTCATTTATAAGATTCCTAAATTTTATTTATACTTTCATAGGTAAGGTTACTATTCTATTGGCTAGATTACTATTCCTAATGGTCAAGTTACTATTCTAAGGGTCATGTTGTTATTCCATCGGTATAGGTTCCTCAATTTCTATAAATATCACTTATTTCATTATTAATTTATTAAAATAATGTTTTTATTTGTCTCTTTATGATATTTATGTGTTTTATACCATATAACATAATTATAAGAAGGTAAATTCTATTGATAAAAGTTTAGGTTGTTACATGACCCAGGTTGGTTTGTTACATGGGAAGGGTATGTTTGAAACTTCTTCAGCTGGGAAACATGGAATGCATCGTGAATAAATGTCAATTGAGATGGTAAGTTTAATAAATATTCCACCTTTCCAAGTCACTCAATGATCTTGAGAAGGACCAATATACTATAGGTCCAAGTTACCATGCTTTCCCAAGTAAAGATTCCCCAAACAAGGAGAAACTTTGAGAAAAAAATGATCACCAATATCAAATTCCAATGATAAACAATGATGATAAACATAAAAATTTTCTTGACTTTTTTTTGTCTATAACCTTATACAGATCACTTACACCTTCTGTAACATCTCGATATCTTTTGAAATATTTTTTTTCAAATAAATTTAATCTTTTTGATACCATGTGTTACATGAAACACTAGGCTTATCTCGAATTATAAACAATAATTAGTTTATATTTCATTATATGTAATAAAAATTTAATCTTGTGTTGCACACAATATTGGGTTAGAACACATTACACTTGACACTGAGTTTTAACAAAACCACGATATATTATATAGTTATTTAAACATGAATATTATAACCAAGCCATTAAAAATAGATATATGAATATTAATCACTAAAATACTTTTTAATTATTAAAATTAATGTTTTTATATAAAGAAACATATTGATAAAATGGTAATTAATTTTAATAAAGGTCTTTATATGCTCCGAAAATACTATTTTCTCAAAAAATGATTTTTATTTGTTTTTTACATAATAATAAAATTAATTTTAGACAATTTTAGAAAATTAATTTAAAAAACACTTCATTTATTAAATAAAAATTTAAAAATTATCTTAGGGTTATTTTTTAACATTTTTCTCAAAAGTTTCATTTTTTGATAAATAATGAAAAAAATTGAATTTTAATTGAAACTACCATTTCGTTTAATTTATTTATGAAGTTTAATTATATTTTATATTTATTTTAAAGTTATATTAGTTCAATTATACATTAATTAATCCAATTTAGGTCATTATAATCAATTTTATATTTAATTTTGATATATAAACTTTTGAACATTTTCTCTTTAAAACCCCTCTTTCTTATCGCATCTGCGAGATTAATTTTAAATTAACAATTTTCACTTATATGAATGGAATTTTTAAAAATGTATTAGATATTTGTAATCATAATAATTTATATTATATAATAATTTTAACTTAATTTTTGTACCAAAATTAATATTGAATGCAGTAAAAATTAATTACCACAGTTAAGGTAAAAATGGGTTTATCGGGGGGGGGTTAAACTAAAAAGATAATGATAAAAATGAACTATAAACTTTTCTAAAAACTATTGGTTTGAAATATTTCAACCATTAATCCTATAAGGTTCTATAATGGCCTATTTTTTACCCTTGTGACATATAAAAAATGTGGGAGAACTTAATTATTTTCAAAAATACCAAGTGTGTCTTCTCCCCCACTTATAAAAGGCCACCCCTCTCCTCTCTTATTAAAACATCTTTAACCCTTTCAATTCATAAAATCCATACCAAAATAACTTCTCAAATTACCTCCCATCATCTTATAATCATTATTTTGGAAATAAATCGAACCAAATAAGGATTTTATTACAAACTTAAGGAGGATACCTGAAGAAGATATAATATTCCTCAAGGAGTGTTTTTGTTTTATTTATTCCTACACCCACTTCAATTATTAATATTATACCATAATGATATAATAAACTATGTATCTTCCATATACAGATATGTTTTTATGTTAAGGTTATGACCTAGAACCATCTTTAGTTCCATCAAATGGGTTAGGAAATTGTCATTCATGATTACGATGGACTACCATATCGCGAATCGATGTCATTCATTTTTCCCTTAACACCTATAATGGTTAGAAATAATGATTGATTTATTGTATATATTTTATATTTATTAAATTATTATGTCTATTTAATTATTATACCACGCATACCTTCATGATTTCCATTTTTTGGGAATACGAGAACGTTTCTCATGTGTATGGTGTACTACCGCCTCACGAAGCGATGTCATTCATTCACTATTTATATATAATGTATTAAGGATGGGTTTAATAAACATATACTATATATATGACATCAAAAAATTATACAATTATAATATATATCATTTAATTTTCTTTCTTTCAATTTGATAAGAAAATTGAAATAGAATTCATGCATACAAACAGCCTACTGCCTCCAGGAATGGTGTACTTCATTTTCTATCACTAAATTTTACGTATTAGTATAATACTCATATATAATGAATATATATGATATTTATATCACGTATAAAATTATTGGGATGAAGAAACCATGATCAAGGTTAGAGGACCAAAAATAAAAAGTCAAAATATACATGAAAAACAAAACAGTTGTTGCCCAAAATGTGACTTTAACATGGAATTGTAAATAAATGGGTGTAAAATGTCATAAAAATAATATATGGTATGATTTATATAAATATTAATATATAATATATTTATAATAAACTTATATTTTTTATAAAATATCATTTAATGAGTAGTAAGGAATTCAAGACTTTAGATGAGGGATTTCTGTCTCCCTTTTTACATCTGTAAACCAGATGCCATATTCACCACCTATATCTTTTATGTGGTGTATATACTAAACATGAATGTATTTTATGATTATAATACATAAAATTATGGTTATTTAAATATCAATTTTAGGATCTAACTTTTATGGGTTTTACAGTTCAAAATTTAACAAATCAATAAGGGGTTTTTGTCTAAATTTTCCTTCTTTGGGGCATAAGTTATGTTATGAACTTATCCTATTTGATGAGGTTTACATAATTAGCCGTTGAAATTTTATATCATGAGTATTCTCATTTTAATGATATTTTATGTTTCATTTAATTTTATTCTTTCATGGGGATTATGATTCAAAATTTTCAAAGTGGTAAATATTTTATGTTACAATCTCATCATTTATCAGGATTGTTTATGATTAAGTATCCAATGTTAAAATATAATGATCAAAATCTCAGTAATTCTCATAAATTTTCATATCCTATGGTTATTCATTATATATTCAAATAATAGTGTCATTATTCATGCTTTGGTACTTAAAATAATTGAGAAAATGTTTTTATGAAAATATGAATTTATTTATCTCTTTGATCAGAAATCTGTTTTTTTAAACCATGTTTTCTAAAAATGTTTTCAGAAAAGATTTATTATTATCTTGTGATTTTTAAAATACATTTTTAACTATTTTTTACTTTTTTAAAAAGTGAAAGGAATATTTATATAATTTTTCAAACAATGCATGTTTGTCTTTTACCAAAAATGTGAAATGAATCTTTGTTTTAACCAGTACGGCATAAACAAAACTTCTCAATATCATGAAAATTATTTTCTTTGAAGATTAATTTATAAGTTTTCATGTTTATTTTCAAAGAAAAATATTTTCAAAAAAATATTTTTAAAATTTTTTTTCATTCTAGAAATTATATTTTCCTCCAGAAATGTTTTAAATGATCCTTCCAAATCATTTTCCATTTAAGATTGAATCCATTGATGTTACCTATGACTTATTGGGGATATGATGCAAGGATAAAAATATTATTCTTTCTCTTAATGGTTTATGTTTATGAAACTTTTTTTATATTCCATGGGTTATACCATGATAAAATTATTATAAAACCCGCTTCTTTTTCCATGGTTTATGCCATGATGAAATTATGAAATGATTATGAAAGATTTGTATTTTACAGGTTATGATATGATGAAATTTTTATAAATCCCATTTCATTTCATTGGTTATTATATGATTAAATTTTATGATCTTTTATAGCACATAAATATGGTTTTCATTTTGAGATGTGTGGGACTTATATCTCCCTCCAATACATTGGGTAAAGATTTATATCTCATGAAATAGATAGGATTGGGATAGAGAGTTAACCCAGTTCAGTAAGGGACTTCATCTACTATGAAGGTATTAGGAGTGAACCATGACTACTATGATTTTATGAGTGGACTTGTCTTTCATGTCCATAATTTTATGTGTGAACCTTATTACATGATAACAATGTTATTTATGAACCTAATTACATGTTCAAAATGTTATGTGTGAACCTAATTATATGTTCAAAATTTTATTTGTTGACCTCATGTTCATAATGTTATGAGTGGACCTATATTTCGTCTCTATAATGTTAAAAATGGACATGGTTGGATGTCCATAATTTTATGCAGGGGCTTGATTTCATGTCCTTGACTTAATGAGTGAACATGTTTCAATTTATACATGTACACAATGTTATAATATTATGTGTATGCCACAAATCATTGTCTTATGACAATTTCATACTATCATAGCTCATGTTCTTTGACTTCATTAAGATTCATGTCATATGAACTACCATGTTTTATGCCATGACTCAATATGGTGATGTTTTTTTGTAGGGTATGGTTTTCAAATGTTAAGATCATGCTATTATACCCTTATTCTTATTTCATACTTATGTGATCATTGATATCTCATTTTCTTACCCTTAATGATCTTACGATCTCACCCTTTCCTATTTTTTCCTTTCCCCAAGTTATAAAGAAAGGTTTTAAGTAGTGTATATTTGTGAAGAGTACTAAAGGGGAAGATATTTATGGGATATGTTGAATATATTTCACCAAGTTATAATATTTTATACCTAGTTTCCAAATACTCTAAGCTACTACGGTCCTCTGGCGTGTTTTTTTAACGTATTTAATATTCATCTAAAAACATGTAATATTTATGTTTTAAAATCCTATGTCACTATAGTTGGTATCAGAGAAAAAATTTAGTTAACCTTTATAAACTAGGGTGAGAAATGTTTAGTGAGATCCCTAGTGATATTTATAAGAATATTTCTAGGGATGTCTCTAAGGTTAATTCTAAGGATAATTAAATGTATACGAAAATGCACTAGAATTTTAGTAAAGGATAAATCAAGTGATTTCCAAGAAATTTCAACCTTATATGGATACTAAAAGTGGATATGGATCTAACATAGAGGTACCTAGGGGAAATAACTACAAAAAAGGGAACATTTATTTAGACTCAATCATCACCTAGTGCATGAAAACAGGCCTTTCTACACACCTGGTTTGACACTCCCAGGGATATGCCTTGGAAATTCACAAAATCATTAGGAACCATCATGAAATATTTAAATAGATAATGACTATAAATGACTCAGGATAAACCTAATGTGTCATAGATTAAAAATAAGGTTTCATGATTTAGACACCCTATAATTAATTCATTATGATTATGTGGTTCCCTTATATGATTATTATTTCTTACACAATTCTTTTGATTTTAGTCAATGGATGGAACCTGAAGGAACCATGTTAATACTGAATGAATCAGAAAATTCAATGATTGTCTTCCTAAGAAACTGAATGTTATGGGATATGAAATGAAAAACCTCATAGCTATGATTACATAACTTTCTCAAGCTATGACTCATGATGGAATTCCAAATGTAAAAATTAGGGAACCATGTTCTTTTGAGTCCTTCATGAAGAAACATCCACTTTCCTTCAATAGTTACACTAATCTGATAGTTGTTGAGAAATGGATCAGTACCAATGAAAAGATATTTTCTGTTATCCAATATTCAGACCATGAAATAGTAATTTTTTTTCTACCAATTTTAAGGTGAGGCAGATCAATAGTGTACTCTTACTAAGAACATGAGGCAATGAGAAGAAATTAACTCCATGAAGTGTGGTGAGTTTAAAGTCCAATTTTTCAATAAGTATGTTCCCCGTATTATTATACAAAAAGGATAAGGAATTTCTAAAGCTAAAGTAGAAGGATGATGAATCTTTCAGTACCTATAAAGAAATTTTTATGAGAGTTGTGAGTTACTATTTAGGTATTATAATTCAGCTTAAAAGTAAGGTTGGATAATTTTTCATTGGCTTGGAACCAAATATAAAAAGTTAGTTAGTCATAAGGGACTTTGGATTCCATGAAGAAATAATTTTATGTGCACTAAAAGTGGTAATAGAAAATGGAAACCCTCTTAGTTATAATAATAAGAAAGTTAAAATGGGGTTCCATGGAAAATCCAATGATATGTCACATGGAATGAAGAAAAAGATTCAAACTCCTACTTGAAAAAACTATGGGAATGAACACTTATGTGAGTGCCTAAAATGAACAAGGATGTGTTTCAAGCATGAGAATCCTAGACATAAATAAAAATAATGTAGAAGTGATGTGAAGTGTCTAGTCAATGAAATGAATGGAGAGAGAGATCAATAAAATGATCCACCAAGACTATTTTGTTTTAAGTGTAGGATTTTGGTCATTATGAGAATAAATTACCAAATCCAAGGGATAATATGAATGATAATACAACTCAACCTCTAAAGAAAAAGGAAAAAGGGATAGCTTATGCAATCATAGTGGATTAAGTGAATCGTTATAATTATGACGCACTTATGATACCCTCCTTAGTGGGGAATTACATGTTTGATTTTGTATGAATTAGCCCTATGAAAATCTTATTGTTCATCCTTAAGTGATAATTTTTGGTGACTATATCTCTCCACTTAGATTCTAGAATAATGAAACCACATTTTATATTCTATTGATATAGGTATGAACTAAAACTTCTAGTGAATTTTATTTGTCTAAGATAAAAGATTATATAAGGAATAAAGGGTGAATTAACTTTTGTAAGTGTTTATATATCCATTTAAGATTAAATTAATATTTATTTATACCATCATGGGTTTATGATTTTGAGATTGATCATAAGTTCAAATTCATTAACACCCCTTTTGAGGCTTTATGTGATGGGTTTTTATCAAGATTAAGGATATTTTAAGAGACATTTATGGAAATTCAACCCTTTGGTATTGTATATAGTGACAAAGTTATTTGAGGAGGAATGACTTTAAAATTTTTGTAAATATGATTAAAGGTACTAGTAACCTTTAGGGTTTGTCTTATCTTTTATGTTGAGATAATTATGGGCTATAGTTTATCACCATTCAAAGTCATCACACTTCATTGCTATCAGAGCATATTTCTATTTGGATCCACTTGCTAGAATATACATTAAGGAAGTGGTATGGTGACATAGAGTACAAAATTAAATTTTATTTTATCATAATATAGAGTTTACCTCAAAGTCTTGGAAAATTATTCAGAAAGCTCTTGATACATAGTTTTTCAACACTACGTATCATCCTCAGATAGATGGTCATCTTGAGGGACTAATTTAAACCCTAGAGGATATGCTAAGATCTTGTTATATGGATTTAAAAGGTGGTTGGTGTCAATACCTTCATCAAGTTCAGTTTTCCTACAAAAATTGCTTTAACTCAATCATTCATAATCCTACTTATGAATCCCTTTATAGGAATAATTTTATAACTCCAACGTATCGGAATGAAGTTACTGAAAGAAAGGTAATGGGACCAGATCAAGCTGATGAGATGGAACAGAAGGTTATAGCCATTAAACAACACATAAGGGAAGAATAAATTTTACAAAAATGTTATTCTTATAATAATTAATATGATCTATAATTTTATATTTTTGAGAGGGGTTTTCTATGATTTTTTTGTGGATGGATAATGGGAAAACTAAGCCCTTGGTATATCGGTCTCTTTTAAATTCTTGGTAGTATCGAGACCATAGATTATCACTTGGTGCTTCAACCAAACCTACAACAGGTTCATGATGTGTTCCATGAGTCCCTCTTGTGAAATTATATAACTAATCTGTCATATGTACTTAACTTAGAGGTCATACCACTGGAGAATGATTATTCTTATGAGAAAAAAATAATAAAGAGTCTAGATCGATCATAGAAGTGATATGTAAAAATGACCACTCAACTGGTCAATGTTTTTTTTTGTGAAACCACCATCTTAAAGAAGATATACGGGAACTATAGGAAATAATAAGGTAGAATCATCCTCAAATTTTGGTATCAAAGTTCTGAATTTCAAGGGTGAAATTAATTTTAAGGGGGGTAGAATGTAACACCCCAAAATTTTGAGAAACATATTTTTTCAAATAAATTTAATCTTTTTGATATTTTTTGTTACATGAAACACTAGTTTTAGTTTATTTTACATGAAATACTGAGTTTATCTTATGTTAAATGCAACACCAGGTTAATCTTTCGCTACACACAGAATTGGGGCAGCTTGTGTTACACACAACACTGAGTTTTAATAAAACCATGATATATTATATAGTTATTTAAACACAACCATTATAAAATAACCATTAAACTTAGTGATATGAATAGTAATAAATTATTTTATATATTAATTATAATTGTGTTATATAATTAAAACATTTATATTAAAAGGTACTTAATTTTTAGAAAGGTCTTTATAAGCTTCGAAAATACAATTTTCTCAAAAAAAAATTATTTATTTTTGTACACAATAATAAAATTAATTTTTTTAAATTTCAGAAAATTAATTTGATGAAATTAACTTAATGTTTGTGATCATAATTTTAAAATTATATTAGAATGAAGTTCTGGTATGTTTCTAAAAACTTTCATTTTTTGATGAATAATGAAAAATACTGAATTTTAATTGAAATATTCCTTTTTGTTTAATTTATTTATGAAGTTAAATTTTATTTTAAATTTATTTTAAAGTCAAATTAATTAAACTATTCATAAATTAATTAAATTTAGATCATTGGAATCAATTTTATATTTAATTTTGATATAAAAACATTTTAAACTTTTGAACATTTTCTCTTTAAAAACCCACTTTCTCATCGAGTATGCGAGATTAATTTTAAATAGAAAAATTATACTTCTTTGAATGTAATTTAGAAAAATAGATTCCATATTTGTAATAAAAAAATTATATTATCTAATAATTTCAACTTAATTTCTGACCAAAATGAATAGTTAATGTAGTAAAAATTAATTACTATAGTTAAGGTAAAAATGGGTTTACTAAGGGGTTAAACTAAAAAGATATGGGTAAAAATGACCTATAAACTTTTATAAAAACTAATGGATGTAAATATTTAGACCATTACACCTATAAATTATGATAATGGACCATTTTGGACCCTTTTGACATATTAAAAACGTGGGAGCACTCAAGACTTTTCAAAAATACCAAATGTGTCCTCTCCCCCAGCTATAAAAGTTCACCTCCTATCATATCTTCTTCACATCTTAAAACCCCTTTGGTTTCAGCTAATAAAAACCAAAATAACTTCCCAAATCTCCCCCCCCCCCCATCCTATAGTCCTTTGTTTGGAAAAAATATAACCAAGGAATCCTTTTAATGCAAACCTATTGAGGATAACTGAAGAAGTGGTAGCGTCCATCAATGAGTATTTTTGTTTTATTTATTTCTCAACTGCCTTCAATTATTATTATAAAAATCTGATATACTAACTGAATTATCTTATATATACATATAGTTTGTTGTGTTAAGTTCATGACCTAAAACCATCTTCACTTTCATCAAATGGTTTATGAAATCATCGTTCGTGTATGTTGTAGACTACCGCCATACAGACTGATGTCATTTGTTTTTACATTACTACCACTAATGGTTGTAAATAATGATGTATTTATTTTTTAAATTTAATATTTATTATATTGTTATTTTTTTTGAAATTTTATATTATGAATTCCTTTATGATTTCCATTTTTTGGGAATATGATAACAACGCTCATGTGTACAGAGGAATACCACCTTTCAAAGAGATGTGATTCATTCATGCTTTAAATATAATTTATTAAGGATGGGTTTAATATAAATATATTATAGATATGAAATAAAATGATTTTTTAATTATAATATATATCATTTACTTTTTTTTCTTCAATCTGATAGAAAATGGAAACAACGTTCATGCTTATGTACGTCCTACTACCTCCATGAACGGTGTGCTTCGTAATATATAACTAAAATTTATAGATTACTATAATATACATATATAATGAATATATATGATATTTATATCATGTATAAAATTATTAATATTATTAAACCATGATCAAATTAAGAGGAACAAAAATAAAAAATCAAAACTTACGTGAAAAACAGATCAGTTATTGCTCGAAATGTGACTTTAACATGGAATTGTTAATAAACAGGTTATAAACAGTCATAATAAAATCATATATGGTATGATATATTTTAATATGGTTTTTAAATAGTTTTATAATAAAATTATAGTTATTATATTGTAGGATTCAATGAGTGCGATGGATTTCAATACTTAAGGTATGGGATTTTTGTCTCACTTTTTACTTCTATGAGACACATTCCATATTCACCACTTTTTTATTTTATATGGTGTATATACTTCCCATGAATTTATTTTATGTTTTTTATTATTAAAATTATGTATATTTACTTTTCCATTTTATTATCTCTCTTTCAAGGGGTTTACAATTCAAAAACTAACAAACTGATAAGGGATTTCTGTCTCAATTTTCCTTCTTTGGGACATAAGTCATTTTATAAATATATCCTCTTCTATGATGTGTATATACTACCCCTTTAAAATTTAATATAATTAATATCCTTATTTTAAATATATTTTAAGCTTCATTTAATTTTATTCTTTCATCGATCTTACAATTCAAAGTTTCCAAAGTGGTAAATATTTTATGTTACGGTCTCATTATTTATTAGGATTGTTAATGGTTACGTATCCAATGTTGAAATATCATGATATATATCTCATTAATTATCATGAATTTTATTATCATCTAGTTATTAATGATATCTTAAACTAATAGTTCCATTTTTTCACTTTTTGGTGCTTAAAATAATTGAGAAAAATGTTTTTATGAAAATCCAACTTTATTTCTCTCTTTAGCTAGAAATCGGTTTTCTTCCAAAACCATGTTATGTAAAAATGTTGTCAAATTTTTTTTATTATTACCAAATTATTTTTAAAATATATTTTTACCCATGTTTTGATTTTTCTTAAAAAAGTTAATGGAATCTTCTTATCATTTTCTAAATAATTCCCATTTAACTTTTACCGAAAATGTGAAAGGAATATTTTTTTTAACATTTATGGAATGTATGAAACTTCCTGTCATCATTACCATTATTTATTTTAATCTTAATTTATAATTTTTCAAGGTTATTTTCAAAGAAAAATGTTTTAATTTTTTTTCTGATTTAAAAAGTTCTTTTCCAAGAGAAAAGGATGTCTTCTTCAAGAATTATTTTAAATGATAACTCCAAATCATTTTTCATTTAAGATGACATACATTGATGTTGCCTAAGAATTACTTGGGATATGATACAAATATATCATTATTATTCTTTCTCTAAATGGGTTGTGTTTATGAAACCTGTTTCACTTCCATAAGTTATATCATTATAAAATTCTTATAAAACCCGCTTCTTTTTCCATCACTTATGCTATGATGAAATAATGAAACGATTATTAAAAATACCTATTTTCAAAAAGTTATGATATAATGAAATTTTTAATAAACCCATTTCATTTCATGGGTTATTATATGATTAATTTTTATGATCTTATGGTGCACATAAATTTCTCTTTCATTATGATAAGGGTGGGACCTATATCTACCTCCAATTCATTGATTAAATATTTATATCTCATGAGATAGATAGGACTAAAACAGAGAGTGAACCCAGTTTAGTAAGGGAATTTTTCCACTATGATGGTCTTGGGAGTGAACCTTTACTACTTTGATGTTATGCATGAACATGTCTTTCATGTTCATATTGTTATGTATAAACCTGATTACATGATCACAATGTTATGCATGAACCTGGTTACATGTTCACAATGTTATACACAAACCTGATTACTTATTCACAATATTATGTGGGGACCTATCTTTCATATCCATAATGTTATGAGTGTAACTATATTTTATGTCTATAATGTTATGTATGGACCTGGTTTCATGTCCATAATTTTATGTAAGGGCCTAATTTCATGTCCTTAACTTAATGAGTGAACCTATTTCTATTTATACATGTGCACAATGTTGTAATATTATATTTATGCCACAACTTAATATCTTATGACAATTTTATACTCTCATTGATCTTTTTTCTTTTATCTCTTTATGAATCTTGACTTATGGACTACCAAGTTTTATGTTATGACACACAAAATATGATATTTATTTTGCAGGTTATGGTTTTCAAATGTTAAGATCATGTTCTCATACCCTTATGCTCATTTCATACTTATGTGACCATTGATATCTAACTTTCTTACCCTTACTATTCATCTAATCTCACCCTTTCTTATGTTTTTTCCTAGGTTATGAAGAAAAGTTTTAAGTAGGGTATGATTGTGAAGAGTAATAAACGTGAAGATCTTTATGGGAGATGTTAAAGATCTTTCACTGGGTTAGAAGATTGTGTACCAAGTCTCCAAAGACACTAAACTATTACGATCCTTGGGAATTTTTTTTATGTAATGTATTGAATATTAATCTTAAAATATTTAATATTTATGTTTGAAAATCCTAGGTCACTATACCTTATCCATCGTCTCTTAAACAAGACTTGGTCCCACAACTAACCTCTCACCAAGCTCGGCCAAACACAAAAAATATCTATATAGACACTCATAGAATACTTCAAAGTGATTCATTCTAATTGAATAATGATAACTATTGTTATAGGAAAATTAAATCAAGGGAAGATACTTCTACCATGAACCACTAAATTCAAGAAGGTGTACCCAAATCATATTTTCTAGAATCTCGATGTCTCACTCAGTATGACCATCCATTTTAGGATGATACACCATGCTCAAATTTAATTGGGTACATATCACCTATTGAAATCCATTCTAAAAATATGATGTAAAATTTGAGTCTCTATCTAAAACAACCATAGATATAACTCCATGGATATTCATGATCTCTCAAACATATATGTTCTAAAGCTCTTCTAACTTCATCAACTCCATAATTTAAAATAAATGAGCTGATTTAATGAATTTATTGATGATCACCCAAATATTATCATTTCAAATATGTGTTATAGTTAGTCCAATCACAAAGTCTATGAATATCTCATCCCATTTCCAAAATATAATGGGTATGGTTTGTAATAAACTAGAAGGTCTTTGGTGCTCTGACTTTTTCTTCTGGAAAGTAAGGCATTGTAACATGAAGTCTTTAGTTAATCACTTCATATTTAGACACTAATATCAATATCTCAAGTCTTGATACATTTTTTTATCTCATATATGCATGGACCAACTCAACCAATGTACACCATCCATCAAAGGATGACTCAAAGCTTTTAGAAAGACCAATCTACATTAAAAATGAAAAAACTCTATCAGGAGACCGAGACCAATCACCTAAGGTCTCCACACCATATAAGACATTACTAAAATTTTAAAAATAAATGTATGTTTCTTACCTAATATGTATTTTATTATTGAATGAAGAATCATTTTTCACACAAGATAAGAACACCTTACCATCAACCTCTTCCACTTACAAGATCATCTCAGTAAAGAGACTCACCATAAACCACTCCTCCACTAATTCCTTCAAAATGTGAGTTGAAAACTTCCTACCCTATGCATTGGTGAAAATATTTCTTTTCCCAAGTGTATAAAAAATATCAAAATAAAAATTTTGAATATATTCAAACCAGTATATCTATTGTAAGATCAAATTTCTCTAGTTGAAAATATACTTCTATATCTTATGATCTGAATGCACAATAAACCACTCAACAAAGAGATAGTGGTTCCAAGTATTAAGATCATGCATCATGGATATCAACTCTAGGTATTGGGTAGGACAGTTCTTCTTATGAGGGAATAATTAGAGAGATACATAGTCTACCATCTTCTTTCCCTATATCAAGACACACCCCAACCCTCTACTTGAGGTTCCATAATAAACATTATAGCTAAATCCCATATTAGGAAGAATTGGAACTAGAGATGAATTCAATATTACTTTAAGTTCCTCAAATCATCTATAACACTTACTATTACATTTTTACTTAACACCCTTATAAGTTAACTCAAACATAGGAGATTAAAACTTAGAGAAGTCCCAAAAAACATCTATAATAGCTTGTTAAACCCCAGAAGCTCTAGATCTCAACCACATGTCTAGTTTGTTCCCAAGAAATAACTTCCTAAATCTTCTTTGGATCCACTAAGATGCCCCAATAATATTTCACATTCCTTAGAAACTTCACTCTTGAATCCAAAACTCAAATTTAGATAGCTTTATATACATATGATTTTCTTCAAGATTCAAAGGATGATATCCAAATGATCCCTTTGTTCCTCCTATGACTTAGATTACAGCAAAAAATCATCCACAAAGACAACTATGAATAAGTTCAAGAACTAATTAAAGATCATGTTAATCAATTCCATAAATACCACAAGATATTTAGTAAGACCGAATGACATAACTAGGAACTTGAAATTCCCATACTAGTACCTAAATTTTATCTTAGGTATATCTTCTTCTCACGCACTCAACTAATCATACCCTGATTACAAGTGAATCTTATAAAACCATTAGGCTCTTTTTAGTTGATCAAATATATCATCAATCCTAGGAAAGGGGTTTATATTCTTAGTATTCATCTAATTAAGCTTTCAGTAATCAGAAAAAATATTGAGGCTTCCATATTCCCTCTTTTCAATGAGAACTATAAAACCCCAAGGTGATTCCTAGGAGGGATAAATACCTTGCCCTAAATATTCTCAAGATGAAATTTAAGCTCCTTAAACTAAGTGGGTTCCATATTATAAGATGTCATAAAAATTGATCTTGTCCTAGGAAGCAATTCAATAGTGAACTCAAACTCCCTATGCGGTGGTAACCTAAAAACCATCAGAAAAGACCTTAAGGTTCTCACTCAACACTGCAAGAAGTGGATTGTTAAAATGTTGATCAATGGTTCTAATAAACATTTTTGAAAATGGGAATTATATAATTCTATAATAATGAACAATAATCCTCACTCTTCTTGATCTAGGATCACACTCACCCTAAAAGACATAAGGGACTCCATCATAAGAGAGAGACTAAACTTGACAATGATAATAGTCGATATGGGTTTTAAAATCGATCATTTAATCCATTCCAATAAAAAGTTCAAAGATTTAAATATAAAGAACTAAGAGATTCACATGTCTTCAAAGTTAGAAATCATCACTTAGTAATCTAGGAAATTAAATTCTTACCCCTTCCACTTTCCCAAGGGAGTGGAAAGATCTATTGTTAAGTGAACAAGCTATGAAAAAAAATCATTATAAAAATAAACCTAGATTATATAAAGGAATGAGATGCTCTGGTATTAAAAAATTCCAAATACATAGAAGATTAAATAAACATTATACTTATTATAGTATATAAAACTATATAAAATTGATATGGTGCATACTCTACTATATAAATATGACCAACCTCAGCTCCTCCTTTTATTTTCTTCATAACCTAAGTATCCTATTTATCATAAGGAAGAGGTTCACCTCATTTATCTACACCAAAATAGAAATCAAAGCCTTTAGTTATCATGGATCTATCCTAGAAACCTTAAGGTACATTTCCATAGAAGCACTAGAGATAACCATATTGTCCATAGTTATGGAATGCCCTAGGTATTGTCCTAGAATCAGGCATGGTGTGGACAAATCTCCCACACTAGATGTAGAACACATGGTTTTATCCTGACTTCTACTTCACACCTCTTCCACTTCCCTGGTGTAGCTCTCCTTACTTCCTCTTCTATATAGAAGACACATTATAGCTTCCCCTTGTGGTTACTAAAGCTTCATTGAGACTAGTATTCCCAACTATGTTTGCCTATTCTATAGCTAATTTATCAACCACATAATTAGGGTCTAGTAGGCATAATAGAAGTAGTATTGACTGAATATTTTCCATCAATCCCATCTTGAACCTCAGATATTTAAGGTATACATTAGAAATAGGCTCATGTGATAAGTTCACTAACTCAGAGAAATGAGTAGCATACTCCATAACCAAACTTTCCCCTTGCTCTAAGGTAAAAAATTCATGAATATTAACCATGTAAAATTTTTCAGGATAAAACTATGGATTAAATACCTTATTGAAAGTAGTCCAGGTGAGATCCTCATGAAACTTACCTTTGATGATGAAATCCCACCATTTTCCTCCCAGTTCTTCTAGAATATACATAGTGAACCTCACCGTTGAGTCCTATAGAGTCTTTAAGAAGTGTAAAATTATTTCAATCCATTCAAGACACTTATTATGTTATATATTTCTTTTCTCACCATGAACTATAATAGTATTATTCTTAGTAAATCATGGTCCACCATCCATTTCTGGTTTCCAATGCCTGCCAGACCTAGAGTTTGAATTTTCTATATAACTACTTCCACCAATGAGGGTCTATTAGAGACTTTTCCTATAGAACATGTCCCATAGCTTCCTCTCCATGATTTGGTAGATCTCTTCTAGGTGGAATTATCTATTAAACACAAAACATAACACTTTATTAGGATAAAAGTAAACTTCTGAATTCATAGGTTGAAACACTAATAATATAATTAAAAGTCCCCGAAAATAATCATTAATTACACTAGAAGAATCACATGATAAATAGGTGAAAACATAGAAAATTTGAGATTTTTCCTACTTTAAATGGTTTGGATGCATTATTTTTTAAACCATGTACCAACTATGAATTTTCTATAAGAGGTTTATATAACCACATGCATGGTTCCCTAGGATTAACCAAGTGACTTTTCAAATTGTTCACTCCAACCATGAACCCCTATTTCCTTATCTATTTCACTCCCAAACCAATTTTCTCTCTCTAAGAACCTATTGTTACCCCCAAGACTCAAAACCAACACTTAAAAATGTTATAGTTCCTGAGAAAAAATTATAATCAAGCTCACAAACATGATAAAAATTTTCATACCAACCACTATAACTCGAGGTCCAATATAGAAGTGGACTAGCTAGGAACCCTTCCGCACTTAATACTTGAGTTTTTATTATCCTACTACAGTCTACCAATAACCGCAAAAATGACCTTCTCTAATAAATTTTTTTTATGAACCAACCTAGGCTAACCTAAATAACACCTAGGATGGCCTTTAATAAGTCTTTAATCATGTTTTAAATCACCATGGTATATCAATAAGCTCATTAGTATCTATATAGTAAAGAATGCGAATGTTTAAACCCTAAGCATCACCAAGACAAGTCTCATGTACCAAATCAAATACATATGAGAGTATAAACCCAAATTAAAGTATAAAGTAGAAGTATAAATACAAACATGTGACATAACATGATAAAGTATTGATGGTCTGAACACATGAAAAATTATGAGACAAGATTCTTACTCTATGTGATCATCAGTCACAACCATCCCAAACCACTAGGAGATGATGTCGACTAGGAGGAGACTCCAAGATACAAGATTACATTCCCTTTACCTGATTATTTCAAAACTAATTCTACAAATTCCCAAAGGCATATGTAGGGTGTGAGGTAATTCCTAATTGGATACCACCATAAATCTATACAAATTATTTCACTGTGAAACTGTTAGTTGTAGATTTAAAATAAAACTAGATTTTATAAAGAATTGTAAATGAAAACACATTTTTATAAAGCATCCCTTTGATTTTACTTTTTAAAACAATATATACCCAATCCTTAAGAACACAAATGTAAAATATTTTTGACTAAATAAAGGGAAATATACAAGAAATCCATGCATATTAAAACAAGTGGTCAATTAAAGCATAATCATCCATGTAATTTCTACTAATGATGTGCAAATGGGCCACAAGATGAGGTATACTATACAAGGACATCGAAGGAACTCTAGCTAGAATAGTGAATCCTAGATCTCTATAAACTAAAAATCTCAAGGTTTTCCCCAAGTTTCAATGTTTTTCATTACGTGTAAGAGAATCCAAGCACAAAATTTTCAAATTATCTTTGTCATATTTCATCGAACACTTATTTTTTATAAAAAAAATTTAAATAAAACCCCTTTACCCATCACCATCAATGATAAAGTAAGAATTATGGATTTCAATTTATCCCTTAACAACATCAATCCAATAGTTTTAATATTCCAAAATAAAATTATTTCATAAGAAAAATCAATTTTTTCATGGGAAATAATTTATTGCATAGAGACACCTACCACGCTAATGGAGGAAAAATTAATGCCTTTGAATTTGTTGATGGGAAATGAAGAGATACAATCCTCACAAACCTATATCTATAAACAAAATCATTAATTGCCCACACACAACCCTAAATCTAAACATCATATCCTTTTTATTTTCCAACGGTTCAAGGGAAAGAGATACAGAGGATATATCTTGGGAAAAGAGGATAAATAGAGAGGAAATATCAACATCCCTCAAAGAGATCCACTAAAACTGATTTAGAATCACCATAGAATAAAGGGGAGAGTCCTCTAGGTAATCATGTAGGTGTGGTTCAAGATAAAAATGTATTAAGATGATATTATAGTTAAAAATGACTAAGTTAATCAGGGTAATTTTCCATTTTAATACGTTTGTATTTGGTTGCATGGTTAGGACACATGGTTATACAAATCATGTGTTGATTGTGTGTTATCTATTGTACCTTGAATACTAAAGTAAATGATTTCCTAGGAAAAGATATATGGTTATACCAACTATGATCTAACTATGTGAAATTATACTAGAGTTGACGGATCCATAGCATACAGTTACCGCATGGTTATCCCAAGCCATGTGCCTAAACTATCTGCATGTCCATATTACCCTCATTCTCTAAATTTTGACCCTCTAATCCTAGAAACTCATCAAACTAAACAAGTGATAAGAAAAGGCTCTAGAATAATACATACCAGTGACCTAAAGGGCGTCACAAGTTGAGTAAATAAGTTTAGTTGAGAATACTAGAATCAAAAGTGTAATAATACTAGAAGAATTGATTTTACTAAAATAGAAAAGTAGTAGTGAAAAGCTATATCATGAAAAAATTGAAGATAATATCTGAGTTGTTTTCACTAAAACTCAAAATACAAAATGAGAAAAAGGTTATTATACCTAGGTAGTAATCAGTCTGGGTTTGGAAGATATATAAAAATTGAGACTCTGTAATTTAATACATCGGGTGTTTACATTAAGCATGATTGGAAGATCTGGTTGTGATTATCAGATTTAGAATCTCTTTAAGAAGTTATAAAAGAAAATTAACCAAATTTTGAGTTATTTTACTTGAAAAAATATTATAACAATTGTAATTTTCATCTTTTGATATATCCATAATATTACAAGACCTAGTTGCATGTAGTTGGAGTTACTAACCTAGTGGTAGTCGAAGACTAGTGTTAATAAGCATATAAACTTTCATTGACCCAGAATTCTCGTGAAGTGAGATCTATTTTTAGTTATAAAGATTCAAACAAGAGAAAAATAAGATATTTCTTATTTTGGATTGAATATTTTTTTAGTGGTAAGTTAGAAGTTTTTTTTCTAGTGGGAATATATAAAGAGCATTGTGTGACTCTATGTCGATGGGACTAAGAAGGTTCCTTGTGTGACCACTTTTATATATAGTGGATAATCCATGATTGGGGAATCTATACAATAATATAAAATATTTAGATTTTAAGGATTAACCTTGTAAAAGAAATTATGTCCTATGTCATTTACTTAATGAAATATTTATCAAAGGTTAAGAGACACATATTAAGTGGATAAAGATCTTAACTAATCATAGAGGTTGAATTAAAAGGAAACAATTTTTATAAAGGGATCACTAATTCAACCAATCCCCTTCTCAATGATCTAACCTTATCTACGAACTTCAATTACCAATATTTATATGAACCTATAATGTTTTAGAGGTAAAGTTTGATGGGGGTCAGCCAATACAAAGGATAAAAGTTTAGAAAAATACTAAAAATTATTGGCTAATGGTTGAAAATAAATATCAACAATTAGAAGAGGTTTATAGAAGATGTGACTAGATGAGTCACTTTACTAAATATTCTCTCATTATTCTACCATCACAAATGAGTATGAATTTCAATACTCAAATGTATTATAAAAATAATTATAATAGAAAGTAAAATGCTTGTGTTGTTGAATTTTCACTTATATCATCTAAAAGAGAATGCCTATGGATATGGATAGTGGATGTTCTCCACATATGATAGAATATTTAAAGATGTTGAAGAATTTTGAAAAGTTAAAATATGGATCAATGACCTTTGGAAATAATGGGTCGCTTGGAATTAAAGTATTTGTATTAGAAGTTATTTGAAAGGATAATTTTAAGTATAAGAACAGTTTATATATTTATAGGCTAAAAGAAAAACTTTTTAAGTGAATTATAGTTATGTGATAAAGTTAATAAAGTTTTTTTTAGAAATATGTGTTCTTATTTAAGATGATAAATTATTGATGTGTATTAATAAGTGGATATCAAATAAAGGGAAACCTTTTTTAGGATGGTGATGCTCAAAATTCATAAAACTTATGCTTGAAAGAAGAAAATAAATTATGGAATAAAATACTTGTCCATATTGTAAAAAATAATATGAGAAAGATTACCTGGGGAGATAATGTTCATGATATGCCTATGATGAAAAGATATATAAACTAGATATTCTTTATATATCAAAAGGGGGTGATTTTAAATTCTACACAAAATAAATTTTAAATACAAACATCTCATCTATTGGACCTAATTCATTCAACACTTTATGGTTCTATGAGAAATTAATCAACAAGCAAAGGTAATTATTTTATTTCATTTATTGTTGACTTTATTTTTATCACTTTTATTATGTTTATGAAGAATAATTCAGAGGCTCTGAAATTTTTCAAAAAATTTAAAAGGATTTTTTATGAGTGTGGTTTCTCATTGGAAAATATTCAGATAGAAAATAGTGAAGAATATACTAGTGTAATATTTGAAACACGTCTTAATAATAATTATATTCACTATGAACTCAATTTACCAAACACACCATAGAGAAATAGTGTTACTAAATGGTAGAATATAAGTTTAGAATATATGTATTTTAATAGGTTTATTAAACATGATATTTCATGGTAATTATGGAGACGAGAAATTAGTGAAGTGGTTCAAATTAAAAATAGTTTTTTATACAAATAAAATTAAGATATTTAAATATTTTATATATATTATAAGAATTTAAAAAATTTGAAATATTTAATGGTGTTTTGTATCCTCTGTATAATTAAAGTTAAAGGTGGAAATATTTATAAGTTTTAGAAGATATGGGTTAATGTTATCTTCCTTGGTTATCCTCCAGATGGAAAAAGATACCACTTTTACAAACAAATATAAAGATAATATTGTGGATACTTATGATTTAAAGGTTCTAGAACACTAAACAAAAGACATTTCAAATTAATAAACAAGGTATATAAGTGATGATAAAGAAGTATTTTTTGTTGAAATATAAGAATAAATTTTGAAAAATAATGTGATTTAAGAAAAAGGGTAGGGTGAATATAATGATATATTTATTTATAGTGATGGAGAGAAACCTCTTTCATCTCATCCAAGGCTCTAAAAGCATGTAGATATCTAAAATATTATTAGAGAAAAAGGATGCCATGTTTACACAAGAATAACTTTAAGGAAAGTAACTCATACCTCACTATTTTCACATATTGAACCAAAATATATGAATCGGTAATTGGAGCATCAAGAGTGGGATGATGCTGAGAATGAAGAATTAGATCAAATAAAGAATAATGAAACTCATTAGTTTTTACCCAAACCTAAATACAATAATTTTATCGTAACTAAGTGGGTGTTTCAAAATTGGTTAAATAAAGTAGTAGAAGTTGTAATAAATAAGTCAATACTTGTGTGTAAAGGGTACTCATAGGTTGAAGGAATTTATTTTCATGATACCTTCATGCCAGTTTTGAGACTAGATACTATAAGGATATTTATTTCTATTACATAACAAAGTAAATATATGATTTTCTAAATGAATTTCAAGTTTGTTTTACTTAATGTAAAATTGGAAGAGGAAGCATACATTTGGAAACCTATTTGTTTCTAAATTGGTGAAGATTAAATTTATATATACATGTTAAAGAATCCTCTATATAGATTAAAAAAATCCCCAATATCATGGTATTCTAAGTAATATACTTTCTTGATATAGTTGAAGTTCAATAAATCAAGAGTGGACAACAATATCTATTTTAAATATGATAATGAGATATCAATTATTTTAATTATTTATGTACATGATATTATTTTTATTGAAAATGAATAAGGTTTTTGTGAAGGGTTTTTTTAGAAATTAAGAAGATGTTTAAAATTTCCATGCCTGAATAAATGAGATATTTTATAGGTTTGAAAATTTATCAAGATGAGGATCACATATTTCTTTCTCAAAAAGATGTATGCTTAAGAACATCTAAAGAAGTTTTTCATGGAGTATTCAGAACTAGTGTCTATGACTATTCATATGGAAACCAAAATTTCAAAGGATGAAAAAGGGAAATAAGTGGATCAAAATAATTCAAGAAGATTATTTAATTTTTTTCCTTTTTTATAGCTTTAAGGCTGAATATTTTATATGTTGTTACATTATGTTTCAAGTATCAAAGTGAAATGATGTATTCTCATTTCATGGATGGAAATATAATTCTATGGTATATAAAAGGAATGATATACTATGGATTAAAGTATAAAAGTAGTGGAAAGCATGATCAGTCTGGCTATACTGATGAAGATTGATATAGAAATGTAGATGATAGAAGGTATATATCTAGTGTAGTTTTATTATTTGGTAAAATATGTATATTTTGGTACACAAATAAGTATAGTTCTATGACCTTGAGTACTTTTGAAACATAATATGTGGATAAAACGCATGCCACAACCCAATTGATATGGATGGTGGATCAGTTGGAAGATCTAAAGGTGGAAGTAAAGATCTCATTTTCAATGGGTTATGATACTCAAAGTTTAATAAATTTATAAATAAATATTATTCAGAATTCAAGATCAAATCACATTGATATAAAATATCACTTCATTAAAGATATTGTGTAGCAATTTGTATTGAATCTAGAATTTTTTCCAACAAATGATAAAATAACAAATGTTTTCACTAAATCAATGCAAAGTATAGATTTAAAAGTTTTATGTTGATGATGGGAGTTCAACCACATTCCTCTCATGGATAAATTATGGTGTTTATATCTCCTCTATCACTTGTAATTTTTATATTATTTTCGAAGGAGGAGAAATCCAATATAAATATCTTTTATGTGTATTCCTTTATGTGCTTAAAAATTTATTTACAATGGGGGATTCTATTTTAAATATATCCAAAGATATGTGTTTTACCAAATGGGTGGGATATATCTTATTTAAGTAAATCATGTTTTTTATAGAGTTATTGAAAGGGAAAATATTTGAGGTTAGCATGTGGATTTGTAAATTTTTATGTTTTGTGAACTTTTCTAACAATTTTGGTGAGCATGAATACAAGAAATTTTCATTCAAATACTCTATGAATAGTTTTTTAGAAGTGGAAGATAATTTGGATTGGATTTTAATTTGGTATCAAGTGATTTCAAGAGTTGTGAAGAAAAAATATAATTTTATATTTAAGGAAATCTATATATTATTATTCAATGTTCTTATTTACTACACTAGGTTTGATCATGTAGGCTTAAAATTATTGAATAAGGATTAATTTCTAAGTATAATGAGTTTGAGTGATTTATGTTCCTTGGTTACCAAAAAAACCAATGGGGGATTTTAGATACCAAGATCTATTTTGGAATATTTTGAGTCTTTAGGGAGATTATTGAGACCCAAGGTGGATTTATTTTTATTTGGAGAAGTGAATAATTAGATATGTTTATTATGTTAGATTTTTTTCAATACATAAATCATATTCAAACTCATATAAAATGAAGTTGATTATGTAAGTTCAAGGTTGTAAAAGATATTGAAAGTTTTTTGTAATTGTTTAGAGTTATTCTGGAGGTTTTTAGAGTTAATCAGAATCAAGTTTGAAATATGGAAATGTCAATAATGCAAGAAAAAAATTACTCTAGGTGAATATTCTTAAAATTAGAAAGAAACGATAATAATGAAACTAAATTGAGGAGATAATCAAACAAATTATTCATATGAGTGAGAAGAAGAGAAATAAGAAACAATAATAATGAAACAAAATTGATGAATTGTTTGGTTGAAGAATCTATTATTATTAAAAATCATTTCTATATATTTGTATTAGTGTGAGAGGAATTTATATTGTTTGGATACAATCATGTAACATATGTTCAAGGGTAAAAACTTCTCATTGTAATACACATGATGAAACAAGTTATATAGACCTATAATAAACTTGACATAAATAGTACAACATTATCATGATTTAAATAATATATCTCACAAATATTAACATAACCCAAGGACTGAAAGGTTTAGTGTCTTTAAGACTAGCTACATAAACAACTTATTTTACAACACTTATGAACATTTCTCCATAATCATGATCCTCTTTACCCTTTTCTAAATACCTCACATGACGTAATCGTCTTCATAACCTGGTTAATGTAAACATAATAAAGGGGTGAGCTCAAGTTCTCATTAATAGAAAATACATATCATAAGGTATTAGATCATAAAAATTAAGAAGAGTAATAAGAAGACATAGATATCTTAATAAGACCGTGTATGATAATCATAAAACATGGTGGATCAACATATGATCATAAAAAATATAATTAAGTAATTATAAAGAAATGAAATGGATCAAAACACATATCAATGATCATGAATCATGTAAGCATGATATAAAAGTATAGAATACATTAAAAATAAGTAATGAACATGAAAATGTGGCTTTTCATGGAAATTAAATGCATCTGGTAAAATTTACGTAACTTGATAAACAACTTGAGAATATGACATAACTTTATAAACAACTTGAAAATGTGGCACAACCATAATAATAGGAAATACTATGTTAGAAAACCCATTATTCCAACTCCTATGTGAACAAACTCATTATGTCCATTCCTGAAATTTGAGAAAACACATCATTCCCACTCCTTTGTGAAAAAACACATCATGTCCACATATAACTATCTTATGAGATATAATCTTAATAAAATGCAATTTAGGTTGATATAGGACCCAAAACGTCATCATCCATGCATATATTTTCCACTTAAAATAAATATTCATCATAACTTATATAAACCATGGAAAAATAATGATTTTCTTAAAATTATCACATAATATTAACTTAATAAATCATAGGATTTCAAAATATCATTTACCAAAATTATTCATAACATAATATCATATATAGGATGATCAAAACATCACTTCATGAAAGATAAACATTGGAGGGTAAATATATGTGAAAATAAAAAAACAAAAAACATTTTAAAACATTGAAGTATAAATTACATTCAAAAACATTTTTGGGAAGGGAAAGAGAATAATTTTGAAAGCCTCAATATAATGAGTTCCACATAAAAGGTAAATTGAATATATAAAGGTTTCAAAAAATGAGAAACAGAAATACTTTGGAAATGTGAATATTTAATATTGGAAAGTTGGAAAAGACATAATATTTTCAATAAAATAAGTAGAAAAACTTTTAATAATTTTACTTCTAAATAAAATACTTAGTAATATAACCTTGAAAAATAAATAAAATCTATCAAAAGTAAATTTATAGTGGATGATAAAACCTTTTATTTTGAAAGGATAGAAAAAAATTTGAATATTTTGAAATAACCTTATTAAAAACCCACATCATTAAATTAATTATGAGAAATTTATTTTAAAAATAATTAAGGGGATTAAAAGGATCACTTCAGATAAAAAAATGAGTTTCCAAAAGGATAATATTGGTGGGAAGTAAAAATATGGACATGGAAGAAAAATCCATTAAAAGTAATGGGAATTATTCTTAACAAAAAATTATTTTAATGAAATATTAAAATCATTGAGTAAGAATAATTTGGTTTTAAACATGATTTCTCCATTAAATAAGGTTGAAATATGTTATGAAATAATCATATGATAGAATAGATCAATCATGAAATTTAATAGATAAAGATGAGTGATTACTACCTAAGGAAGAGAATTGAGTCATGAAAACCCCTTATAACCTTTGTAAAATTTGAAACAAAATCCCATTATAGGTATAAACTAAAAAATAAAATTGAATTTCATGAAATATTATATAATCAAGATAATATGGTATTATTTAAATCATTTAAAATTAATCATGGTGTATAGATTAAACATGTCTCAAGGACTTCAAATTTGAGATAAAGAAACCCTTACAAATGTCACAATATTTTAATTAATGATCTTTTGGAAAGAAATTCATGGGAATGAATTTTAAATCCAGATAAAAAAATTGGAAACATAATTTTATAAAATAATAGGATAAAAAATAAACTTATAAGAATGGGGTTCAAGAATAACCATTATGACTCAAAAAATGAAAAGAAGTTATGAAAACCCCTTATTGCTTAAGAAAGATTATAATAAAAACACCTTGAATGGAATATTAATTTAATTTGAAGTTTCAATACCATTAATAATAGTAATAAATTACATTAAATAAAAAATTGGATGTATATACACCATTTAAAATAAATATGGTACATAAAAGAACATGTGTCTCAAAGAAGGAAGTTTTGAGACAAAACCCTTACAACTTATGAAATATTTGAACCAGAACACCATGAGAATGAAAACCCAAAATTTAACATTGAATATCATTAAATATAAGGTAATAATGATATAAAATTACAATGGGTTAGTAATTACACCTTACAAATGTAAACATGGTGTATAACATAAACATGTCTCAATGAAAGGAAATTGAAACGAAAACCCTTACCATGTTTCCCTACTTAGTTGGATACACTAAATTATCATGTATAAAAAACATAAATATATTAATTAATAATTTAATAAAAAAATAATACCTAAAAATATTTATAATATCCATTTATAATCATTATCTACATGTATATTAGTTATTTTTTTCCTATTTTCCCACATCGGGTGTGTATAATTTTGGCCATTTGTAGTAGTTTCATAGGAGCAATGTCAATATTAATTCCTATTCCAAATTTTACCACTAAAATTTCATTAAATTTAATGTAATGTATTAATTATAATTATTTATGAAGTTTAAAATTCCTTCCATTAATACTTTAATATTTATCCTAGATGATGAAATCGATAATGAACATTCTTCGGTCATTTTTAACCTATGAAGGGTGTTTTCTTAATTAATGAGTTAAATATTGATGTATCCTATCAAGAGATAGAAAAATAATTAGATACATATTATGTCATATTATACTATAAATTATGTTTACATAATCATCATTGATATAATTTCCTATCATTGTTCAAGTTGGTGGTTATACCAATCCAAATTTGAACATGTTTTAACTCGATTGGTGAGTATGGGTAAAGTGGGGTTTCTTTCAACATAATATAATTATAAAAGAAAAATAATGATATTATTTTTATATTTTTGTGATGTTGAACCATATTTTTATATTTTTTGATAAATAAATAAAAACTATAATAAAAATGAAAAAATGATTCTTGGTGGAGGCGGTAGTCTACACAACTCATGATTAATGGTTCCATTACTCAAAAAATGATAGGGTTGAAGGTGGAAAGTAAGTGATAATTTCAGAATAATAAATAAATTATATACATAATATTTATTCACCAATATAATCATTTATACCATTCATGGTATATGGTTAGGAAAAATTGAAGGTTTCACTTTATGGAGGCGATAATCCGCACACACTCACTAACAATAATTCTTGTTTTTCGTAGTAGATAGAATAGAATAAATAATGGTTATACCATTACTATAATAAATTTTAAAAATGATAATTATGATGATGTTTTTATTATAATATTTTTATGATTGGTTTATGAATGAAATAATAAGAAAGAAGCATTAAGAAAGATGTGATACCTACATTGAGACCTTGAACTTCTTCTTGATGAAGGCCTTAGATTTGAGGGACTTAGGATAATTTTTTGTTACCATGGGAGTTAATTAGTGTAAAGGAATTAAATGAGATGAAATTTGTATAGGTTTTCAAGGAAAATTCATAATATGAGTGGATTATTGAAAGTGTGGGTGTAATCCCCCTTTTATAAGTGAGGAAGGGGGACTTTTCCATGGAAAAGAATGGTAGGTAAGGGGTAAGAATGAAAAGGCATAAAAGTTAGGTGATTTAGGTGATATAATGCTGAAAATACATGTAGGTAAGACATTACAACCTACAAAATGTTTTATATAAGGTCTAAATGTCATGTTAACTTATGAAAATTCAATCCATCTTAGATTAGTTATTTAAACACTTATTACTCTAAATTAAATGTTAATAATGTCAATTATTTTATTACTAAAAATATAAGTACAACCTTATTACCAAATTTATACATGATGTATCTGAATTTGGGCTCCATTTATCCAAATTAAATTTCTAAATTTGATAAAATTAACTTTTAAATCAAAAATATAACGGGTTGAAAATTTGTTTTTTCTAAAAAATATCTTTTTATTCATTAATTGTTCTTAGACTTATTTAAAATTGAATTCCCATTAAATGAGTATTAATTAATTTTTATAGATTTTTAAACATCATAATATATTTTTAATTTAAAATTGATTCATTTAATTTTTAAAATACATAGTATTTAGAAAAGTATTATTCTTTGAAAAATAATCATTTTACCAGGGAAACTAATAATTACCAAAGGTAACTTAATATTTATGCCTAGAAATAAAGTGGTTATTAATAGATAATTTAAAACCACTAATTTTAAATTTAAAATACATTTAATTTTATTCAATTGATAAAAACTAATTTAAAACAACTAATGTATAATGTATTAAAAACATTTTTTGAGAAAATATTTTTTGTGTTTTAAAATATCAAATATAGGTTTGTAATTAAAAATGATATTTTAAAATATATAATTTTACTTAAAATTAATATATATGGTCAATAAAAATGTTTCTTAAATTTTAGGTTATGCTTATATCCAAGTGATGTTACAAAAACCACGGTATTTTTAAAAATGATACATTTTTACTATTCATATTAAAATCAATTATTTTAGAGAAATTAAATAAAATATTGAACTAATATGGACTTGATAAATAAAAAATGATTTTATTTTTTTAAAATTTACATCCTAAAATTGAGAAATTTAATTTGAAAATATCATGAAAAATAATTTCTTATAGGTAACCATTTTTTTGGTTTATTAACTATTCTTATAAAATTAACATTAATCATAAATATATAAAAATTAAAAAAATATCCATTTTATAAAATATATTTTAAGAATTAAAATTTATTTTATTAGTATCATAGTTGTACTAATTGAGTTCTATGTTTAAGGTGAATTTTATTTTATTTTTTTCTTGTGTGTGTCTATGTGTTCATTTATATATATTTCATAATTTTGTTACCATTGTTTATACCTAATAACTCAATGTATACTTTATGATGGTTTATATTGGTTTGGTTTTTGGTTTTCTGTGTGTATAAAACCAAATAACATAGTATTTATTTAAGGAGAAAAGCTTGGGTCGTTACATTATACCCCTAAATATATTGCATTCTCACAATTTAGTTATCATTTACATGTAGGAATAGCTAAAGGTGGAAAAAATATTGGCATGCCTCAAGATATGATACTAAATATCATTGGTCAGACTATAAAATACTTGTCTTCTCTAAACATTTTAGTAAAATGTATCTCATAACTAGGTATTAAGGTCCATGTGAAGGATTCAGTTTTCTTCTTGTATAATTAAGAGTTTTCCTTGCATTAATAAATGGTCACATATGATTTAAAATATGTTTTTCCTATTCTAGAAATTAATGTAGGTCCAAATTGAAGATATTTATTCTATATAAAAAATCAATTCAATTTTTTTAGAAGATAATATAATTATTTTCACAAAGTTTATTTCTATAAACAAAGTAATCATACCAAAAAATATTTTCCTTAAAACACAAATCACCAAGGATGGTGATTTGATGTTATTAGAAAAAACAAGATATAATAAGGTGTATAGTACTAGAATACATCCACTGATTAAGGGTGGAGGGTAATTGAACACCTAATTACTCTTATCCTCTTCACTTATAGTTGTTTCATAGGTTCTTCATTTCTCTCTAGGTCTAAGAGGTTGTAGATTCATACCATCATCAGTAATCCTTGGATTAGGTAATTGGATTGGATAATTCTTAAGTTATCCAAAAATAAGAAATCAAATTGTTAGTGGTTTCCTATGATGATTTCTATATTATTTACTCTTGTTAACTGAACAATTTATTTTCCCTTGATAGCTTGATAATATTTTACCTCCTTTACCACAATGAAATCATCTTCTAGACCCTTGAGAAAATTCCCTTGATTCTTGTTTCAACATTTGTCACATACAGGTGGTTGAATATTCTTTCTTTTATCATCTTCATTACCTGAATTTTCATAAGTCTCTATCTTTCTCTTTTTTGTTGCACTTGAGATTTCAAATATATTTATATTTTTAATCATGTTTTGCGATACTTTCTTTAGAATAAGCACTAGATTTCTCAGTATATCTCCCATTACAATGGATTGATTGTTGACGTAATCATTACATTATACATCACACCCAAGGTTAACTCATTTCCATTTGATTCCTGCCATCAATAAAACCAAAATAGAGTTAACTTGAGTGATGAACAATTATCATTATAAGATAAATATCCTAGATAACTAAAGTTAAATTTAAGCTAAAGATTTATTGAAGTTTCAAAGGATCTAATAACAACTGATAAGGGGGATGAATCAGTTGTTCAATTTTATAAGTTTCAATAATTTTGAAAAAATTAACCCCTATAACCTGTTAAGATTTATATCCTTATCATATTTTTGTAAATACTCATGCATTAAAAAGTAGGAAAGAAAGTAAAGCATGCAATATTTACAAGGTTCGACCTTAGTGTAAGAACCTATATCCTTTTCATAGCTACTCTCATGGGTCTATAGAAATATACTATTATGAATAAGTGAATACAACTTATTCCAACTCCCATTAGACACCTTCTATATCCCTATAGAAAATATTATACTAACTCTTATCAGTTTACAAAGTTCCTTACAAAAAAATTGAGCCAAAACAAAAGAATAAATACTTTGTTCAATTTTATCTATGAAATCTTATTCTAGATTTGATTTTTCTGGATTTGATTCTCTCAATATGATGAGGTCAATCCAATTCTCCCTAACTAAATATACGCTTCTCAAACTCTACTCAAATACTATGTCTGATATTATTTAGTCTGATTGACTCAATACGAAGAACCCATTCTCAATTTAAAAAACTCAAACTCTAATTAAATTATCTATATAATCTTCTCAATATGATTTTTCTCAATACTATTGTTTTATCTGGTAAAAAAAACTTTTATATGTCTATTCTTCTTTATATATCTTAGTTCGGAAATAACTTCCACTTGAATTCTTCAATGATCCACTTGTTCTACTTGCGTGAAGGTTATAATGAACAAATGATATGAGAAAGTATTTATAATAGAATCATAAAACAGAAGTGGGAAACTTGATAACTTTCCCCACTTACTCAAATTTCAAAAACCTCAAAAAACACTCACATTTAAACTTGGACTTTTACTTCTTCAATCCTCCTCAGTTTTCTCTGAGATTTATGCCAAATTTAATTTCAAGTTTTATCTTTTAAATTCTTCATAAAACTTCAAGAAACTTATTTTTTAGTCTTCTTTGTAATTAGATCATTACGATCTTTCTTTCTATCTCAGTTTATTACGATCTATTTCTTTCTCATATCATAATGAATCTATTTCTTTCTCAGCACATTACGATCTATTTCCTTCTCAACTCATTACGAATTGGTTTCCTTCTCACCTCATTACAAATTTTTTTCCTTTCCATCTCATTATGAATATGTTTTCTTTTCTGATCATTACGAATCTATTTTCTTCTCAACTCATTAAAAATATATTTCTTTTTAATGTCCCAAAAATTCCATATAAATTTTTTTTAATTATATGGAATTATTTTGAGACTGTAAAATCTGACGGCGCATGATTCTGAGACCCGGAGTTCCCGAAATGATCAATTGAAGTTTTGTTAAGGTTTAATTAGCACGCGTAAGAACCTAGGTGCGACTTAAGTTTAGTCGGTGCGGGTCTTCTGTGAAAAACCCAAAAATGGAATAACTATAAATAAAATAATTAAATAAAGTTATTCTATTTTTTAAATGCTTATAACTCACAAACAGTAACTCGGATTAAAAATTCGAGACCACCGCTGAACTCGTAAAGGTATGTTTTCTCTAGGAAGATACTAACATTGGCTGGAGCAGGCCACCAGTTAAAGTTAGTTTTTGGCTATAAATAAAATAATTAAGTGAAAATTATTTTATTGTAAAAATACATAACTTTTAAATGGTAACTCGGATTGGAAATATGAAAGTACCGTTGGGTTTCTTGGGGTGTGTTTCACTTAGGCAGATCCTAACCACAACCGGCGTGGGTCGAGGGTGACTGTAAATAATTTTCCAAACTTTTTTTTGGGTACGTTTAGAAAATGTGTGAGTGGCGTTTTGTAGCTTTTGAACCGGTGCTTGGAATTGAAATCTGAGGACATTGTTGAACTCGCAGCGCCAATATTCACTTAAGGATACCTTCACCTCAACTGCAGTAGTTCGAGGGTGAAAGTTAGTATTTTAGTTTTTTGTGGGTGAGTTAAAAGAATAAAAATAAAATAAAACTACTTTTATTTTATTTTTCTATTGAAACATCCCATTTGAATAATGAAAGTGGGGACCACGCTAGGTTGGTCGGGAATTTAATGATGGGCACTAAATTCCCGGTTACACAAAATGTATAACCACATTCCTCTTTTAATTAATAGGATTCATTAATTCTAAATTAATGAATCAGCTTGTTAATTAAGAGTTACGGTTTATTAACTCTTGGAATCTCCCCATTGATGTGACAATTTTAAATCTTAACCTATTAATTCGGAACCACACCTCTCACGGGGAAAAGTTTTAGCAAAGGAGACCCTTTGGAGAAACATCTTCCAGAAGAAGAACCTCTCCAACAAATAATGACTTCCAAACGAACAACAAGGAACTGACTTCGGAAGCGTCATGCGGGAGCAATGTACAACGATGTCCCTTTCATTGACTTCATCTTCTTCCTCATGACCTCTCCAACGAACGTCAAGGTAGGGGATTTATTTTGAATTATGATTAAATTTATTTGATAATTCTTCATATTCTAGATTCACAATGACGATGGCCAAACTAACATGGCCATCGTCCTGCACATATACTTTGCCGATTTATCTTTTGTTCTTCACATGTTCTTCATGCGTTCATCAACTTCAAATAGTTAATGACGTTGGAATCAAAAAATTTTGTTGAACGTGAAATATAGATGCGGAGCCCTCAACCCTAGGATCGTGAATATGCAGTCTTCATATTTTTCGGGCTTGGAACGAAGCCGCGATGGCTCACGAAAGAAGGCAGTGGCTGGCACCCGGACGGCCGCAAGGAAGAGGGGGTGGCGCGCGTCTGTGCTACCGGTTGAGTAGTAGGCCACGGCCTATCGGCCGTGGTAGATCAGGGTGGCATCTGGCATTCGGTCGGCTGCATGGCAGAGTGGCGGCGCGCATCCGTACCGCCGGTGGAGCTGGAGGTCACGGCTGCTTGGCCACGGCGGAGGCTGAAGGGTGGTCGGCACCCGGCCAGTCGCAGAGGACAGTGGCGTCATCGCACCACTATGAGGAGGAGGACGACCATCAATGGAACATCGGTCAGGACCCACTCTGGCGGGTACCGCTTCCAAAAATTGAATGGCCCTTTGGCCTTTCAAGTGACCTGGGAGCTGCGGGTCGCACCCAGCGGGCTGGGCCGTGCTGCCCCATTTGTGGGTCGGGCTGGACCATGGCCCAACAGGCCGGGCCCACCGCAGCCCAGGACGACCGAGCCAGACCCAGATCGGGATAGTTTGACCCAAACCGGGTCAGGTTGGCCCATGCCAAGTCGGGTCGGGTCGGTCCGACCAGGTCGGACTAGACCCAGGCCCCTCTTGACCTAGATATGCCTTTGTGTCCATATCTTGAGAACCGGGCATTATTTTGACGAACCGTCTACAACACCAAAATCCTGGGATCGAGATGGTCCTTTTGATATAATCCACTTGAGTTTTGGATAAATTTGGAGTAAAGTCGGGTTGGATCGAACCCCGAATCCAATCGGGCCCTCATAGTGGAAACACTAATAACTTACATATCGGGCGTCCGATTAACGTGTCGCCTGTTGCATTGGGTCCCTTAGGATGTGACGGACCTTTGGGATACTTCTTCATGGAACTTTGTGGTGGTATAGGTTTTACCAATATCTCGAGGGAAATATTCTACTGAACTCATGTGCATCGGGTGTGAGGAATCCAGTGGCTGGCAATGAGGCAGAGGTTGTAGACGGATAATACAGAGGTTAGTTACATATCGACTCTAGACGGGTCGAGACCTGTGTGGGTCATTGAGGGGGTTATTACCTATCGATACTGTGTGGGTTAGTGCTCACTGATCTTGTGTGGGTCGGCGCATACCGATCCTGGGAGGGTCAGATCCTTTGTGGGTCAGCGCTCAGTGATCCTGTGTGGGTCAGCGCATACCAATCCTATGTGGGTCAGATCCTGTGTGGGTCAACGCTCAACGATCATGTGTGGGTCAGCAAATACCGATCCAATGTGGGTCATTGTGGGGGTTAGTACCTATCAATACTATGTGGTTCAGACTCCATATAATCAGTAGTAGTGCCTCTGAACAGAATAAGATTATTTAGCTTCGCGACTAATCATATGTACTTCTATACTTCACTAAAAACTTGGTTTGATCTAAGACTCTATTTGAACTAATAATTTTACCTTCGTGGTACTATCTTCATGGTGATACTTGTGTGGTACTTTTACCTCTATGGTATTATCTTTATGGTGATACTTGTGTGGTACTTTTACCTTTGTGGTGGAACATTTGTGCTGATACCTATGTGGTAATTTTACCTTCATGGATTAACCTTATTAGTGTTACCTGTGTGTCATTTTTACCTTCATGGTGTTACCTTCATGGTGTTAACTTTGTGGTATTCTTCTCTCATGTATGAGATGAGTATATCTTGATAAATTAGGTGTATGTATGGGCATATACCTAAGAAGATTTTATGTCTTTCTTTGTGGTTTTCCTTTGTGGAACTTTGGGAGACCTACAGGGTCTTGGGGTCCCTAATGAGTATCGATATACTCACCCCCTGCATGGAATTTGCCTGCGCCTTGTTGTATCTTGTGCAGATGATGTAAAACATTGATTGAGGCTAAGGTAGCCAGGACTGGACGGTACTCGGAGGCGGACTATTTCATGTGACCTGACGCGGGGATTACTGATCGTGATTTGTACTTACCCTTCAGGTATGATCCATGGTGGATGATCCAGAAGATGATTTTCACTTTTTAGTTGTATCTTTACTTTTGATTTGTACTCATAATTTCTGTTGGGCTTGTATTCCGGCCCTTTTTCTTTCAGCACTCTTTTTACTACAGTAGTTTTGGTTACTTCATATTGCATTCTACTCTATGTGTATGTACAGGTTTTAAGGCAATGCCTTCCTATTTTTGGGATACGCCTTTCCAGTCCTAGTCACCAGCCCTTGTCCTATGGAAATAATGCTTAAGGTAGTCATGGAACAGGCCCAGGGGGATGGGTCGCGACATAGTGGTATCAGAGGAGTTCGGTTCCACCAAAGAACTAGGACTCTAATCTTTTCTATGAATAAATAGTGTTAAGTGTTAGGAGTGTGGTTGTCAGTTCGGGGAGTCCAGTGTTGGTGCGGAGGATGACATATCCATACACTAGGACCCTGAATTCTAATTTCTGACTCAGTGCATGAAAACACTGATTGCGTGTGTTTTTGAAAAGTTTTTCTTTTGATTTCTTTGGAATCAGCTCAC
Source organism: Viscum album (assembly GCA_963277665.1). Lineage (NCBI taxonomy): Eukaryota > Viridiplantae > Streptophyta > Magnoliopsida > Santalales > Viscaceae > Viscum > Viscum album. The sequence continues at coordinate 589,743,961 of OY728147.1, forward strand.
CAGGTATAACTTAATGAGCATGGTGCACCTGTTACTTATCAGGATGTCTCCACAAAGACAACCAGCTAGAATTCCCAAGAGAGTACATGATGATGTCCCACCGAGCGATGAGGCCTCAGTGCAGGGCCCTCTTACAGCATTAGCACCTTCCGGTGGTGTACCAGTAGCACCACTACCCATTGGGTAGTTGTTACCACCATCTCCACCAATAGAGGATACACGATGACTGAGCGCATTGCATGAGTTCCATTGGTAGAGGCCTTCAAGGTTTTGAGGCGATACAGATTCCCAGGTAGCTGAGGACTGGCTGGAGGCTGTGGCTAGAGTTTTCATCCTAGTTAAGACACCTGTAGACCATATAGTGATCTTAGATTCTAGTTTTCTCCAGTGAGTGACCATGAGGATGGTTCTCATGGTGATGAGGCTTCGGTATGTGGACCATTTCTCAAGATAGTACATTTGGGTAGTGTGTCAGCTATATCACTACCTATTGGGTAGTAGTTACAACTAGCAGTACCGGTAGAGGACACATTTAGGCTTTGTGCCTTACATGAGTTTCAGCATCAGATACCCCTAAGGTTCTGATGCGATCCCGACTCACAGGCAGATGAGTACTGGTTTGAGGAGGTGGTTGAGAGTTCTCTAGTGCTTCTACAACTTCGGTAGGACGACATGTCGGTGGATGAGTATTCATCGAGACGTACCGACCATTCTTGGTACTCGATGAATACGATACGATCAGTTATTCGAGGCTTGGAATTCCAAGCGTGGTGTGTTTAAGGATGTCTGGGCCATCACTATTCCTCTATGAATCCTACCTATGTTAGGGTGCTAAAGAGAAAATTTGTGGTTGAATGTTCTTTGGCTGAGAGAATACATCCATTGAATGTTAGTAGTGGGAAAGTAGGAAACCGGCACCAGTCTCAGAGACTTGGGCATGTAAAAATGTTTCCGGAAGAATAAATGTTATGGACAGATGAATATATAGGGCTAAAGACGTGGAATCAGAGGTAGGAGATCAACATTTGGTGGTGTACTTTTTGACATGTTACAACCCCCCCCCCCCCCCTTTTGGACCCCACCAGGCTCAGGGAGCTGGAGTACAGGGGAAGGGAGTAGCCTCATATGGCCAAGGAGTGCAACCCAAGGGCTCTAGGAATGATTTTATGAACATTTTGTGTCTACTACTATCTTTCGTATTAATAGACATAAGTACCAATAATTCCTTCCTTCCACGAATCTTGTCCAAGACCTAGAGTTTATGGTTAATCTGTTGACTTGACCCTCACGTCTGAAGATACCTTTGGGTGGAGACTCAATAATCACACTTACGCTGATGGTGTGATCTGACCCTTGAGGTGAGAGTTTCGATTGGAACCTCTTGGTGGAAGCATCGAGGCCTTACGAAGTTAGTTTGGGTATGGAATGGGCATCCACAGTTCATACTCAGATTGATTGTATTAGGAAAAAAAGTTTTGGTTTACCTACAATGTTGGAATGTGATTTTCCTTGGTTGGCGAAAAAGTAAACCCAGACAGCATAGGATAAACTCATGCATAGGAGGGTACAGCCGGTTACTCTTGAGTCAGCCAAACTTACCCTCATGGTAGTAGGAGTTTTCAGTTTTCAGTTCCAAATAAGAGTGATAGAGCATGGGGACATCTTTTCAAAAGATGTTTCCAGGATTACCTCCCTGAAGGGAGAGGGACGTCTACTTTAGCTAGGAACTACTGGAGATTTGTACCTGACTTCTTCAGGGTAGTGGAACCCTTGTCAACTTTGACAAAAAAGGGGGAGCCTTTCCTATGGATGGAGAAGTGTAAAAAAATCTTCAGGATTTGAGACAAAGACTGATAAGTAGAACTATGTTACCCATGGCCTAGAGTTAGCAGGAGTGGTCTTTGCGCTAAATATGTGGCGGCACTACTTGATGGGTAAATATTTTATCGTCTACTCTGATCACAAGAGTCTCAGGTATATTCTCTCAGAATAACCTGAGCCTAAGACAACGGTGATGGAAAGAGTACCTCCAGGACTATGACTTTGAGATAGTCTATACTCCTGGGAAGGGGGATGTGGTAGCAGATGCACTCAGCAGGAGCTCTGGTCTACAACTGCTGAGTGAGGTTCCAGAGAAGCTAGTCGCGCTGTGGATATCCTTTGTGAATAAATATGAAGTAGCATGACTCCAGTCTATGATAGTCACACCCCCAATTCGTCAGTGAGTTTGGGAGGCACAGCTTGGGGACAATGACTGTGAGGCTCGACGAGCTCAAATATCCTCAGGACGGTCTCCTGAAGGATTTTATGAAGGTGTGGAGCACGTCATCCTCTTCAGAGGACGCACCATGGTACTAGTTAAGATTTTAAAGGTGGTGTTGAGGGAGATCCATATATCCCCTTTAACGGTACATCCTAGAGTGGTGAAGATATACCAGGACCTCCAGCGTCAGTACTGATGGCCCAGGATGACGGAAGTAGTGGCAGAGTTTGTATCACGATGTCTCACTTGTCAGCAAGTGAAGACTGCACAGAGCTGGAAGAAGTCTTATGCCTACAAGAGACGGAGAACTTTGGAGTTCTAGGAGTAGGGAGACCATGTCTTACTACGGGTCTCACCTCAACGGGGACTACAAAGTTTTGGCCGAGGTGGCAAGTTATCACCGTGGTTTATCAGACCATTACTGATACTTCGGAGGATTGGCGAGGTGGCATACCTCTTGGCACTACCACCACGGTTGGAGTGGGTTCATGAAGTCTTCCAAGTATCCCAACTGAGGAGATACGTGCATGACCCTTCTCAATTAATCGACCATGGCAAGCTGGACTTAGACAATGGGGCGACGTTTACAGAAGTTCCAGTAGAGATTGGGGATCGATAGGAGTGGGTCCTTCATGGGTGGACTATACCTCTTGTGCGCATTCGCTTGCAGCACGGGAACCTCCAGGAGAGCACATGGGAGTGGGATGCTCAAATCCATGCTCAGTACCCCCATTTGTTTCCTTAGTCTATGTTGTGGCTTTCGGGAACATAAATCCCTAAGGTGGGGAGAATGTAATGTCCTAGAAATTCTGTATAATTAATTTTTAATTATATAGAATTATTTTGAGACCGCAAAACTTGACGGCGCACGATTCCAAGTCCCAGAGTGTCCAGAATGATCCGCCAAAGTTTTGTTAAGGTTTAATTAGCGCGTGTAAGCAGTTTTCCTGAAAAAGTGGAATAACTCTTAAATGATTACTTGGATCATAAATCTGAGGGAATCGTGGTTCTTAGGATAGTGGGTTTACCCTAGGCACAACTTAAGTTTAGTCAGCACGGGCCTCCTTTAAGAAAATTCGAAAATGGAATAACCGTAAATATAATAATTAAATAAACTTATTTCATTTTTCAAATGCTTATAACTCACAAACGGTAACTCAGATTAAAAATATTAGATCACTGCTGAACTTTTAAGGGTATGATTTCTTTAGGAGGATACTAACATTGGCCGGCGTGGGCCACCAGTGAAAGTAAGTTTTTGGTCGTAAATAAAATAATTAAGGGACAATTATTTTATTTTAAAATCCATAACTTTTAAACAGTAACTCGGATTGGAAATCTGAGAGTACCATTGGGTTCTTTGGGGCGTGTTTCACTTAGGATGAGCCTAACCTCGATCGGCATGGGTCGAGGGTGACCGTTATTAATTTTCTGAACTTCTTTTCGGGTACGTTTAGTAAACGCACGAGTGGAATTTTGTAACTTTTGAACCGGTGCTCGGAATTGAAATCTGAGGACACCTTTGAACTTGCAGTGCCGATTTTCTCTTAAGGAGACCTTCACCTCGACTTCAGTAGGTTGAGGGTGAAAGTTAGTTTTCAGGTTTTTTGTGGGAGAGTTAAAAGAATAAAAAATAATAAAGCAACTTTTATTTTATTTTTCTTTGGAAACCACCCATTTGAATCATGAAGGTGGGGACCACACAAGGGTTTTCGGGCATTTAATTTTGGGCATTAAATGCCCGGTTACACAAAATGTGTAACCACATTGCTCTTTAAATTAATAGGATTCATTAATTTTGAATTAATGAATCAGCTTGTTAATTAAGAGTTACTCTTTATTAACTCTTGGAATCTCCCCATTGATGTGGAAATTTTAAATATTAACTGTAGGATCTAAATAATGATGTAGATGCTCAATATACAAGAGGGGGGTGAATTGTACACTTTAAAAATTTCCTTAAACAAAGAAATATCTAAGTTTAACAAAGTTAAACTAAGAAAATTCACAACACCTCTAACACCAATTGGAGAATTGGAACAAGGTATGAAATTACAAACTTCTAGTTCTACACACTTGCTTATAACTGGAAAGTGATTCCGAAAATAGGTTCCAGAAATACGATTCCGGAAAACTGAAACTTAATGAAAGTTTACAATATGAGATTCTACCTTAAAGAATATAGAATCTAAATAAATCAGAGGAAAAGTGTAAGGAAATATAAGAAATTTATACTTTTCTTACAATACAAAATATAGCAGAAAAAACAAGTAGAAAAACTACAAGTAACAAGATATAATCTTTTAACCCAAAGATAAGGGTATCCAACAACCTTGGATAAAGGTCCCTTGATTTATAATTTCAAGCAAGTCTGTCTTACCCACACCAGGGTAAGCCCTCGATACAAAGATGGGAGTCTCTGTCTTTCTATCCCTGCAAGCCCTCAACTTCAAGATAGTTGGAACCTCTGTCTTCCTCATCAAGGAAGCCCTCAAACTTCCAGGTAGTCGGAACCTCTATCTTCCTATCCCCAGAAGCCCTCGAATTTAATCACCAACATTCAGAGTTGCATGAAGCAATCTGAACGAGCGATTCAGTATGCACAAGGCATGAAAAGCTTCTCTCTCTAGAAATCACATTAACAGTGCGTGGTCTCTAGAGTGATCAACTTGTTGTTGAGCTCTTTCAAATGAGCTCCTATTTATAGGCAAAATTTCAATGGTCGGATCCCTCCTCCAACGGTCATATTTTCCTTGAATTTAGGAGGGACCTGTACACGTGTCACTCAACCAACGGTTAATTAGAAACAGAGAGTACGACATCGTTTTATAAAGAAATGAGTGTAAGCATAAGAAAAATTGAAATTTGGAATGTAATCAAATAAAAGTTCGGAGTCTAACCAAAATGGAATTAAGAGTCTATAATAAAGATATATTCGGATTCTGTTTTATAGGAATTCAGAACCTGAATTCTGTGGGAATCCAGAGTCGTAATTTCTAAGGAAATTCGGATTCTGTTTTCACTAGAATTCAGAATCTGAACTTAAAATGTTTAGAGTTGAACTAGTAAAAGTTCAGAGTCGAACTAATAAAAGTTCGGAGTCGAATTGATAAAAGTTCGGAGTCAAACTAATAAAAGTTCAGAGTTGAACTCATAGAAGTTAGGAATCGAACTAATAAAATTTTGGAGTTGAACTCATAGAATTTCGGAGTTTAACTAATAAAATTTCAGAGTCCAGAATTCGGAGTTGAACTTTGTTAGAGTTCGTATCCAGAATTCGGAGTGGAACTTTTTAGAGTTTGTATCCGGAATTCGGAGTGGAACTTTATCAGAGTTTGTATCCAGAATTCGGAGTGGAACTTTATTAGAGTTCGTATCCAGAATTCGGATCCTAAAACACAATGCTTCATACCTTAGCATTATATGATTCCGAGGTTTTGGGTATGAATCCGAATTTTATACTTAAGAAAAATATTGCTATGTATAAGGAAATCTATGTTAGGATAAATTTCTTTAAGGAAGGAAATTTTCCTTATAGAAGTAAAATATAGATTTTCTTAAGAATAAGGTGTTTGTGATTTTCAAAACAATAAGTAATGGAAAAGTCATAAGGAAAACCTTATTGACTCAATAATCTCCCCCTTTTTGTAAAGTACAAACATCCTTACGAAAAAGAATATAGGAATTTGAAAAAAAATTCATTTGACTTTGAAACTAAAACATATCTCCCTTTGATCATTGATGAAAGTGAATACAACTAACTCCCCCTTAGGTATTGAAAATCTAAGGATTGTATCCTAAATTTCCGTAGTGGAGTTTTCATTATCATGGGAATGAAAAACATCATAATGATAAACTCCCCCTTACTTTAAGGATATTTCACTTAGAAATTTTTCCTTCTCAATTTTAAATTTTTCTTTCCCCTCTTTTGAGTAGTTCTTTTTCCTTCTCCCCCTTTGTGATTTTCAAAAAGAAGTTAAGGGATTGGAAAAGAAAATATGGTACCTGAAACATTAGTATATAACAAGATACAACCAACCAAAATTTTCATTAGTGTTGAGAAAATTTTACAAGGAAAAACAAATACAACAAAAGATCGGATTTGTCTATTTGTCCTCCTATTCCTTCAGAATAAACTTCTTCAACAAGGTTTTCAGTTTCTTCAAATATCTTTGATCTTCCCCAGCTTGCCCCTCCAAAGTTTTTATCCTTTCATCTTGAGCTTTCAAATCTTCTTCCTAAGCCTTCATAGCCTCTTCCTGCATCTTCACTAGCTCATCTTGCTTTACCAGTCTTTTCTCAAGCTCAATCCGGATATCTCTATCCCTTAGGAAATTTTGAGCAAGAGAGTTAGATTTTTCATTCAGTTCCTTCACTTGTTGACTATGAGAACTCTGCTCAACAATCAGCTCAACTTGAAGATTATTAATCTTTTCATCCTCGGTGTCAAAGCCATATTTTACCTCATTCTGAAAATTATCATAGTCAGCCATGTCTTCTTCAACTTTCTTGGACCACAAATTCATTTTACTGCAAGACTTCCTGTGTGCATCATAATTGATAAGAAAACTTATATGGTCAGCCTCAATCTTTATACACTTATCCATAACCATAGATAAGGATTATGATTTCTGATTCAAACTATGCTGCATCATATGGAATCTAGAGTCTATGGTTGGAAATATCGGAATGGTGTCAACCACCTTCTTCAAAGATTCCACCACAAAATCATGACCATGAGCTGATGACTCCGAATCAGATAACTTTCTTGGATATTGCTCTTCCTCAACCTGGACTAGCTTCCTTCTAGATGAACCACCAACCTCTTTTTTTCTGATTACATCTTTTATTGGTGTATCCATGAGAAATTTCTTACCTTTTTCTGATTTTAGAATATGTTGATCATCTAGGGACTCTTCCTCACTTTCTGATAGTTGCACAATCTAGTCTTCATCTATCTTCTCCTTTTCTTCCCCTTCTTCAAGAAAATTCTTCTCAAAGGATTCTTCCTCATCATACAAAACATTTTCCCTCTCTTCCTCTTGCTTATTATTATCCTTACTAGTTTCTTTCTCAACTCCCTTTCCCGGAGTGACTAATATTGTGGTTCCAGCCTTCTCTTGATAATCTTCTACTTGTTTGATCAATTCGTCCAGATCATCACTTCCTTCTTCTTATTCTTCTTCTTCTTCAACAATATGTTCCTCTACTTCTTCACCAGCTTGTTTTTCTACTTCATCAACAAATTATTTACCCTTAAGCTTTTCCGGAGTGGAGTACTTCTTGCCATGGGTTTCTGGTAAAGACTAAACATCAAAGGTTTCCAGAATGGGAATCTTCCCAGAGGATATTTCAGTATCTCTCAATAGAGATTGCACAAGCTCAGCCTCAGACAACTTTTTCTTCATCTTTTTCTCTTTTTCTTGCTTTTATAACACATCCGCAGCTTTTTCTCTTAAGGCCTTATCCTCAGCAGGGTCCAATCCGAACTGTGGATCCCCTTCTTTCCTCTTCTCCTTGTCTTCTCTCCACTTAGCAGCCACTTCATCTGGATAAGCTTTTTCTTTCTTCAGCTTGGGAGGTGCAGATTGATTTTCCTTATACTTGGGGGGTTTTTCATTACCAACCACTTTCATAAGCTTTATCTTCTTAGAAACTTTCTTCACTGGTTCAGCCTTCTCCATACTTTCCAGAATGGTCTCAGCCTCTCCCTCTGGTAAAGGGTAGAATTCTCTGGATTTAACAAAAAAATCCATTTTCATTATCTTCAAAGTATCATCACTGACGAGCATAAGCATACAATTCTGAACATTGGACTTACAAGCAACCTTGAAAGAATCTACGCACTGAACTATCAACTTTGATAGTAAGGCAGGGTACATAATGATTTTAGCTCTCAAGTTCCCCTCTTTTATATTCTTAACTGTAATCAAAACATTCCTCATCAAATTTATCTTCCTTAGATTTACCAAGAAATCTAGGACGTAAATATCACTCTTCTTCAGATTATCCTTGTCACCCTTTCTTGGTACGAGAAAACCTTGTACCCACAGCTGTAGAATCCGATTATTTGGAGAGAGATGAGCAATATTAGTAGTCTTGGTTTCTTTAAGTCTAAGACATTTCAATGCCTTCACCTTGTTGAAACTTCCTTGCACATCCGGAAGCTTCTGTGAGCAAAACTCAGCTTCCCCTTCATAAGATAAACTCACCAAGCTTGCAACCTTAGTATAAGATAATTTTTAACTCTTACCATAAGACTTGAAAGAAAATAACTCTCTTCCGTATTCCTTCTGGAAGGAAACAGACTCGTAGAACTCAACAAGTAAATTTGTATAAACCGGATCATGTTTATCTGACTTAGAAAAGCAAACATCTTCTCATCCATTCAATCTGATATTCTTAGATATAAGAGAATAAAACTTGTAGAAATACGGATGCACTAACCTTTCCGTGAAAACTAACCATTTTGAGATTGGCTTTGAGGTAGACATGTCTTGAGATGTAGCTTCAACAGACATTTGGAGTGGAGAGTTTTGGAAGATTCGGAATGGCTATGACAAAGATCGGAATGGTCCTTAAGAATAAAGTCAGGGCTTCGAGACGCGAAAGCTTTGAAAAACTGATGTGGGATGACCCTCGGGGGTCCCCTTTATATAGGTGTTGAGACAACGGTTCATATTCCATGGTCAATCGAACGGTTGAGATACATTGAGATTTAATCTGACAGTTGAGATACAAATCATAAGGAAAACTTGACTCTGATCTTTTGAGGTTTTTTTAAGAAAAAAAATCGGTTTTAAGAAAACTAGAATCCGAAAATTTTTAAAACTCATAGGAAAATACCAGCAAGAAAAACATGACTATGAACACTTAAGTAAGGAAATTATATCTTTCGGATTGTCTAGAAAGATTGTTCGTAATTGGTAATATTATTCTTGAGGAAAATTTGACTAAGAAGAAAAAAAACTATGAAAAACTTCATTACGAAAATTCTTAGTACGAAAAGTATGAGTACGAAAATCTTAGTACAAAAAGTATGAGTACGAAAATATCAGTACGAATAGATATTACGAAAATTTTAGTTCTGAAATTTTTCATTACGAAAATTTCAGTTTCGAAAGTTTCTATTCCGAAAATTATAGTTTTAAAAATCTAAAGACTCATTACGAAAAATTTGGTTACACAAGTTTGAAAACTAACTACAAAAATTTTTGATTACCCTAACAAACAAATGTACTCCCCCTATGAAAAAGAGTTTATTACTGTAAGGAGAAATGTTCAACAAAAAGTTAATGAAGAAGGATTACCTCACGTTTATCATTCCTAACTGCTGTTTAATGTGTTCAAATCTATCGGAAGGTAAATATTTTGTGAAAATATTAACAAGTTGATCTTGCGTTCCATTAAATTGAAGAATGATATCTCCTTTTCGTGTGTGATCCCTAAGAAAGTGATGTCTAATATCTATGTGCTTTGCACGAGAGTGATGTACAGGGTTTTTACTAAGGGAAATGGAACTTGTGTTATCACACAAAATTTGAGTCTTTGTAAAACTCAAGCCATAATCTGTGAGTGTGTGTTGCATCTACAACACTTGAGCACAACAACTTCCAGCTACTACATATTCAGCTTCAGCAGTGGAGAGTGTTACTGAGTGTTGCTTCTTGCAGGACTAAGAAACTAATGAATCTCCTAAGAAATGACAAGTTCCAGATGTACTCTTTCTATCCATTCTACATCCACCAAAGTCAGAATCTGAAAATATTTTAAAAAAATCATTTCCAGAAGTATAAAATAATCCTAGATCCATGGTACCCTTTTAGTAGCGAAAAATTCTGTTCACTACCTTTAAATGAGATTCCTTAGGATTGGATTGATATCTGTCACATAAGCATACTGAAAACATTAAGTCTGGATGACTAGCTGTCAAGTAAATTAGACTTCCTATCATACCTCTAAAGGTTGTTTGATCTACTGGTTTCCCAGCTTCATCATGATCTAAAGAATTTGAGGTACCGATAGGAGTACTTATACTCTTAGTGTTTTCATATCCATATTTTTTAAGAAGATCTTTAATATACTTATGTTGAGATATATAGGTACCTTCTGGTTTTTGAGAAATTTGAAAACCAAGGAAAAATGATAACTCACCCATCATACTCATTTCGAACTCAGATTTCATTATACTTGCAAAGGAGTCAGTTAAAGATTTCTGAGTTGAACCAAATATGATGTCATCAACATAAATTTGAACAATAAAAACATTCTTCTTACCTTTCTTTATAAAAAGGGTTGGATATTAATTTCCATTAACATAGTTATTTTGAAGCAAAAATCCTGTAAGTCTATCATACCAGGCTCGCGGGGCTTGTTTAAGGACATACAAAGCTTTGGTAAGTCTAAAAACATGATCAGGATGTTTTTTATCTTCAAAGCCAGGAGTTTGTTCAACAAAAACTTCCTCTTGAACATAACCGTTAAGAAAATCACATTTCACATCCATTTGAAAAAGTTTAAAATTGAAGAATGCTGTAAAGTCTAGTAAGATATGAATAGATTCAAGTCTAGCTACTGGATCATAGGTTTCTTCATAGTCTATTCCCTCTTGCTGATTATAGCCTTTATCAACTAGTCTAGCTTTATTTTTAACAATGATTCCATTTTCATCACATTTATTTCTGAAGACCCACTTTACTCCAATAGCAGAAGTTTCCTTAGGTCTTTAAACCAAGGTCCAGACTTTATTCCTTTCGAATTCATTTAGTTCATCTTGCATTACTTTGATCCAATCATCATCACCTAAAGCTTCATCAGTGCTTTTTGGTTCTAATTGGGAAAGGAATTCTAGATGTTCTACTTAATTTCTCAAGGAACTTCTAGTCCTTACAGGTTGATTCATATCACCAATGATACTATCACTGGGATGATTTTTGAGAAACACCTGACTTGGGTTTTGTAAAACCTGTTCATCAACATAGGGTAGAAAGTCTTCTGGGGTAAATGTTTCAGAAGCATCTTCTTGAACATTTTCCATATCATAAGGATATTCTATCAAATGTTGATAATCAATTTTTGAAAACACATCTGAGGATGTAGGTTGGGATGGTTTAAAAACAAAAAGATCAGATTCATTAAATTTTACATTCACTATTCTTCAACAGTACAAGTGTTTTTGTTGAAAACTCTATAAGCCTTAGAAGTTGTGGAGTAGCCTAAGAAAATTCCTTCATCAGATTTTGGTGCGAATTTGTGAAGATTATCTTTGTTATTCAAGAGGAATACCTTGCAACCAAAAACCTTGAAGTAGGAAAGTCTAGGTTTTCTACCATTCTATAACTCATAAGGAGTTTTGTTAAGAAACAGTCTAATTAAAACTTGATTTATAGAATAACATGTTGTACATACAGCTTCGGCCCAGAAATGTCTAGCTATAGAATATTCACTCAACATGGTTCTATTTATCTCTTGAATAATTCTATTTCTTCTTTCAACTACACCATTTTGTTGAGGATTTCTCGGTGCTGAAAAGTTGTGAGTAATACCTTTTCTACTATAAAAAGTTTCAAAATCAGAATTTTGGAATTCTCATCCATGATCACTATGAATAGTTTTCAGTGGAAGGTTTTTCTCATTTTTAACTTGGTCTCTAAAACTTTTGAAATAATGAAAAGCTTCAGAATTCTTTGCTAGAAAATAGACCCATGTAAATATAGTGTAATCATCAACTAGAACAAACACATAGTATTTGACTCCAATGCTTCTAGTTTGTGTTGGACCAAAAAGATCCATGTGACCTAACTGTAATCTATCAGTTGTTGAGACTTCACCGATCGATTTAAAACTAGATTTATGTTTCTTTCCATATTGAAAAGGATCGCAAACTTTAGAAGAATCAAATCTAAGTTCTAGTAGATCCTTAACTAGTTTCTTCTTAGAGAGTTTACATAAGTTCCTAAGGTTACAATGACCTAGTCTTCTATGCCATAACCAAGAGTGATCTTCCATTGCACTTAGGCAAGGTAATTCTTGGCTCCTAAGGTCTTCTAAGTTCAAAGTGTAAACATTCTCTTGCCTATTGTCAGAAAGAACAAATTCTTCCTTGGAATTGTGTACTAAGCACTTATCATTCCTAAAATTCACAAGGTATCCTTCATCACATAACTGACTTATGCTAATGAGTTTGTGCTTAACACCCTTAACAAATAAAACGTTTGAAATCAAAGTTTTACAAAGAATAAAAATATTACCTATACCAAAAATTTCTTCCTGAGCATTATCTCTGAAAGTTACTTTTCTTCCTTCAATCTTGATAATCTTTTTGAAATAGTTTTTGTTACCAGTCATGTGTCGGGAAACTCCACTATCCATGTACCAAGTATTGTTGTTGGCATTCTCCATATTTTCCTGAAAATGAGAAAAGAAATAGACTTTCGGAATCCAAACTTGTTTGGATCCGAGATTTTCAGATAACAATATTTTGGGTACCCACATCTTTTTAGAAAAATAAGCCTTATGAAAACCTAAAGATTGGTTTTTTTAAAAGAAAAATTATTTTCCCAGTGACCACCACATTGGCACTTGGAACAAAATGGGGCACTTTGAGGAACAAAATAATTGTTACTAAAAGTTGGTTTTTCATGGGTATAACCAAATCCGGACTTGTTTCTTAAAGGTCGTATTTGTGAGTACATCTTATCAAAATTTTATTTACCATGAGTAAAGTTTGAAAAACACTTCTTTAAGAAAAAAATTTCAGACTTGAGTTTTATAACCAAGTTTTTATCTTCAAAATCATTAGATTTGGAACTAGGGGTAGGCTTGAAAACACTTTTCTTATAAATTACTTTTTCTAGATCTTTAGAAAGTTTATCCTTCTCAGAATTTACTTCCTCAAGATTTTTTGAAACACTTATAAAATCAGCATTTTTCTTATCAAGATCTCTAGAAAGATATGATGTTTCATTAGTAAGAATAGTATTTCTAGATTTTGCCTTATCAATTTTTTTATTGAGTTTAGAATTCTCAATATCAAGAAGTTCAGAAAACCTAGAAACTTCTTCATAGGTAGGTATAGTATTTTCTTCATCAGAAGAGGATTATTCATCTGAAGAGTTATAATATTTACTATCATTAGAATTTAAAGAAACATTGGTCAATGATTCAGCATTGTATACCTTGGCCATAAATAAATGATTGTTAATAGGTAATATGGCTATAAGACCAAGATTCTTCTGTCCAGAAGATTCATAATCAGAAGATTAATCTGATGAGTCACCACCACTGGCACTCCAAGTATCATTAGCTTTTAGAACTTTCTTAGCTTTAGCTTTATAATACTTCTTCCTATTCCTTTCAGAATTCCTCTCTTTTCTTTGTTTCTTCTTAAGCATAGGGCAATCAGGTCGTATGTTTCCACTTCTCTTACATTCGTAGCATGTAACTTCTGAATCTTTCATGTCTTTCCTTTCCATCTTCTTATACTTGGATTGGAAATTTCTTTGAACAATTATCTTGTTCATTCTTCAAGCAAGATTTGATAACTCATTTTCTAAGACTTCACTCTCACTAGATTCGGATTGGATAGTAACCTTCTTAGACTTGGATCTTGTTACTCTCTCAGGAGTCTTAGCTTTCATGTGATTTGATGTTATAGTAAAAGCAACAGTACCATTCTCATTCTTCTTTTTGATGTTGTCAGCATCTCTCTTCATTCTCGTTTCATGTTGGAGAAGAGTTTCAAACAGCTCATCTAAGGAAATTTGAGTAACCTTCCTGTTCTCATCAATTGTCGTCCTCTTTGATTCCCACTCATTGGTCATAATATCAATGATTTTGTCCAAAAGAGCTTCATCATCTAGACCTTTCTCTCCCATAGATTGTAAACTATTCACGATAGTCATAAACCTTTGTTGTACCTTACAAATGGGTTCTCCATAAGGAAAATTAAAACCATGGTATTCTACTCTCAGCATAGCTCTTCTTGTCTCTATGACTTTGGATGTAACAAAATGAGTAACTTCAAGTTTCTTCCAGATACAGTTAGTTGTTTCACAAGAATAAATTTGGCTATATATATTCCTAGTCATTGAACATAGTAGAGTATTGCATACCTTATAGTTTAATTGATAATCATGCTTCTCTTGATTCTTGAAAGCACTTACTTCCTTGTCAGGAATTTGATAACCACTAGTAAGAATAACGAAATTTTCAACACCAGTGTTGCTAATTAACATATTCATCCTATCTCTCCAATACTCACAGTCATTACCATTAAAAATTGGTGGTCTTGTAAGATTCAGGTTGTCTATAGATCCAACGTTTAAACCTGCCATCTTTAAAATAACCCTTGGCACACAAAACGTGTTAGAAACAAGAGTTAGTAATGAAAGGAAATGTATGAATCCGAAAAATAATATGACTCCTGAAAATTGACTCTGGATATTATATATAAAAAAAACTTTAGTGGATGTAACTAAAAGATGAATCTGAACTTTATGAGTCTGAAATATCGAATCTGAAAAATCTATTCTGAGAAAGAATGAGAAAATTTTTCTTCTGAATTTAATCGTGAGATTAAATCAGATTGAAGAGTTAACCTATTCTGATACCAATTGTAGGATCGAAATAACGATGTAGATGATCAATATACAAGAGGGGGTGAATTGTACACTTTAAAAATTTTCTTAAACAAGGAAAGTTTAAAAAAGTTAAACTAAGAAAATTCACAACACCTCTAACACTAATTGGAGAATTGGAATAAGGTATGAAGTTACAAACTTCTAGTTCTACACACTTGCTTATAACTGGAAAGTGATTCCGAAAATAGGTTCCGGAAATACGATTCCGAAAAAATGAAACTTAATGAAAGTTTAAAATATGATATTCTACCTTAAAGTGTATAGAATCTAAATGAATCAGAGTACAAGTGTAAGGAAATATAATAAGGTTATACTTTCCTTACAATACAAAATGTAGTAGAAAAAAAAAAGTAGTAAAACTACAAGTAATAAGATATAATTCTTTTAACCCAAAGAGAAGGGTATCCAACAAACTTGGATAAATGTCCCTTGATTTATACTTTCAAGAAAGTTTGTCTTACCCACACTAGGGTAAGACCTCAATACAAATATCGGAGTCTCTGTCTTGCTATCCCCGCAAGTCCTCAACTTCAAGGTAGTTGGAACCTCTGTCTTCCTCAGCAAGGAAGCCCTCGAACTTCAAGGTAGTCAGCACCTATGTCTTCTTATCCCCAGAAGCCCTCGAATGTAATCACCAACATTCAGAGTCGCACGAAGCAATCTAAACGAGCGGTTCAGTACGCACATGGCACGAAAAGATTCTCTCTCTAGAAATCACCTTAACAGCGTGTGGTATCTAGAGTGATCAACTTTTTGTTTAGCTCTTTCAAATGAGCTCCTATTTATAGGCAAAATTTCAACGATCATCTCCCTCCTACTACGGTCATATTTTCCTTGAATTTCAGAGGGACCTGTACATGGGTCACTCAACCAATAGTTAATTAGAAATAGAAAGGATGACATCATTTTATAAATAAATGAGTGTAAGCATAAGAAAAACTAAAATTTGGAATGTAAGAAAATAAAAGTTCAGAGTCTAACCAAAATGGAATTCGGGGTCTATAATAAAGAGATATTCGGATTCTGTTTTATAGGAATTCAGAACCTGAATTTTGTGGGAATCCGGAGTCTGAATTTCTAAGGAAATTTGGATTCTGGTTTCACTAGAATTCAGAATCTGAACTTACCAAGTTCGAAGTCGAACTAGTAAAAGTTCAGAGTCGAACTAATAAAAGTTCGGAGTAGAAATGATAAAAGTTTGGAGTCGAAATAATAAAAGTTCGGAGTCAAACTCATAGAAGTTCATAGTCGAACTAATAAAAGTTTGGAGTCGAACTCATAGAAGTTCGGAGTCGAACTAATAAAAGTTCGGAGTCGAACTCATAGAAGTTAAGAGTTGAACTAATAAAAGTTTGGAGTCCAGAATTCGGAGTTGAACTTTGTTAGAGTTCGTATCTAGAATTCAGAGTAGAACTTTATTAGAGTTCGTATCCAGAATTCGGAGTGGAACTTTATCAAAGTTCATATTCAGAATTCAGATTGGAAATTTATTAGAGTTCATATCCAAAATTCGGATCCTAAAACAGAATGCTTCATACCTTAGAATTATATGATTCCGAGGTTTTGGGTATGAATCCTAAATTTATACTTAAGAAAAATATTTCTATGTATAAGGAAATCTATGTTAGGGTAAATTTCTTTAAGGAATTAAATTTTCCTTATAGAAGTAAAATATGGATTTGCTTAAGAATAAGGTGTTTGTGATTTTCAAAACAGGAAGGAATGGAAAAGTCATAAGGAAAACCTTATTGACTTAACATTAACCTATTAATTTATCACCACACCTCTCACGAGGAAAAGGTTTTGAAAAGGAGATACTTTGGAGAAACATCCTCCAGACGAAGAACCTCTCCAACGAAGAACGAATTCTTAATGAATAATGAGGAACCGACTTCGGAAGCGTCTTGCGGGAGCAATGTATGTCGATGTCCCTTTCATCGACTTCATCTTCTTCCCCGTGACATCTCCAATGAATGTCAAGGTAGAGGATTTATTTTGAATTATTATTGAATTTATTTGATAATTCTTCATATTCTGGATTCACAATGACGATGGCCAAACAAACATGGCCATTATCCCGCACATATACCTTGCCCCTTTTATCTTTTGTTCTTTGTGCATTCTTTGTGCGTTCATCAACATCAAATAATTAATGATGCTGGAAACACAAAGTTTTGCTGAGCGCAACATATAGATGCGGAGCTCTCAACCCAAGGATTGCGAATATGCGGTCGTCATATTTTTCAGGCTTGGAACGAAGTCGCGATGGCTCGCGGAAGAAGAAGGCGGCCGACACCCGATCGACCACAAGGAAGGGGGGGCGTCTGTACCACTGGTGGAGCAGGAGGTCGCGGCGGAGGCCAAAGGGTGGCTGGCACCTGATCGGCTGAGGAGGACAGTGGCGTTGTCGTGCTGCTGGGAGGAGGAGGATCGGCCGGCAAACCGGCCGGCCATGGCACACCGGGTAGGACCCTCCTAGGTGAGTCCTGCTTCCAGAAACCGAATGACCCTTTGGTTTTTTGGGTTACCAGGGAGGCACCTCCCTCCCTGGCGTCGGCTAGGGTGGACCCTGCCACAGTGGGCCAACCGAACGTGGGTTGCACAATGGGCCGTGAAAGCGGTCCACCCCCTTGGCGGGTCGGGTCAGACCATGGCCCAGCAGGTCGAGCCCGCCACGGCCTAACCCAATCGGGTCAGGTTAGTTCGACCAGGTCGGACCGGACCCGGGCCCCTCTAGACCCAGATATGCCTTTGTGGCCATATCTTGAGAACTGGACATCCGTTTGACGAACCATCTATGGAACCGGAATACTGGGATCAAGATTGTCCTTTTGGTATACTCCACTTGAGTTTTGGATAAAGTTTGAGTATGTCCGGGTTGGATCGAACCCCGAATCCAACCGGGCCCTCAGAACGGAAACGCTAATAACTTACAAACCAGGCGTCTGATTGACGTGTCGTCTATTGCGTTGGGTCCCTTATGATTTGATATACCTTTGGGATACTTATTCGTGGAACTTTTTGGTGGTTGAGGTATGACCCATATCTCAAGGGACAGATTCTACAGAACTCGAGCGCACCGGGTGCAAGGAATCCAGTGGCTAGCAGTGAGGCAGAGGTTGTAGACGGATAATATGGAGGTCAGTTACCTATCGACTCTGGGCGGGTCAGATCCTGTGTGGGTCATTGAGGGGGTTAGTACCTATCGATCCTATGTGGGTTCCCGCTCAGTGATCCTGTGTGGGTCAGCGCATACCAATCCTGGGAGGGTCAGATCCTGTGTGGGTTAGCACTCAGTGATCCTGTGTGGGTCAGCGCATACCGATCCTATCTGGGTCAGATCTTGTTTGGGTCAGCGCTCAGAGATACTGAGTGGGTCAGTGCATACTGATCTTGTGTGGGTCAGATCCTATGTGGGTCATTGCGGGGGTTAGTACCTATCGATCCTGTATAGGTCAGACTTCATATAATCAGCAGTAATGCCTCTTGACAGAATAAGATGATTTAGCTTCATGACTAATCATTTGTACTTCTATACCTCACTAAAAACCTGGTTTGAGCTGAGACTCTATTTGAACTAATACTTTTACCTTCGTTGTACTATCTTCATGGTGATACATGTGTGGTAATTTTACCTTTGTGGTACTATCTTCGTGGTGATACCTGTGTGGTACTTTTACCTTTGTGGTACTATCTTCTTGGTGATACCTGTGTGGTACTTTTACTTTCGTGGTACTATCTTCGTGGGATACTTGTATGGTACTTTTACCTTTGTGGTGTAACCTTCATGGTGATACCTGTGTGGTACTTTTACCTTCGTGGTGTAACCTTCATAGTGTTACCTATGTGATACTTTTACCTTCGTGGTGTTACCTTCGTGGTTTTACCTTTGTGGTAGTCTTCCCTCATGTATGATATGTGTATATCTTGATAAATTAGGTGTTTTTATGGGCATATACCTAAGTAAAGTTGACGTCTTTCTTTGTGGTTTTCCTTTGTGGAACTTTAGGAGACCTACAGGGTCTCGAGGTCCCTACTGAGTATCGATATACTCACCCCTACATGGGCTTCGCCCGCACCTTATTATGTCTTGTGCAGACAACGTACAACATTGATCGAGGCTAAGGGAGCCAGGACTGGACGGTACTTGGAGGCGGTCCATTTGGTGTGACGTGATGTGGGGACTATTAATCATGAGTTGTACCTACCCTTCAGGTAGGATCCATGGTGGATGATCCAAAAGCTGCTTTTCACTTTTTAGTTGTATTTGTACTTTTGATTTGTACTTGTACTTTCAGTTGGTCTTGTATTTCGGCCCTTTTTCTTTCAGCACTCTTTTTACTACAGCAGTTTACTTAGTGGTTGCTTCTTTTTTTCATTCTACTCTATATGTATGTATAGGTTTTAAGGCAATGCCTTCCTGTTTTAGGGATATTCCTTTCTGGTGCTAGTCACCATCCCCTGGCCTATGGAAGGCGGGCTTGGGGTAGTCACGGAGCAGTCCCTGAGGGATGGTTCGTGAAATTATTTCTCATCTCCTTATAATTTTTGTTTCTTTCTCATATCATTACGATTTCTATTTCTTTCTTAGCTCATTACAATTTCTATTTATTTCTCAACTCATTATGATTTCCGTTTATTTATCAACTCTTTGCGATTTATATTTCTTTCTCAGCTTCCTGTGATTAATATTTCTTTCTCATCTCATTATGATTTAATTCATCACTCTCAAACTTTAAAATTCTTTAAAATTCATAAGATTTAAACATTCTGATTTCTTGAAACTTCTGAGTCTAGTACTTATGGAACTGATGAAACCTTTACAATTCCTCTATTTCTTCAAAAGGTTTTACCATTATTATGTTTCATGATTTATGAGAACTTTATAATAAATAAATGATCATCTGTATTTTTTTATAAAGTATAAAAACATTTTAACTCCTGACTTCACAATCTTCTTTCAAAACTCTTCAGAAACAATATGACTTTTTCAGACAATAAAATCTAACTTTCTAACAAAGCTTATTATGATAGACAGGATTTGATTCATGAATAAAAAAACATTCTTTTACAAAAAGCTTAGTTGTGAACAAAAAAATTTATCACAAAGGTTCTTCAATATCCCTATTTAGATTTGTTGACAACCCTCATTAATAACTTTTTCAGATATTATAAATTTTTTACAACTCAACTCTTGTAAATAACTCAAGTTTTTCTACTTTTATCAAAACATAGAATTTCTCAAAAGAGAGATTCCTGACACCACACTACTGGATAAAGTAATGTTTTTTAAAGAATTTCATCCCTTAGTAGAAAGAATTTTTTTTGGCCATGTAAAGATAAACTCCCCCTCACTTTTATCTTTTCCTCTCACATTTCTTTTTCTCTCCCCCATTTTATGATAACCAAATATTCATATTCATAAAATAAAGATAAGTAAAAACTTCTTACAAAGTAAAAAAGTTATTGCTTTCTATCCCCCTTTTTCAACATAATCTAAAGAATAGTGGGGGTACCTCTTTATTAGGTTTAAGAAGTCATGAGAGGAGGCTGAACATGAAGTTTTAGCCTCAATTCCACAAATCTTTCTTTTGGCATGGATTTTGTGAAGATATCATCAATTTGATACATTGTTGAGATGTATTTCAGTATAACATCTCCAGCTGAAACTTTCTCTTTAATAAAGTGAAACTTTATATCAATTTTTGTTAATCTTGAATGTTGAACATGATTTTTAGAAATATCAATTGCACTCTAATTAACACAAAGTATCTTCAATGGTTTAGAAAATTTTTCTTTCAAATCTTCCAGATTAACTTTCATCCACAACATTTGATTACAAGCTTGAGTAGCTGCAACATATTAAGATTCCACCGTGCTCAATGTTACTAAACTTTTTTTATTAATATTCCAACTCACACAACATTTACCCAATAAAAATGTTCCTCCTGTTATTTATTTTTTATCATTACAATCTCTAGCCTAATCAGCATCACTATAACCTTGAAACTTCATCTCATAATTTCATTTGTATAACATCTCATGTGATGTTGTTCCTTTGAAATATCGTAGAATTCTATTTTCTTCTAAAAAATGTGATTCTTTCAGATTATTTTGATACCTAGAACACAAATTCACAGCATAAACAACATCAAACATTGAGGTTGTAAGGTAAATTAGACTTCCTATCAGCTTCTGAAAGTCTTTATGATTCACAATTTTTTTGTATTCATCTTTTCTCAACTTTTTGCTCACATATATAGGAGTAGAAACTTGTTTAGACTCTTCCATTCAAAAATTTTGTAACAACTCCCCGACATACTATTCTTGAGATAAGAAAATGTATTTTTCTTTTTGTTGAACTTGTAATCCATGGAAGAAAGTTAATTCTACCAACATTGACATTTCAAAATTATTCTTCCTTTCCTCAGAAAATTCTTTATAAACTTTTTATTCATCCCCAAAAAAAATTATATCATCCACATAAACAATTACAATTAGAGTTTTGGAGTCAACATATTTCACATATAAGTTTCTATCAAATTTTACTTTATAAAAGTTCAGAATTCTCAAAAAAATCATGTTTAGAATACCATGAATGTGGACCTTGTTTCAGTCCATACAAATCTTTCATCAATTTACAAACTTTTTTTCATCCTCATCAAGTAGAACCCCACAAGGTTGTTCAATGTAAACTTATTCCTAAATCTCACCATTTAATAAATTTTTATTTACATCCATCTAATAAACTTTTTAATTCTGATGAGAATCCATTGCAAGAAACATTCGAATAGTTTTTAGTATTGAAATAGGGGGAAAGGTTTAATCAAAATATACACCTTCTACCTGTTCATATCCTTTAAAAACAAGTCATACTTTGTTTCTTGAAAATTCTCCATGATCATTCAATTTGTTTCTATAAACCCAATCTATTCTAATAACATTTTTATTTTCTAGTCATGGAACAAGTTCCCATGTTTTATTTTTCTCAATCTAATGAAACTCTTCATTCATAGAATCCACCCATTATTTGTGGTAAATGTCCTCTGAAACTGATTCTAGTTCAACTTTTGTGATAAGTGAAGTCTTATTTCTAATCTCAACTTCCTTTGGGTCTGAGATGGAGTCTTCTGATTCCCAATATATTTTTTGGATTCAACATGTTTTTATAAGGTAGGAAATTTCAAAGTTTATTTCATAACTAAACATCCCTCATCACATGATTCTTATAAATCATAATAAGGATGTTTTGACTTATTTTACTATTGTTTGAAATCTCCAATTTATCCTCATAAACATTCTAAATAACTTTTGTTAAGGAATTTTGGTTTTCAATAACTTTCACATCATATGATTACATCAAATTTTGTAAACATTTATTCCAACATTTTTGAATTATTCTATTTTTTGAATAACCTATAAAAGTTATTTCCTTGGATTTCTCAACAAACTTTCCCAGAATAGGATTTTTTATTTTAAATAAACACGGACTTCCAAGAACATTAAAGTATTTCAATGAAAGTTTTTTTATACCACATTTCATAAGGATTAATGTTTTTTTACAATCTCAAAAAGAATATATTTTAAACATGTACATCGGTACTAATAAATTATCTCCAATAGAATTTTGAAATTTTGTATTCTGCTAACATACTTCTTCCCATTTCCACCAAACTTATATTCTTTCTTTTCTGCTACTCCATTTTGTTGTGGAGTATAGGGAGCACTATACTAATGTTTGATACCATCATTTCTCAAATAAGTTTTAAAAGTATTAATTGTGAATTCTATGTCATTATATGTTCTCAACCTTTTCATATAAAACCCTATTTCTTTCTCAATATCTTTCTAAATAATTTTAACATTTCATTAGCCTCTGACTTGTGCATCATAAACATGATGTTTGTCATCTAAGTAAAATCATCAATAAAAGTGATAAAGTGTAAATATTTTTTTTTATTAATGTCTCATCGCCCCACATAAATCAAAATGAATAAGATCAAGTGTCCTAGTAGATTGAATCTCAAATATTTTATGACTTTTATTAGTCATCTTCCCTTTTTGACAAGTTACACAAATGTATTATTCTATTATTTTCAATTTTAGAATGTTTTGAATGGAATAAACTTTATAATGTTTGTTCATACAATTATTTACAACGTTCCCAAGTATTTGGTGACATAATTTTTTTTTTCATTTTCAATGATCAAGTAATAGGAGTTGTTTAATTCTCTTATTTGGAAGAGATTCCCACTGGTTCTTTATCCTTTTGTAATAACTTTTCCATCTTTCACACTTTTGATGATACACAAATATTTTATAAAAAAAATCTCTTCCATCATCACAAATTTGACTTACACTAATTAAGTTATGTTTTATCCCATCAACAAATAAAAATTCCTTATATTTCAACTTTTCTGCTTCAATCTCAACCATTCTGATTCCTCTGATTTTTAAGGAACTATCATTTCCAAAGGTAACTGCTCCTCCATCATAACTTTCAATATGTTTAAATATTTTTATATCACCTTTAATATGTGAAGAAAAACCACTATCAAGTATCTATGGTTTATTCCTTTTACTTGCTTTCAAAATGATCTCAACAACAAAAACTCTTTCATCCACTTTCTTCTTTTCATCTTCTTTTTCTTTTCTATCATTAGAAACTTATTCTGGAAGGAGTGTCATACATATTTTAGAATTATGAACTTCTTGATCACATATTCGAAAAACTTCTTCAAAAAATTCAAATTGATTTTTTTTTGAAGGTTTCTAACATATTTAGAATTTACCTTTTCAACTTTCTGTAAGTTAGGAAAGTTGCACATTCTAATTTAACTATTTCTTCCACTTTGCTCAAACCTTCTTCTGGGTAGAGATAAGTTGTGCCAACAATTATAAGCTCTATGAACATAGATTACACAACAACAACAATAGCCATCAAATCTTTATTTTCTATTCAAGAAATATCTTTCTCAATAGAAACGTTGTTGAGGTTGGTAACTTCTTTCATATCTCACATACTCAAGATGTGGACCATATTTTATTTTGAGTGAGTTTTATACTTTTGTATATTTGATAGGTTTATCACATAATTTCACCACTTAGTCTTTTCCAAAACATTTTATGGAACCTGAACTTTTGAATGAATCAGATGAAATATTAATTTTGGTGAGTGAAGATTTCACCTGATTCTTATATTGAGCCTTCTCAGCAACTTTAGAAGTCTCAGATTTTAATTTTGAATCTTTCTTTAAATTTTCATTTATCTTACACAAGGTAATTTAATACTCAAGAAGTTTTTGTTGAAAAAATTTAATTCTTATTCTTTAGCTACCATCTTTTTACTATGATCTTCAACCATCTTTCCCTATTTAGTAGTTCTATGTTTGTAACTTAATATCTTCTTGATGTATTCTTCCTTCTACTTAATGACATCTTTTATTCCATAAGAAACTTCCTCAAAATATTTCTTCATTAGTTTAATTTATTTATTGAGTATTTTTTTTTCTCAAGGCATGATACAAGTTTTGTTCTGAGATGGTACTCTCTATAAGATTCTTCGCCACCTTCTTCACTATTTGAGGAATTTTTTGTTTTCTCAAATTTTGAATTGAAGGTTCTGAATTTTTCTGAACTTTCATCTTTTGAAAAATTATTTTCATTTAAGTTTGATTCAACTTTATTTCTCAACAGAATTCTTTTGTTTCCATTAAATTTCTTATTTTATTTTTGGCATGCCTTTTCTTCTTTATCATTTTTGTTCCACTTCTTCCATCAAGGTTTTTCATCAAAATCATATCAATATTTTCCAAATTTATTCTTGGGGAAATTAATAGAAAAGTGTCTAATTCCACCACACCCAAAACATTTGAGTGTAATTTTACCTTAATATTTTCCTCTTCATCACTAATAGTTTTTAGAGATAAGAGAAATAATCTTATCATTCAACTCATCATCTTCCTTGTCTTTGAACTCACAAGGACCAGCTTCTAAAACATATTGGGTTTTTATCTTTCTCATAGATTCAAAATCTAATTCATCTTTCATCTTCTTTTTAAACATTGTAAATTTCCTAGTTTTATAAGTAAGAATAATGTTATGAAATTAATCAATAGATAAATCATCCTTATCTTTTAAAGAGGAAATTTTAGAATCAAACCTATCTGGGATATTTTGCATAAATTTCTTCAAAATTATAGAATATTCCAGGAAATATTTGAATCCTCTAATGTTTCAAATAATTTCATTTACTCTCATAAGGTATTCATCAATAGTTTTTTCATCTCTCATTCTAAATTCTTCATACTTAATACACCATATTTGTAGATTTTCTTCCTTCACTTTAGCATTCCCTTCTAAAATACTTTCCATATTATCCTACAAACTTTTTGAAGTATTGAGACCTATAACCTTCCAATAAAAATTATCTAAAAAGGATATAAGTATTTTATTTCTAGGATTTACATAAACTTATATATTTCTCTTATTATCAAACTTCATAGGATCATATTTCTCAATGGGTGGAAAACCAATAGTATAATCATCAAAAACTTCTAGGCTAAGAGATAGGATATAAAGAATCATCCTATTTTTTCATCCATAATAATTTTTTCTATCAAATGTTGGAATTACTATACCATTGATAGAATTTATATTATCCATGATAAGGATTCCATAAGGGAACCTTCATCTATAGTACCAGTTGAAGTTCTAAAGGATTTAATAACAATTGATAAGGGGAGTTGAATTAGTTATTCACTTTTATAAATTTCAATACTTTTAAAAAACATAACCCCTGCAAACTGTTAAGATTTATTTCCTTATCATCTTTTTTTAAATAACCATGCATTCAAAAGTAAGAAATAAATTAAACCACATGACATTTGAAAGGTTTTCCCTCAGTGTGAGAACCTACATCCTTTCCATAACACTCCCATGGTTCTATAGAAATACACTACTATGAAGAAGTGAATACAACTACTTCCAACTCTCATTAGACACCTTCTATCTTCTGATAGGAAAGATTATACTGACTATCGTCTGTTTAAAAAATTGATTACAAAAAAATTGATCCAAAACACAAGAATAAAGATTTTTTTTCTATTTGAACCACAAAATTTGAGTCTGGATCTGATTTTTCTAGATCTGGTTATCTCAATATGATGAGGTCAATATGATTACCCCTTACTAAATATTCACTTCTTAAAATCTACTCAAACACTATGTCTAATCTTCCTCGTTCTGATTGACTCAATACGATGGACTCAATACGATGAACCCATTATCAATCTGAAAAACTCAAACTCATCTCAAATGTTTGATATAATATTCTCAATATGATTTCTCTTAATACGGTTCTCCTATCCGATAAACAAAACTTTTAAGTGTCTAATATTTTTCAGAGATCTCGGTCTAGAAAGAACTTTCACTCGAATTCTTCAGCACTCTACTTTTTCATTTTGCGTGAAATTTACAATGAACAATTGATCTAATAAAGTATTTATAGGCATCTCAGAAAACAAGAGTGGGAAAATTGAAAACTTTACCCACTTCCTCAAACTTCAAAAACTCTAAAACAATCATATTTAAACTTTAACTTTGACTTATTCAATCATACTTATATTTTTTTGAGATATATGAAAATTTTAATTTCAAGTTTGACCTATTCAATTCTTCATAAAACTTTTGGAATCTTCTTTTTGAGTCATCTTCATAGTCAACTCATTATGATATGCCTTCCTTTATTAGTTCATTATGATCTTTTTCTTTCCCATATCATTTTGAATATGTTCCTTCTCAGCTCATTACAATATGTTTCCTTCTCATATCGTTACAAATATATTTATTTCTCTACTCATTATGAATATTTTAACTTTTTATCTCATTATGAATCTATTTCCATCTCATCTCATTATGAATCTATTTACTTATCATCTCATTAAGTATCTGTTTCTTTCTTAGCTCATTATGATTTTTTTTTCTTTCTCAACTCATTACAATTTTTTGTTTATTTCTCATCTCATTAATATTTTTGTTTCTTTCTCATCTCGTTAATATTTATATTTCATTCTAAGATCATTGTAATTTCTATCTATTTATTATTTTTTTGTGATTTTAATTTCTTTCTCATCTCATTAATATTTCTGTTTCTTTCTCAGCTCATTATGATTGAATTATTCACTCTACAACTTTAAAACTCTTCCAAATTCATCATCTTTAAACATTTGGACATCTTTTAACTTCTGAGACTGGTACTTCTGGAACTGATACGATATTTTTGATTCCTCCATTTCTTCAAAATCTGGTATCAGGAGTATGTTTAATGATTTATGATAACTTCATTGTCAGTAAAGAATAATATGACTTTATTTAGAAAATATGAAAACTTTCGTACTCCTCACTTCATAATATTTTTCAAAACTCTTTATAAACAATACAACTTCTTCAAAAAAACATCTAAATTTCTAAAAAAACTCATTATGATGGAATATGTCTGATTCATGAATAACAAAAACATTCTTTTACAGAAATTTTAGTTGTTAACAAATGCAAAAACTTTGTTAAAACAACTTGTCACCAAGGTTATTCATTTATCACTTCATAATACCATCACGTCAGCCTATAATTATTTTAATTAAATATATATCACTATTTTTTAACCAATATCATTCATATATTAACCTATATCATTCTTATATAAACTTATATCATCCTTGGTTCAACCTATACCATTATAGATTCTTTATAGTTTACCTTAAGTTGGGTTCTCTTATACTTATCAACCTAGTCCATCGATGTAACTAAGAAATAAATCCTTCATAGTGATTTGTAATGAGAAAATGATCAACCAAAGAATATCCCTAAATAGTGTCAAACCAAGTGTGTAGTCAGGCCTTTTTTTATGCACCAGGTGATGATTTTTTTAATAACCAACATGATCTTTTTGGGGTTATTACCCTTAGGTATATTTTTTTCATACCCTACATCCACTTGAAGTATCCATACATGGATATATTTATAGAGAAGACCATATACTGAAGACTTTACTAATTTTCTAGGATATCTTCCTATACTTGTACTTATCTTTAGGGTTTTCACTAAGGTTCTCTAAAGTAATCATTAAAATAACTAAGCTAATCTCCAAAAATAATTAAACCCTCCTCTAATACAAACTATAACAATTCATTATAAATTTAACATAAATAGTATAATAGTATCTTGATTTAAATAATACATCTCACAAAAATTCACATAACCCAAGGACTTAAAGGTTTAGTGTCTTGGAGACTAGCTTCATAAACATATTATTTTACAATACTTGTGAACATTTCTATATAATAGTGCTCTTATAGACCCTTTTCTAGATACCTCACATAACATAATCATTTTCATAACCTGAGGAATGGGAACATAAGACAGGGGTGATCTCCAATTCCCAATAAGGGAAAATACATATTATAAGGTATTATATTATAAACATGAAGGATAATAAGAGGAATACATGGATATCTTAATAAAAATATGTTTGGTAATCATAAAATATGATGCAGAAACATAAAATCATAAAAATATCATTAATGAAGCATAAGGATATGAAATTTCTCAAAGCATATATTAATAATCATAAAACATGTAATGATGATATAAAAGTGTGGAAGACTTTAAAAATAAGTCATAAACATGAAAATGTATAATTTCATGGAAATGAAATGAATTTTCTAAAATTGACATCACTTGATAAACAACTTTGAAATGTGTGATCACTTTATGATCAACTTGAAAATTTGTCACATCCATAAGAATAGAAAAACCTATGTGATAAAACCCATTATGTCCATGCCTATGTGAACAAACTCCTTATTTTCATACCTGAAATGTGAAAAAACCCCATCATTCCCATACTAATGGGAAAAAACAATTTATGTCCACTCCTAACTATCTTATGATATATTATCTCACAACAATTAATTTTATGTAAATATAGGACCCCACCCATCATCATTCATACATATGTGTACCACCTAAAATCAATCTTCATCATAACTTAAATAACCCAGGAAAAAAATGGGTTTCTTAAACTTATCACATAATATGAACATAACAAATCGTAGGATATCAAAATATCATTTCCCATAAGGATTAACAACATCATAACATATAGAGGATAATCAAAACATCAATTCAAGAAAGATAAACCTTGGAGGGTAAATAGATGTGAAAATGAAAAAAAAATCATAAAATATTTTAAAACATTGAAGTATATATTACTTCCAAAAACATTTTTGGGAAGGAAAATAGAATAATTGTGAAAGCCTAAATATAAATAGTTAAAAATAAAAGGTATTTTAAATGAATAAATATTTCAAAAATTTATAAGTGAAAATGATTTAAATATTTGAATATTTAATATTGGAAACATGAAAAATGAATAAAATTTTCAATAAAAGAAATGGAAACACTTTGAATAATTATATTTTAAAAAAATATTTGGTAACTAAACCTTTAAAAACATAACATTTATCAAAAAAAAAATTGTAGTTTATGATAAAACCTTTTATTTTCAAATAATTGAAAAAAAATGGAACATTTTGAAATACCCTTGTAAAAACCCTAAATCATTAAAAGGATAATGAAAAGTTTCATTTAAAAATGATTAAGGGGGATAAAAGGATTTTTGTCTATAAAAATTCATTAATTTTACAAAAGGATAATATTTTTGGGAAGTAAAAATATGCACATTGAAGAAAAATCCATTCAAAATAATGGAAATTATTCTTAAGAAAAAATAATTTTAACAAAACATTAAAATCATTGAGGATGAATAATTTGGTGTGAAACATAATTTCAAAAAAAAATAAGGTGGAAATATTTTAAAAAATCATAATATGTTAAAATATACTAATCATAAAATTTAATATAAAAATATGGGTGATGATAACTTAAGGAAGAGAATTAAGTCATGAAAACCCCTTATAGCCTTTGTAACATTTCAAACAAAATCCCATGAGAGGTATAACCTTAAAAATAAATTTTTATATCATGAAATATATATATAATAATCAGGATAATATGGTATTATTTACTCCATTTAAAAGGATACATGGTGTATATATTAAACATGTCTCAAGGGATTTAAATTTGAGACAAATAAACTATTACGAATCTCACAATATTTGAAGTAATGATCCTTTGGAAAGGAATCCATGGGAGAGAATTTAAAATTAAAAGAAAATAAATTTAATATATATATACATAGTCATAGGATAAAATAATTCAACTTATAAAAATGTGGTTTGAGAATAAAAATTATAAATCAAATAAAGGAAAATGAGTTATGAAAAACCCTTATAGATTAAGAAACATTCTAATAAAACCCCCTTAAAAGAAATAGATCATGAATTTGAAATTTAAATACCATGAATAAAATTAATAAATTACATTAAATATCTAATTTCTAGTATATAAACCATTTAAAATAAATTAAAATAATATTTGTCTCAAAGAATGATGTTTTGTGACGAAGCCCTTGCCGATATTGAAACACTTGAACCAAAACACCATGATAATGATAATATAAAATTGAAAATTGATATCATAAAATATAGTATAACAATAATATAAAAATTAAAATTGTTTATTAGGTATACCATAAAAATTTAAACATGTTGTATAACATAAACATGCCCCAATGAAAGGAAATTGAGATGGAAACTCTTACCTTGTTTTCTTGTTTATTTGGATGCACTCTATGATCTTATATAATGAACATAAATATATTAATGAATAATTTCATAACCATATTAATACCTAAAAATATTTATAATTTACATTTATAATCAATATCAATATTTATATTGGTTAGATTTCTCTTATTTTCCCATATCAGGTGTTTATACTTTTGACCATTTGTAGTAGCTTTATAAGAGTGGTATCAGTATTCATTCATTTTATAAAGTTCATAATTAAAATTTCATTAAATTTTATATAATTTATTACTTATAATTATTTAATAAATTTAAATTTTCTTCCATGAGTACTTTAATCTTTATCTTATAGGATGAAATCGACAACGAACATTCTTCGATGATTTTTAACCTATGAAGGGTATTTTCTTAATTAATGAGTTAAATGTATATGTATCCTTTCTAGAAGAAAAACTAATTACTATTTAAATAATTATTTAATATTATACCATAAATTATGTTTTCATAATCATTCATGATATAATATCATATCATTATACCAGTAGGTGGTCATACTGACCCAAACATGAACACGCTTTAAATCGATCAGTGAGTATGGTTAAGTAGGGGTTTATTTTGACATAATATCATTATAAAATAATCATAATGATATTATTTTTAAATTTTTATTATTTTGAACCATATTTTAAAATCTTTGAATAAATAAATAAAAACTAGAGGAAAAACGAAAAAATGATTCTTCATGGAGGTGGTAGTCCGCACAATGCATGATTGGAATTTATGTTACTCAATATATGAGAGGGTTAAAGGATGATAGTAATTGGTAATTTAAGAATAATAAATACATTATATACATAATATTTATTTACTAATACCATCATTAAGACCATCAATTAGAGTTGGTGATGAAAAACTGAAAGTGTCACTTCATTGAGGTAGTAATCCGCACACACGCACTAGTGACAATTATTGTTTTTCATAGTATATGGAAGAGAATAAATAATGGTTATTTCAAAATTATAGTAACATATAAACACACTAATTATGTTTATTTTGTTATTATAACATGGTTATGGTTGGTTTATAAATTAAATAATAAGAAAGAAGCATTAAGAAATATGTGATACCTATGTTGAGACCTTAAACTTTCTCTTGATGAAGGCCTTAGATTTGAGGAACTTAGGATGATTTTTTATGACCAGGGGAATTAGTGTGTCTAAATAATTTTAAGTATAGGAAATTTGGGTAGGTTTTCAAGGCAATTTAAAAATAGGTGTGGAGTATTTAAAGGATGGAATTAATCACCCTCTTATAAGTGAGGAAGAGGGACTTCTATATGGAAAAGAATGGTAAGTACATAGTAAGAATGGAATCACATGAAATATAGGTATTTTAGGTGAGGTAATATTGGTAATACATGTATGTGACACTTTAAAAACTAAAAAAAATCTATAAGTTCTAAAGTTCATGTTAATTTAGGAAAATTTGACCCACCTTAGATTAGTCATTTAAGCACTTATTACTCTTAATTAAATATTAATCATATCAATTATTTTATTAATAAAAATATAATTATAGCCTTATTACCAAATTATTAAGTGATTAATCTGAATTTAGGATTAATTTATCCTAATTCAAATTCTAAATAGGAGAAAATTACCTTTTAAATCAAAATATATAATGTGTTGAAAACTTTTTTTCTAAATTTTTTTTGTTTTAATCATTAAGTGTTCTTAGAATTATTTAACATTAATTACCCACTAAATAGTGATAATTAATTTTTATATATTTTTAAACATCATATTATAGTTTTAATTTAAAATTGATTCATTGAATTCTAAAAACACGCAATATTTAGAAAAGTATTATTCTTTGAAAAATATTCGTTTTACTGGGGTAGTTAATATTTAACCAATTTAACTTAATATTAATGCTTAAAAATAAATTATCCATTATTAGATAAATTGGAACCAATTATTTTAAATTTAAAATCCATTTCATTTGATTTAATTGATAAAAAATATTTTTAAAATAATAATGTAAATTATATTTAAAATAATTTTTTAGAAAATATTTCTTATGTTTTAAAATATCAAATATAGGTTTGTAATTAAAACATGATATCTTAAAATATATAATGTTTTTTAAAAGGCATATATTTTTTCTACAAAATTTTTTCCTAATTTTTTGGTTATTATTATATCCAAGTGATGTTACAAAATCCACGGTATTTTCAAAAATGATATTTTTCACTATTCATCTAAAAAACAATTATTCTAGAAAAAATTAATAAATTTATATTAAGATAATATGACCATGATAAATTCAAAAATTGTATTATTTTATAAAAAATTTACAACCTATAATTGATAAATTTAATTTTAAAATTAAATCATAAAATATCCTGAGAAACTTTTTTTATATGGAATCATTTTTTGTTATATTAACTATTCTTCTAAAATTGGTTCTAATCATAAATATACCAAAATTAAAAATATATATTTTTATGAAATAAATTTTAAGAATAAAAATATATTTTATTAGTTTTTTATTTGTACTAATTGATTTCAATGTGTAAGGTGGTTTTTTTGTTCTTATGTATATATGTTCATTTATATACATTTCATAATTTTGTTACTACTGTTTATATGAACTAATTATATGGCTACATTACGAAGATAAATATTTTATTTTTTTGTGTGTAGAAAACCATAGAATGTAGTATTTATTTAATGATAAAAACTCAGGTCATTACACTAGTGATTTGTATGATCTTGAGTGAATTTGTATCATGTTAGGACTAGATACTAATTTTGAGTAGTGAACCTTATAAAAAGTCTATTGTGTCTACTTTGTGTTCTTAGGTGTGTTTGATAGATATATTATTTATCAATTTAGTTAGTGGATAAGGTAACTTCTATAGTAAAGATAAAATGAATTTCAAATCACTGATTCACCCTCCCCCCCCTGTGATTTACCATTGATCTTGAGTTAGACACCCATAGTGCCATTTTCATGTGTGGAATTTTTTCATTTTTTTTTTCTTTATCCATTTTTCCCCGATTTTTTATTAATTTATATCCTTTTGGGTTATCTCATGTTTTTAACTTAAAAAATTTATGCATCTATCATTGAAGGTCATGTCACGACCCACTATGAAAGTGGATGTGGTTTTCTAGGTAGGGTGTCACACCACAACCAAAGGAGTCGACAACGCACCACTACCCGAGCAGGAGGGGTATTTTATAGGTAGGTGCATCATGTCATGATGATAGGAGGGTTTCATTATGACACAACCCAATTAGTGAGAATATTTTTCATTAGGATGGATCACACCACTCTAGGGGAAATGTTTTTCCACAATAGGACCCAAATAGTTGGGTTGTTTTTCTTGGAGGCACATCGTGCTATGAAAAATAAAGTTCATATCAAGACCTAGCCTATCCAGACTTTAAAGTTGTTAATTTACTATTTTTTCCCTATGTTATTTTAACCCCCATTTTCCCCTCATTCACATGAAGTAGGTTTCCATATCCATGGAGCTCTCCTTCCCCTTAGTTCTTAGTGCCTTCCCCTTCAGTTCTAGCATATTTCTTATCTATCTCTCTAAATTTTTGGTGGAATTATCCTATTCTATATGCCTATTTACATGTTATTTCTATATTTCCTAATTATTTTACCCTATTTTTTCATGGTGGAAAAATCTAGGTCTAGGTAAGGTTGTCTTGTAACACCCTAAAATTCTAATGCACAACTTTGTATTCGATAGCATGCATGACATACATAACCAAGTGCATAAGGGAATATAATATCCCGAGACTCTACTAAATATTTACTATTTTAAATATATTAAATATATGATTTAGATTATAATTAATTCATAACCGAGTTATCTTTCATTACACTCAAGAGAGTCTTTCCTTAATAGCTTGTGTTACATGCAAGAATGAGTTTTACCAATTAACAATGTATTATTAAAACATTATTATTTATTATAATATGATATATCCTAGATGTTATGTTAGAGTTTATGAATAGTATTAACTAACTTATGAAAATCTATGGTTTATAAAAATATATAATTAATTCATGGGTTACAGATTAATGAGAAACGAAAATAAGAACCAATTGGATATAAAAAAGAAGTATTTTTATTTTTATGCTTCCAAATGAGTTTTATATTAATAAACATAATTAATTACAAATAATTAATTATTTTAATTAAATATATATTTTATATGTTTAATAAAATATTTTTTATATTCATCCATTAGGTTTTATATTCATAAGATAATAACAAATCCTATTTTACACATTGAAAACCAGTATTTTTATAAAGGCAGTTTTACCGCCTTTTAATGGAGAACCCATTTTAAATATTAATTTTGACACTTTAATTGATTTAATATGTAAAAATAAACTTAAAATTTGAGATTGAAACATGATAATTAGGTTCGGGTTAATTTTTGAAATTTTTCTGAAATGTTTTATTTTTTAATGAATGGTAAAAAATACTAAATTTTAGTTCAAAACTATTTTTTCATCTAATTTATTTATAAGGTTAAATTATGTTTTAGATTCGTTTTAAAGTTTAATTAGATAATATTTTTACCAATTAATTCAATATAGGTCATTGGAATCAATTTTCACTTTGAAAATGACTAAAAAAACATAGCAAACTTTTGGATGTTTTTACCTTAAAAACCCACATTGTCATCCCGCATGCGGGTTGAATTTTAAATTAATTTCTTCAAATTATATGATTTTAATTTGGAAAAATGGATTCCATATTTGTAATAATAATAATTTATATTTTCTAATAATACAAAAAAAAATTACCAAAAATATTAGTGAGAGTAATTAAAATTAATTACAATTATTATGGTAAAATTAAACTTAATAAAGGACTAAACCTTTAATTTAAGGGACAAATTGACCTAGAAACTTATCCAATACCCATTTTATAGCCATATCTCATACGTAAAACTTCCATTAATTTTTTTATGACTTTTTTTATGTAAGAACATGTGTAAACCTAACTTGTTTCCAAAAAATCCAAGTGAGTCCTTTTCCTTCCCTATAAAAGGCCACCACCTCTCAAACCACTTAGGTTCAGTCAAGATCTGCCCAAATAGCTTCCCAAAATTCGTCCCCTGGACTTTTAATCCTTTATTTGGTCAGGAATTCTTCCAAAGAATCATTTTGATATAAACCAAAAGAAGTTACCCGATTAAGAGGTAACATCTTCTCTCAAACTCTCTAGTCTCATTTCTAATATCCACCCCCTCAAATATCTTTATTCCATTCTTATATAACAAAAAAAGTATCCTAAATATACTAGGATGTTTATATGTAAAGGTTTTGACCTACACATACACACACCTCTATCTAATGGGTAACTATCATACTGTTTCTATGTACGGAGAACTACTACCTCACGAAACGATGATTGTTCATTTTTTATTTACCAGCTGTCATGGTGTCCATTATGATGGAAACTATTTTTATATATGTTATATAGGATATTTATAATTACTTAATTCTTTTTTAATTTTTATTTATAACATACCATTATTATTTCCATCTTGTGTAAATACAATAATTTCATTTGAGAAAGTGTGGACTACCGCCCCCTCAAATACCATACATGGAATATATAAAGGATGGATTTAATAAAACTATGTAACATTTATAACATATATATGATTCTGGAATTGTAATATACATATGTATCATTTATTTTTCATTCTTTTAATACAACAATGAAATGAAAGTAGCGTTCATGCGTATGTAAAACTTACCGTCTCCGTGAACAATGTACTTAATTTTCAATATCCAAATGTAATGGACTAATATAAACACATATATACTGATTATAAATGATAATTAACCCATGTTATAAATTTTGGAGATGATTAAACCATGATATAATTAATTATAACATCAAATAACAAGTAAAAAACTTACTCTGGAAAACTAGGCAATTAACACTCGAAATAGTGAAATTAACGAAAGAGTGTTCACAAACGGGTAATAAAATTTTATAAAGAATTAATATATGATATTATAAAAATTATTATGGATATTTTATAAGTTATAAACATATTTTAAACCAATATACATGAGTATAAATAACACACAACAAAATTAAGGATATGGTAAGGTAATTCCATCTCAATATACATTTCATTGAGACTTATTTATTATTATGCGCCAATTCAATTTTATTCAGTTTATATAATTCCTTTTTCATTTTATATAATTAATCCCCTTGTTATAATGATATTATAATTTTCATTTAGTGTCATGCCTTTCTGTAGATTATGATTCAAATGTTTCAAAGTGGTATGAGACACTTTGGAATGTTTAAAGATTATTCTCCTTAAGATTGTTCTTAATGATTATATTTGCAATCTCACTTCCTTTTGTGATTGTTAACATTCTCTTGAAACAATCATTATATTGTAATCATTTTAAATTGTAAATTTATTTAAATATCCATATTCTTATACAATGGATATTATTATTTCCTAAACCTTATACCATTTTATATACAGTGTCTGTTTTGACAGTTATTTGATTATTTTGGGGAAATATTGATAATTATTTATTATTTATTCAATAAATATATTTGATAAGGCATATTTTTTATTTTTATTATTAAATATGAGGAATTATTTGGACTGGAAATGATGGGTGGAAATTAGACTTTATTTATCTCATCGATGCATCGATAGGTTCTCATGAGACAAATAATTTGGCAAAATTAAATGGGTTTCTATCCATAGTTTTAAACCATCTTGTGAAAGGTATTATCGATATAGGTATTTATGTTCCTTAGACATGATTTCCATTAATAAATTGTTTCCATCATTTATTTTCAGTTATTATTCATCCATGATATTTTTCACCGATATATCTATAGATACATTTCATTTCATTTCATTTCACTTCATTGATTAAATAACATGTGTTTCAGTTTCTTACCTTTCCATATTGATTTTTCCTTATCTAATTATTTGAGTGCCATGTGTTATCAGTTATTTACCATTTTATGTTAATTTATTTTCATTGATTCATTATTTATTTACTGAGCATTTGAGCTCTCCCTTATTATGTTTCACTTCTCTAGATTATAAAGAATAAATACTTGAATAAGCTTTCAAGGATGTGGTTTATTTAATTTTATTATATATCAAATTTTTAATTTCTATTTCCCAATGTTTTATGTGTATCGTGTATGTAATATGGCTTTCCATGACTGATAAATTGATTGGTTCTTCAGGATTTCATTCCTTTTAATTATTCCAATGTAAAAAAATAATGTCCTAGCTTTGGTCTTCTGGGTTCGGGGTGCTAAAGATGGTATCAGAGGAATTTTAGCGGCAACATTGGAAACTAGATTTAGAAAAATTAGATTAGGGATCATAAATCTAAGACATAAATTGAATATAATTATAAAATAACATCCTATAATTTTGGTAAGGTGGTGATTATGTGGGAATTATTAGAAATACATCCTTATCTAGATACTACAAGTGGAAATGGTTCTGGAAGAGATGTAACTAGGAGTAATAACTCTGACAAGGTGTTCTGGGCCTAACTCGGGGTGACCTGGTACACAACAATGGGTCTTACTAAACACCTATTTTGACACTCCTAAGGGATACGCTTAGGATAATTCACATTTAATTTACCTACCATTGTGAAGGATTTAAAAGCAAAGATAACCCCAAAGTAACCAGAGTTTATGATTCTAGGATTCATGATGCCTAAATTTTTGTTATGTGCTACAACGTATTTAGAGATATACAATGTTAACAACTTTATGAGATAATCCAGTGAATTCCATTGTTTAGAAATGGATCTTGGATGGAATAATGGTATTAAAACTCTTGAAAATGTATATATTTTCTTATTAAGAAAAGAAATATAGATGGTATTGAATCTGAGTAAATTATGGATATTTTAGGGAAGATTAGTCAAGTTATGAAAAATAAACTTTCGTGAATGGAAAAACTTATTCCATGGAGAGATTATCCTATGTTAGATCACTTTATGCAGAATAATACCTCATCGTTTAGTGGGACTACTGATCCAATTGTATCTGAG
Organism: Viscum album; assembly: GCA_963277665.1. Lineage (NCBI taxonomy): Eukaryota > Viridiplantae > Streptophyta > Magnoliopsida > Santalales > Viscaceae > Viscum > Viscum album. The sequence goes on from OY728147.1 coordinate 589,782,684, forward strand.
TAATGGATTAAGTCTCTAGAGAATATATTTATGGCCTTGGAATACATCAAAAAAGAAAAAGAACCACTTGCGGTCTATTGTCTCCAAGGTGATGCTGATCAATTGTGGTTTTTAATCTAGAATACTAGGGATGAAGAAGAAATATAACTCATGGAATGGAGAGAATTTAAGGTTACATTCTTTGATAAATACTTCTCTCATGATCAAAAAATTAATATAAATAGTATGTTTCTTGGCTTAAAGTAAAAGGGTGAAGAGAGTGTTGTAGATTATGAAGCTACATTTACAAGGTTATCTAGGTATGCTATAGGTTATATATGTAACACAAATTGAAAGATCAAACACTTCTTTGAAGGAATTAAGCCAAGTCACAAAGGGGTTCTTGTGTCTCAAAAAATTTCTTCATATGATGAAATATTTTTATGTGCTACCAAGATAGAGAAAGAATTCTTCAAGTCCTATGGCTTCAAGGGAAACCAAGAGAATAAGAGGTATCCTGAACACCATGAAAAGGGGAATGAGTTAAAGAAGATGAAGGTAATTAAGTATTTACCTACATGTGATAACTATGGAAAGAATCGCCCTAGTAAATACTTGAAAGGATTGACAGTTTTTTATAAGTGTAGAGAAAAGGGTCTCCAAGAAAAATAATGCAAAGGAAAGAAGGAAAATGTTATTATTCAATGTTACAACTACAAGGATATGGGTCACTACCCAAATGAATTCCCCAATAATTAAGATAATATACCTCATAAGAATCTAAGGGATCAAGGTCAATTATATGTTATTGATAAAACTGAAGTGAAATGATTAATGTACTTCTGTATTTTGATCTAATAAATATGTTTTAAAAATATTTTTTTCTCATCATATGATTTATGAAATATATAAGGATTGTACTAAATTACTTTTTCCATAAATATTTGAGATCATATGTTGAATAGTACCAATAAATTTTATTTGTTAGAAAGTTAAAATTTTCTGAAAACACGTGATTGAGGGAAATACAACCCTTAATATGTTCTTGATGTTGAGATAATGGTGAAGAAATGCTAGATTTGGATAATTGTAGACTACTTTGGAACTGATTAATGGATTTTCAAAAAGTGGTATATGATATTATTGATGGGTTTTAAAACACTTTTGGATTAATGGAATATATCCAATAACCTATGTCTTAATTTAGGAATAATTAAGAAATCATGTTTTCAATGAGGTTTTATAGTGATTTTAGTTATTACCATATTTCAAGAGGATAAATGATGAAGTTATTCACATATTTGGAATGTGAAAATTTAGAGCCAATTAATGTTGATTAAATTCTAATGATAAGTTAATTTTTGAAATTCAGTGACTCTCCTTCATAACTGATTGGATCATAATTGGTTGGAAAAGTTAACCATTTATAAAATGGTTTAAGATAATCATTGGATAATATTTTAAAGGTTAATGTATTACTTCACCATATGATGCATCATGTGCCAAAAGATGAAGTATAAATAATTCGAGGTGTAATAAAAGAAAAATATTATGTTTATATATATGTATATTTACTTATATTCTTATAGAGTGAAATAATTCCTTAACTATAGAAAAAATGGTTTTGAAACAAAAACGTTGCCCTATTATCATCATTTTTTATGATATAAATTACCTTTATTCAAACCTTTGGTTTATGGTTTTGTGGTCAACAACTTTCATCTGAACATTCTCTCTATCACTCTCTATCAAAACTTGATTTTTGGAATTTTTTTCCATATCTATTTTTCCATTTCCCACTAATGTTCTCCTACTAGGGAACCTAGTTACGTGACAGTTGTAGTTTCCTTTATATCATATCAAGAATATGTGATATTAACCCATTTTAAGATGTTGTTCTTTAAAAAATTGTTTATTTTAAATCCATATATTACTGAGGTCTAGTTTAAATTATGAGGATGCAATTTAATTATGGTGGGAAGAATGTAACACCCCAAAATTCTAATGCACAACTTTGTATTCAATAGCATGCACGACATGTATCACCAAATGCATAAGGGAATATAATATCCTAAGACTCTAATATATATTTAATATTTTAAATATATTCAATACATGATATAGATTTTAATTAACACAACACTGAGTTAGTTTGTGTTGCACGTAAGAGAAACCTTCCTTGATAGCTTGTGTTACACGCAAGACCGAGTCTCACCAAATAACTATGTATTATTAAAACATTATTATTTAATATAATATTATATATCCTAGACATTATGTTAGAATTTATGAATATTATTAACTAACTTATGAAAATATATGGTTTATATAAATATAAAATGAATTCATAGGTTACCAACTAATGAGAAATGAAAATAAGAACCAATTGGATTTGAAAAGAAATATTATTATTTTTATGCTTTCAAAGGATTTTTGTCTTAATAAAAATAATTAATTACAATTGATTAATCATTTTAATGAAATATATATGTTACATATTTAATCAAATATTTTTTATATTCATCCTTTAGGTTTGATATGCATAAGATAAGAACAAACCCTATTTTACACATTAAAAACCTATATTTTTATAAAGTCAATTTGATCACCTTCTAATGGAGAACCCATTTTAAATATAAATTTTAAAAATTTAATTGATTTAATATGTCAAAATAAAATTTATCTTTTAAATATAAACATAAAAATTATTTTAGGGTGAATTTTTGATATTTTTATGAAACATTTCATTTTTTAATGAATATAAAAAAATACTGAATTTTAGTTCAAAACTATGTTTTCATATAATTTATTAATAAGGTTGAATTATGTTTTATATTGGTTTTAAATTCTATTTAGATAATATTTTTACCAATTAATTCAATATAGGTCATTTGGATCAATTTCACTTTGAAAATGACTATAAAAACATAATAATCTTTTGGATGTTTTTACTTTAAAAACTCGCATTGTCGTCCCACCAGTAGGATGAATTTTAAATTAATTTCTGCCACTTATATGATAGGAATTTGGAAAATTGGATTTCATATTTTGAATAAGAATAATTTATAATTTATAATAATACGAACTTTTTTTACCAAAAATAGTAGTGAAAGTAATTAAAATTAATTACAATTATTAAGGTAAAATTAAACTTAATAAAGAACTAAACCTTTAATTTAAAAGCTCAAATGACCTAGACACTTTTCCAAAATAAATTTTATGTCCATATATATGTCATAAACCATAAATTAAATAGTTTTCTTGGGTTTTTTATAACATTTTTTAGGTATTAGCATGTGTAAACCTAGATTGTTTCCAAAAAATCCAAGTGAGTCCTTTTATTTCCCTATAAAAGGCCACCACCTATCACCATTCCTCACACATCTCAAACAAATTATGTTCAGAAAATATATGAACAAAAATCTTCCCAACATCCCTCTCCACTACCTTGAATCCTACCTTTGTGCATTAATACTTCCAAGGAATCCTTTTGGTACAAACCAAAAAAAGTTACCCAATTAAGAGGTAATGTCTTCTCTCAAACTCTCTAGTTTCATTTCCATTCTCCACCCCATCAAATCTCTCTATAAAATTCTTATATAAAAACACCAGTATAATAAATATACTATGATGTTGTTATGTAAAGTTTTCTACCTACACTTATACACACCCCCATCCACAGGGTAACGAACATACTATTTCTATGTATGGCGAACTACTACCTCACGAAACGATGATTGTTCATTTTTTCTTTACCACCTATCATGGTGGCCATTATGATGGAAAATAAATTTATATATTTTATATGTGATATTTATAATTTATTTATGATTTTTTATTTTTTAATTAGAACATACATTTATGTTTTCCATCCTGTGTAAATACAATAATTTCGTTTGAGGAATTGTGGACTACCGACCCCTCAAAGCGATATGACTCGTTCATATCATACATAGAATGTATAAAGTATGGTTTTAAAAAACCTATGTAAAATATATAACATATATATGATTATTTAATTATAATATACATATGTATCATTTATTTTTAGTTCTTTTAATACAATAATGAAATGAGAGTAATGTTCTTGTGTAGGTACGGCCTACGGTCTCCATGAATGTTGCACTTCATTTCTAATATTCAAATGTAATGGACTGCTATAAATAAATAAATATATATATATATACTGATTATATATGATTATTAATCCATGGTTTACATACTGGATATTATTAAACCATGATCTAATTAATGACAACAACAAATAACAAGTTAAAACTTGTTGGAGCAAACTAGGCAATTAACACCTGAAATAGTGAAATTAATGAAAGAGTATTCACAAACGGGTAATAAAATATTATAAGGAATTAATATATGATATTATAAACATGATTATGTTTTTTTATAATTTATTAACACATTTTAAACCACTATAAAGGAGGATAAAAACCACACAACCAAAAGAAGGTTAAGGTAAGGTAATTTTATCTCAATTTACATTTCATTGAGACTTATTTATTATTATGCACGAATTTACTTTGATTCGGTGTATACAATTAATTTTTCATGTTACATCATGAATACCATTATTATCATGTTATTATAATTTTTATTTAGTTTCATACCTTTCTAAAGACTATAATTCAAATATTTCAAAGTGGTATGGGACACTTTGGAATGGTTAAAGATCATTCTCCTCAAGATTGTTCTTAATGATTATATTTGAAATATCACTTCCTTTTGTAGCTTCTCTTTAAATAATAAATATATTGTAATAAGTTTAAATTATAAATTTAATTGAATATCCATATTCTCATACAATAGATATTATTATTTCTTGTACCGAATACCATTTTACATACGGTGTCTACTTCAACAATTATTTGATTATTTTGGGGAAATATTGATAATTAAAAATTATTTATTAAATACAGATATTTGATAAGGAATATTGTTTATTTTTATTATTCAATATGAGTAATTATTTGTACTATAAATGACGGGTGGGTCCCAGACATTATATATCTCATCGATGCATCGACAGGTTCTCATGATACAAATAAGTTGGCCAAATTAAATGGTTTTTTATCCACATTTTTAGACCATCTTGTGAAAGGTATTGATGGTACAGGTTTTCATGTTACTTAGACATGATTTACATTAAGAAATAATTTCCCTAATTTAGTTTCAGCTACTATTCATCCATAAGATTTTTCTTCGACATATCTATGGATACATTTCATTCCATTTCATTGATTAAATGGCATGTGTTTTAGTTTATTACCTTTCCATATTGATTTTTACTTATCTAGTTATTTGAATGTAATTTTTTATCATTTATTTAAATTTAAATGTTAATTTATTCTCATTTATTCATTATTACTTCCGCTTTACTTACCATTACTGAGAATTTGAGCTCACCCTTATTATGTTTCATTTCTCCAGGTTATGAAGAAGAAATATTTGAATAAGCATTTAAGGATGCAGTTTATTTCATTTTATAATCTGTCATGTTTGTAATTTATATTTCCCAATGTATTATTGGTATTTTTTATTTAATTATCCTTTCCAATACTTCTAAGCTAATCGGTTCTTTAGGATTTGATTCCTTGTAATCATTTCAATGTAATAAAATAATGCATTGAATCTGGGATTCTAGGATCGGGGTGTTATATGTCTAACATAATTTATTTTTTGTTTAGGTTTGTAAGGATACCTATTTATTGGTTAATATGATTCCAAATGATTCTGATGATTTTATTCTATATTTGTGGTATATTTTTCTACCTAACTAATCTTTCCTTTGGAATGCCTAGGGTTATTAAATTTACCTTTGGTTTTGTTGAAAAATTATTCTTGTGATGATTTATAAGGGCTTATTTATGATTTATATGTGTTTATAGTCATGTGGTAGATTAAAGGGAGATTTTAAATGTTAGTAATTACAAATTAGTTTTATTCTAAAATGGGGTTTGATAAGAAGTTTTAGAGAATATTTTTCCTTATGGATGATATTTCAATGATTGTGAAGTATGGTCATTAAATATTTAGGTGATTGGATATTAGATTCATATGGGAGAAATCGGGTTTGTGTTGGTAAACTATATAGGTGATACCCTATTATAGATTTTTTACCATATAGAGATTATGGCCTAGTTAGACTGAGTGTGCAACACCCCGATATTTTATGGGATAAATTCTTTTTATTTTCTTTGATGTCTTGTGTTGTACGCAACACAAATATTAGCTTGGACTATACGTAACACCATATTATCATTTTGTATACGCAACAATATTCTTGACTTTCAGTACATGCAACAGTGACCTTCCTTGATAGCTTGTGTTGTACACCATACCGAGTTTCACTAAACAACGATATATTTTTTAAAATATTATTATGGGATATAAACTATCTGTTATGAATAGTATTAACACCATTTTGAATTTTATATAAAAATAAAATTCATCTTATTTATTTTCTAGACATGATATAAGAACAAGTTCATTTCTTCAAATAAAATAAGTATTTTTCAAAAAAAAATGCAGTTTTTCCACCTTTTGATGGCGCACCCATTTTAAATCTAATTTTTAACACTTTTATATATTCTATTTAAAAAAATAAACTTCTTATTTAGAATAGGGACATCAAAATTTACTTTTTTTAAATTATTGGTATTTTTCAGATAAAATTAATATTTCAATGAATAGTGAAAATACTACATTTTAATTCAAAACTGTCTTTTCATATAATTTATTTATATAGTTAGATTATATTTTTAATTGGGTTTAAATTGTAATTTGATTAATTTATTATAATTTAATCTAATTTTGGTCATTGTAAGTGATTTCCCATTGAAATTGAAAATAAAAACATGTCAATTTTTTTATAGTTATTACTTCTTAAAAACATACTTTTTAGTTTTGACAACAAGAATTAATTTTAAATTAATTACTAAAACTTATGTGTTTTTAATTTTTAAAAATGGATTCCATATTTTTAATTATAAGTTACAAATTTTTTTAATAGGTTCCTTTTATTTTTGTACATTATGAATATTAACTTCAGTAATTATTTTTATTTACCATGGTTAAAGGGTAAATCTGGTAAATAAGGGTAAAAAATAATAATTTAATAATATAAAACTACCCAAAAATGTGTCCTGATCCTATTGTATTAGATATCTCTGACCATTGGCATCATTGGGTCGATTTTGGGACCACATGGATTCACTTGGATATGAAAATGACATTTTATAAGAATTAATTAAAAGTAAAGAGAATTATAACATAAACATGTATATTTTACTAAAACAATTTTTATATGGGGTTATATAAGTGATATCTTCAACTATAAATATTAATTATAAATATGAAATTATTTACTACATCATGGTATTTTATTTATAATTTTTATACGTTAAATAAATAAATTTAATTATGACATAATGATGATGCAGTGATTGATTCATTAATAATGGATTCAAATAAATGATATTATAAATATTAAAATAAATTTAATTTGATTATTTTGATTCCATAAAAAACTTTTATGGATTCTATTGACATATTATCTTTGATTTAATGTCTTTTTTTCAAAATAATCAGGTTTTTATGAATTTTTAAAAAATTCAAGTATGAATAATGTCCCAAATTAACATAATTCATAACTTAAAACATAAAATAGTTTATCAAATGATATTAAATTACTAAAAATATAATATTTGTCCAAATGGTTAATAAAATTCCAAATATTTCATAAATAAAAAAAATTCGTCCTTTTGACATGATATGTTAATTACATTAACCCATAATGTGTAAATAATATGATATCACTATAAGATTAAAAAGGGTAAAATAAGGGTTAAACCAAAATGATAAGGATAACAAAATATTCAAAAAATGTCTAGAAAATATTGGATGATGGGTATTAGAACCAAAATCATCTTATCTTTGAATTAAATTATTTTTAGACCATTTTTAATTGGAATTGAATTTAAAATAAATTAATATTTTAATACTTTCCTAAAGTGCCCCTCCTCCCTCTTAAAAAAGGCCACCACCTCAACCCACATAACTCACAAATATAAAGACACTTTTATCATCCAAATTCTACCCAAATAAGCTCCTAACATCCCTCACTTACTTCTATAATCTTTACATTGGGCATAAGGAAATTAAAAAAATCCTTTTGGCTCAAATCGAAAGAAGTTACCCAATTTAGAGGTAACGTCTTCTCTCAAGTTCTTTTCTTTTACTTTCATTATCTACTCACTATGCTCTTATTATTCTTTGATTACATAAAAAAAACAAGTATCCTCAATATACTTATATGTTTTTATTACAATTATTTGAACTACACTTACACAAACCTTCATCTAATGGATACGACCATACTGTTTCTATGTACGGCGAATTATTGTCTCACGAAACGATGATTGTTCAATTTTCTCATACAACCTATCATGGTGTCCATTATGATGAAAATTTATTTATATATGATATATATTATATTTATATTGTCTCTATTTTTCTATATTTTTATTTAAAATATACCTTTATGCTTTCCATAATGTGTAAATATGATAATTTCATTTGAGGAAGTGTGGACTACCGCCCCCTCAAAGTGATATGACTCATTCATGCCATACATAAAACATATAAAGGATGAAATTAATGAACTTATTTATATATTATACTTTAATTATAATATACCTATGTATCATTTAGTTTTCATTCCTTTAATATGGAAAAGAAATGAAAGTAGTGTTCATGCATACGTACGGCCTACCATCTCCATGAACGGTGTATTCCATTTAATTTATCTATCTATTATATATAATTATATACTTAATATATATTATATATAAATCATGTTTAAAATTATGGAATTAATTAAATCATGATATAAGTAATAACAACAAGAATAAAAAGTCAAAAAAATATGATAAATAAAACAATTATTACCCAAAATGTTGCTTTAACATGTAATTGATCAATGAATGGGTAATATAAAGTCATAAGTGGATCATATATGATTTAATAAATATTATTATGGTTTTTTTAAAATATAATAATATTTTTAAATCTACTATACTAGAATTTTTGACACATACAAAGGATATCGGACCTAAGGTAAGGGATAATTTTTCAATCTCATTTTTTTTTTAGATTGTTTATACGTAAGTATTTACTAGGGTATATTTATCATCCAAGTCCATGTTTCCTAAATATATAATATTATTTTTATTCTTATACTATTTTTTAAATTAAATTTTACCCATTGGTGATTTTTTATTAAACGGTATGGAAGGAATATTTCTTCGTTTACCATATGTGTTACTTTTTGACTTCTCTAGTAAAATTACGAGAGAAATGTTTTTTTAACTTATACGGCATGAATGGATTTTTATGATTTCAAAATTAATTATTTCAATGAATATTCATTTACAATATTTCAAGTTTATTTTCAATTAAATTCTTTTCTTTTAAAATTTCATGACATTTAGAGAAAAGAAAATGTTTTTGAAGAAGAAAGGATATTTTCCTCAAGAATTAAGTTCAAGTATTTTATCAAAATTATTTTCCATCTAAGATGACATATTGTTATGTTTCTATCCCTATTATTACTTTGATTTGATTTTTTTTATGATGGAATTATTTTTATGAAGTCCATTTGTCTTATATGGATTATGTTATGATGAAATGATGTTTAAGAAGCCCATTTTATTTCATGAGTTATACTATGATGAATGATTTATGTTTTTGTGGAACATGTAAGAATGATTTAATTATGATATGGGTGGGACTTATATGTCCCTCAAATTTATTGGGTAAATATTTATATCTCATGAGATATACATGACTAGAACGGAAAGTAAATATGGCTCAGTAATACAAGGTTGGAACGATAAGTAAATTTGGTTCAGTAATACATGGATGGAATGACAATTAAACCTGGTTCAGTAATGGAATTTATCCACTATGATGGTCTTGGAATCAATTCCTTGGATACTATGGAAATCATATTATGTGATTATTAGTTTTCCACAATTACATGTTTTATGCCAATGCTATTCTATCATGGTTAGTGTTCCTTCATGATCTATGCCTTACATACTGCCAATATTTATTTAATGACTCAAGATTTTGATGTTTAAACTTTATGTTCATGTTTTTACGTTCAAATTTTTATGGTTTGTTTTATTTTCTCTAGTTTTACCCTTACTGAGCATTTTATCTCACCCTTTTTATTTTTTTTCCTAGGATATAAAGAAAGGTTTCAGGTAGGAAAACAAAAGGGGAAGATCTTTATGGGAGATGTTGAATATCTTTCACCAAGTTAGAAGATTATGTTCCAAGTTTCCAAAGACACTAAACTAATATATTATTTGGTAATATATTTTTGTAATGTATTAATTATTTCTCAAAAGAAATTTAATGTCCATGTATGTCAATCTTGGGTCGTTAGAGTTGGTATCAGAGTGAAGGTTTAGTTAACCTTTGGAAACTAGGATGTGAAAACTTTAATGAGATACCTATAGATATTTCTAAGGTATGTCTAGGAATGTACCTAAGGTTAAGTATAATTTTATCTTATAGTCCTATAATTATGGTAATGATCATGAATAACCTATGATTAAACCTAATATGTTAGAGATTGAAAGTACCCCCCCCCTTGATTATGATGGTTTCCTAGTATGATTTTTTCCTCTCACACTATTCATTTTGGGTTTTAGACAATGGGTAAAACCCAAAGGAACCACATTAATGGTGGATGTGATAAGAAATTCAATGATTGTCCTCTTAAATAACCAAATGTTATTGGATCTAAAATAAATAGTCTTGTTTCTAGGACCACAAATCCTGCTAGGCTCTTAAATAACCAAATGTGGTAACAAAATTCTCTTGAATATTTCTTAAGGCAACATCCACCTTATTTTAGTGGAACAACCAATCCACTAGTTGCAGAGAAATGGATTTGTACCATTGAAAATATATTTTTCATTCTCCGTTGTTCAAAACATGAAAAGGTTAAGTTGGGCACTTATTGCTTGGAAGGTAAAGCAAATATATGGTGGAACTTTATCAAGAATACAAGGCAACAAGATAAAATTGACTCCATGGATTGGGATGAGTTCAAGAACTTATTTTTTAGTATGTACCTTCCTCATATTATTATTACAAAAAATTGAGATTGTAGTTTATCATCTATCTTATCGCTGTAATAAGAAAAGAAGGATATAATTCAAAGGAAACTATAAAAATTATGGATAAAATATTATTTATGATTAAAGTGTAGAAGGACACATAGAGGTAATTATCTTAAGGGGACTGATAAATGTTTTAAGTGTAGAAAAGAAGATCATCGAGCATTTTACTGCCAAAGTAATGGGAATAAACACAAATCTCCAAAGAGTGAACCTCCCACAAATCAGTGTTATAAGTGAAATGAAATGTGGCGTTATGCTAACCAATGCCCTAATCAAAGGGTTATGGATGATTGTCGATATCAACAACCTATTAAGTCCAAATACAAAGGAAAATCACTTGCGATCACTATTTCCAATATTGAGTATCCTAATGAAGTGGTGGAATGATTAAGTGTTTATGTAATGGGATTCCAAAATAATGTTTTTGAATCTCTTTTATTGTATTATGGAATATTGGAATATCTATGTATTGAGTATATGGTACCGGTAACCATAAAAAGTGATTAAAATGTTTTTTGTAAAGCATATGATATGCACATAATGAGGGGATAATGAGATAATGAGATGTTTTATAATATTAATGACCTCATGACTGATATAAGGACAAAGTGATATCATGGTTTGAGTATATAGAATTTTTGGTATTTTTGGTGTTTGAAAAGAGTTAATTTTGACAGAATGCATGTTTTCACTAAGGTGTTATGGTAATTCATGTTATTATCATGTTTCAAGAGAATACATGATTAAGGTATTCACATGTTTGGAATGTGACAACCAAGAACTGCCAAATGAGATATGGGAGACAAATGTTAAATCGATTTAGTTCACCTCCTTCTAAAGTTTAATAATTTCATTTTTTGGAAGGATTGTAATATTATCCATTTATGGATAGTATAATTTATATTCTGATTGGAGTTTGTTATATTAATGTATTATCTCACTATAGGTGGACTTATACATATTTGATAACATGTTCTAACCTTTTTTTTGAGACAAATGGAATGACCTATCATTCTATCGCATGATCTTATAACACTTCAAGAATGAAAAAATCAACTTAATTTCTTTAAATAAGAGATTAAGTGGGAATAGTTTAAGGAAAAACCAATGGTGAGATTGTGCTAAAATCAAGTAAGTATTTCTTCTCATGAAAAAATTCATCAACTTTAGGAAAAATATCTTGAAACCAAAAATGTTATCCTAGTACCTTCTTATCGAATGAATCATATGGTCCTTTAAATCATCGTAAATTTTTGGATTTATGATAGTTAAATTTCTACAAACATTATTCTCTATTACTATCCATCAGAACTTTATGGTTCTATTTCTCTTCCATATCCATGTTTTCACTTCTCACCTATGTTCTTCTATGTGGAAACCTAGTGACGAGTTACTTTGGGTAACCGTTATGTTTCTAACCTTTGTTTTTAAAATGAAGTTTTAGTATTCCTTTTTATGATGTGGTTTTCCATGAAATAAACTTTCATGTAGTAAACCGTTTATAAACCCGACGAATTTCAAGGGTGAAATTCATTTTAAGGGGGGTAGAATGTAACACCCTGAGATTTTATGGTATAGATTATTTTTATTTTATTTGATGTCTTGTGTTGTACGCTACACCAATATTAGATTGCACTATACAAAACACCATATTAGCTTCCAGTATACACAACATTATTCTTGGCTTGCGTTACATGCAAGAGCTACCTTCCTCGATAGATTGCGTTGTACGTTATACTGAATTTCACTAAACAATGATATATTGTTAAAATATTATTATGGGATATAAACTAGCTGTTATGAATAGTATTAACCACATTTTTAATTTTATATAACATTAACATTCATCTTAGGTATTTTCTAAACATGATATAAGAACAAGTTCATTTTTTTGGATAAAATAAGTATTTTTAAAAAAATGCAGTTTTGTCTCTTTTTGATGGCGCACCCATTTTAAATCTAGTTTTTAAAACTTTCATATGTTATATTTTACAAAATAAACTTATTATTTGTAATAGAGACATAAAAAATTATTTTTGTTAAATTTTTGGTATTTTTCTAATAAAATTAATATTTTAATGAATAGTGAAAAATACTGTATTTTAATTCAAAACTTCCTTTTCATCTAATTTATTTATATAGTTAGATTATATTTTTAATTAGTTTTAATGTTTAATTGGATTAAGTCTATATAATTTAATCTAATTTTGATCATTGGAAGTAATTTCCCATTGAAATTGGATACAAACACGTGTCAATCTTTTGATAGTTATTACTTCTTAAAAACCCACTTTTTGGTTTTGAAAATGACAATTAATTTTAAATTAATTACTAAAACTTATGTTTTTTGAATTTGAAAAAATGGATTACATATTTGGAATCATAAGTTCCAAATTGGGAGAATATATACCTTTTATTTTTTGACATTATGAATAGTAATTTCAGTAATTATTTTTATTTACCATGGTTAAAGGGTAAATCTAGTGAATAAGGGTAAAATAATAATAATTTAATAATATAAAACTACCCAAAAACGTGTCCTAATCCTATTGGATGAAATATCTCCGACCATTGGAATAATTGGGTAGATTTTGGGACCCCATGGATCCACTTGGATATGAAAATGACATTTTATAAGAATTAATTTAAAGTAAAAAAGAAATATAACATAAACATGTATCTTTTACTAAAACAATTTTTATATGGGGTTATATAAGTGATCGCTTCAACTATAAATATTAATTAGAAATATAATATGATTAAATACATCATGGTATTTTATTTATAATTTTTAGGCATTAAATAAATAAATTTAATTATGACACAATGATGATGCAATGATTGATTCATTAATAATGGATTCAAATAAATGATATTATAAATATTAAAATAAATATAATTTGATTATTTTGATGACATACACGAATTTTATGGATTATATTGGAATATTATCTTTGAGTTAATTCCTTTGGTTTGAAAGAATTGGGTTTTTATGAATTTTTTAAAAAGTCAAGTATAAATAGTGTCCAAAATTGACATAATTCATAACTTAAAACATAAAATAGTTTATTAAATGGTATTAAATTAATAAAAATATAAGATTCATCCAAATAGTTAATAAAAATAAAAATATGTCATAAATGAATTTTTTTGGGTCGTTTGACATGAAATGGTAACTACATTAACTCATAGTGTGTAAATAACATGATATCACTATAAGATTAAAAAGGTTAAAATAAGGGTTAAACCAAAAAGATAAGGATAAAAAAATGTTACAAACTTGTCTAAAAATTATTGTATGATTACTATTCAAACCAAAATAATCTTATATTTGAATTAAATTACTTTTGGACCATTTTTAATCGAAATTGAATTTATAATAAATTAATATTTTAATACTTTCTTAAAGTGCCCCTCTCCCTATAATAATCAGACACCACCTCTACCCACGTAACTCACACCTCTAAAGCCCCTTGTATCATCCAAATTCTACACAAATAAGCTCCCAACATCCATTCCTTCCTTATAGAAGCCTTACCTTGGGAATAAGGCAATTGAAGAAATCCTTTTGGCTCAAATCAAAAGAAGTTACCCGATTTAGAGGTAATGTCTACTCCCAAGTTCTTTTCTTTTATTTTCCTTCTTCACTCCCTATGATATTTTTATTCTTTTATTAAATAAAAAACCAGTATACTCAATATACTTTGATTTTTTTATGATAAGTATTCAAACTACAATTACACACACCTCTATCTAATGGATACAAACATACTGTTTCTGTGTACGGTGAACTACTGCCTCACGAAAGGATGATTGTTCAATTTTCTCGTACCACCTCTCATAGTGGCCATTATGATGGAACTGTATTTATATATGATATATATTATATTTATATTGTATCTATGATTCTGTATTTTTATTTACATCATACCTTTATTCTTTCTATAATGTGTAAATATGATAATTTCATTTGAGGAAGTATGGACACCCGCCCCCTCAAAGTGATATGACTTGTTCATGCCATACATGGAAAGTATAAAGGATGGAATTAATGAAATTATGTAACATATATAACATATAAATTATAATTTAATTATAATATACTTATGTATAATTTATTTTTTATTTCTTTAATATGGAAAAGAAATGAAAGTAGTGTTCATGTGTACATACAGCCTACCGTCTCCATGAATAGTATATTCTATTTCATTTATCTATCTATTTTATATAATTACATACTAAATATATATGATATCTAAATCATTTTTTAAATTCTTGAAGTAATTAAATCACTATATAATTAATAATATCAAGAATAAAAAGTCTAAAAAAGGATAAATAAAATGATTATTACCCAAAATGTTGCTTTAACATGGAATTGATAAATAAATGGGTAATATAAAGTCATAAGTGAATCATATATGATGTGATAAATATTATTATGGTTATTTTACAAGTTAATAATATTTTTAAATCCACTATATAGGAATTTTGTACACATACAAAGGATATCGGACCTAAGGTAAGGGATAATTTTGAAATCTCATTATTTTCTGAGATTGTTTATACGTAAGTATTTAATGGGGTATATTTATCATCCACGTCCATGTTTACTAAATATATAATATTATTTCTATTATTATACAATTTTTTAAAGTCAATTTTACTCATTAGTGAATTTTTATTAAATGGTATGGAAAGAATCTTTCTTTCGTTTACCATACGGGTTACTTTTTTACTTCTCTGATAAAAGTATAAGGGGAATGTTTTTTTAACTTATATGGAATGACCGTATTTTTAAAATTTCATAATTAATTATCTCCATGAAGCATCCTTTAAAATATTTAAACTTTATTTTCAATTAAATTCTTTTCTTTTAAAATTCCACGGCATTTTGAGAAAATAAAATTTTTTGGAATAAGAAAGGATATTTTCTTCGGGAATTAAGTTCAAGTGTTTTATCAAAATTATATTCCATATAATATGACATAGGGTTATGTTTATATACCTATTATGACTTTTATTTGATTGTTTTTATGATGGAATTATTTTTATGAAGTTCATTAATCTTATATGGATTATGTTATGATGAAATGATGTTTAAGAATATCATTTTATTTCATTGGTTATGCTATGATGAATGATTTATGTTTTTGTGGAACATGTAATAATTATTTAATTATGTGATAGGTGGGACCTATATCTCCCAACAATGCATTGGGTAAATATTTACATCTCATGAGATAGACATGACTAGAATGACACGTAAATCTGGTTTAGTAATACAAGGATGGAACTACAAGTAAATCAGGTTCAGTAATACATGGCTGGAATGAAAAGTAAAATCGGTTCAGTAATGGACTTTTTCCACTATTATGGTCTTGGCAGTAATGCGTTGGATACTATGGAAATCTTATTATGCATTTATTAGTTTTCCATAATTACATGTTTTGTGCTAATGTTATTCTATCATGGTTTGTGTTCCTTTATGCTCTATGTCTTACATACTGTCAATATTTATTTCATGACTCAATATTTTGATGTTTAAACTTTATGTTCATGTTTTTATGTAAAAATATTTATGGTTTGTTTTATGTTCTCTAGTTTTACCCTTACTGATAATTTTATCTCACCCTTTTTATGTTTTTTTAGGATATAAATAAACATTTTAGGTAGGAAAACAAAACTAGAATATCTTTATGGGAGATATTGAAGATCTTTCACCAAGTTAGAAGATTATATTCCGAGTTTCCAAAGACACTAAACTAATACGGTCTTTGGGAATATATTTGTGTAATGAATTAAGTATTCCTCAAAAGAAATGTAATTTCCATGTATGTCAAGCTTGGGTCGTTAGAGAGTGAGATAACATGATGGATTTTGAGCTTGATGAGACCTTGATCCTAAAATTGTTAGTTTTATATATATCGGATAGTGTTCCTTGAGTGACTCCTAGTTACCATAATCCTACATGTTAGAGCCCCATGTCATGCATGTTTTATTTGGATGATATGTGTTATTATTTTTCACTTGCTTCCTCAATGATTTACACATTTTTATATATATTGTGTCATGTTTCCCTCTGTTGTGATTTATGGTTGTCTTGTTCATTCTATATTTGGTACATAGATTGTTTTATAAAAAAGGATTTATGAAATATTTTATTTAAAATGATGTTTTAAAACTATAAAAAATGGTTTCCATTGAGAAAAATATTATGTTGATTCATGGTGGAATCCTAGTGGGATTTTCCTCACACCCTGCATATGCCACTAGGTGTATACAGACTTGGTTTTTCATGATATGGGTATAAGAAAAGGAACTGAATAATGTGGAATTATTCCTTGATATGCATCATACTTTCATATTATGGGATTGGTGGTTACTACAGATCACATGGAGGTGGTTCTTGTGAAGTTTTTTAGGGATCTTATGATGTTGTTCTTGGGTTATGGTTATGTGTCAGCCTCAAAATTCTGGTCTTTATTTTGGGACCAATTTATTTATATTATTTTAGTTCATAATTTTAATTTTGAGCTTATAATGTGATATTAAATGTGATTGGTCATTGTTCTAATTCTTATTACTTTATTTGGTTATTGGTATTATTTTAAAAAAATTTATCTTGCACATGTATTTCCAACATGTGGATTATTCATGCCATATTTTTGAGTAAAATCCATGATGTGGTTATTTGGATTCTGAGGGTTAATCATTCATTCTTGGTTATATTTTATTCCCTAACACTATTTTCCAATCTAGGGTGATTGGGCATGCACCTCATACCTTATAGAGAGTTGCCTAGGGTGATGGGTCAGGTAGAACCGGGGTGGTTTGTTATATTGAGAATCTTTTCAATATGGGTTCTTTTTTATAAAACAGTGGTGTTTATTGGTGTTTGGCCCTAGTGTTTTGGGATTAGTGGTGACCTCCGACTAGAAACGATAGGGCCTAAATGGGCGCTCTTCCTTGATGATGGATGATTCCTCAATCAATGATCTTGTATATAATTAAGGTGTGCAGGGATCGAGGATCTCATTTCCTAAGGTTGATTTATTGGTTGATCCCTTAGAGAAACCCTTCGACACCCTTTGGCATTCGGGATACCTATATTGGCCCATTATGTGATCCTATTTTTCCAGGTTTTTGGTATTTTCATTGTATTTTTTGCATTTTATAGAGATATAGTCTTTTCCCCATTATACAGATTCCCAATTAACCCTATAAAGTGTTTTTTATGAAAATAAAAAAAAATGGATTTGGGAAAATACGCTCTATGATTTTGGTTTTATTGCATCAAAATGAAAATTAAAAATTAATTTTAGTATAATGTGCATGTACTTAAGAAAACAAATGTTTAAATAAAATTTGGGTTCTTGCACAAAATTCCCACAAACTAACCATCAAGTCACGGGTAAGCAGGTCTTGGTTCTATGATCAAAAGACATTATTTTAAGTGGATATCATTGGAATATCATGTTCATCACACAAATAGGAATTTGGGTCATCTTCTAGTGGGTCAATTTTATGAATAAATCATTAGAGTATGTAAATATTCCTACAAATATTAAGTTTCATAATCATATCACCATGGTGTGAAGTGAAACCATGTTGAATTTTTAAGGAAATTTTATAGAGCATGAAGGTATTAATGATAATTTAACACCTCCTCATAAACATCCACATTAAATAAATACAATATATATAAAAATTCATTTAAATAAGAAATTAAATTTAATAAAATTTTGTGATGGTTTAAAGAGAGTATATAAAAGGAGTAACATGTCTACTTCAGAAGGTCCTAATATTAAAGGTTCTTTTCATCCTTATTCTCCTATACATCATCTCAATTAATTTAATCACCTTTATCTCTATTTAGGAATGGTAGTTATCACAATAAAATTTGAAATTCAAGATAAAATGAATTTTGATAAATAGAAATTAAGAAAGAAGGACAGCCATGAAATGAATCTGTTCAACGAGTCAAAATATGAATGGAAATTTTGATTACTATGAAAAAAAATGAATACTATGATAATGTTCTTGTGAAATATTTTCAATGTCTCACTAAATGTTACTTGGTTTAAAAAATAATTTCTATTTTAAAAAAGATAAATTTTAACATGACATATCCTGATGTGATATGCCTCACTTCTGAAAAAAGAATACCTGAGAGTTTTATTTATATTTTGAGAGAAAGCATCAACTTGGAAGGTTTTGGTGAAGAGTCCAAGGGAAATTTTGAGCAGATCAGATCTAGGCGTACATTTCATAACCATAATTCACTATAAATTGAGGATATTTGAACATTCAATAACCTTGATCCATTAATGATCACACACACACAATACCTTATTCCATTACAGCTCGTATACATATATAAATGAATATCACAAATATATTCCATTAAAACCCATGCATATATTGACTATAACTTCATCAATTATATCATGCGTAAGTTTAAACATAATTAAAATTTATTACAACCTATATTTATAGTATCATAAGATCACAAACAAACAAGGAAACAAACAATCAATCATACAAACAAACAAACAAACAATATTACAAACAAATAAACAATCATGAATAATAATTATCAATGAAACATCACAAGATATGATAAAGAAACAAAACCATTATAACATATAATAAAATAAACACATAAATTCATAATCCAATAATCAGTCATAAAAGAAAAGAAATATAGAGGCAACATTCATCACCACATTATGTTAATGATCAGAATTTAATTATTTATCCCTATATCATTCATTACAAAATTTTTATCACATCCCATTATTAAGATAATATTTGTATTCAACTCATTATCATAATATTATAAATCTCAATTCATTCAATTAACACATTATGAATCATATAATCCTTACACCAAGGCATGAAATTGTGAAATTTCTATTTGAGATTAAAAAATGTGAAAACATAATCATAGAAAACTAGGAGTAAATACAATAAATGATGACATAATCAAAGCAACAATAGTAATTTATACTATATATCACTACCAAATAATATTTATAATTACTCTATTAAATTATTAACTTACCCATAATTTTTTTAGGATAAAAAATAATTGTCCCTTTGATGCAGTGATAATTATAAGATAAAATTAAAGTAATAAAATGAGGAAATAAAAATGAACGTAATATGTAATGTGTAAAATCCCCCAAAATTAAAGGGGTAAAAAACCATGAGCAAATAGAATCATATCTCTAGGTTAAAATGTGTGTAAAGACTCTCTCTCTCTCTCAATTATAATGATAAAACACTCAAAATATTCTCTCTTTAATAAATGGAGAAAATCCTCACAAAATACTACACTCAAAGTAAAAACAAAGTGATGATTTATTTCTTGAGAAGCCAATAATGAAAACTGTTGGGGGAGATCCCCTTTTATAGGTTTCCCTTACCCTCCTTTGGCCTCCCCACCTTTGAAAAAAATAAATATCTTTTACCAAATTAAATGGGGGGAAATAAATTTAGGGAGCCACCCACTTTCAAAAAAATTAAATGGGGTGGCCATTTTTTTCTCCCCAAAAGTCTCCCACCATATTTCCCACTTGAAGATTTGAATGAGAACCAATAAAATATGCACATATTCTTTCTATCTACCAAACATGTTTCTCATGTCTCTACAAGGATTCTTGAGGATCTACACCATCAAAACTTATCAGAGCTAATCACCTTCATCGGGAAATCTACCAAAATTTCTTTAGTGTGAATTTTATGCATATTTTCATTTATTTACTCCACCGCATCTAGAATAAAATGATATTGTATTCTAATTTTATTTTTCCTAGAATGAAAAGATGGATTCCTTGAATTGTGAAAGTCACTCTAACTATCAAAAAATAATGAAATATTCTCAAGTAAGTGCCTGAGCTCCTCTAATAACCTTTCCATCGATACTACCTTTTTCAAGCCTTTGTAGATACCATATACTCATCCCCAGTCATGAATAAGGCCAGAATAGATAGTAATTTTTAAATCCATCTCACATATCCTCCTATAATAGTTAACACATAATCAGTAGTGTATTTTCTCTAGTCAGAATCACCTATAAAATATGAATCAACATAGCCTCTAATAGTAATATATGATCCTTTATAACATAATGCAGAATTTGAAGTCTCCTTGATTCATATTAGGATCCTCTTTTTTGTGTTCTAATGCTCTCATCCTAGATTATCCATATATCTAAAATTTCACCCACAATATGTGTAATGTCGAGTCTAGTAAAAACCATAGTGAACATCAGACTCCCCACTACTGATTCATACTACACCTGAGGCATTTTTATCCTCTATGTGTCACTACTAGGATTCATCATAAATGATAAATTGAAATTAATGGGAATAGGGGTAGAGATTGACTTACCATCTATCATGTTGAAGAATTTCAATAATTTCCTTAAGTAATTATTCTATGATAGCTAAATCTTCCTATTATTTCTATCTCAGAAGATCTACATCCCAGGAATCTTGTCTGCTCATAACAAGTCCTTCATATCAAACTCACTAGCCAAATGTGCCTTTTTCTCTTGGATTTTATCATTCATGGGGCCTACAACCAATATTCCATTCACATACAATAGAAAAATGATACAATCATTACCATATTGACCCTTAAAATATACACAATGATCTTAATGAAGTCTATCATATCCAAGGCTCATTATATAGATATAACATATCTTGTACCAACACATTGGCATCTATTTAAGATCATACATAGATTTGTACAACCTAAAAACCAAGTTCTCTTTACCTTCTTTTTCAAAACCTTATAGTTAGAGTATATAGATTTCTTCATTAAGATAACCATGGAGGAAAGTTTTTCTCAAATCTAGATACTCTATATATAGACTCTATATAGAACACATCTCTAGAACTGCCTGAAAATTCATCAGTATAATAAGAGGAGAAAATATTTCATTCAAATCAATACCTTACTTTTGAGTGTATCCTTTGACCACCAATCTTGTATAATATCTTTCTACTTGGTCCTTTTCATCCCACTTGATCTTGAAAACCCATTTGTTCCCAATGGCCTTCCTTTCATGAGGTAATGGAAAAGATCCCAAGTCTTTTTATTGTATAGGGATTCATGTTTATCCTGTATCACCACCATCCATGAGGATATGTCTGGACTCTAGGTCACCTCTAAAAAATAATATGGATCTTCATCCTCTGTCAATAATAAATATGAAACATTACTCTCATTGACATAATCTGAGTGCCATGTCGATGTTATTTTCTCATCATTTGACTATCATGGTTTAGCATCATCTATTATTTGATCATCATGCTCTGGTAATGCCTCAAAGAAAACTGGTTCTTCACTTGTTTCATCCTCTATCAATCTCTAATTTATCCTTTCCTTCTGAAAAAAATGAAATCCCTACAAATGATAAGTTTGTGGGTAGTGGGATCCCACAAATGATACCCCTTAGCTCCATCACAATATCCCAAGAAGATATATTCCTTGGATCTAAAGTTCAACTGTGATCATTCATGTTCATTAAATAGTGCATATACAAGACTTCAAAAAATAATCAACTGAGAATAGTCAATGGGTTTACCAGTCCACATATTAATTGATGTATTCATATCAATTTCCGTTGAAGGATATCGATTGATCACAAGAGTTATTCACTTCCTCTACCCAGAATGTCTTGGAAATTGTTACAGTCTTCGTCATCTCCCATATTCTGTTTAATAGGGTTCTATTTATTTGATCTATCACTCCATTCTATTGAGGAGCGTATGTCATCATGAAATATCTTTTTATGAATTCATATTGAAAAAAAGAATAAAACTTCTCACTTTTATATTCTCCACCATTTTCAATTTTCAAACACTTGATCTTATTTCTAGATTAAATATCCTTCTGCACTTTTAATTTTATGAATACTTCACATACATCTTATTTCTACATGATGGGAAACACCCAAAATCTTCTATAATAGTAATAAATGAAAGATAAAAAGTACTTTTATCCTCCCAAGTATACAATAGATGTTTGGAAAATTTGAAATACATCAACTCCAGGATCTCCTTGCTCCTCATTATCGACATTCCAAACTTCAACCTATGTTGCTTACTCAAAATAAAATTCTTAAAAAATGTTAAGGGTTGATATCAAAGTGAGGTTGGTATGAAATTTTTAATATAAAGAAATTAAATTTGTAATAAATTCATGTAGAGGGTATCACTCTGTTCCCAAAGATGTAGATGGGGGATCAATCTGATATTTGATGACCAAGTTACATCCATCCAAAAAAATTAATACAGATCGATTTTTTATGGTTTTAATTTGTAGAACATATATATAAATATATGTCATTTTTACCTAAAAGAACAT
Source organism: Viscum album (assembly GCA_963277665.1). NCBI lineage: Eukaryota > Viridiplantae > Streptophyta > Magnoliopsida > Santalales > Viscaceae > Viscum > Viscum album. Next base: position 589,806,257 of record OY728147.1, read on the forward strand.
GGTTATTTCTAGAAAACTTAAACGTGGCCGGATATTAGGTGGGTGAAATAGTTTTTTTTCGGTCGGGCTAGTGTATAATATTCCACAATGTTGTGGAAAAATTTAAAATGCTAAGTTATGCCTTTTATTTTTTGAAATAAACAAACAAAAAAATAAAATGGGGTTTGGTCACAGCTAGGTCAACTAAAAAAATAAAAGGCATTAAAAATATATGGGGTGGGTAACGGTCCATGTTCACGCTATAAAAAACCCTAAGTCTATGGAGGCTTCTGGTGGAATTATTTGTTTTTTAATTTAAATAGAAATTTTAATTTTAAATACAAAGAATAAGGGTCATGCCCCTCCCCCTATCGGTAGTTCCACCTCCTCCCCAATGTGTCTTCTATTCCCAGTCACCACTATTTCATGGTTGACCGCCACCTGAATGCACACTACCCCCTTTGCAGCATCACCGCAATGGATCATGCACAGTATCGCCTCGAATCCCTGACCATCCTCCTCCCACGTATCTTCTTGGTGCTTTTGAATTCCCTCGCCACCACATGAATCTGCTACCGTTGAAACCCCTCTACTGCTCGGTCTTTCCCCCCAACTCGACCTCCTACTGCACTGATGAACCACTAGATATATCTAGACACCCCTCGCCAAGCCAAGTATCGAAGTCACTCCTGTCAGCTTTTCTAGAAGGTCTTAGGTGCGAGAAGACCTATTGGTCCAATCCAGAATGGGTGGGGCCACTTTTGGCCCAATCCAAAATGAGTTTGGGTGGGTCCTGCCCAATCCTAAATGGTCCTGGGTGTATCCATCCTAGCCCAAAAAACCATAAAAAAATATTTCGAGTCACATGGGGCCGAGGAACACAAATAAAAATAATTAATTTAAAAGAAATATTTTCAAATTAAGTTAAATTTTTTGATATATTTAAATTAATTAATGAGTCCAAATGACATAAATTTTTGAATTAAAAATAGAATTAATTATTTAAATTAATTAAAATACCCCTCAAAAATAATTTATTTCAAGTTTAGTATTATTTATGTGTTTAATTTATTTATGAAAGTTGATGTGTATAAACTGATCATGAGTCTTAGACCAACCAATACATGTCTGGTATTTTATTATTTATTTAATTAATTATTACAATTCATGGTTTGTTATAATTATTTTAATAAATGACGATATGTGCATCATCTTTTACAACATTATATGTATAAGGGAATGCATTCCTAGATAAAAATTATTATCTATATTCCACATTCTTGTGACCCCCTCACCTATGTGGAAGTATTATTGTATAATTATAGGTATGATGAGTGATGTAGTTCATGTCGAGTTTTGGTGATATACTAGGCAGAAGGCTGAAGCATTGGATGGGTAAGTTTTTCAAATCAAGTTGCATACATAATGACTTAAGGAGTTACCCCTAGGGTCTAAGTTAATCCATTATTCACTTAATGAATCAAACATTAGTATTGGTTCATGATCACATTGTTTAATTTTATTTATTCATGGTTTACTATTTTATGTATATGTAGTCTTTGCATGTGATCATATAAAATAATTAGAAATCATGCATAGATAAAATAATCATGTCACAAGATGAATGTTTTTTTATTTACTGCATAGTCAGTTGTTAGTAAAATCACATAGTATGTTCATATCATATAGAAAATAATTTCATTCATTGATAAATAATAAAAAATCTCCAAGAAATGTTAATCATCAAAGCCTTTCGTCATTTGAATTTGAAAAAAATATGGTGTATGATGTACTCATCTACCGTAGTTGAGGGTGCCTCCTACTATTGAGAAGTTCTTCTAATAGAAATGGGTTGAATTAACTATATATGATAAAAAATTAGTATTCATATCTTTATTTTTGCATCTTTAGATGAAAATAATTGAGTAAATCAAGTTTATGATTTTTTGAAGTTAGGAATTCACTCAATATATCAAGGATTTGTGAATTAATGTGGTTGTTAGTCAAATTTCTACCTTGAAACTCTCTGAGTAGTGGTGTAGCCATATCTTGGACTATGAGGAGAGGTTTCAGAGATACTTTCCACTAGAATAATCGAGTGACTCGGTATTTCAAATCTAGTAGTGAGGGATACTATGGTTCAATAAAATAGTGGGAGAAATTTAATGATTTAATTAATTATTGATGTCTAATTGGTAATCAAGTCAAAAGTACTAATATTCTAGTATTTATTATTGAATAAAATGGAAATGAATACCATAGAAACATTTCAATTATTATTGATCAAAGGAACATGTCTTATCCAACACACATTTCCAAAAGTAGTATAGGATCTTGTACAATGTATTTTGATATAGAAAATTAAAGGTGTTGGAGTCCCCACTACCTGTTTAGCCACCTCAAGAAGTGAGGGTGTAAAATATGCTTATAGGAGACTCATTTATGATACATTTTATGTTTACATCATAATTTTATCATTAATTTCTGATGTTATTTGTGGACCCAACATCAGTACATGGATGATTTCACAAATTGTCTCATCTTTGAGAATTTTTTGAGGAGAATGTGATATAAGATATAAATATGATGATTTTTACACTTGATAAGTGTCAATTGAAAGATGGATCATGATCTTTCAATACATCCATTTATAATATATTTATCACCCACTTTATTCAGTTTCTTTTAAGATCAATAAATTAAAATTATGGAGAAAATGATTCATTACCTTTTAGTAAGGTTCTCTAAGAAAATAACAACTTAAAGAAAGATTAATCTTTAGTTCTTATGGTGAGAAAGTTGTAAGAAAGGAGAAAAAGACAATGGAATGTGTGATCCCAAAGTAACCTTCTCAATGTTCTTAAAATAAAAAAAGTTTGATCAATATACATGAGTTTATATGCTTCATATGTCATGAAATAAGTCTATGAAAGTTTAAATGAAATGAACTGAAATGAAGAGGAACATAGTCACCTCTTCTTCAGTTATATTCATCATTTCATGTGATGTTTCTATTATACTTCTAAGGTATTAAATACAATATGCCTATTAGATATGTGTGTTTTAATACAATAACCAAGTAAGAATAAAAAAAAATTACAAGAAGTAAGTTGAATTCTCCAAGAAGCTGAGAAATGGTGATTCCTAAGTTAGTGGTGAGAAATACAATATTTATAATTGACAGGATAAAAAGGTTCTAGTTGAATTTTTGTAAAGTATTTCCAAAACATTAATCCCATGTTTCCATTGGACACAAGGAGACATTATTACAGTTTCTGAATGAATTTTTTTTGTGGTATTTAAAACTCATCCAATAGTTCAGTAATTCTTTAATCATTGGAAATACCATATGAATATAAAAATTTAAGACTCAATTATACCCATTTGTGGAAATATAAGTCTTTGTCTAGTAAAACTAAGTGGTTATCAGGGATGTACCCAGTATGGTTTTAGACTCTTTAGAGTAAAATATATTAGGTATTTTTGACACACTTACTTAGTTTTGGACAAAGAAACATTTAGTTATAAAGATAGGCCCCAAGGCATTCAAAATTAGTTTATCTAGAGAGTGTGGCCTATTATAAGGTTAATATAGTGGTAAATACACTTTACAAAGATTCCTTTAAGTGTTTTAGGGAATATAAAAGTGAAGTTTGGTTTATGCATGGTTATAATATATGAGTTTCTTTGTGCCCATGTACTAAAGAATATCTTGACCAAGCATTCATTGATCATTATAATTTAGTGTGTAGTAATTCCTAAATTCTAATTTCCTTATTCACATCAGATTTATGATATTATTAAAGAGGATTGATGTTGAGTCTTACATGTTAACATTGATCAATAAAATTTATCATGAATTAATTCCTAAACACACAGTTCCTTATACACATCATATTCATGATGAAAGTAAAAGGAGTGTCAATGTTGAGACTAATATACATTGTAGATACTTCTATCATTTTTCATGGAAGGCTTCGTAAATAGCGGTATTATCCCATTTTCATAAGCCAGAAATAATGAAAAATGGATATCATATGAGTTATAATGTGATATAAATCCATCATTTCATAACAAAATAAGTTTATAGGTAAAGATTTTATTATGGATATAAAAAAAATTTCATCAATAAAAACACAATGTGCATCTAAAGTAAATGTCATAATGGTTTATAAGGATATTACATAAAACCCTAAGATAGAAAAGTAATAGTAAAGTGATTGACTATATTTATATAAAAGGGTTCACACCTCTATTTGTGATAGTGGGAGAAAGATTGACTTGGATTTAGTCAATGTCTTAGATTCTCATATAGTTGACATAGGAACAAGTTCCACACGAGGATGTGGAAAAGGATTGGTCCAGAGACACATGATGCATATGAAGGAAAAAACCATGGTAATGGTTTTGTATTATGTCACGACCCAACTCAATGGGACCTAGGAAAAAACTCCTCAATATCACCTCTAATAGGCTAAGGTATATTGACTAGCACTGAGTAGACATATCACACATATGGGAGACATTTTCCTAAAGTACCTGTACGCATGAACCCACAAACACTTCCATGAAATAGTGAAAAGATATAAAAAACTAGAAATGAAAATGCATGAATACATATATCCCAAACCAGAGTACAATAGAAGTATTAAAAGTGTAAAAAGGAAAAAAATCGCACTAAAATCTATAAAATCATCCAACCTGCTCAGAAGGAGGGGATTGCGGATAGATGAAACTACTGAAAATCTCCTCGACCTAGCGCTGGTAAACACCATGTCCAGTCTATCACAAGAATATTTTTCTTCCTCGGGTCCTTTGGGGGCTCTGTTGAAAATAATGTAGTCTTTAAAAGACACAACACATAAAGGAAAATCACGTATAGGGGTGAGTATAACAATACTCAGTAGGAACCTGAAAAAACAAAAAGAAAAGGGATAAACTAAAAGGTATCTGTCCGCTCAACCCAGCCAGAGGGAACCCAATCAAGAAAGAAACTTCAAATTGAACCATCCTCAACTAATTACTAGTAATCTCAGTCCATAAGATGTGTCAACCTAGACACATGGAAACTCCATAAGTAATCCCAGAATCACCCAGATATACTATTCTCAAACTCCCAGTCTCATGAGATTCTAACCTCATAGCTAGTGACACGATTCTACATGAGGGATTGAAGGTAACACAAAACTAGTAGAACACATTCCATGAGATCATACATCCCAGATGCAACCCATCTAAGAGATACACTCATTTGGTAACAACTCACTAGATCCTTCTCTAGTTCCCAGCAAAATAGGTTCTATCATCACTAACTTTCACTCTGTATAAATCTATAAGAACCCAAGTGGAAGTACCCACACCTCTCTACTTCCCAATCATCAAGGGAGTACCAGCTATAATCTAATTTGAGAAACCTTTATTGCTCATGTATAGACTGTCTTTCACCTTAATCTATCTATGGAGCCCAAAATCCTAACCAGGTATCACACAAAACTAGTGGAGGGGTCCGCTCCTTGTAATTATACTCAACATCCGAGAGAGATTTAACTCCAAGGGAGGACCCGCTCCCCACTACTACTCGGAGATGGGGATACTACTCTGTATATGAGGACCCACACCCTAGTATGATAGGAGAGTACTTCTCTATGGCTAGAGGAACCACACCCAGGTATGACTGGGGATTACTACTCTACCAGATCGATCACTATGGGGGACCCACACCCTAGTACGATAAGGGAGTAGTGACCCCGGGTTAAAGGACCCACTCCCTAATACGACAGGGGAGTACCAACTCTACTAGAACAACTCATATAGTGTAACATCACCCTAGAACAATAGGGGAGTTCCAACTACAAGGATAGAGGACCCTCACCCTAGCACAGTAGAGGACTACCCACTCTACCTATACATCACATATAGAGGACTCACGACTAGAATCGAAAGGGGAGTAACAACTCCATGAATAGAGGACCCACACCCTGGTCTAATAGAGGAGTAACTACTCTATATATCCAATGAGTATGGAGGGACCACACTCTAACTAGAATGGGAGCATTGTCTCCAAATAAACAAATGATACAAGGAACCCACACCCTGGTCCGACAAGGGAGTACCTACCCCAGAAGAACTACCCCATAGGTATAGAACTCGCACCCATGATGTAGGGATTCCTATCTCTACCAAAGTAGAGAGGTAATGGAAACTCACACCCTGATGCTATAGGGGAGTACCATTCCCATTTTCTCTCTTTGAAAACCACACCAACTTACAACATCAGTCAAGCGACACTAAAAGGATCATCGAGCTTATCATACCTCGCATCACAATACTACCACATGTAGGGGACCCATGCTCTAATACAACATGGGAGGACTGCTCTACCAGCCTAAAGAGTCAAGGGTACCCACATCCTAAGGCTAAAGGGAAGGGTACAGACCATGATGCCAACCCAGTGATCCACCTCGATCACTACCCAAGGTTAAGCACTGCTTCCACGATGTCATGCTTGAACCATGACACACTGTATCTCATAGGATAAAATAGAGGCCATCATCACATTTTATGTGGAAAACTAATTGGGATAAGATACTCACAAGCCTGAATCTGAGTTCCAGTGAAGGAGATATGCAAGGCATAAGATCTCAAGAAGATCCCCAAAAAGTACACCGTGTGTAATGGAGGCCACACAACATGTGGACTCACCTGTGCACCTATTCATGTCTCCCATTCACGTGGAATGGATTGTACATGTAGGGGTACATGGAATATACAGCCTGTACATGGCGTTTTCTGCCTCACCAAAGCCCTGGCCATGCTCTTCCTCCACACGGCCCAACCAGTCATATCCATCACATGACATGCATCCCATACTACATGGCATGATAAGGATAAATGGAATTTTGGCCATGTATTTTTTATATGCTTGTATCTAGCACCATGTATCCATGTACATTGGACATGTATTTCTATATGGACATGTATGATCACATGACTTCCCAGGACTTGTCCTATGGCCACATGATATGGGGTCACTACACGACCTGTAACCCTAGTACATGGTGTGTAGTCTCCAAAAGTATCATCCCAAAACTTAAAACACACACAGCATGTAACACTGGTTTACACACTGTATAGATAGAAATTTTAATGTGAATTTTTTTCTAAGTCTCCTGATTCACCCCGGTTTTCCCCAAAACCAATAGATCAACCTAGGAGGGATCTCTAACATTTGTAAAATGGCTCTACAACCTTAAAAATCATAAAAAAGGGTATCAGTACCAAAACTCAAAACCACCTATCTCGAGGGAGAAACATTGAATCTTTGGGTGTAGAAAGATGCTCAAATCATGTTTCTCCTTGATCTCATGATGATCAGTGCCAAGAACAAAGATTAGAAACGATTCTTCTCTTTGATTCGGCTCGGTTTTCATATGTCACCAAATGGGGAGAAGAGAGGGCTTATCGTATTATGTTGTACACTATAAATTGATAGGGGGGAGGGATTTTGGTTGAATTATTAATTAAATGTTCATCTAACTAATAATTATTCCATTCAACACCCCACCAACTCATCCTCGCTCGCGCACCCAGCCCGGACAACTTAATATTGAACCTAAGATAAACATTTCATTCTAAAATCAACTGAAATCTAAGATTTCTGATATGAGATACCACTAAATATTTATTCATATTTCAAGAGAAACATCTCACATGTGACAAAATATATTTAATATTTTTAAAATCCCCACCACAAGGATCTCTAGGCCCCAAAATCACGTACCGAATCAGCACCTGGCTTTGGAAATATTCATCAAAATATTCCAAAGTATTATAGGTCAAAACATAAGTCACTAAATTCTATTCACCTTAAGTATTATCATCCCCAAAAAGAAAAATCCTAGGCATAAGGGAAAGAAAATGATCTCTCAACTAGAACTCTCATGCCAGTGATCTCACCAAAGGTTCTCGTGCTGCTTACAAGCATACTATCAGGGGAACCACCCTAGCCAAACCGCACTCATATCTAGATTCAAACAGGTCAACATCATGAAACAAAGTGAATCATGTATCCTAAACTATGATAGGTGGAAAATCACCAAGCCCCACAGTCTATCTACAGTCATAGGGTCTATAGGTACACCAACTCACTAAACTAATACGGATGTTGATGTAACCCCACAGTTAACATCTCCCCTAGATGAACTTTATAATGACCTTATCAATTTTCATACATTCAAGTTTTATTCCAACCATGCGATGTTACCAATGAAAAAGATAGGGATGCCCAAGTGTAAACACTGGGTCTTACCAGACCCTTCATCTGCGAACCTCCATCTGTAACACAACTCACCGAAACAGAAACACTGCCACACCCACTAGTGGCATCCCAACTGAGTATGGATGGTAGGAAACCAATCCACACTACAAAAATATCTTAGGTTATAAATACGCCTCTATGAAACTATTTCAAGACAAGGTTATCCCTCCACCAAGGTAGCCAAGCAAAAAATGTCAAGCAGAAAAGCTCCACTGTAAAGGCCAGGACCTGCTCCAAAACTCCAGTAAACAACCTCTCCTCAAACACACAAGTATAAGGAACTCATTCACCACACCTCAACACTATCCACTTTGGGTGGCATAGATTTTCCCGTATGGTATTGATCGAATCACAAAAAATGCATTGTGGTGGGGAAAGCATCCCTCTTCCATGTGGGTTCAAAGCTATGTTAAACCATGCCATGTCCTCCTTGAGAATCTCATGTACAAGGATGATTCCAAGTGCATGAGGGTACTAAATAAAAATAAATTTCTACCTAAAATCTCACACTGGGTCTTACTGAGCTCACTTTCATAACCACCAACACGTTACCCAGCCTTGAACACATAGGTCTGAGGGACTCATCCACCACACCTCGATGCTATCCACTTTGGGCGGCACTAAATCTCCCTTATAGTTTCTCTTGCATATCAAAAATGTTTCTCGGTGGGGGAAAGGACCCTCTTACTTGTGCATTTGAAGCTAAGTCAAATAACACCATACCAGGGTTCTACCGAAGCCTCATGTCACCCTGATTAAGCCTCGAGAAAGAAGCATAAAGAAAGGAGTACCTCACACAGTGTCTAACAATTACTACTATAGAAAGTGGGAAGTACACAAAGTGTACCTCTATTCATCCTCAGAGATTCTAGGTCAAAGGCCTATATGGCCTACAATTTTCCCCATCCACATCCTTTAGCTCCCTGGGCCTGGTGTAGACCTCTTAGGGGTGGTGGTGGAAACACCACAAACTGCATGACACCTCTTGATGTTCTCCCAGTTCCTCCACCACACCTTCCATCTTGTAGAACTCCATGATCCAAACATTGCCTCTGCCAAGGCGGCCTTTTGACCGGTTCCCTCTCAGCACCATGGTGGATCAGATAATCTCTAGCAAAATTTCCCCAGCCATATTGAGCATAACACTGCCTCTCCTATAGTTCACTTGATCCCAGGTGTGTCTCCTACGTTATACGCCCACATACCTGAGAATGGGCATGAGTATGCTTCCTACACCATGATCCTGTCATCTAATGTCTACCATCTATTGCATATGCCTCAGCCTCATGACCAACATTGTGGGTTACATCTGCCTATCCCTCCACCATGAATCTCTTTACTTCCAGATCTCTCTCTAATACCCCCACATAAGAAGGAAGGAATAGGGAGACCACACCTACTCGGAAATATTTTCAGAGGCCTTTCTCAATGTTCTGATCTCTAAATAATAGGTCTCAAACCATATCCAGGGAGTAATAGGATAGATCTATGAACCTTTTTGAGTACTCTTCCATAGTTATGTTACCCTTCCAAATCTACAGAAGCTCTTAGATACACACTGATCTCATTGTGGTTGGGTAAAACTATTCCCAACGGAGTCACTTGAACTCTACCCAAGAGAGAATAACATATTCATGGTATTGTGTCACTAAACTCCACCAACGCCTGGCCGAACCCTGAAAATGGATCACCTCTAGGAACACCATATGATTGGTAGGTGACCACATCAGGTGGAAAACATGTGTGACTACCTCTATCTAGTCATCAGCTGCCTGGGGGGCTTGATCACCCTGATAATTTAGAGGTCACTTCCTCTATAACTCATGCATCTCACTCATCCTGCATGCATCCTTAGCATGAACTGCTGACACAACCAGCTACTCAACGGGTGGTGGATCAACTGGAGGGCCACTCAGAGGTACATCTCAGAACTAGTTCCCTACACCAAAGACTCACCATGGGGTGTATTTTCATCACAATACCACCATGTAACCTTGTCTAGTTTTCATCGTAGTGGCATCCTGAAATAGAATTCAAGACGTGCCATAATCAAAGAGTATATCTGGGGATATGACTCAATAAGGACAAGGAAAAACCAAAACTTAGTACTATAATATGCATGTACCATTATTTTCCTATGACTAGTGTCCTATTGTAGTGAGAAAAAAAATAAGGTTATCATATTCCTAGTGAATGGAAACATTGGTCTCCACATCAACACTATAAATTATGGCCTGAGATCCAAACTCGTAACATCCTAATGTTTTCGCTATGCAGCCCAAACCAAGATCATGACACTGAAATCCCAAATTGGAACCTGCTCTGATACCACTCTATCACGACCCAACCCAACAGGGCCTAGGCTGTAACTCCCCATTCCTGCCTCCAATAGGCTAGGGGTTTGTGACTAGTGTCTAGTAGCGATATCACATATATGGGAGGTATTTTTCTAAAGTACATGTATGCATACACCCAAAAACACCTCTATGCAACAATACATAGATATAAAAATATGGAAACTAAAATGAATTCATACATCTATCCCAAACTAGAGTACAACATAAGAACTAAAAGTGTAAAAAGGGAAAAACAAACTTCCACCAAAAACTGTAAAAGCATCCAACCTGCTCAAACGGAGGGTATTGCTGATAGATGTAACTGTCAGAAAGCTCCTTAGACCAGCTATGATAAACACCTCGATCGGTCTAGAAAACTAAGCTCTACCTAACTCGGGTCCTCCAAGGAATCCATTGAAAGGCTTATGGTATGCACAAGATACAACAGGTGTGGGGAAATTCTGTGTAGGGGTGAGTATAACAATACTCAGTAAGCGCCCCAAAAACCCAAAAAAAGGAAAAAACTAAACCCACCTAGAGGGAAACCAATTGAGAGAGAAACTCTATCTAGAACCATCCTTGGCTAATGAATATTCAGATAAATACACAAGGGGTGTCAACCCAAACACGTAGCAACACTGCAAGGACTTCCGGAATCACCCAAATATACTTGTCTCAGACTCCAAGTCTCATGAGGTTCCGACCTCATAGTCATAGATAAGATTCTACTTGAGGGCTCGAAGGTAACATAAAAACATGAGAACACACTCCATGAGCTTATCCATTCCAAATGGCACCCATATGATAGATACACTCCATCGAGAATAACTCACTAAGTACATCTCTAGTGCCTAGCACCATATGTCCTTCCATCACTAACGTACACTCTGTGCGAAGCAGTAATAACCCAAGTGTAGGGACCCTCACATCGCCACTACCTAGCAGTCGAGGGACTACTAGGTCCTAAATAACTCATGAAACCTCTTTTGCTCCTGTATGGAGTGGCCCGTACCTCAATCCATCGAGGGGGAACTAACTCCTAACCAGGTATCGCACGTAACTAGTTGAGGGGCCCACTCCTCATAAATGTACTCAACGACTGAGGGATATCTAACTCCGAGGTCGGACCCACTCCCCACTACTACTTGGATATGGGGGGTTATTGCTCCATATATGAGGACCTACGCCCTGGTACAATAGGGGATTACTACTTTATAACACCCCAAACATTTTATGGTATGTTTCTATTAAATAATTTTTATTCATTAGATAGCCTGTATTGCATGAAGCACTGAGTCTCTATGAAACAACACTTGGTTATTTATAGGGTAAAGTCATAACCTAGCCATTAAACTTAAAACTTCCACATCTTTGTTTTGAATTTCAAAAAATGGACATCTACGGTTATGATCAGTAAGTTATTTAGAGTCTAATAGAACCGACTTGTTTTTTAATGAATATTAACATACCCTTATGAATAGTAATATGAATAGTAATATGACCCTTATTAATAGTAAATCATTTTATTGTTTTATTTTCTTAAGTTTATAAGGTAATTATATGTTGATTAATTTTTCAAGGTGTTAAAAAACGAGTTCTGGATTTAAAATTGTTTTTTTTAATAAATTCTGATTTTATTTAAAAATTAAATTAATAATATTTAAAAAATTATTTTCAGAAAATGGAGTTCATTTTTGAATTCTACATATCAAAAAATATTTCGGGTGAATTTTTGGGATTTTTCTGAAATTCTTGAATTTTTTATGAATAATAAAATATGATAAATTACGATAAATGTTAGATACTTGTTTTACTGCATCATGGGTGATGAAAGGCTGATTTAATCCCATATAGTTTGAACTCACATGAAATTATTACTATTTGGGGTCACATGAATCAATACTATTCATAGTCTTGAGCAAAAATATTAAAATATTGATTAAAATAATGTAAAATCTCTCCTCTCCTCCACTATAAATACTACCCTCATTTCCCTCTTCCTCCTACACCACTCAAGTTTTGATCCTTACCTAAGTTCTTCGAAATACAATTCCCAAGACTCCCCCACCCACGTTTAAGACCTTATGGTCTCATCAAAAGGCCAAAAACAAAGTCCTTAAGGAGATTCTCATGGAGGAGTACTCAAGAGGCGAACATCTCTTCCTTTTTCTTTCAACATATTTTACAAGTTCTATTCTTTAGTTGCTCTCTCCTCACCTCCCCTCATCCAAATTATATGATAATTCATGTACATTACATTAACTATAATTTTATTATGCTAATTGAATATTTCATAATCATCTCTCTTTTCCCCTCCTCTTATACTAAAAATGAAAATACCGCCCGAGATGTGTTAATTTATCACATTCAGGGACGATGAGTTTTAAATTTCTACTAATATCTTCAATACTGGTCATGATACCTTTTTAATGGTCGAACCAGATCATAATATATGTATTTTATATTTTGTAATGTTCTTTAATCCTTACACACTCAAAATATAAAGTAATAATACAAAACAAGTTCATTGTGCACAAAACTGCCAAGTTAATCCAAGCATTTATCATTAACTTTTATCTAATGGGTCATACTCCTAGTATATCACCAAAATCAATATAATATCATTTATATATATATATTTAATTTCACTAATAATATATATTAACAATTCTTTATGTTTAACCACATTTGAAACGAACTTCCATTCATGAATACAAGTAAACTGATCATGAAAACTAAGGAAGAAAATGCTTCTAAATAATAAAATTGAACCTCTTAAACCCATAAAAAGGAAATTAATTAACCTAATAAGGTTATAATAAATAAATTAAATCTATAGGAGGTTCTGTAATTATTAATTAATGAATCTAAATTTTATTATTCAGGTCATTAAGATCAATCAAAGAACACTTTCGGACATAAGGTAAGGGGTTTCTCATCTCACTTTTATTTCCGTGAGATTTACATTGTTCGCCACTTATTTCTTTGTGTGTGGTGTATGTTTACTACCATTTTATATATAATATCATGATTCTATTTTTATTCATGGTATCCAATTACTCGTTTGATGATTATTAATTATTGGTCATATGATACGATTAATTACAATGTGATAACAAACTTTGTCTCAATTTTCTTTTCATTGTGACTTACTTTGTATTGTGCACCTAATAATTATTATATGATGTACCTAATACCAAGTTGATATCAATTTTCATTTGAAATTATATTTCTATTAAATATCTATATTCTCATATCATGGATATTATTATTGTCTAATCCATATACCATTTTTCATATGGTGTTTATTTTGAATGTTGTTTTAACTATGGAAATATTGATGAATCTATATTCTCTACTCTAAATAGATATTTAAAAGGAATATTTCTATTTTATTAAATCTATGTATAAAAAATTATTTGGACATTAATTGATGGGTGGGGCCCACTATAGCCCCTCGATGCATTGACAGGTCTCGTGAGACAAATCAGTTGGTGAAAAATCCTTTGACTTTGTTTCCAAAACAGAATAAAATGGGTATCTACCCATAAACTTAAACCATTTAGATGGTATAGTGGTATCCTTTTCCAGATACATGAATTATAATTAATAATATTTCTATTTATTCATTTTCAATTATTATTTTCCATGAGGTTTTCACTATGACAAAATCTATGGATGCAATTTAATTATTAGTTTATTAATGGCATGTGTTTTTTATTTATTCATCATGCCATATTAGTCATGTCTAATTGTTTATGATTCACTTATTATGGATTCATACTTCTGCTATTTTTAACCCTTACTAATCATTTTATCTCACCCCCTTTCATTTGTTTAACTTAAATAGGTTATGAAGAGGAGACCATTTATTGAGTTCTCATGGATGCAGTTTATTAGTTTTTATTATGTATTGTATTTTGTTACCTTTACTAATGTAATATGAGTTATATGTGTGTATATAGTTTCTTCAAGACTACTAAACTTATCATTCCTTCGGGTTTTCATTCCTTGTAACCATGCCAATGTAATAATTAATGCACCAGCTCCGGGCTTCTAGGGTCAGGGTGTTATAGTTGGTATCAGAGGAAGTTTAGTAGAAAACGTGGAAAATATATTTAGATAGTGTATATTAGGTAAAAAACCCTAATATAGTCTTTGAGTATAAACATACAATAAAATCCAAGAATTTTGGTAAGGAATTCATTATGTGGATCTTTATAGAAAATACATCCTTGTCTGGATACTACATGTGGACGTGGTTCTGGCATAGATGTACTTAGGAGTGAAAACTCTGACAAGGACTTTCAGGCTTGACCTAGAGTATCCTGGTACACAAGAATGGGCCTTACTACACACTTGGTTTGACACTCCTGGGGGATATGCTTAGGATAATTCATGTTTTCTTTACAAACCATTATTAAGAAATTAAAAGTAAATATAAACAATGTTTATGATTATAAGATTAGTTGTGCACAAATTTTTAGATTGTCTTAAGTGTTTACTAGTTATAAATTATGAACTATGGCCTAATTTAGTGTATGCCATTATTTAGTGATGGAGCCTAATGGAAAAAGTGGAATCAATACCCGTGGACAATGTATGGATTTCCCCACTAATCAAGTCAACACAGTCAATGTTGGAGTAGATCAAATCATGACCATATTGGGACAAATTACTCAGTATGTGATGAATAACCATGCTACACCTATACTATATCATTTCATATATCAGAATCCTCTATATTTTAGTGGGGATACTAATCTGGTGGTAGATGAGTAGTGGATCAAGTCCCTTGAAAATATATTTCTAGCATTAAGAAGCAATAAAAATGAAAAGTTGGTACTAGAATTATATTGCCTCAAGGGTGATGTTGATCAATGGTGGTCCTTGATCTAGAATTCCATAGAGGAAGAAGAAATAGAAGATATGTAATGGAGAACTTTTAAGGAAATATTCTTCAATGAATATTTCCTTTGTGAACAATGAACTGAAATGAAGAAGAAATTACTTAGCCTAAATCAAAGGTAAGAAGAGAGTGTTACGGAGCATGAGGCTACCTTCACAAGATTAGCTAGGTATATATGCTATAGATTACATATGTGATTCAGAAGACAAAATTGATCATTTATTTTAAGGTCATATGCCATGTCTTCGAAGGGCATTGGATTCTCAAACATTTTCATCATATGATGAAATTGTATTAAGTTCCATAAAAATAGAGAAGTAATTTTCTAGATCAAATTTTTTAAAGGGAAACAAAGATAGGAAGTGGCATTCTAATAACCATGGAAAATCCGAAGCACCAATGAAGAAGAAGGGAATGAATCAATTTTCATTATTTAAGAAATGTGGAAATAATCATCTTGGGAAATTCTTGAAAGGCATGAGAGTTTTCTATAAGTGTGTAGAAAAGGGTCATTGATCTATTGAATTAAAGGGGAAGAGACAAGTCAATGATGTTTGATTATAAAATTTTAGAGAGATGGGACACTTTGAAAATGATTGTCCTAAGTTCCAAGGAAACTTTCCTCAGAAAAGGACATGAGAGAAAGGGAAATCTTATGCAATTACATCTGTGGAAGTTGAAGTTCCTAATGATGTGGTGGTACGTACTTTAATTGTTTCCTCAAACATAGCCAATTCTTTATTTTATTCGGAATCATTAAATTCATTTATATCTTCCCAGTTTTCTAAGAAAATTAGACATGTCCAATTTGATTTAATAAAGGAGTTTTCAGTCAAAACTCCTAAGGGGTGTATCATTACAATAAAGATGTGTCGATTAGCCCCCCTCATGGAAAATAAACATTCTTTGGTTGGTAACCTTATCATCATACCAATGATTGAATTTGATATAATTCTTGGTATGAATTCGATGTCAAATTATTATGCGAATATCTATTCCAAGAAGAAGGAAGTTACAATTTTTGAGAATGGTGTAGTTTCCATTATCTTTAGAGAAGAAACCTCACCATCTGATTCTTATCTAGATCCCAGTAGATCTACTAAATATAATTCTTAGAGAGGAAGAGAACACAATATCTATGGGTGAGGAAAGAATTCTTCAAATTGAAGGTGTACTTATTGTGCAAGAATATGTTGATGTATTTCCAGAGGATTTACCTAGACATCCACCAGTGCATGAAGTTGAGTTCTCTATTGATTTAATTCCTGGTGCAAGACCTATATCAAAAACTCCCTATATAATGTAAACTGTTGAATTAGTGGAGCTAAAGAAACAACTATAGGAATTGAGTGACAAAGGATTTATTTGACCTATTGTTTCTCCATGGGGATCCCCTGTCCTCTTTTTCAAGAAGAAATATGGATCCATGATATTATACATTGATTATAGGGAAATAAATTCTTTTACAATAAAGAAAAAGTATCATCTGCCATGAATTGATGATTTATTTGATCAACTTCATGGAGCCCAATATTTTTCGAAGATTGGCCTTTAATCTGGATATCATCAGTTATGTGTGAGGAAGGAATATATTCCAAAGACAGCATTTTGAACCAGGTATGGGCATTACGAGTTTACAGTAATACCTTTTGGACTGACTAGTGCACCCTCTGTTTTCATGGATCTAATGAATAAAGTTTTCAAGGAATATATTGATGAATTTATTGTGGTATTTATTGATGATATCCTAGTATACCCGAAAATCTATAAAGACCATGATAATAACTTGATAATTATTCTAAAAACTCTTAGAAGAAATGAATTATATGGGAATTTTAGCAAGTGTGAATTTTGTCTTTAATTAGTTTCTTTTATTGGCTATATTTTCTATAAGGATGGAATCTTATTTGATCCTGTGAAGACAAAGGCAGTCCAAGAATGGCCCATGCCAATGAACATAATTGAGGTACATAGTTTTATTGGTTTTGCATGTTACTATCAGCGTTTCATTCAGAATTTTGCCCAACTGGCTAACCCGCTAACCAAGCTCACATATAAAGGGGTTAAGTTTGTATAGATGAAAGAATGTATAGAATGCTTAGAAGAATTGAAAATAAGATTGGTCGATGCTCCAATTCTGACTCTTCCATCTGGAAATGATAGATTTGTGATATACAGTGATGCATCAAAGAATAGAGAGGGTTGAGTCCTTATGCAAAATGATAAAGGTATTGCTTATGCATCAAGACACTTGAAGACTCGTGAGTAAAATTATCCAACTCATGATCTTGAGTTAGCAGCTGTAATATTTTCTCTAAAAATATGGATACATTATCTCTATGGTGAAAGATGTGAGATATATATAGATCACAAGAGTTTGAAATACATTTTTACATAGAAAGAACTCAACATGAAGCAAAGGAGATGACTCAAGTTACTCAAATATTATGATTTTTCAATACACTACCACCCAGGAAAAGAAAATAAGGTGTCATATGCATTAAGCAAGAAAGATCATGGACTTCTGACCCAAATGAGGATTGAGAGAGATCCTATATTCATGGATCTACTAAATATGGATATGGGAATTGTCATGGAAGGGGAAACATATTTCCTCTTTTAAATGATTTATAAACCATCTTTACTAGATAAGATAAAAAGATCTAAATTTGATGATGAGAATCTGCAAAAGAAAAATAAAGTTGTTAAGGATGGAAGATTGGCAGACTTTGTGTGTGTGGATAGAGTTCTGAAATTTGGGAAGAGGTTATGTGTTCCATCAGTACCTAAGCTAAAAAGGGAACTATTAGACGATGATCATAGCATAAATTTCTCTATACACCCTAGTATCACTAAGATTTATAGAGATCTGAAGAGATATTTTTTGTGGGATAACATGAAGTGATAAATTTCCGACTATGTGTCAAGGTGTCGAGTTTGTAAATAAGTGAAGGCTGAGAGAAAACATCCTAGAGGGTTCATGCAACATCAACCTATTATTATATGGAAGTGGGATGAAATTATGATGTATTTTATCATAGGACTATCGAGGAAACTTATAATAAATGATGCAATATGGGTAATTTTTTATCGTATAACAAAATCAACACATTTCCTTGTTATAAGGGAGGATTTTCTACTTGAGCGCCTGGAAAGACTTTATATTAATGAAGTTATAAGACTTCATGGTGCACCTCTATCGATTATGTCCAATCGAGATACCTAGTTTACATCAAAATTCTAGAAAATTCTCTAGAAGGCTTTGGATACTGATCTTCATATGAGTACTGCTTATCACCCCCAAACTGATGGACAGCATGAAAGGACTATTCAAACACTGAAATACATGTTTAGATCATGCTCTCTTGACTTTCAAGGTATGTGGGATCAATACTTTCCTTTTATGAAATTTTTATACAATAATAGTTTCCATTCCAGCATTCAAATGGCACCATATGAATCATTATATGGTAAGAGGTGTCGAACTCCAACTTTTTGGGATGAAGTTGGTGAGAGGAAACTTATAGGCCCATAACTTATCAAAGAGACAATTGCAAAAGTAAAGAAAATTCATGCTCATATTAAAGAAGCCTAAAGTAGGAAAAAGAGTTATACTGACAACTGGATAAAGGATTTAGAATTTCAAGAAGGATATCATGTCTTTCTAAAAGTATCTATGTGGAAGGGTGTTGTCTTAAGGTTTGGTAAGAAAGGGAAACCGAGCCCCAAGTACATTGGACTGTTCAAAATTCTAGAAAAAATTGGATATGTAGCTTAGCGTTTAGTAATGCCACCGAGTATCTCCAAAGTTCATAATGTGTTACATGTGTTTTTATTAAAGAAATACATGCCAGACCCAATGCATGTACTCACCTATGAAGAAATAGAGCTGGAACATGATTTTTCATATTGTGAAGAGCCTATCGAGATTCTTGACATAACGGAGCAGGCATTGAGAAATCAGACAACTCGACTAGTAAAGGTTCTTTGGAGAAACCATAAAATGGAGGAAGGAATGTGGAACCTAAGGATGTTATGAATAAGAACCACCCACATATTTTTAAATGGGTTTATACATGAAAAATTTCAAATACAAAATTTCTGAAGGAGGGAAGAATATAACACCCCAAACATTTTATGGTATGTTTCTATTAAATACTTTATATTCATTACATAGCCTATATTTCATAAAGAACTGAGTATCTTTGAAACAACACTTGGTTATTTATAGGGGAAATTCATAACCTGGCCATTAAACTTAAATTTTCCACATCTGTGTTTTGAATTTCAAAAAATGGACATCTACAGTTGTGATCAATAAGTTATTTAGAGTCTAATAGAACCAACTTTATTTTTGATGAATAGTAACATAACCTTATAAATATTAATATGAACCTTATGAATAGTAAACCATATTGTTATTATATTTTCTTAAGGTTATAAGTTAATGATATTTTGATTAATTTTTCAAGGTGTTAAAAATGACTTATAGATTTAAAATTGTTATTTTTGAATAAATTATGATTTTATTTAAAAATTAAATTAATAATATTTGGAAAATTATTTTCAAAAAATGGAGTTCATTTTTAAATTCTATACGTCAAAAATTTATTAGGGTGAATTTTTGGGATTTTTCTGAAATTCTTGAATTTTTTATGAATCGTAAAATACGATAAATTATGATAAATGCTAACTACTTGTTTTACTGCATCATAGGTGATGAAAGTATGATTTAATCCCACTTGGTTCAAACTCACATGCAGTTATTACAATTTGGGTCACATTAATCAATACTATTCATATTCTTGAGCAAAAATATTAAAATAATGATTAACATAATAAAAAATCTCTCCTCTCATCCACTATAAATGCCACTCTCATTCTCCTCTTCCTCTCACACCAATCAAGATTTGAGCCTTACCTATGTTCTACCAAATACACTTCCCAAGACCTCCTCCCACGTCCAAGAACTTTTGGTCTCACCAAAAGGCCAAAAAAAGGCCTTAAAGAGATTCTTAAGGAGAAGTACTCAAGAGGTGAACATCTCTTCCTTTTTCTTGCAACTTCTTTTACAAGTTCCATTATTTTGTTTCTCTCTCCTCGCCTCCCCTCATCCAAATTATATGATAATTACAATAACTTAAATAAATTGGAACCTTGTTATTCTAATGGAATATTTGATCATCATCTCTCTTTTCCCCTCCTCTTATACTAAAAATGAAAATATTGTCCGAGATTTGTTAATTTATCACATTCAAGGACGACGGGTTTTCAATTTATATTACTATCTTCAATACTGGTCATGAAACATTTATAATTATTGAACCAGATCATAATATATTTATTTTATCTTATTAAATGTTCTATAATCCTTACACACTCATAATGTAATGTAATAATACAAAACAAGTTCATTGTGCACAAAACCGCCAAGTTAATCCAAGCATTTATCATTAACTTTTATCTAATGGGTCATCCTCATGAAATATAACTAAAATCATTATAAGATAATTTATATATATTTAATTTCACTAATAATATATATTAACAATTCTATATTTTTAACCACATTTCAAATGAACTTCCATTCATGAATACAAGTAAATCGATCATGAAAACCAAGGAAGAAAATTCTTCCAAAACAATAAAATTGAACCTCTTAAACCCATCCAAAAGGAAATAAATGAACCTAATAATGTTATAATAAATAAATTACATGTATATGAGGTTATTTAATTATTAATTAATGAATATAAATTTTATTATTTAGGTCATTAAGATCAATCAAAGAACACTTTTGGACATAAGGTAAGGGGTTTCTCATCTCACTTTTATTTCCGTGATATTTTCATTGTTCGCCACTTATTTCTTATGTGTGGTGTATGTGTACTGAAATTTGATATAGAATATCATGATTATATTTATATTCATGGTATCCAATGAATCATTTTATGATTATTAATTATTGTTCATACAATATGATTGATTACAATGTGGTAACAGACTTTGTCTCAATTTCCTTTTCACTGTGACTTACTTTGTAGTGTGCAACTAATAATTCTTATGTGGTGTACCTAATGCCCAATTGAGATAAATTTTCATTTGAAATTATATTTCTATTAAATATGAATATTCTCGTATCATGGATGTGATTATTTTCTGAGTCATATACCATTTTACATACGGTGTTTATTTTGAATGTTGTTTTAACTGTGGAAATATTGATGAATCTGTATCCTCTACTATATAGGGATATTGAAATGGAATATTTATATTTCATTAAATCTAAGTATAAATAATGATTTTGACATGAATTTATAGGAATTTCCCACTATATTCCCTCGATGTGTCAACATATCTCATGAGACAAATCAGTTGGCGACAAACCCTTTGAGTTTGTTTCCAAAACAGATTAAAATGAGTATCTGCCTACAGACTTAAAATGTTTCGACAATATAGTGGTATCATGTTCTAGATAAATGACATCCAATTAATAATAATTATCTTTATTCATTTTTAGTTATTAGTATCCATGGGTTTTTCACTATGACAAAATCTATGGATTCAGTTTCATTCTCAGTTTATTATTGGTGTGTGTTTTTCATTTATTCATCATGATATATTAGTAATGTCTAATTGTTTATGATTCACTTATTATTGATTCATGATTCTACTATTTTTAACCATTACTGATCATTTGAGATCACATTCTTTCATTTTTTTACCTTCATCAGGTTATGAAGAGGAGACCATTTTTTGAGTTCTCATGGATGTAGTTTATTAGTTTTTGTTATGTATTGTATTTTGTTACCTTTTACAATGTAATATGAGTTAAATTTGTGTGTCTAGTTTTTTCAAGACTAATAAACTGATAGTTCATTTTGGTTTTCATTCCTTGTAACCATGCCAATGTAATAAGTAATGCACCAGCTCCGAGCATCTGGGGTCGGGGCGTTACATACTCTGTGTCTAGAGGACCTGCACCATAGTATGATAGGGGAGTATTGCTCTACCAGATTGATCACTATGGGGGACACACACCTTGGTATGATAGAGGATTACCGACCCCAGGCTATAGGACCTTCTCCTTGGTACGATAGTGGAGTACTAACTCTTCTAGAATAACATGTATGGATGAATTGCACCCTAGAATGATAGGGGAGTTCCAACTCAAAGGATATAGGACTCGCACCCTAGCATGGTAGGGTAGTACCCACTATACCTATATGTCACATATGGAAGAACTATGCTTTGAATCAACAGGGGAGTATCGACTCCATGGATAGAGGACCCACACCCTGGTCTAGTAAGGGAGTAACTACTCTATCTGACCAATGAGTATGGAGGGACCGCACCCTGACACGGAAGGGGATTGTTATCTCCAACTAAACAAATGATATGGGGAACCCATGCCCTAGTCCAATATGGGATTAACAACCCTAAAAGAACTACCCCATAGGTATAGAACCCACGTCCACGACATGAGTCCCATCATTACCAAAGTAGAGATGTAAGGGAAACTCGTGCCCTAATGCCACATGGAAGTACCAATCTCGCCGTCTCTCTTTAAAATCCATACCAACCTACATCGTCATTCAATCACCACTAAAAGGAGAATAATGATTATCATACCTCGCATTGCAATATTTCCACTGGTAGGGGACTCGCACCTAGATACAATAGGGGTGCACTGCTCTACTGGCCTAAAGAGTTTAGGGGACCCATATCCTAAGGCGAAAGGGAAGGGTACCGACCCCAATGTCATCCTAGTGATCCACCCTAATCACTACCCATTGTTAATCATCATGGACACAGAATAATTCTCTAACCACACCACACCATATCTTTTAGGTTAAAACAAATACCACCATCACATTCACAGAAAACTGCTTAGGATATGATACTCACAAGCCTGAATCTAAGTTCTAGTGAAGGAGATTTGCAAGATGAAAGATCTCAAGAAGATCCCCAAAAGGTACATGGAATGCACTAGAGGACACAAGACATATAGACTTTCCTGTGAACTTGGATGTGTCTCCCATTCACATATCTTATCTTGGTCATGTAGGGGAACACATCATTAATATCCCATGCACAACGCGTTCTTCCTCACCCGACCCATGGTCGTGTTCTTCCTCCATATGGCCCGGCTAGCCATGTCCCTCACACATCGTGCATCCCATACTATATAGCATGTTTAGGGTAAATGGACACCTGTCCATGTAGTTTTCCCATGAACATTTATGGCACCCCATGTCCATGTACTTTTTCTGTTTAGTTCTAGATGGCCATGTATGAACACACGGTTTCCCAAGCTATGTCCTCTGGCCACACGACATGGCGTCACTACATGGTGTGTAACCCTGATACATGGTGTGTAGTACCCAAAATTCATCTTACCCAAACATAAAACATGCATGGTGTGTAGAACTGGTTTACACACCATGTAGATAGAAATTATGATAGGAATTTTCTTCCGAGTCTCCTGATTCACCCTAGTTTTCCCCAAAACCAATTGATCGACCTAGGAGGGATCTCTAGAATTAGTAAAAGGGATCTACAACCTTAAAGAAAGAATAATTAAGGGAATTGGGACCAAAACTAAAAACCTTATACCTCGAGGGAGAAACGATGAAGCTTCGACTGTACAATGATGCCCAGATTGTACTACTCCTTGATCTGATGATGATCAATGCCAAGAACAGAGATCGGTAGCACTTAGTCACTTTTATCCGTCTCAGTTTCCAACTGTTTCCAAAGGAGCAGAGAATAAGGATTATCCTCTTGTGTTGTGTTCACTAACATGAGAGAGGGTAGAGATTTATGTTAAATTATTAATTAAATTTTCATTTAACTAATCATCTCGCCATTCAACGCCCTGCCAACTCACCCTCACTCGCGCACTTGGTGAGGACGACTTTATAGAACACCTAGGGTAAACATGACATTATAAAGCCAACTATAGTCTTAGATTTTAGATCTAAGACTCCAATCAGGATTTATTCATGTTTTGAGACAAACAAAATGTGTGATAAAATATATTTAATATTTTTAAAATCCCCGCTCGGAGTCTCTTTGGGCCCTGAAATCCCGTACCAAATCAGTGCCTGGCTTCAGAAATATTCTTCAAAATATTCAAAAGTCTTACAAGTCCAAACTCAAGTCACTGAATATTCACCATGTCCAGTGATACATTATTAATTGATAATAATAAATCCTATAAGTAAGTAGTAAATGGAAACAATATAAGATTGAAAAGATCAATTAAAATTTAATAATGGATTCCATGTATCAAAGTATAGTGGCTTATTATTTTGAATATTGTGGTGGGTATTCAAGTGAGACTATAAATGGGTGGTACAAGAAAGGTACCAATAAGGATCGATTGGTAATACCAAGTTTTTATGCCTAAATCCATAAGAATTTTATTTTTCATATCTACTTTATATAATCATTAAAATTGGGAATTAGATGTCAAGACCACCAATATTATAAGGAATATATATGATGCACATAGAAAGGGTTGGTTACACCATAGAATTCCAATAAAGGGTGCAAGTTACTAAAATCCATTTTTGGATTGTGGTAAGAAAAAAAGATCATAGAATATTCATTTGGAATGAATTTTTTTCATGTGTTAATAAGAGGTTAGTGGGAGAACCACTATTTTCTAAGTAAAATATATTTAATAACATATGGAAAACATCTATTGGTCTTATGGTTAGTTAAGACTATAATGAAAGTAACTCTGCAGAGATTGACTTAAAGCAACAACCTAAGTTCTAGTGAACCAAATCCATTGAGGTATATCTAATAGTTTCTTATACCTAGTAAATAGTACATAAACTAATAAGTTATTGATAAATATAGGTTGGATAAATTTAATAGAGAATTGTTACCAATATTACATGGCATAAATCTCTCCAAGAATACATGTATGGGACATGTGAGGAGATTAATATTGGGAGTAGAATTCCATATGATTATGATATTGATCATTCACGCATTTCATGTTATGTACTAAATATGATATTTCAAACACATAATTGATGGTAGGTGAATATTAGTTAAATCTATGATAACTTTGTGGGAAGTAGTCAGAACTATCCAATTATACTTGAGAGAGTACAAGAGACATGTTCCTAGTACTTGGAGAGGAAGAGATATTAGTTTAAGGGGAAACAAACTTGTTTTTATTTTATATCAATATGATCTAATATCACAGTAAATATAAGGTAATGAGTAATATAATCACATTCATGATAGTGGTATGCATATCTACAAATACTGAGTGTGTTGCGGCTTCTGATGCAGATGAAGAAGTTATGTAAAATGTGAAATGATATTTTCTAGTTCTTATAATTGTATCTAATAAGTAAATTTTTATCATAATATATATTATTATAATTATATTATTAATACTAGACAAGATTTAATGTTTTAACAGTGGAAAAAAGGAAACATACTCAGGGATATCATCTCTTAAGGAGTATTACTCAAGGAGGTGAAGTTTCAGATAACATATTAGCCATGTAGTAAAGACATGGTTGGCCCATGACTAAATACATAACTTAGAAAAAACATGATATTATCATGTGAGAGAAATGGGGATACTTATCAAGTTAGATCTAGTTCTAGTGGGAGTGTTTAATAGTGAGTTCCATAAACCCAACTTAAGCAGTACTTTTCGATTACTATATCATGTATACAGTGTGTAATGCATGATGTAATCTTACCATAATAGATTTGATATTACTAAATCAACTATTTATTAGTAATTTCCATAGATTATTTATCATATAAAAGGTTATAGTATTTCCCAAGATATAATGGGAACCTAGAGAAACTATAACATTATTTTTTTTAAAATTCTTTTAGTCTAGATACATTATTCTAATTAGACACAGATAATGTCTGAATATCAGGTGTTGGTAGATCATAATCATTGAGAATTCTTCTCATTATGTTTTTACTTGGTGATCTAAAATATATGAGATCATGAGGATTGACCCGATAATAGGAACACCACATGTTTTAGGTGTCATTAATTACTCTCATATGTGAACACATGTAATGGTCGCCTAACTTGAGATTATTATTAGTTTATACCATTTGATCATATACTTTGATATAAGGAAAACACTATGACATTGAAGTCTTAGAGATGTATCTTGCATTGGGTGCGTCATTGGTGGTGTGAAATTTATTGAATAATCAAGATAGAATTTGTTACTTCTGATGGGAAGAGATATCTCAGGCCTAGTTGATCAGGATGGTAGTGCATTCACTAAATCCATGGATATGGTAGAAGAAGGTAATTCAATCTATTTACATTAGAGAATAATAAATTAATAAAGGATAATGGCACCAAGTTTGTGTCCTTATTTATGATATATTTCAAGAAAAAGATATTATATTACATGGAATGTGTTCGTAGGAAGTTTTTCATTACTAAGACTACTCCTTAACTCTTTAGGGACCTTGATGGGTTACTATACTCAAATCCTAGTATGTGAATAGTATTAACTATTATCATGATAAGGGCCTAGAGGGTTAAACACTAAGCATATTCAAAAGTGTATCCTATTCTAATGAATATGACTATAGGAAATGGTGGGGCCCACCATAGGGTTCAGGATATGTTCGAGAATATATGATCACTAAGGAATAAATAAATTCATATTATTAAAGATTGGAATAATTATTATTGAATTTATTTATTAAATTTATTTACAAGTATTAAAGTAAATACATGGAAAAATATTATATGAATGAATATTATTTTAATAGTCAAGGTTCATTTAATATTTCATAAAATATCGAGTTGAGTTAATTGCTCATTTTTTCACATAATAAATTATTATATTATAGGTAATTGATAAAAATATAAATGATGTTAATGATTTTCACAACCCGGCCCACTAAGGCCCACCAGGTCAGTGATAAGATGATTGTGACTACCCCAAGCCTGCCTCTAATAGGCTAGGGGCTAGTGACCATCGTTGAGTAAGCATAACACTCACATGGGAGGTCAAAACCTATGGTACTTATATGAACAAACACCTCTCTAAGCACATCCAATGATGAAATGTATAATAAAACTCATTCCAAATATATGCACACATCTAAATCCCTCAATAAGAGTACGATGAATAATACTGAAAAGACAAAATGTAAAATAAAACCCCGCCAAAAACTGAAAAGAAGTCCCCCAAGCCTGCCTTTAAATGGATAGGGGCTAGTGACCAGCGTTGAGTAAGAATAAAACTCACATGGGAGGTCAAAGCCTATGGTACTTATATGAACACACACCTCTTTAAGCCCATCCAATGATGAAATGTATAATAAAACTCATTCCAAATGTATGCACACATCTAAATCCCGCAATAAGAGTAGGATGAATAATACCAAAAAGACAAAAGGTCAAATAAAACCCCGCCAAAAACTGAAAATAAGTCCAACCTACTGGTAAGAGGGAACTAAGTTCAAATTTGACTCCTAGAATGAACCACAGTCTATCCATCCCAAATCTAAGCTTTGTATGCTCTTGGTCGACTAAGAACCCCGTCGAACATCTGATCATCTTATAATCCATAAAACGTGTGGGAGGAGCCCATGTAGGGGTTGAGTATAACAATACCCAATAGAACACCATGAAATCAATAAGAATACAACATCAAGATTAGTTATATCATCACAGGATATGTCAATCATAATAGGATACATATAATAAAACATCCAGATATACTCATAGTAGACACTAAGTCACAAGGTAAGGTCACAACCGCATTACCTATCTAAGATTCTGATCAAGAGTCTATAGACACACTCACCCAAGAGAACTCACTCTATGAGTCTGATAGCATTGATATAATCCATTCACGATTTCATGCTCATTGGGTCTCACTATAAGTAAGTACATACTATAAGTTTTAATAGATCAATAAAGAGATGGCGATCACACCTAGGGCCATGGGGTATACCAACAACCTAATATGGATTAACTTGCTAAGTAGGGGATCAATGAACATGTACAATTGGTCGCACCAATTTTGATAACTCCATCTAGGGAAAAAGATTACAGAGGATTCCTCTCAGGGCCATGGGGGGTTATGTCAACTCTATCTAATACAAATCTCTTGAAGAGGATAAAAATCCTTTTTTCAGGACATAGTTCCAAAATATACCCTCATAGGGATGCATCAAGGGAACTCACCCTTAAAAAAACTATTCTGTTATTAATAGAACAAGGGCCTCATACTTCTCATGGAAAATTACACGGCATGTACTAGTAGTATATGCATGTCTTTTCAATATTGGGTCTACTCATGTGCTCCATACCATGCCTATGTACTCTAGTTAATTCATGTGTACACCTAGCTATGTTTGTCTACCACATTCCATGCTCATGTATTTAGTCGCGTCTAAGTACATGGCTCAGCCTGTGTGCTCTGGCCAGGTTGGAGTATACAGCTTAGCCCATGTACTTTGTTTGTGTTTGTGTACTTGAGGGTACACGAAAAGTATCCAAATCGAGTCACATGGCGTGTGACATGTTATACATGGTGTGTGATACTTTATTCTTTGCAGAAACCCTAGCATCACTACTAGGGTCCAACATGGTGTGTATCTCCGAATTGCATGTCGTTTGATGCAATATTTTCCAAAAATCATGGATCTCCTTCATGTGTCTCCACCAACTACTTAGGCCTCCAATCCCACCATGAATCATACCTATAAACATGGATCGGTTCCATCCAATCCTTTTCATCATCGCTCACCAAAATCTATTCATCTGATTCGATCGAGAAATTCCACCGTCGCTCATGCCATCACCATGCACCAAATTAGGGAGCGAGGGATCTTCAATATGGTCTGATATACCTCCATTCATCCTATTTTATCATCGATCATCAAACATATCCTTAATATAAAGTTTCACCTACAGTATCAATCCATTGTGTCGAAGAACGATTACGCAATGATCAAATATCAGATATTCATCGAACCACAAAACAAAGTAATTATGCATGATGAACATGTAAAGAAACAGGAGAGAAATAAATAAAACATCAAAGAAGAAAGAACCTCATCCATTTATCAAGTTGGTATTAATTTATTGTTTTTATAATGATTAACTAATAACCCAAAATAATAATCAATGATGTTAAATCCCCAAATCCCTAAAAATAAACTCATACTCGTAGAATGATTGATCTGCAAATCAATCTGTTATTTAATTTGATTTGAATTCATCATGGGATTATAAAATGGGGATAAATCCACATAAAACAATATCTAACCTTGAGTTTGGATCAATCACTGATGAATAACAATCTCATGTTGTAGTCATTGGTGAGATCCACAGACTCTGATGTTACTGGAAATCCTTCCGATATCAATTCGGTCTTCTGATCTTATGTCATTCACCAATGCCTCTCCAAGATCTCCTCTATAGGACTCCATAATTATGTAGTTAACCTTGAGAGTCACCCATAATAGGGTATTTATAGAATATTCCTAGGCTGATGCATCAAAACAAACAAATTAATTAATTAAATTTATTTTATTTTATTATTTTCACCTGTGATGACTTTTTAGTAAACGTCTGACACCAACATAAATTATATCGCACCTAGGGTGAAACCCATGTTTCTAAGTCAATAACAGTCTCATATTTATGATATGATACCCTTTTTAAGAGTTACTTCAATATTTTAGGAAAATAACCCTTGTGTGATATTAATATATTAGATATTTTTCAAATATCAATTTCGCATCCACTGAGTCCCAGAAACTCACGCAGTCTCTATGAATGGCTTCTAAAATATTACTAGATATATTTTAAATCTTTAAATGGGAAAAACCAAGGAATTTAATTCTCCCCACCTTATGTTTTTTCATCCCAAAAAGCGAAAAATACTACTTAAAAAGATGTGGGAGTTGATCTCGCATCTGGATCTCCCGCTCTCAGGTGCTCTCCTGAAGATTCTCATTCTGCCACTAGACATTCATCAAAGGAATCGCTCACCCATGGACGATCCTCTCCTACAAATCCTTAATCTACACTAGGTAATCTATAAAGGAAGATCCATCCCCGATGTCCATCTCACCCCATTTGATAACATGTGATGCGTTGTACACATATCTCCTTAGCTGCTACATGTGGAAGACGTCATGTACCATGTTTAACTGTAGCAGTATATCCAAGTGGTATTCCACCTCATTGGATCTGAAAAGTATCTATAAAGGTCTAATGAATATCAAAGATAATTTTTCACCCCGAACAAATCTCTATAATCCACATCGATGTGAGAACTTTAAGAACACATGGTCTCCCTCCTCAAACTCCAAAGGCCTCTATCATCAGTCCTCATAGGACTTTTGAAGCATCTATGTAGTCTTCATCTGCTCCTGCATGATCTGCATGTTCTCTATCATAGCTCACACCCATCTCTGGACCCATGAGTATTAACTCACCTAGATTAGTCCAATAAAGTGGTGACTTTCAGGGTCACCCATACAAGGCCTAAAAGGGTGTCATACCAATGGTGGAATGGTAGATGTTATTATATGAAAACTCCACCAAGGATACATTATCCTCCCAACTATGAAAAAAGTCTAACATGAAATCTCGTAGTATGTCCTCCATAACCCGAATGGTCTGATCAGTATGGACGTCAGTCTGTGGGTGAAAATGCACACTCAAATGCAACTGAGTCCCAAAGGACTCCTATAATCCTTTTTATAACTATGATGTGAAGTGATCATCATATTATAAAATTATCATCATGGGAAATCTATGGATCCAGACTATCTCTTTAATATAAAGGCATCCTAATATCCCTCCTGAACATTTCTCTAGAATAGCTAGGAAGTGGGCCGACTTTGTGAGACGGTCTAGAATCACCCAGATGGCATCATTTCGTCTAGTAGTATGTGGTAACCCCATCACAAAGTCCATAAATATTCCATACCACTTACACTCTAGAACCTTAAGGGTTTGTGTTAAACCCACTAAAACCCGGTGCTCATCCTTCACTTGCTAACAAGTTAGGCTTCAAGAGATAAATTTTGTTACACCCTTATTCATTTTTTTCCACCAAAACTAACGTTGGAGGTCATGGTACATATTTTCCACACCTAGATGTACTTCCAAAGGGGATGTATGAAACTCCATCATCATCTTCTCCTGTAACATCACTGGTACCATCGTCTATCATCTGAAAAGGATAACATGATCCCCACCATCATAAAATACATCAAGAGCACATCCAGTGGATATATGGGTATGTAAGGACTCAAGGTCAGTATCTCCATGCTGAAATTACCTAAAACGCTATAAAATAAGTGGGGTAACAACCATCAACTAAAGATATGAAGCACCAACCATGTCCAATAAGGACAAAAACAATGAGTCTAACTACTCCAACGCTTTGGCCAAAAACGGAGAACAAGATCTCCTACTGAGAGAATCTTCCACCACATTCTCATTCCCAGGAGTATATGCTATCTTGAAGTCATAGTACTAGATGAAATCTATCCATCTCCACTATCTCAAGTTTAGATCCTTCTTAGATAAGATATACTTGAGATTCTTACGGTCATAGTAGATGATAAACCGCTCTCCCATAATGTAGTTTCACCTCATCTTCAAGGAAAAGACTAATACTACCAAATCAAGATTGTGGGTCACATAGTTCTACTCATGATATCTCAATTTAAAAGACTCATAGGCAATCATAGCCTGCCTCCACATCAGTACACAACTAAGTCTGGTCCATAAGGAACCATAGAACACTACATACTCAACACCCTCCTCTAGAAATCTCAAGATGGAGGTGCTTTTCAACCTTTTTCACAACTAATAAAAATACTTTTGGCACCTTTCCATCCATATGAAAGGTTTCCCCTTTTGGTTCAAAGTATTCAAAGGTATCTAAATCCTATAGAAATTGGGAAAAAATCTCTCATAGTAGCCTGCCAACCTAAGGAAGCTTCATACCTCCATCATACTCTTGGTTGTATCCCAAGATAACACAGCCTTGGTCTTTGTCAAGTCCAAAGCTACACTATAAGATAAGATAACATATCCTAGAAAGTGGACCCCTAAATCTATAACTGACACTTCGGGAGATTCTTATAAATATGGTGTTATCGGAGTGTGTCTAAAACCATCATCAAGTGTCTCATGTGCTCCTCCTTAGACATAAAGTACACTAGAATATCATCAATGAAGATCATTACAAACCAGTCTAATAAAGGATTAAAGATATGATTCATGAGTTCCATGAATGCCGCTAGGGAGTTCATCACACCAAAGTGCGTCACTAAGTACTCATAGTAAACGCAGTGACATCTGAATTTCATCTTCGGTATATCCTCATCCTATACGTGTTGATAATGATAGCATGATCTATGGTCAATATTCAAGAATCATTATTCCCCTCTCAATTGATCAAATATTTCATCAATCCTTGGTATTGAATAATTTTTATTCATGATAACCAGGTTCAGACGATGATAATCCATGCATAACCTCAAAATCTTTTCTATCTTCTTGGAGAACAACACTGGGGCTACCCAGTGGGAAACATTGGGTCTTACAAATCCATTCCTTTGAAAATCCTCCAACTGTACCCCCATCTTGTGAAATTCTATGGGAGTCTTCCAATATGTTGGTGCATGTACCAGGGTCATTCCTAAGTGTAATTCAATGTAGAATTCTAACTCTCGGTGGGGAGGTAAGCCTAGAATTTCCTCAGGAAAGATGTACTCATACTAAACCAACATAGTTAGAAATTGATAAGCCATAGCATATCCTACCCCAAGATTCATTATAGACAATTGGTGAGTAATCGGTTGCACCCTCCTATGTATGAGTCCATCCTACTCTGCCTAGGTCTCATTCTCGCCTAAAAAGGAAAACCTCACCCCATCAATGTGGACACATCACATCCTTCACCTAAAATTGTCAATATGTGCATGAATGGTGTATAGTCATTCCATGAATGGTGTTTGAAAAAGTTCATGATCACTGATTCATCTCTAGTATGAGTCTCTAAGCGTAAGGGTCAAGCTAAGGGCTCAACTGGAACCTCTAGGCCCCAAAATAAGGATGTAGAAAGAAAAGAGTGCCTTAATCCTATGTTTATAAAAACTAAAGCTATGGTAGAAAATATATAGATTGTACCTATAATAATACCTAGATCCTCTAGGTCATAGGCCTCTATAGGCTTTATCTTCCCTCACCCCTGTCCACCAGCTCTCTAAGCTATGAGGGGACCACTTGGGGGTGGTGGTGTCAAATAAGTCAAAACATATTCCACCTCTCACTACTCTCCATGATCCCCTTCCACATCCACTTCCCTATGGACCTCCCTGCTCTTGTTTCTACCTCTACCAAGGAAGTCCATCCACTATCTCTCTATCAGTTGTACGATGGGTTAGACAATCCCATGAGAGATGTTTATAACCATCATAAGAGTAACACCACCTCTCCATGGGATAACTAGACTCATCATGAAAGCTCTGAACTATAGAACCCCAATCCTAATATTTCCTCCTGAAATGTATCGCATATCCCAATCCTTGTGTCTATCATCATCTACGAGCTATCAAAGTGTCATCCCCTATGTGTTTGCTGCTGGAACCCACTGCCGACGTTTTCTCGGCCTGAAATATCTCTATCACCAAGACACACTCTAGTACCCTAGTATAATCATGAATGCATAGAGGTATCACACTATATTTTATGTAACTATTTAGACCTCACTCAAATGTCCTCTCCCAAAAGAACAAATCCTGAACCATATCCATAGAGTATCATGAGAGGTTGGTAAACCTTGATGAATGCTCATCCATAGTCTTGTTGCCCTGATGTAGTTGTAAAAGCTTCTGGATACACACTTCTCATAGCATAGCTAAATATTACTCCTCACTAAAGATATGATCAAAATCTTTCTATGAAATATTTGCCTCATCGTATGATAAAACCACCATGCTCCACCAATACCCTATGGATCCATGAAGAAGGATCACCGTCAGGACCACCATCTGGTATGTGGGTGTCCTGAAGAGATGAAATATTCACATAAACACCTCGATCCAATCCATAGATACATGTGGGTCTGAATTTCCCCCAAACCCAAGGTGTCATTAACACTAAAACTTGTGAAGCATTCTCATCCTGCACACCTATTCCACTGGTACTGCAGGTACCATCTGCTACTCGATGGGTGGAGGTATGATTGCAAACCACCCAAAGGCACTAAATCTTGAAGAGGTACCTATATCGAAGTGTCATCACTAAATGGGTCTTCCTCACAATACCACTGATGAATCCTAATTGAAAATCATCATGGAGTCAACCCAAAATAGACAAGATGTACCATGGTCAATGATTATATCTGGGGAGCTGACTCAAGAAGGACAAGGAAACACAACCCATTCCTATATGATGCATGTACCAATGTTTTTCCTTCCAAAAAATGTCTATATTTACCAAGTTGAAAGGAAATTGATCAGAGTACTAGTGTACAGATACACCATCCACTACGTAAACACTAGAGTCCCTGACCTGAAAGTTTAACTCGAAACACTTAATATTATTTCCATAAAACCCAAACCAATATCATAACTATAAAAAATTCCAAACTCTGATCCTATGATAGAACACTTCTATGATACCAATCTATCATGATTTGACCCACTAAGGCCCTCCCAACTAGAGATAAGCTGAGTGTGACTACCCAAAGCCTACCTCCCATATCCCAGGGGCTGGCGACCAGAGCTGAGTAAGCATAACACTCACATAGGAGGCCTTAGCCTATGGTACCTATACACATACAAACCTCTCCAAGACCATACAATTTTAAAATTTAAAATAGAACTGATACATAATGCATGATAACATCTAAATCCCACAACTAGAGTATGATAAATAATTCTATAAAGAAAAAAGGGTCAAATACAAGCCCAAAAAAACGGTAAAAAGGTCCAACCTACTAGTAAGAGGGGACTACAACCAAATGTGACTCCTGGAACAAACAGTTGTCTTTCTAGCCCAAATCTAATCTATGTCTGATCATGATCCACCAATAACCCCATCAAATATCTGGTCAACTACATAAGACATGACACGTGCAGGAAGATCCCGTGTAGGGGTGAGTATAAAAATACTCAGTAGGACACCTCAAAATCACTTAGCATAAAACATAAAACACGGTCATATCATCACATGATATTTCAATCATAATATGAGACATACAATAAAAATCCAAATATACTCATTGTATACACTAATTCTCAAGGTAAGTTCACAACCTCGCTGTCAACATAAGATTCTACTCAAGATTATATAGACACACTCACCTAGGAGAACTCACTCTGCGAGTCAGATCGCACTGATGAAATCCATCTGAGATATCATGCCCATTGGGTATCACTATAAGGAAGTACATATCAGAAGTCTGAAGAGATCGATACAAAAATGGGGATCACACCCAGGGCTATGGGTTATACCAACAACCCAATCTATATTAATCCACTAAATAAGGGAACGATGCCTATGTATAGTTGGTCAAGCCAATTATGATAACCCCATCTAGGAAAAAAGATGATAGAGGATTCCTCCTAGGGCAATGGGGGATTCCATTAACTCTACTCAAGATAAATCCCTTAGAGAGGATCAAAATCCTTTATTTAGGACGTAATACCAAACTATACCCTCATAGAGATGGATCAAGGGAACTTACCCTTAAGGAAACTAATCCATGTTGAATAGAAAAAGGGTATTATACTTCCCATGGAAAAGTAAATGATGTGTATTAGCAGTACACGTTGTGTCTTTCCAGTCCAGGGTCTACCTGTGTGATCCAACCCATACAGGTGTACTCCAAGTCATACCTGTGTACACCGTCTCAACTCGTGTGCTCTAGTTGGGTCCAAATACACAGATTAGCTCGTGTACTACGGTTGTGCCCATGTACCCGAGGTTACACGGTGAGTCTCCATGTTGATTCAAACATCACGTGACATGTTTCACATAGCGTGTGATACTTTTTTCTCTACAGAAAACCTTGGGCCATAACCAGGGCCTCACACTGCGTGTATCTCCATATTGCACATTGTTTAGTGCATGATTTTCTAAATACCGCGGATCTCCTTCACATTTTGTTTCCCACTAATTTGGAATCGGATCCCACTATGAATCATACCGGTAATCATGGATTGGGTCCAGCTGAGCCTTATCACAAACACTTATCGGAATCCAACTTTATGATTTGATTGGAAAATTCCACTTCTATCGATGTCATCATCGTGCACCAAACTGGGGAATGTGGAACTACCAATCTGGTCTGATCTACCTCCATTCATCCTATTCTTTCATCAATCCTTGATCATAGACTGAATATCAAGTCATACATATGATATTTATCCATTATGTAGAAGAAAAGTTGCGCATTGATCAAATACCGAGTATTCGTCAAACCTCAGGCCAAAAAAAATGCTCATGATGAATGTGCAATGAAACTAGGGATAAATCCATAAAACATAAAATAGGAAGAAACCCTGGACATTTTTCATGTTTGAATCAATCCATTTCCATTATAATGATGAATAAATAACCCAAAATAATAATCAATAATGTGAAATCCCCAAATCCAAGAAAATAAACTCATACCCATAGAATGATCGATCCACAAATCAATCTACTGGTTGAATTGATTTTCATTCTTCATGGGATAATCAAATGGGGATAAATCCATATAAAAAATTTCATTCTTTGAGTTTATATTAGTATCTAATGAAGAATGATCTCATGTCACGGTCATTGGCAAGATTTATGCACTCTGATGTCGCTGGTGATCCTTGCGTTATCGATTCGATCTTTCGATCTGATGTTGTTTTCCAATAACTCTCTAAGCTCTCCTATCTAGGTATCCAAGGTTATGAAGATAAACCTGAGAGTCACCCATAATAGGGTATTTATAGACGAGTCCTATCTCACTACATCAAAACAAATAAATAATTTATTTTAATTTATTTATTTTATTATTTGTGTCTGCAATAACTTTTTAGAAAACACCCAATTCTGATAAAAATTATGTCGCATATATTGTAAATAACATTTTTTGGACTCAATGACAGTTCATATTTCTAATCTATGACTCAGTTCAAGGGTTACTTCACTCTTTTAGGAAAACCGTGTGTGCATTGTATTAATATATTTAATATTTTTCAAATATTAATTTTGGGCTCACCAAGTCTCAGAATCCCACGTTGCCTTAGATCCTGACTCCAAAAATA
Organism: Viscum album; assembly: GCA_963277665.1. Classification (NCBI taxonomy): domain Eukaryota; kingdom Viridiplantae; phylum Streptophyta; class Magnoliopsida; order Santalales; family Viscaceae; genus Viscum; species Viscum album. The sequence goes on from OY728147.1 coordinate 589,844,109, forward strand.
TAATTAGATATATTTCAAATCTTTACATGGAAATAAACTAAGAATTTAAAATGACTCAGTAAATAAGTCATAATATGTAATTTATAGTGGGTAATAAATATCTAGGGGTTGGGACCCTTTTTAGAATATTTTAGAATCTCACTATATAAAGAGGAAAGGGGGTCTCTTGCAATGGAATATTCATCGCATGTGATCCAGAGCCTATTTATCCTCTCTCCCGCTTCCTAGAGAGATAATATCTCATTATAAGGAATCGATCAAAGAAAACATTCATGGATCGATGGAACTGAACAAAGGTGATTTCTGGGACGTCAAAGGCATCATCAGATCTATACACCAGCACCCATAATTTGATGATCAATGCTCCTGTAGATTTTTGAAGCATGTGTGGACTATCTAGATGGATTCAAATTCATATCCTTTAAGCATTTATTTCTAGTAATGAGATAATGAAGAATGTGTGGATTCATATCGAACTAGGTATTTTTGGTTTTATTTGTGTGCTTAAAGTTTCACGTAATATCATAATTGGTATCGGGATGTGCCTCACCAGTAATGATGTAGTTACATCGATCATCGATGATTTTTTTTTAATCTTCAGTTCATCAGCATACATTTTACGACCCTGGTAGATGGATTCCTTCAGGGATACCTTTATAAACATAGGAAGAAACTTCCAATCAGAAAGAATCTCCAGACACCATTCGTACATACGACCAAGATTCTGATGCCATAACACCATCAAAACTTCTGTCAAAATAGTTGATGTGACAACTATATCTGCTTCCTTGTATGTTTCACCCATAGGAAAAAACTATTTCTTTGAGATCTTCCCCACCTTCATCACCAAAAGCACTCCATTAAAAATCTTCAATATCCCTTTATCAGTGTGATTGATGTATCTGATATCATCAAAATGTCTCAAGGACAAAATTTTCTTCTTGAGGATCTTCACATGGTGTACTCCTTGAATGATTTGAACTATTTTATCATGCATATTTAATTTGATGGTGTCAACTCCAACGATCTTCAAGGAATGATCATTCCCTATATACACAAGTCCTTCAGAGATAGTTTAATATTAATCAAACCATTCTCATCAAGATTTCATGTGTCGTGTTTCCTATGAGTTGATAATCTATGAAACTCCAAGATGTTTTCTACCTTTAGTAGTCATTTTCACTTCACTGACTAGTGCATCTCCATTTACAGAAGTACTCACCACATTTCCTTGAGAGTTTTTTTCACCACCCTTCTTATTCCAACAGTCTTTGCCGACATGCCCCATCTTGTTGAAATTGTAACATATGATGTTTTTCTTCATGCACTTTGATTTAGACCTTCTAGGATTTTGGCCCCCACTTGAACCAAACTCCATCAGTCTTCCTATTTCCATTAACAGAGCTTATGCCTAGTGTGATGTAGTCTAACAGTCTTACATGTTATTACGCAGAAATTCTTCTTCAAGAACTGAAATTACAATATCATTAAAAAGAAACATATACCTTATGATATTTTTGGCAAGGTAGATGATAAATTAATCATACAAATCTGGAAAAACTCTGGAGTAGAATATTTGAACGTTCAATATTCAGAATTTTGTATCCCAACATTGTAATATGAGAAAATAGGGTATTGAGAGTATTGATATGGTCAATCACTTATGATGATGACTCCATTCAAAGAGTGTATACTTTTTTCTTCAAGAATTTTTTTTTATACAGTGACTTGTTCTTGTACAGTTTTGTCAGAGTGTCCCAAATTTCTTCCACCATCTTTTTCTCTATAATGTTTAATGTGACTTCATCCACCAAATATACATAGATATTGACAAAAGGATTATAGTTCATGTCGTCCCTTTTATCCTCTATCACACTCATTGGTTTTTCACTAATCACTTGTAGACAATTATTTTTCCATGCTATCACTTGTGTCTTCATTTTTCACAATGAAAAATTATTTCCATTGAATTTTTTAATCTCTAATTTCGCCACCATCTAGACACATTGCCAGTATAGAACATCATGAGGATAGAACCTCTCTTTTATACCACTTTTTAGGATAGAAATTAATTATCCCTTCAGTGCAATGATAATTAAAAGATAAAAATAAATTGAAAAAATGCATAAATAAAAATGAACACTGGATGTGATGTGGAAAAACCCCAAAATTAAAAGGGTAAAACACCACAGGTAAATATAAAGATTTCACTATGAAAAAAATGAAAATATGGACTCTTTCTAAAATATAAGGGGAAAACACTCAAAAATATTCTCTCTTAAATAAATGGAGAAACACCTCACAAATTACCACACTCAAAGATGAAACTATGAGATGATTTGTTAATTGAAAATCCAATGATAAAAAATGTTGGGGTAGATCCCCTTTTATAGGTCACACTCACCCTCCATTGACAAAAAAATAAAGGTCTTTTACCAGATTAAATGGAGGGAAATAAAGGTAGGGAACCACCCACTTTGAATAGATTAAATGGGGCGACCATTTTCTCTCTCCCCAAAAGTCTCTCGATAAAATTTTTCAAATTGCTCCATTGAAATTAATCAATGTCGATGACAATGCTGTAACTTTGGGTATAGTTTGAACCTATTAAACAATTCAAAAGATGAATGAATTTTTTGATTACTATAATTAAGATGAATAATATGATCATTTTTTGAAATAGATGTCTCACTAAGTGTGACAATTTCAATAAATATTTTTTATTTAAAAAAAACATAAATTTCAACGTGACGCGTCTCGACGCGACCTGCCTAACTTCCAAAAAAAGAACCACTTTTTATCATCTCTGATGCCCTGAAATAAGGGATTGTCCTGTGACGGGATGAGATGACAATAGTTAGGTTTTTTACACACGTCAAGATCAAGGAAGTGAATAGAGTAAAGGGTATATTTGTCTTACAGTTAAAAAATGAAGTCACATATCTTCTCTCTAGCTCCAATCAACAGAATCCCCTCTCTCTAATTTCTAATATTATATTATATATTAAAAAAATAATAAAAAGTGTGATATAATTTTTTATTAATTATAATTTTAAACGAAATTATATTTGTCTTATATAAAAAATTATTATGCCATTCTAAAAAAGATCAAATAATATGTGTGTTAAAATTTAATTATTTGAATAAAATCAACAATTTATAGTTAATATTTTTAAATGTGTATATTTTTTAAAACATGTTAAATATTAATGAGTTTATTATATTTTAAAACCAATTATATTTTTAAATGAAATAATTTTTATTTTGTTTAAAAAAATTATGTCACCTATTTTAAAATGAATTAAAAATAATTATGTGATAAAAACATATTTTTTTAATCATTTAGGGGAAATTAACATATTTTCTTTGATATATTTAATGTCATGTAATTTTTTATAATATATAAAAAAATATTTAGTTTATTAAATTTTAAAAACAATTGTTTTTGTAAATGAAATGATTGTTTTATGTGAAAAAAGGTTTTATACCATTTTAAAAAAGTCAAATTAATTTACCTTTCAAAAAAATATATTTTTTAATTATTTAAATAAAATTAATAAATTTTCTTCAATATTTTTAATGAAATGAAATTTTTTTAAATTTATAAAAGAGATTTTTTTTGAGACAAATTAAATTATCACTATTTTACTAATCCTCTTAGAAAATACTATTTATAAAAAAGAATAAAAAATAATTCTTTATGAAAAGATATATAAGATATTTTTTTAAGCATACAATATTATTATTTCTTTATAAATCATTAATTTTTTTTAATTTATAATTTTGTTATTCATCATAATAAATACTATTTTTACAAATTTATTAAAATAGTTGTGTTTCTATGAAAGAATAAAAAACAATTATTTAAGTAATATAAATCCATATAAATATAAAATAGAAATGTTCAAGTCAAAATTTTATAAGGTCATTTCTGCAAAATTACTCTGGCAATTTTCAATGAATAACTTCAATGAAAATTACACTAAAAATTGCAATGATAAATTTTATTACAAAAATCCACCAGAAAGTTTCTAGTTGAATTATTAAAATTTTATATGAAATCATTTTTTGATTTATCTACATGGTTTTTTAAGTGAAAGTTTCTATTGACTATCACTATAAGTTTCTAATTTACACTAGAATGTTCCCGAGGAAGTTTCATTGAAATTTTTTATAGAAGTTTCACTGGAACTTTTAGTGAAATTTTCAATTAAAATTTTCAAGTGGAAGTTGAAATTACCACTAAAATATTCCAGTGGAAGTTTCCACTGGAATTTTTCATTGGAAGTTTCATTGGAATTTACAACGTAAGTTGCACTAGAATTTCTAATAGAAGTTTCAATGGAAATTCCATTAAAAGTTTCAACTGAGATTTTCAAGTGGAATTTGAAGTTACCATTGGAAGTTTTTAGTGAAAAATTTCAATGGATTTTTTTATGGAAGTTTCACATGAATTTTCAGTGGAAGTTTCACTGGAAGTTATGTTGGAAGTTTCACTAGAAGTTTTGTTGGAAGTTTCACTGGATGTTTCGGTGGAACTTTCACTAGAAGTTCAAGTGGAAGTTGAAGTTACAACTAGAAATTTTTAGTGGAAGTATCCAATGGAATGTAAAGAAGATATACCCTGAATCCTTCTCTGTATATGATATAATAGGCTATGTATTGTGGGTTTACTTCATGTATGAGATGCAGTCGCTGCCTATGGTTTTTTAGTATTCAAATGATAAACGTTATCATTTGGGTTGATCTTCCATATAGCTATCATTTAATATACTTTTCATTATAAGAAATGTATGGGAGAAATTTATTCATGAATTAGATGCATGAAATTGGTCGTATAATTTATTCATGCATTATAACACATGAATAAATGAAACAAAACTATCGAGTAGCTTCCACAAAGGCTTTATAAAGCATACTACCATATAATGGATGTTTGGGTGTGAATTTCTCAAGGCTTGTCCAAAACTTATTGGGTCCCGAATCTCTCTTCATCTTCCTCATTTTCTTTATAGGTACTAACAAACCATGGTGATAAGGTGAATCATGTTTGAATTTTGGATGATTCAGCACAACTCGTGGATACACCACGAAGGTGGGATGCTTATGTTTTCCACTCAGTGATCTTTATTAAACCCATGGGATAGTGTTTGAAGACGATTCAATGACTTCTTTGGTGTACGACAAACATGTTTACAGTGTTCTTCATTTTTGGTATATCACAGGTTTCATATATCCTGGATGGGAGATCCTCAAACAAGGTTTCTATTTTCTTCCACTGTATTTAATAAATGTTATTAGACTCACATGAAGCCTAACAAAATGTTCCACTATAAGTTTCACCAGAATTTTCAATGGATGTTTCAATAGAATTTCTATGTGGAATTTGAAGTTACCATTGGAATTTTTTCGTAGAAGTTCCATTGGAATGTTTTGGTGGAATTTTCATTGGAATTTCCAATGAAATTTTCAACTAATTTTCAAGTGGAAGTTGAAGTTATCACCAGTGTTTTCTAGTGTAAGTTTCCAATGGAATGTTGCAATGGAAGTTTTGCTAGAATTTCCTATGGAAGTTTCACTTGAATTTTTGGTGGAAGTTTTACAAAAATTTTCATTGTAGTTTACATAAAGAACTATGTGTGCTATAGACCTTGCAAATAAATTAGTTTGGAACGTTGATGCCCCCTTTATATTATAGTGAAAATTCCATTAAAACTTCCAATAATATTTATCCCTAAAATTTTTAATGGCGATTTACACTGTAACTTTTAATGAAAATTTCTATCTTAATTGGTAACGTTTACATTGAATTTTTTGAAATTAAAATTTATTTTATAAATGTTCATTGGAAAGTTTCTAATGAAATTTCTAGTACAACTTCCATTGGAACTTCTAATGAAAATTCTAATGGAATTTCTAAAAAAAATTCTAGTGAAATTTTGTCCTTAATTAACTTTAGTTTTTCAATACTTAGATTTATTTTATCCTTAAATAACATTATTTTTACCCTTACAATGTTCTATTGAAAGTTTACCCTTAATCAACATTAGTTTTCCCTTACTTATCTTTGTTTTACCCTTACTTAACTTTAGTTTTACCATTAATTAATTAATTTTTACCCTTACATAAATATACTTTACCCTTACTTGAATTTATTTTACCCCTAATTAACTTTGTTTTACCATTAATTATCTTTAGTTTTACCCTTAATTAACTTTGTTCTACCCTTACCTAACTTTATTTTAGCCTTACATAACTTTTTTTTACCCTTACTTAACTTTGGTTTACCCTTACTTAACTTTAGTTTGTCCTTATTAAGCTTTTTTTTTACCCTTAATTAACTACTTAACTTTGTTTTACCCTTACTTAAATTTAGTTTATTCTTACTTAACACTATTTACCCTTACTTAACTTTAGTTTTACCCTTACTTAACATTTTTTTACCCATACTTAACTTTAGTTTATACTTACCTAACTTTGTTTTACCCATACTTATCTTCTGTTTATTGTTAAATAATTTTAGTTTTCCCTTATTTTTTTTACCCTTACTTTACTTTAGTTTATGTTGGGACCAAGTTGGATGGAGAAGGAAGTAAGAAGAGTTTTCTGTTATAGAGTTTTGTCTTTTGTTGTCAAAGAAAATAAATCATTTCACTTTGTAAAGGACTTGAAAATCAGACGATGCTTTGCTAATTTGTATTTCCAAAATATCATAAGTTTGAAGAACTTGTGATTCAAGCATTATGAAGGAAAAGGGGAGTAAAGGTGCAGCCGGTCATATTTAGTTTTTATTGGAAGGAAAGATGCTAGTGGAAGAGAGGGAAGGTTCAATACTTTCTGTTGAAAACCAGACGATGCTAAAGTTGTTCAATAAAAGGATACATATCATGATAATGGAGTTTGTGATGAAAGTATAAGAATGGATATGGAATGCAGTAAAGAGAATTATGACAAAGGAATAGATGATCTAGAGGTGGCACAAAAGAACGTTTTAAGGTGGTACTGTTTTCCAGTGTTTGCCAAATTTTTGGGCCTGAAAATTGGGAGATGGAGAAATGTGTTGCGCACAAGGCATGATTCAAGGTCAAAATATCGAAAAATGGAAAAGGCATGAAGTTCGTGAAAAATTCAAGAAGTGCGCAAAAGATGAGGTTGGCGCGAAAGAGACTTACGTGCCCAGTGCAGCGTTAAATGGGGCTTTGCGCGACGCTCCAGGATCTTACGCGGCATGTTAGGGTTTTTGAACACGGGGGGTTGACGATGCCTATAAATAATAGGTGACCTCCTCTCATTAAAAAAGATCGACACTTATAGAAATCCTGAGCGTTGAAGCGTGGAAGAATTTTAAGTAAAGGGAGGTGTGCAAAAGAAAGAGAGTTGTTCGTAAGAATGAGAAGTTGCGCGCAAGATTGAAGTTGCGCACAAGAGGTGTTTCACGTCAAAATTCAAATCTTGCATCCACGACATAAAAGTTGCGCGCAAAACACCTAAGAGGGTGCATGAAATATTTGATTTTATCACAAGTAGTATGTTTTTTTCAAGGTAGTTCTTACCAGCTTCTGGATAGGAAAGAGAATAATTGTTTTGAAAGATCAAACTATGAATGTTGATTAAGAATCACTGAAACTTTGTTTTTCCCTATAGGGTGCGCATGCGTATGAGGATTGTTTTCCAAGTGCTACACGAGTGTAAGAGCATATCCTACTCATTGTATTCCACGTCAAAGGATTGTTTTCTAGTAGATTGTGTGGTACTGGATTATTTCTGTACCATACCAAAGACCTAGCTACTCTTGTTGAGTAGCGAACCTTGTAAATCATGTGTTCCTGTGGTTGCGTGTGTTCAGTAGGGAAAAAACACTTTAACAGGAGACGAAGGTTGTTTAAAAAAGAAAGGAAGCATAAAAGAAAAAGATATCACTAATTCACCTCTCCCGTCCCAGTGATACTTGGATCCTGATTGGGTAACTTCAGTTTACCCTTACTTAATTTTACTCTTAGATAACTTTTTTTATCCTTATGTAACTTTAGTTTACCCGCACATAACTTTGTTTTACCCTTACTTAACTTTAGCTTAATATTAGTTAATTTTTTTTCTTTTACTTAACTTTAGTTTTACCCTTACTTAACTTTGTTTTATCCTTACTTATCTTTAGGTTACCCATACTTAAATTTGTTTTAACATTACTTAACTTTAGTTTTACCCTTACTTAATTTTGTTTTACCTTTACTTAACTTTAGTTTACACTTAATTAACTTTGTTTTACCCTTACCTAACTTTAGTTTACCCTTACTGAACTTTATTTTACCCTTGCTTGAGTTTAGTTTACCCTTACTTAACTTTTTTTTACCCTTAACTTTAGTTCACCCTTATTTAACTTTGTTTTACCCTTACATAACTTTAGTTTCAGTCTTACTTAACTTTGTTTTACCCTTATATAACATTAGTTTACCCTTACTTAACTTTGTTTTACCCTTACTTAAATTCAGTTTACCCTTAATTAACTTTAGTTTAGACTTACTTAAGTTTATTTTACTCTTAAAATTTCCAATGAAACTTTATTTTGGAAATGTTCATTGAATATTTTCAATGAAAGATCCACTCGAACTTCTAGTGAAAGTTACATTGGAACTTCAGGTGAAAGTCTCCACTGAATTTTTTTAATGAAGATCTCCACTGGAACTTTGAATAGTATATTTCTCTAGAACATTGAGTGGAACTTCTCACTGGAATTTCCCTGTGGAAGTTCAAGAATTTTGTAGTGAAACTTTCGCTGTAATTTTTTAGCAGACATTGATAGTGGAATTTTTTAGTGAAAGTTTATGTTAAAATTTTCCATTGGAAGATTCAAGTGGATTTTTTAATGGAAGATTTAGCTCTATTTTTTTTTTGGAAAAGGTTTAATTGAAATTTTGGTGTGGAATTTTTAACAATAATTTTTAGTGGAAGGTGACAATAGAATTTCCTTCTACTAGAATTTTCTATCAAAAGTTTCAGTTGGAATTTTCTAGTTGAAGTTTCCTCTTGAATTTTCAAGTGAAAGTTCCATTGAAAGTTTCCATCAGAATTTTCCATTGAATGTTCCCATGAAAATTTTATAGTGAAAGTTTCAATTGAAATTTTACAGTGAAAGTTTCAATTGGATTCTAATTGAAACATTGTAATTTCCTAGGGGATGTCCCACTTGAACTTTCCATTGGAAGTTTCTAGTGGATGCTTCAAGATGAATTTTCCAAATGAAGTTGAACTTTCCAATGAAAATTTCTATTGGAAATATTATGTTTTCACTATAATATTTCTTTAAAAAAATTATATGAAGTGTGATTTTTTAGTGTAAAATTTCAAGTGAATTTTTAGTTAAAATTTATTGTAGAATTATTTACTGCCAATTTAATTGAATTTTCCAACTAGAACTTTGCAATAAAATTTTACATTGGAAATTAGATGTTGTTTTCTAGTGGAACTTTATGCTATAAAATTACAGTGAGACTTTATCATATAATTTTTTGAATTTATTAATTGGATTTTTTATGTACACCTTTTGAATGTAATTATCGAAGATAAATTTTCAATTAAGATTTTCCTTATAAAATCTGGATAATTTTTTTTGGCGTTGATGTTTCTATTTTAAAGTATTATTATGAATTTAATTTAATTTTTAAAATATATATATAGGATTCTCCAAATATGCGTAGAAAATTATTAATTATTTGCTAATATAAAAAATGGATATTTTTTAATTTTTTAAATTTTTATAACAATTTGAAAATTGTTGTTTTTAAGAATAAATTTCCCCCTTTTTTGAATCATGTTTCAAATTACTATTTTCAACATACAAATACAAATTATTATTTCTATAAGTTTTTAAAAAATTACCATGCAATGCTAGTAAAAAAAGATTTTTTATAGTAGTAAAAAAACAATTATCTTTGAAAACTATTTATATTTTTTAAATTTTTTTCAAAACAAGATTTCCCCATTTTTATTAATTTGGTTATAAAATATATTTTTTAAGTATAATCACAATTATTTAATTTTTATTGTTTTCAAAAATTAATAGTTAACTATAAATCTATAAAATATTTATTATATAGATGGACAATTTATTATTATTTTTTTCAAGTTTTTCAGTTTTCTAAAATCTTTTCAATTAATTTTTTAGTATTTTTTTAGGTTTAACGTAGTTGTATGCGGTCAAGGGTATAATCGGGTTTTGGAAAACATTCCGACAATATCGGGGCTGTACTGATAAACCGGAGAGGAACGATCCAGAGAGAACACCCTCATTCCTATTTCGAGAGAACACACAACCCGTAGGGTTTTGGCGGAGAATCCAGGCGACTATTTCAGCAGCTCGGCTCCGATCGTTCTTCTGCGCCATCGTCGGCGGTCGATCATGCTTAAGGCCACCTTCAACCCCATTTTGGCCGCAATTCAACAAAAACCAACGACGCCAAAGCTCGCGCTCGCACCCACCCCGCCAACTGTTCGAGAAAATGCGCCAACCGGCCGGGCCTCCGCCATGACCGCCACGCCACACGAGCTTCCCCCAACTTCAGCTTACGTTCATCTCCCTTTCTGCAGAAAACGCTGCCACTACTGCGACTTCCCGATCGTCGCCCTTGGCTCCTCCTCTTCGAACCAAACACTCGACGACCCGCGAATCACAAACTATATCCAATTGCTGTGTCGAGAGATCAAGGCCACCCATTCGGAACGCAGCCGCGATTCACCTCTCGAGACCGTGTATTTCGGCGGCGGCACGCCTTCCCTGGTGGCACCCAGACTGGTTTCACGTGTCCTGGACCTGTTGAGATCCAGATTCGGGCTGCGTCAGGATGCTGAAATATCCATGGAAATGGATCCCGGCACTTTTGATGCCGCAAAATTGAAGGGTTTGATGGGTTTGGGTGTGAACAGGGTTTCGTTAGGAGTTCAGGCTTTTCAAGAGGAGATGCTGAGGAAATGCGGGAGAGCCCACGGTGTGAAGGACGTTGACGAGGCAGTCGAGATTGTGGGTTCATGTGGGGTCGAGAATTGGAGTGTGGATCTCATATCTTCCCTCCCTCACCAGACACTGCTGATGTGGGAGGAGAGTTTGCAGCTCACGATTGAAGCACGCCCTGCTCACGTCTCGGTATACGATCTGCAAGTGGAGCAGGGCACCAAGTTCGGGGCACTGTGAGTCTCTGAGTAATATTAAGGCAGTAGCAGATGCATCGATTGCTCCAGGTTTGGTACTAAAATTACATGCTTTTCAGGTACCAAGCAGGGGAGTTTCCTCTGCCTTCTGAAACGGAATCCGCCCATCTCTATCGGACAGCATCAGAGGTACTGGCTGGAGCTGGGTACAGCCATTATGAAATCAGCAGCTATTGTAAGGACGGGTTTGAATGCAAACACAATAATGCATACTGGGGAAACCGTTCTTTCTTGGGTTTTGGTCTGGGGTCGGCGAGTTACGTGGACGGGTTGAGGTTCTCGAGGCCAAAGCGGATGAAGGAATACGCGAATTACGTGGAGGATTTGGAGAAGGGATTGGTGTATCATGAGAAGGGCGATGGCGATGATGGGAAGGACAGGGCAATGGATGTGGCGATGCTGTCATTGAGGACCGCTAGAGGTTTGGATTTGAAGTCCTTTGGGGAAGCATTTGGCGACTCTCTCGTGCTCTCTCTTTGCGAGGCCTACAGGCCGTATGTGGAGAGCGGTCACGTGGTGTTCATGGATGGGCGGCTGAGAGCCATGGCCCCCGATGAGTTCCGCTCCTTGCTGGGTTCGTCCAGTGGCCGTGACCGGAACGAGGCGTTGGCGTACGTCAGACTCAGTGACCCGCATGGCTTCCTTCTCTCCAATGACTTGATTTCCATCGCTTTCCGAGAGATCGCCCCTTGAATTTGGGGTCCCCAGGTATCATTTTTTCCATTGATTTATGTTTATTTTCCATTTTGCAGGATGAATTGTTTTCCATTATGTTATCTTTTAACGCATTAAGTTGAATTCTCATTGTATGATGCAAATTATGTAATGATAATAGCCACCTTGTGAGTTGAGATTTTATTAAGAATGAGCAAGTTAGATGATGAGTTGACTCTAGGGAATATAGGCTATGAACTTATACAAAAAAAAATTGGTGACTGATAATATATTTGTTGGTAAAATTGATTAATTCCAATAGATACTATGTTTTCTTGATATTGATTTTAACTACCAACAATTGATTTTAGTGGCAAATAAACCTGTTCATATTAATTGATTAGCACCAACACATCTTTTACTAACAGTTAAATATGTTGCTCTGTCGTATTAATATCAACATTTTTTTACCGACACATTAAACTATTAATAATACTTATCATTACCAACAAATATTTTACCATTAAAAAAATATGTTGCAATAAATTATTCATTAAAAAATTTTATACCAATAATTGAATATATAAATATGTGTGTGGATGGATGGATGCATGCATGTATGTATTAAGTAGTTAGTACCGAAAAGTCATTTGCAAATATATATATTATAAATTGAATTAAAATAATTCACAACGATTACAAACACAATACCAAATTTAGGAGCACGGAGATGTGGATTGGTGGATGGTTCGAATCATCAACCCACTCGATTGATTTTATCATATGGCATTGTGTTGTTCTCGGTACAAAAACTTATTTATGGATTGACATCAGGAGATGAATGACTGTTTTGATTACTAAAAATGAATGTTTTGATTACTATGATGAAGATGAATATTGTGATCATTTTCTTGTAATAGATGTCTCACTAAGTGTGACAATCTTCAATAAATATTTTTTATTTAAAAAAAAACATAAATTTCAATGTGACACGTCTCAACGCTACTCGTCTCACACTACTACAAAACACGTCTTTAACAGCGTTAGAAAAGCGCTGACTACCTTCGCACGATTAAAAGGTCAAGACTTTTATCAGTGCTGATAAAAGACACTATTTATCGGTGGTTTTATTTAGTGTTGATAAAGAGTTCCTTTATCAACGTTTCTAAAAGCGTCGATAAATATACCTTTATCGGTGCTTTTAGAAGCGCTCATAAAGATAACATTTATCCATGCTTTTATAAGCACTGATAAAGATACATTTTATCGACGCTTTAAAAAATGATGATAAAGACTGTCTTTATGAGTGCATTTAGTTGCACTGATAAAGGTGAAAACTGCAGTGTGAAACTACAATACACTACACCAGAAACAAGTGCAGTGTGGTGTAACAACACTGAATCACCAGAAACAACAACATAAATTACCAAAATAAGATACTAATACTGAATTTAAATGAAATAAATTTTTTAACACAAATACAAGTAAAAGAAAACACTTATAGAGTATATCAGTTGTTTTTTACTAAAATTAATGTAAATTTTGAATAAAAATGCGCACTTGGAGTCATATCGGTCACACCGTGAGTCGAATTGAGGTGTGACAGATTCCTACACATCACTAATGACTTATGGATTGTTTTTCTAAAGTATCAAAACGATCGAAATGCATTTGCTCGATTTTGAGTGTTTTTTGATTAAAATTAATGTCAGTTTTGAATAAAAAGACGCACTTGGAGTCATACCAGTCACACCGTGTGTCGGATTGAGGTGTGACTGATTCCTACACGTCACAAATGACATATAGATCGTTGTCCTAAAGTACTAAAACAATCCGAATGCGTTTACTCAATTTTGAGTATGTCAGTTATTTTTTTCACTAAAATTAATGTCAATTTTGAATAAAAAGACGCACTTGGAGTCATATCAGTCACATCGTGCGTCGGATTGAGCTGCGGCTGATTGCTACACATTTCAAATGACTCACGAATCATTGTCATAAAGTATCAAAACAATCAGAATGTGTTTCCTCAGTTTTGAGTACACAACTTGTGTTTTTTACTAAAATGTCATTTTAGACTGGAAACAAGCACTTTGATCCATACACGTGACATCGTGTGTGAGTTTGACATGAAACTGATTCATACACATCACAAATGAATTATGAATCATTGTCCCAAATTATCAAGACAATCCAAGCACGTTTGCTCGATTTTCAGTAAGTGGCGCTTTTTTGTATTAAAATGTTAATTTTAAACTGATAACGAACACTTTGACACCATACCGACCACACTGTAGGTTCTGGGCGCAGCGGAAGCGCATTGGTGGGTTTGCCCAACTTTAATTTTAGCGTTAACAACGATCAATCCGAGATCCGTCGCGATAATAAAACGTCGGATCTTCGGAATAAAACGAAGAGCGGAAAAGAAAGAGGGGAGTCCCGAAACCATAGATATGATCATCATATGTTGGTTATAATTAATTTAATTAATTGACAAGAATTACCTTGATGAAATTCTTTCTTTGTTGATGTTTCAGGTCACGATCCGATGTGATCCGTCGTTGCGCCGTAGAATCCAAGTGTATGATTCCTCCAGCAGTGATCCACACGCGCTCCACGTATCTCTGGACGTCGCCGAAGGGATCTCCGGGTGCTAGCGCGGAAAAACCTTCGCTTGCGATGTTCGCCTTCGATCGCCTTGATCCGGTGGAGGTGGATCTCTCACTCGTAGCTTGAGAGCGTTCTTGCTGGAAAATGAATTCTCTTTTGGCTTGAGAGCTTTTCCAAATCCGTTGTGCACAACAACCCTAAAAAAATGGCTAGGCTAATGAGAAATATATAATTGAGATTTTTAATTACATAGAATAATAAAAATGAATTAATTACCCGAAAGCATTTATTCATTTCATTTAATTCTTAGTAATACCCCTTGTCTAATAATAACAATTGACTATTATTATTACTTGACATGCGCCCAACGAATTACACATAATATTATTTAATTAAATAAATAATATTATTTCTCATAAATTCCCAGAAAAAATACACGGTGTGTATATATTAATATACACGACGTGTACTTTTATTTTTCCATTTTCTTTATTTTCTCCACCACATTTATTAGACCTTGAACAATGACTATTTATTTCTCAAATAAATATCACTGCATTACTCGCTAATAAATATATTATTTCACCCATAATATATTTTCTCGAATAACTACTGTTGAAATAAATGCGATCATCCATCCTTGAATAATTATTAAACCACAATCAAGATTAATCTTTATTCAACTTGTTAAATTAATATTTAACTGAGATACTTGGACACACTTAGTGTGCGACCCTCTAGGCCTCTTTCTCAGTGACATTAGGCGGAGCTTGCCTAAAGTTCAAGGTTAGCGTCTAGCAACACGTCAAGGCACCCATAGAGAAAGAAGTTGACGCCGCAATGACGTGTCACCTCATACGAACACTTACCGTGTAATGTAATCAATTTGTCTCGATATCTCGAATCAAGCGGGTTGCATGTTAGTGCCATCAACCTATTTGCTCGATTATTCTTTCTTTGACTTTCCGGAATTGAACTTGCTCATTTTTCACTATGACCATGAATTTATTTAGGCTATATCAATTCCATCAAAGGGCCTGAGATATCTACTTCCGTTATGGAACATAAGGGACAAATCCTTTCTCGCATTATCTATTAACGTTGTATTACTCGTGACACACCCAACATATCCTACCTCGCTGCGAACAGTGTGTCGTCAATACATCTAAGCGCGCGAGTTGTAATACCCATTAATAATAATCTTAAAGTCTAAGGGCCAATACACACGTCTGCAGCTAGGAACATCCAATGACACTATGAAATGTGGATTCCCTACTGGTGGGTATCGTTCTCATAATATCCTCCTGGATATTACCAAGAGCGCACCTCATGAGAAGGTGCCTCAAAGTTTTATGAGTCATCACCCCTAATGGCTTGTATTATTTGTGTTTCTCAAATAACTGTAGGTTCCGGACGCAGCGGAAGCACATTGGAGGGTTTGCCCAACTTTAATTTTAGCGTTAAACGACGTTCAATCTGAGATCTGTCATGATATAAAACCCCGGATCTTCGGAATAGAACGAAGAACGAAAAAGAAAAGAAGAGTCCCAGAACCCTTGAGATAGGATCTTCATATGTTGGTTATAATTAATTTAATTAATTCATAAGAATTACCTTGATGAAATTCTTTCTTCGTTGATGTCTCCGGTCACGATCCTGTGATCCGTCGTTGCGTCGGAGAATCCAAGTGTAGGATTCCTCTAGCGGTGATCCACACGTGTGTCACGTATCTCTAGATGTCATCGAAGGGAACTCTGGGTGCTAGCGCGGAAGATCCTTCGCTTGCGATGTCCGTCTTCGATCGCCTTGATCCGGTGGAGGATCTTGCTTTCGTAACTTGAAAGCGTTCTTGGTGGAAAGAGAATTCTCTCTTGGATTGAGAGTATTTCCAATCCGTTGTGCACAACCAAAATGGCTCTCCTTCTATGAGAATAATGTAATTGGGATTATAATACTTAGAATAATAAAATGAATTTATTGTCTGAAAGCATTTGATCATTTTATTTAATTCTTAGTAATACCCCATGTCTTAATAATGACAGTTGACCATCATTATTACTTGACATGCGTCCAACGTATTACATTTAATATCATTTAATTAAATAAACAATATTTTTCTCACGAATCTCGAAAAATAAACTACACGGCGTGTATATAAATATACACGGCGTGTACTTTTATTTTTCAGTTTTATTTATTTTCCTCCACCATATTTATTAGACCTTGAGTAATGACTATTTATTTCTTAAATAAATGTAACTGCATTACTCGCTAATAAATATATATTATTTCGCCCACAATATATTCTCTCGAATAACTAGTGTCGAAATAAATACGATCATACATCCTTGAATAATTATTAAACCACAATCGGGAATAATCTTTATTCAACTTGTTAAATTAATATTTAACTGAGATACATGGACACACTTAGTGTGTGACCCTCTAGGCCTCTTTCTCAGTGGCATTAGGCTGAGCCTGCCTAAAGTCCAAGGTTAGCGTCTAACAACACGCCAATGCACCCATAGAGAAAGAAGTTAACGCCGCAATGACGTGTCACCTTCTACGAACGCTTACCGTGTAATATAATCCCTTTGTCTCGATATCTCCAATCAAGTGGGTTGCATGCTAGTGCCATCAACCCATGTGCTTGATTATTCTTTCTTTGACTTCCCGGAATTGAACTTGTCCATACCTTACCATGACCATGGATTTATTTAGGCTATATCAATTCCATCAAAGGGTCTGAGATATCTACTTCCGTTATGGAACAGAAGGGACAAATCCTTTCTCGCATTATCTATTAATGTGGTATTACTCGTGACAAACCCAACGTATCCTACCTTGCTGCGAACAGTGTGTCGTCACAGTTTTCGTCAATACATCTAAGTGCGCGAGTTGTAATACCCATTAATAATAATCTTAAAGTCTAAGGACCAATACACACGTCCGCAAATAGGAACATCCAATGACACTATGAAATGTGGATTTCCTACTGGCGGGTCTCGTTCTCATAATATCTTCCTGGATATTACCAAGGGCGCACACCATGAGAAGGTGCCTCAAAGTTTTATGAGTCTTCACCCCTAATGACCTGTATTATTTGTGTCCCTCAAATAATATCATCCGACCATAGAACATACATTCAAGAACAGTGTTATGGCACTTCCGGGTTCTCATCATAGCAGGGATCCGCTACGACCCTTTAATGCAACAGCTGTCCTTAGGACATTATCACATGACATGTCACGCAGAAGAACAATCAAGATGTGATAAGCCTTTTATTTAATGAATAAAGTACAAAGTAGTTGGTTCTAGACCACCAACTCCAATAGACTCCCACTTGGACTAGAGCCAACTGCTAACAACCTTTTACTCGCTAGCTCTCACATGATATTCATGCTTCTGCTGAGATATGCCTTTAGTCATGGGGTCCGCCACGTTCTCTTCCGTGGACACTCTGCTCACTGCAACTTCACCCCTTTGATAGAAATCCCTCAAGAGGTGGTACTTCCGGAGTATGTGCTTTGTCCGTTGATGTGACCTTGGTTCTTTTGCAAGAGCCACCGCTGCAGTATTATCACAATACAATGTAATGAGATCTTTACTGCTAGGCACCACATCAAGCTCCTGGACAAAGTTCCGAATCCAGACGGCTTCCTTGGATGCATCAGAAGCCACTATATACTTAGACTCTGCTATAGAATCGGTGACAACTGGCTGCTTTGAACTCTTCCAGCTCACAGCTCCTCCATTGAGACAGAAAACATATCCAGATTGCGACTTCAGATCATTCTGATCTGTTTGAAAACCAGCATCAGCATACCCTCTGATGACAAGCTCCTCGTCTCCTCCATACACCAGGAACATATCCTTAGTTCTTTTCAAATACTTAAGGATAGTCTTAACAGCAGTCCAATGTTGTTCTCCTGGATCTGCTTGATATCTGCCTACCATGCTCAGTGCATAGGAAACATCAAGCCTGGTACATAACATGACATACATGATGGATCATATAGCCGAAGCGTATGAGATCTTACTCAGCCTATCTTTCTCCTGTTGTGTTTGGGGACACATTTTCTTAGAAAGATGTAAGCCATGTGACACTGGAACCAATCCCCTCTTGGATTTTTCCATACTAAATCTCTTTAGTATCTGGTCAATGTATGTACGCTGACTTAGTCCAAGAAGCCTCTTGGATCTATCACGTATGATCTTGATCCCTAGAATGTAGGCTGCTTCTCCTAAGTCCTTCATGGAGAAACACTTGTTCAACCAGTCCTTAACTGACTATAAGGCTGGTACGTCGTTTCCAATAAGCAATATGTCATCAACATATACCACTAGGATAACGACCACATTCCCATTAAACCGCTTATAAATACATGGCTCACATTCATTCTTAATGAAACCAAATTTCTTTATGGCTTCATCAAATCGAATGTTCCACGACCTGGATGCTTGTTTCAATCCATAAATGGATTTCTGCAACTTGAAAACCTGTTTGTCTTCACCTGGTGTCACAAACCCTTCTGGTTGTGTCATATAGACATCTTCCTGAAGGTTCCCGTTAAGGAATGCTGTTTTGACATCCATCTGCCAAATCTCATAGTCATGCTAAGCTGCTATGGCAAGTATGATTCTTATGGATTTAAACATGGCAACTGGCGAGAAGGTTTCATCATAGTCAATTCCTTGACGCTGTCTGAATCCTTTAGCCACTAGCCTTGCTTTATAGGTGCTAACTTGACCTTCCATGTCCAGCTTTCTTTTGAATACCCATTTGCATCCAACAGGCTTTACATCAACTGGCTCATCGACCAGAACCCAAACTTGGTTCTGATACATGGAATCCATCTCAGAATTCATAGCTTCTAGCCATCTTGCAACTTCTGAGCTTTCTACTGCTTCCTTGTAGGAGAGAGGTTCATCATTGTCCAACAATAATGATTCACCATCCTCGGTGACTCGGAAACCATATCTCTCTGGTTCCCTTACCTCTCTTGAGCTCCTACGCAATACTTGTGTTTCTGGAACCTCTTCCACGGGGACCTGTGGAACTTGTTCCTGTACCAACTCCTGTGTATCTTGAGCATCAACTTCGTTGAAGTCAATCTTGCTCCCACTATCCTTCTTGAGGATGTGCTCCCTCTCAAGAAAGACGGCTTGTCTAGCGACAGTCACTTTCTTGTCTTGAGGGTTATATAGGTAATATCCTTTCGTTCCCTTGGGATATCCTATAAAGATACACTTCGTGCCCCGGGGTGCTATTTTGTTGACTAAGAAGGCCTTAACAAACGCCTCGCATCCCCATACACGTGTGTGCGACAAAGTGGGTTTCCTTCCATTCCATAACTCGGATGGAATTCCATTTGCCGCCTTAGTTGGTACTCGGTTTAATGTGTATGCTGTAGTTTGTAATGCATATCCCCAAAAGGATAATGGAAGATCCGCATAACTCATCATCGATCTCACCATGTCCAACAAGGTGCGGTTCCTCCTTTCACTAACACCATTCCACTGTGGTGTATAAGGAGGAGTCAGCTGAGATAGAATCCCAGACTCCCGTAGAAGATCGATGAACTCCTGGTTCAGATATTCTCCACCTCGATCCGATCGAAGCTTCTTTATCTTCTTACCAAGCTGATTCTCTACTTCATTTTTGAATTCCTTAAATTTCTCTAAGGACTCTGACTTATACCTCATTAAGTAGACATAGCCATATCTACTCAAATCATCAGTAAAAGTAATGAAGTAAGAATATCCACCTCTAGCTTCTACTGGAAATGGTCCACACACATCCGTGTGTACCAATCCTAGAAGCTCTGTGGCCCTTTCACCTTGTCCACCAAAAGGAGACTTGATCATTTTTCCTTGTAAACAAGCGTGACATCTATCAAGTGGTTTTAGCTCAGTAGAGTCTAAATAGCCATCTTGACAGAGGTTTGTCAAACGCTTCTCGTTCACATGACCAAGGCGGTGATGCCATAACTGGGTGATGTATGAGTCATGTGAGTTTGTTTCGTTATCGATTTCCAACACTTGGTTTTCGTAATTCAATACATACAAACCATTATTTAAATGTGTCATACCATAACATACGTTGTTCTTATAAAAGAGACAACCCTTATTTCCAAATTTGAAAACAAATCCATCCATATCCAAACAAGATACAGAAATTATGTTCTTGGTAACACTAGGCACATAATAACAGTTATGTAAAACCAAAATCATTCCAGTCGGCAATGAGAGGTGGTAGTCGCCAATAGCCAACGCAGCCAGCCTTGCGCCATTGGCAGCTCGAAGATCCACCTCTCCTCTGGCAATCTTTCTAAATCTACTTGGTTCCTGCATTTGAATACAGATGTGAGCCCCACAAGCTGTATCTAATACCCAATGTGTAGAAATAGAAAGATTGCACTCGATAACAAATACACCTTTAGCGTCCCCATGCTTCTGGGTGCAGTTCCTCTTCCAGTGGCCCTGCTTGCCACATGCAAAACACACTACCTCCCGTTCCTTGCCCTGCCTCTGGATCTTCCCCTTCTTGGAGGGACGGTGCTCGGGGGCTTCAGACCGTTTATAAGTCTTTGACCCTTTTGCCTTGTCCTTCCTTTTCTTGTTCACTATAAGGACCGTGGATTTGTCACGCCCCATGTCCTTATCTACCTGGCGAATCAAGGTCAGAAGCTCCGATAGACTCTTCTCATTGCCGCTCATGTTATAGTTGACAATAAAGCTAGAGAAGGTCTTGGACAGTGATGATAGGATGATATTTGTACGCAACTCATCCGAGAATTTAATCCCTAAGATGTCCAAGCGTTCAATGTAGCCAATAAGCTTGACTACATGAGGCCCAGCTGGCGCAGACTCTCCAAGCTTCGTGGTAAACAAAGCATTGGAGATCTCATACCTCTCCTGTCTCGCCTTCTCTTGGTAGAGATCTTTAAGGTGAGACATTATGCTATATGCGTCCATGTTTTCATGTTGCTTCAAGAGCTCATTAGACATGGCCGATAGCATGAAACACTAGACATCTGTGGCATCATCCATGTGTTTCATGTAGATAGATAATTCCTCATCACTAGCCTCTTTCCCAGGCGCAACTGGAATAGGCTCTTCCAGCACATATAATTTCCTTTCGTGGCGAAGGACGACGCGTAAACGCCTTTGCCACTCTTGGAAATTGGTGCCGGTGAGAATGTTTTCCTTCTCGAGTATGGTGCGCAATGATATGTTTGAAGTCATTTTCTTGCCGTTTCTACAAATTAAGATGAGAAAAGGTTTAGTAATTTATTACAAAAATTGAGACAAATAAATAAATTAATACTTATTAGTCTCTCACTATTTTATCGAAATCCAATAGCCCTCACCATTGACTTCGGAATATTCTGTTGCGTGAATATTCTAGTGGCAAGAATCCATATTGCCCTTCGCATTACCCCAACTAGGGTTGGTCAAGCAACTTGAAGGGTTTTAGGTAGGCATTCCAAATGCCAACTGCATTAACTCGCAGCTCCTTGATCCGCTGAGTGGACTCCCTAATCCTGAAATCCTTTTTTTGGATTTCCTCAACCTTTTCCTCTTGGTCACACCAAGTCCTGTTGTGACAGTCAACCCTTGATGCGAACCAAGTCAAGTCAACCCAAAACCTTGAATTAGAATTCCCCGATAATTGAAAGCACCCCAACTAGGGTTGGTCAAGCACTTTGAACTATGGTTCGATTCTAACCAAGATTATGGAAGGCTATGCCGACTTAATATTTATTTTGAGGGATTTTATCCTTATACGTAAATTTCCATTTTATTATCTTTGATTACATGCTTGTTAATATTAAGTGGGATATACTTAAGTGATTAACCATGTCTAAGATAATATTTACGTATAAGCCGATTTTATTTTAGTTCCATCTTGCATGCTCGTTTAATTCATTAATTGTGTGATCGTGACAACACACCCACAATAAATAAACCATGCAACTGACAGAAATAAAATAAATGGTATGATCTTGAGCTTTTCTATTGGTTAGTTTATCTAGCGGTTGATAAACTAACCCAAGACCTAGGGGAGAAACACCTTGAACCTTTCGGGTTCGTGTTTACAGCTTTCCACCTGTCCACCTTTGTATCTCCTTGGATTGGTTTCACCATGGCTCCTGACTTGAGCTGCCTCCACTAGCTTGGGAGCTCCATCCATTACATATGCATTTATCTCACACGCAGGTGAGGGGTAAAAGGGGTTTTTACATAAAAGAATCCTTGGGCGCGCATTCCCTACATATTAATGAGGAGATGACTCGCAGGCCAACAAATTTAATTTAAATAAATAAATTAAAAGAAACCATTCACATACAAAGGTCTCGGTCTAGGTCATGATCATCCATACATGCAACAATATTTACGCATAAATAAAACTAGCATTCAATTCTTTAATCGTTCTTGTTTAAGATAAATCATGCTCGAATCAATTAATTTTCTTCAATCCTTTTATCTTAAATCTCTTTTCTGAATTTCATTGAGATTCCCATCCATCATAATTTTAAACAAATAAATTCATTTAAAATTATCCTTGTACGTAACTTGTACCTTGGAGGAAACCCGGTGAATTCCCATTTATTACGCAGATGTTAAATTAAACAGATATATATAAAACACCTATCACGTGTTGTGCCTTAGCTTTATGCCTTCACCATGGTACACGTCTCAAGGGTTTGTATAATATAATAATAAATTTTAATAAATCTGCGTAATTTGGGTGAGTACACGGCGTGTAGTTCCGACTACACGGCGTGCACTTTTCTTCACCGTCCATCCGAAGTACACGCCCGGGGACATGGCGTGTTAATGTACTTCGGAAATTTTCGGAGTACACGACGTGTATAGTGGGACACACGCCGTGTAGTTTCCGCGTTACACGGTTTCCAGCCGGGCAGGCCGTGTACGGAGTACACGACCCAACCCTAACCCGAAGGGACTACACGCCGTGTTCATTGGACCACACGACGTGTATTCCGGAAACCGTGTGCCACCTGTTTCTGGTCAACACACGGTGTCTTAAATTCTTAGAAAGAATCCAATACACGGCCTGATTTGGAGGATCAGTCAATGCATTGAACCTAGACTACACGACGTGTACTTCCGAATACACGCCGTGTATTCTGGTGTTATACGGCCAGAAACGTTTGGCTCCTCCGGATGAGTTCTTCTATTTTATTTTAATCAAAATTAAAAGAAAAATTCGTTTCTGTGAGGTGAACGAGAAACGAGGGAGGAGGAATAGATCTCGATATTCAGATTTCCAGAACGATTAAACTTGAATTGAAATAACTAAATTATTAAATGCGTAAATTACCAACGAAAAACTAAATAATTATAATCAACGATATGCCCCCACTCTGATACCACTTGTAGGTTCCGGGCGCAGCGGAAGCGCGTTGGAGGGTTTTCCCAAATTTAATTTTAGCGTTAAACGACGTTCAATCCGAGATCCGTCACGATATAAAACGCCGGATCTTCAGAATAGAACGAAGAACGAAAAAAAAAGAAGAGTCCCGGAACCCTTGAGATAGGATCTTCATATGTTGGTTATAATTAATTTAATTAATTCATAAGAATTACCTGGATGGAATTCTTTCTTCGTTGGTGTCTCCGGTCACGATCCTGTGATCCGTCGTTGCGTCGGAGAATCCAAGTGTAGGATTCCTCTAGCGGTGATCCACACGTGTGCCACATATCTCTAGAAGTCGTCGAAAGAAACTCTGGGTGCTAGCGCGGAAGATCCTTCGCTTGCGATGTTCGTCTTCGATCGCCTTGATCCGGTGGAGGATCTTGCTTTCGTAACTTGAAAGCGTTCTTGGGGGAAAGGGAATTCTCTCTTGGATTGAGAGTATTTCCAATCCGTTGTGCACAACCAAAATGGCTCTCCTTCTATGAGAATAATGTAATTGGGATTATAATACTTAGAATGATAAAATGAATTAATTGCCCGAAAGCATTTAATCATTTCATTTAATTCTTAGTAATACCCCATGTCTTAATAATGACAGTTGACCATCATTATTACTTGACATGCGTCCAACGTATTAAATTTAATATCATTTAATTAAATAAACAATATTTTTCTCACGAATCCCAAAAAATAAACTACACGGCGTGTATATAATTATACACGGCGTGTAATTTTATTTTTCAGTTTTATTTATTTTCCTCCACCATATTTATTAGACCTTGAGTAATGGCTATTTATTTCTTAAATAAATGTAACTGCATTACTCGCTAATAAATATATATTATTTCACCCACAATATATTCTCTCGAATAACTAGTGTCGAAATAAATGCGATCATACATCCTTGAATAATTATTAAACCACAATCGAGAATAATCTTTATTCAACTTGTTAAATTAATATTTAACTGAGATACATGGACACACTTAGTGTGTGACCCTCTAGGCCTCTTTCTCAGTGGCATTAGGCTGAGCCTGCCTAAAGTCCAAGGTTAGCATCTAGCAACACGCCAATGCACCCATAGAGAAAGAAGTTAACGCCGCAATGACGTGTCACCTCCTATGAACGCTTACCGTGTAATATAATCCCTTTGTCTCGATATCTCCAATCAAGCGGGTTGCATGTTAGTGCCATCAACCCATGTGCTTGATTATTCTTTCTTTGACTTCCCGGAATTGAACTTGCCCATACCTTACCATGGACATGGATTTATTTAGGCTATATCAATTCCATCAAAGGGCCTGAGATATCTACTTCCGTTATGGAATGGAAGGGACAAATCCTTTCCCGCATTATCTATTAATGCGGTATTACTCGTGTCGCACCCAATGTATCCTACCTCGCTGCGAACAGTGTGTCGTCACAGTTTTCGTCAATACATCTAAGTGCGCGAGTTGTAATACCCATTAATAATAATCTTAAAGTCTATAGACCAATACACACGTCTGCAGATAGGAACATCCAATGACACTATGAAATGTGGATTTCCTACTGGCGGGTCTCGTTCTCATAATATCCTCCTGGATATTACCAAGGGCGCACACCATGAGAAGGTGCCTCAAAGTTTTATGAGTCCTCACCCCTAATGACCTGTATTATTTGTGTCCCTCAAATAATATCATCCGGCCATAGAACATACATTCAAGAACAGTGTTATGAAACTTCCGGGTTCTCATCATAGTAGGGATCCGCTACGACCCTTTAATGAAACAGCTATCCTTAGGACATTATCACATGACATGTCACGCAGAAGAACAATCAAGATGTGATAAGGATTTTATTTAATGAATAAAGTACAAAGTAGTTGGTTCTAGACCACCAACTCCAACAATAACATCATCCAGCCATATAACATATAGTCAAGAACCGTGTTATGAAACTTTCGGGTTCTCATCATAGCAGGGATCTGCTATGACCCTTTAGTGCAACAACTATCCTTAGGACATTATCACATGCATTGTCACGCATAAGAATAATCAAGATGTGATAAGGTATTTATTAATGAATAAAGTACAAAGTAGTTGGTTCTAGGCCACCAACTCCAACACACGCTGTGTGTCGAATTGAGATGTGGCTAATTCCTAGACGTCACAAATGACATATGGATCATTTTCCTAAAGTACCAAAACAATCCGACCGCGTTTTCTCAATTTTGAGTATGTCAGTTGTTTTTTTCCACTAAAATCAATGTCAATTTTGAATAAAAAGTTATAGTTGGAGTCATACCGGTCACATCATGCGTCCAATTGAGGTGCGACTAATTGCTACATGTCCCAAATGTCTCATGGATCGCTGTCCTAAAGTATCAAAACAATCAGAATGTGTTTCCTCGGTTTTGAGTATGTCACTTTTTTTTACTAAAATGTAATTTTAAACTGAAAACACGCATTTTAAGCCATACTGGTGATATCATCTGTAAGTTTGACATGAGACTGATTCATACACGTCCCAAATGAATTATGAATCATTGTCTCAAATTATCAAGACAATACGAGCATGTTTGTTCTATTTTCAGTGAGTGACGTTTTTTTCTTTTAAAATGTCAATTTTAAACTGATATTAGACACTTTGACACCATATCGGTCACACCGTGCGTCAGATTGAGGTGAATATGATTCTTACACGTCACAAATGACATATGGATCGTTGTCCTAAAGTACCGAAACAATTCGAATGCGTTTGCTCGGTTTTGAGTATGTCAGATGTTTTTTTCACAAAAATTAATGTCAATTTTGAATAAAAAGACGCACTTGGAGTCATACCGGTCACACAGTGTGTCAGATTGATGTGCGGCTGATTGCTACACATCCCAAATGACTCATGGATTGTTGTCCTAAAGTATCAAACCAATCAGAATGTGTTTCCTCAGTTTTGAGTACACCACTTGTGTTTTTTTACTAAAATGTCATTTTAAACTGGAAAGACGCACTTTGAGTCATACAGGTGGGCATTGTGTGGGAGTTTAACATGAGACTGATTCACACTCGTCACAGATGAATTATGAATCACTGTCTCAAATTATCAAGACAATTCGAGCATGTTTGATCGGTTTTTAGTGAGTGACACTTTTTTGTATTAAAATGTCAATTTTAAATTGATAACAGACACTTTGACACAATACCGGTCACACCGTGCATTGGATTGAGGTGAGACTGATTCCTACACACCACAAATGACATATGAATCCTTTTCCTAAAGTATCAAAACAATCCAAATACGTTTGCTTGGTTTTGAGTATGTTAGTTGTTTTTTTACTAAAATTAATGTCAATTTTGAATAAAAAGACACACTTGGAGTTATGCCGGTCACACCGTGCATCGGATTGAGGTGCGGCTGATTGCTACACATCCTAAATGACTCATGGATCGTTTTCCTAATGTATCAAAACAATCAGAATGTGTTTCCTCAGTTTTGAGTACGCCACTTGTGTTTTTTTACTAAAATGTCATTTTAAACTGGAAACATGCACTTTGAGCCATACAGGTGACATCGTTTGTGGGTTTGACATGAGACTGATTCATACTCATCACAAATGAATTATGAATTGCTGTCCCAAATTATCATGACAATCTGGTCATGTTAGCTCGGTTTTCAGCGATTGAAGTTTTTTTTTGTATTAAAATGTCAATTTTAAATTGATAATAGGCACTTTGACACCATACCGGTCACACCATGCGTCAGATTGATGTGCAGTTGATTTATACACATCACAAGTGATATATGGATCATTTTACTGAAGTACCAAAATAATCCGAAAGCATTTTCTCAGTTTTGAGTATGTGAGTTCTTTTTTTCACTAAAATTAATATTAATTTTGAATAAAAAGACACACTTGGAGTCATACCGGTCACACCGTGCGTCGAATTGAGGTGTGACTGATTGCTACACGTCCCAAATTACTCATGGATTATTTTCATAAAGTATCAAAACAATCAGAATGCTTTTCCTCGGTTTTGAGTACACCACTTGTGTTTTTTACTCAAATGCCATTTTAAACTGGAAACACACACTTTGGGCCATACAGGTGACATCGTGTGTGGGTTTAACATGAGACCTATTCATACTCATCGCAAATGAATTAGGAAACACTTTCACAATGACTATTATCTTAACTTACAAGTGTTGTGTAACATCCTAAATAATTATAGAATAATACTTTTTGATATCTATTAATATTTATGAATTAGATATTAATTTTACTTTAAAGAGAGTGTTATGTCTGATAGCGTACCCGAAATACAACAAGTTTCTCTGAAATCTTACGCTGCACACAAAACTAAGTTATACTGAAAAATAATACATTATTAATATGATTATTTTAAATGGTAGGTATCGTCTTGTCGTTGTATGGACGGGAATGAACAGAACTAACTATATTATGTTTACACAAGTTTATTAATTTTTTTACTTTCTTCTAATAAATTTTAGAGGTTTAAAATGAGAATAAATCCAATTTTAAGCATAAAATACTCTAATATTTTTAAAATGTAGTTTTACCGCCTTTTGATGGCGAACCCTTTTTAAATTTAGTTTTGTCACTTTTATATGTTCTATTTGAAAAAATAAAGTTCTTCTTTGGAAGCGGGAAATCAAAATTTACTTTGGTTGAAATTTTTCTATTTTTCTGATAAAATTTATATTTTAAGGAATAGTGAAAAATACTGCATTTTACTTAAAAAATGTATTTTCATCTAATTTATTTGTATTGTTAGATTATCATTTGAATTGGTTTTAAAGTATATTTTGATTATGTTTTTATCATTTAATCCAATGTT
The DNA here is from genome assembly GCA_963277665.1 of Viscum album. Classification (NCBI taxonomy): domain Eukaryota; kingdom Viridiplantae; phylum Streptophyta; class Magnoliopsida; order Santalales; family Viscaceae; genus Viscum; species Viscum album. The sequence goes on from OY728147.1 coordinate 589,872,858, forward strand.
GGTCATTGGAAGTAATTTCACATTGAAATTTGATATAAATACATGTCAATCTTTTGATAGTTTTTACTTTTTAAAATCCGTTTTCTCATTCTGATAACGTGATTAATTTTAAATTTAATTTTTCCACTTCTGTGAATTGAATTTTCAAAAACTAATATACATGGTTATAATCAGTATGGAAAATGTGGTTTAGTATGATCAAAATAATTTTTGATGAATAATAACTTTAGTATTTTATTTACCATGATTAAAGGGTAAATGAGGTAAATAAGGGTAAAAATAATATTATAATAATATAAAACTACCATATCACTTTTCCTCATCTTATTCCATGAGGTATGACCGACCATGACAACCCTTGGGATGAAATTTTGGCCTTTGGAAGCCACTTGGGTGTGATAATGATATTTATAACATTTAATTTAAAACAAATTCAAAATATCATAAACATGACTCTTATTACTAAAATAATTTTAATATTGGGTTATATAAGTGATCTCTTCGACTATAAATAGTCCTTAGAAAGTTAAAAAGATTACCTACATCATGGTATTTTATTTATAAATTTTAGACATTAAATAATTAAATTTAATTATGACACAATGATGATGTAGTGATTGCCTTATTAATGAAATAATCAAATAAATGATATTATAAATATTAAAATAAATATTATTTGACATAATTTATGTAATCCATGATTTTTTTAGGTGAATATGACATGTTAGAATACTATTCAATGGTTTGGTTCGAAGTCATCTCTCTGTTGGATTTTATTTAAATTCAATAAAGTGAATAGTGTCTAAATTGACATAATTGATATTTTATAAAAATAATATTTTATTAAATTATTTAAAAATCATAAAAATATTTAAAATTTAAAAATTGACTATGATAAGGTCCAAAAGTTCATAAAACATCCATTTAGGAGCAATTGACCCCATAAAAGTAAAATTTATAGCCTCTTAATATTTAAAATGTTGTTACCACAATTAAAATTAAAAGAGAATAATTAAGGGTAAACTGAAAAGATAAGGTTTAAAATAAAATCAATACATATCTAAAAATTATTGGATATGAGGATGAATAAATGTTTTGATTACTATGATGAAGATGAATATCATGATCATTTTTTTGTAATAGATGTCTCACTAAGTGTGACAATTTTCAATAAATATTTTTATTAAAAAAAAACATAAATTTCAACGTGACACGTCTCAACGCGACTCGTCTCACACTACTACAAAACATGCCTTTAACAGCGCTAGAAAAGCGTTGACTACCTCAGCGTGGTTAAAAGGTCAAGAATTTTATCAGCGCAAATAAAAGCGCCGATAAACGACATCATTCATCAACACTTTTATTTAGCGATGATAAAGAGTCCCTTTGTCAGTGCTTCTTCAAGCGCTTATAAAGCACCCCTTTATCAGTTCTTCTAAAAGTACCGATAAATATACCTTTATCGGTGATTTTAGAAGTGCTAATAAACATAGCATTTATCCATGCTTTTATAAGTGCTGATAATGATACCTTTTATCGGTGCTTAAAAAATACTGATAAAGGCTGTGTTTATCAGCACATTTAGTAGCGCTGATAAAGATGAAAAATTCAGTGTGAAACTATAGTACACAACATCACTAGAAATAGGTGCAGTGTGCTGTAACAACACTACATCACCAGAAACAACATAAATTACCAAAATAAGATACAAATACTGAATTTAAATGAAATAAAATTTCTTACACAAATACAAGTAAAATAAAACACTTATAGAGTATGTCAGTTGTTTTCTTTACTAAAATTAATGTAAGTTTTAAATAAAAAGGCACACTTGGAGTCATATTAGTCACATCATGAGTCTAATTGAGGTGTGACAGATTCTTACACGTCACAAATGACTTATGGATCATTTTACTAAAGTACCCAAACAATCAGAATGTGTTTTCTCGGTTTTGAATATGTTGATTGTTTTTTTGATTAAAATTAATGTCAGTTTTGAATAAAAAACACACTTGGAGTCATACCGGTCACACCATGCATCGTATTGAGGTGAAACTGATTCCTACACGTCACAAATGACCTATAGATCATTGTATTAAAGTACCAAAACAATTTGAATGTGTCTTCTTGATTTTGAGTATGTTAATTGTTTTTTTCACTAAAATTAATGTCAATTTTGAATAAAAAGACACACTTGGAGTCATACCGGTCACAACGTGCGTCATATTGAGGTGCGAATGATTGCTACAAGTCTCAAATGACTCATGGATCGTTGTCCTAAAGTATCAAAACAATCATAATGTGTTTTCTCATTTTTGAGTACGCCACTTTGTTTTTTACTAAAATGTCATTTTAAACTGGAAACATGCACTTTGATCCATACATATGGTATCGTGTGTCGGTTTAACATGAGACTGATTCATACACGTCAAAATGAATTATGAATCATTGTCCTAAATTATAAAGACAATCCGAGCGTGTTTGCTTGGTTTTCAGTGGCTGACGTTTTTTTTGTATTAAAATGTCAATTTTAAACTGATAATAGACACTTTGACACCATACTGGTCACACCGTACATCAGATTGAGGTGTGTCTTATTCCTACATGTCACAAATGACATATGGATCATTTTCCTAAAGTACCAAAATAATCCAAATATGTTTTCTCAATTTTGAGTATGTGAGTTGTTTTTTTCACTAATATTAATGTTAATTTTGAATAAAAAGATGCAGTTGGAGTCATATCGGTCACACCGTGCATCGGATTGTGGTGCAGATGATTGATACACATCCCAAATGACTCACGAATCGTTTTCCTAAAGTATCAAAATAATTAGAATGCATTTCCTCGGTTTTGAGTATTCCACTTGTGTTTTTTTAACTAAAATGTCATTTTAAACTGGAAACATGCACTTTGAGACATACTAGTGTCATCGTGTGCGGGACTGACATGAGACTGATTCATAGACATCAAAAATGAATTATGAATCACTGTCCCAAATTATCAAGACAATCCGAGCACATTTTTTTAGTTTTCAGTGAGTGATGCTTTTTTGAATTAAAATGTCAATTTTAAAATGATAACAGGCACTTTGACACCATACTGGTCACACCATGTATTAGATTGAGGTGCAACTAATTCTTACACATCACATATAACATATGGACCATTTTCCAAAAGTACTAAAACAATCCAAATATGTTTGCTTAGTTTTGAGTATGTCAGTTGTTTTTTTCACTAAAATTAATGTCAATTATGAATAAAAAAAGCACACTTGAAGTCATACTGGTCACACCATGCGTTGGATTGAGGTGATACTGATTGATACATGTCCCAAATGACTCATGGATTATAGTCTTAAATTATCAAAACAATCAGAATGTGTTTGCTCGGTTTTGAGTACGCCACTTGTGTTTTTACAAAAATGTCATTTTAAACTAGAAACACGCACTTTGAGTCATACAAGTGGCAATGTGTGTGGGTTTGACATGAGACTAATTCATACTCTTCAAAAATGAATTATGAATCGCTGTCCCAAATTATCAATACAATTCGAGTGCGTTTTCTCAGTTTTCAGTGAGTGACACTTTTTTGTATTAAAATGTCAATTTTAAACTGATAAAAGACACTTTGAAACCATACCGGTCACACCATACGTCAAATTGAGAGGTGCGATCAATTCATACATGTCAAAAATGACATATGGATCATTGAACTAAAATACCAAAACAATACGAATGTGTTTGCTCGATTTTGAGTATGTTAGTTGTTGTTTTCACTAAAATTAATGTCAATTTTAAATAAAAAGACACACTTTGAGTCATACTGATCACACCGTGCGTCAAATTGAGGTAAGGATGATTTCTACACATCCCAAATGACTTATGTATTGTTATCCTACAGTATCAAAATAATCAGAATGTGTTTCCTCAATTTTGAGTATGCCACTTGTGTTTTTTACTAAAATATCATTTTAAACTGGAAACACACATTTTGAGCCATACAGGTGGCATCGTGTGTGAGTTTGACATGAGACTGATTCATACTCATCAAAAATGAATTATGAATCGCTGTCTCAAATTATCAAGACAATCCAAACATTTTTTCTAAGTTTTCAGTGAGTGACACTTTTTTTGTACTAAAATGTCAATTTTAAATTGATAACGGACACTTTGACACCATATCGGTGACAATGTGCATCAGATTGAGGTGCAACTGATTTCTACACATCACAAATGACATATGTATCGTTTTCCTAAAGTATCGAAACAATCTGAATGTGTTTTATTAGTTTTGAGGTTGTTAGTTTTTTTTCCACTAAAATTAATGTCAATTTTGAATAAAAAGACGCAGTTGGAGTCATACTGGTCACATCGTGTGTCAGATTGAGGTGCAGTTGATTGCTACACATCCCAAATGAATCATGGATTGTTTTTATAAAGTATCAAAACAATCAAAATTCATTTCCTTGGTTTTGAGTACACCACTTGTGTTTTTTTACTAAAATGTCATTTTAAACTGGAAACACGTACTTTGAGCCATACATGTGGCATCATGTGAGGGTTTGACATGAGAATGATTCATACTCATCACAAATGAATTATGAAACACTTTCACAGTTGCTCTTATCTTAACTTAAATGTTTTGTGTGCACTTTTAAATAGTTGTTCTCAAACACAATCATGGTATGGCCCTTTCTACTTCATTGCCCAACAATTTTATTCTTTGCAAGCTAGTGCTTCTTATCCTGCGCTGCCTAGATCTCCACCTCGGTCTTCCCCTCTGCCTTCTCCTTCACATCGGTCTCCAACTCCGACTCTTCCTCCGCATTCTCCCCTACCTTCACCCCTGCCTTCACCTCCGCCTCCACCTCTGCGATTGCCCAACAATTTTATCGTTTGTAGGTCAACGCTTCTAAAAAAATTGATTTCCTCCACCATTCTTCTTCTTGAGAAAGAGATAAAAAATAATATATAAGAATTCTGACACTAATGCTGCACACCCAAAATATATTTTGAAGGTTATAAACCATACTAGATCACAAACATAATAGGCAATCACCTAAATTTTTTGTTGGCATACATTTTGACAAAAAGTATGATGCCCACTCATCTCTAAAAAAATTTATTTCTTCTTTTGAGTAACTAGGTTGTCAGAAATCTTTATAGTACTGAGAAAATTTAAACAAACAAATGATTATGAAATATATTTAATTAAATTGTAATTACCTTTGGAAATTACTTGTTGGGGGATGCTGGTCTTTTCATGATTTATGATTTCTCTCATAAATTTGAAAACATAATACATAATCGATGTCATTATCTTGTTTCAGATACTGCAGAAACATATACCAAAATAAGTAAATTGTTTTGAAAATTTTTGATAGTTAAATCTTTCTATATATACCCTAATTTGTTTCCATTTGTAGTAATTAATAGGCTTTAGCCCTTCAGACACCGACTTTATGTCATGATCTATCCTGTATTGAGCGACCACCCTATCATAAAAAAATTCTTGTTAAAACACAAACTAAACATATAATTTTAAGTTTATCTATAAAATGTTTATTATAGTGTATTACATATTCACAATATAAATCATGTGTGGTCAGTTTGTTGCATATCCAATCATTGGATCCAAAAAACAAATATTCAGGGTTTCCAGATTGACTGCTATCAGTATTCAGTGCACCCTAAAAAAACAAAAACAATTAATTAATGCAAAAATTAAAAATATATTATATGTGATTAGATTTTAGAGTTTTAACTTTTCATTATAGGCATCAAAAAGATTCTATCATCTGATGATTTTTTATTAAACTCTTGGAGTAACTGATCTTTTTTCTTCTCAATTTCATCATTCTCCAATGTAAGTTCTGACATAGAAATGATATAGGGATTAATGAATCCAAATCGTGCCTCGCATGATCTTCCCTTTATATAGTTTTGATATAAAAGCCTATAAAAAATATGCATTGTTATTAACTTTAATAAACATATTAGCTTACTATTTGGATAGACGTATTATGAAAATGTACCTTATGTATGTATTCACAACTGAGATTCCCAACCATTAATGCTTGAGAATCCCATTTAGACTCTCAAGACCAATTACACGTGTCATGGAAATTCCACATATTTCTTCTTCATATTAAATGAAAGATATAGGTTTATCTTTAAATGTGGTCTCTACATGAAGTTTTAATGATAATAAATGTTTCTCTGAAATAGGCGGGGAGAAGGTACTATCAGAAGGTCATTTCGTTTTCTTGATCGAATCAGTAGATTTTCTTGTTTCGACTTTCCATTTCTTTGCCACTTTATTCATCTGTAATATAATACCTCATTTCAGACTTTTTATCATCAACTGTTACATGTTTTTCATTTGAAAAAATTTGTAAAATACATACCTCGTGTATCTTTATAAGATTAGACAACCATGCTATGAAAGCTCCAATAACAGTTTCGACTGTTGTAATATCCAGACCATCAAGTGAAACAGACAACTCATCAGTCAACTCATAAGCTACCTCAACCCCCACTCTCATGTAATCTTTGGGGGGGGGGTGATTATGTAGCTGGTCTCTCGGGATATTATACATTGTGCCCATCAAAACATGATGGTACATGGGTGTTGACAGATACAAATCATATACAACTGTACCCTATAGAATTTTAGTAATATAAAGTTATTGGAAGTTGTTTGATTCACATTTAGGAGAAAGAGTAATGAAAAAATTGATTACATCGGGAAGGTATGTGCTTGGGGGTAATGACTAGCCTCAAAGCTAGTGGGATTATTTGGTTCATATTTGGATCTTTGCTCTAACACCGGTTCGCTTTGATCCTTTCTTATACATTGGTCTGCCAAACCAGATCATAAAATAATATCTTGTAGTGATTCTATATGTTTCCACAATCATCTCATCATATTATATGTATCTTCGTGTGGTTTTACCTTCTCAAAATATGTTTGAGAGGAGACTCTAAAACCTACTCATCTAACACGATCATATTGTTCAAGTCGCTTCAAAGCTACTAAAAGTATCTTTTCTTCTGGTATGGTTATTGTCGATTGTTGTGTCTAAACCATATAAAAAATATGAACATAAATAGACATTTTTATGTAATATTATTATAAAGCATAATGAATTATAATTATGTCATACTTACACATGCTTTCCATACTACTTTTGTGTTTCCATCAACTAATTTACCCTTTTTATTTACACGAGCCTCCTTCCATAGCACATGAAGTGGGATGGAAGTGACTTCATATTTTTATTCATCAATCTACATATAAAAAAAGGAACATATGTTATTTCATATCACATAATTAAAATTTTATTACTGATTTAAAATAAATACCAATTTCTTCTCTAATGAAGCGTACCCCATCCTTCCTTTGCGATATGGGTACGTTGGTTTTGATGCACATTGTTTATTTTCGGCACTCTTTCATTGTTTCATAAATTAACAATTTTGAATCAAGTTGGATAAAATAAATAATGTCAAATAATATATTATCAACAACAATGCACATGAAATTATTTCTCATTATGACGATTGATGAAAGAAGTCTATGTTTCCTGATATATAATGTGTGCATAACTAAGTGGTGGGTGGGGATTTATTTTCCCCTCAGTATCCCTAAGATGTAACTTTATCAAAAGAGTCTGAAAGCCTCTATGGGCTTTTTTAGTGGCCATTATGACAAATTTCTTACGAAAATATTCTAAAATAAATGAAATATGCAAGGAGTAATGAAAATTAAATAAATATTTCATTATATAATTTTTCAATAAAATAGAGAAAGTATATTGTAACATTACCATTATATCTTTTCAAAGGATTTCCTTCGTTACAGGTTGGACGTGGCACCATGAGTCAATATCAATCGACATATTCATCCTCGTTGTGACCCTAAGATAACTAATGAACATTTACTTGTTGGGGTTAATAGGTTGGTCGTGTTGATTCCAACCAACCTAAAATTTTATACCCTGACTTCTTGCCTCAATAATTTTATTCAAAACTGTGATGTTGCATCATTGTTTTTTTCATCAACATGTTGTTGATCCCCTAATAATTCTGAAATTTCATCATCAACAGTCTGTTATTACTTAGGATTGGTAAAATCATCATGTTCAGAAGTCATTGTTTGCATGAGTAATCAAACATTTAATTTGTCTTGAATAACAACAATACAATACACTATGAATAAAAGTCCACAATTGCATTCATCTTGCATGAAAATTGTTACTGTCTTTAATAGATATATAATACTTCAATACAATAGTATAACTAACCTTTAATACCCTTATTTAATCTATCCTCAGATGCTATATTGTCTTACATCTCTTGATGATGGATTTAAATCCCTCTTTCAAACTATCATTCCTCCCATCATTGTGATTCCAAAGTTCATTGATGACATACCTCTCGAATATTTATTATTTCATTTTTTGTTTGATATTTATCTCCCATATTTTTTGGACATCCACCTATGTTTCTTGAACTAATATAACCAAAATTCATCTTATACAGTGTACCAGTGATCATTTTGGATGAATACTACTCAGAGTAGTTCAAACAACATAGAATAGATGGGGGATGAGTCTTAAGAAAAAATGCAATAATAACTATTCTGGAGGTGAAAGTCGAGTTTCCACTGAGGTTTAAAAATAACTTAAATGAAATTTTAATTATTATTTATAATATATTAATAAAATGAGGAGGATGAATTGTTGTCAAAAGTAACTGAGTGAGTCGTATAAAAAAATGAATATTAATAAACCCAAAAAAATTATTCATTGTGTTTTGATTAATTTTATAGTGTCATTTTTTGTGTTCTCAGGAAGTAGTAAATGAGGAGGATGAAAGACTTAAATATTTGAAGAATGAGTTGGGAGATGCGGTATTCAAATCCATGAAAAGACTTTGATGGAGATTAATGAATACAATCTGAGCGGGATGTATGTCATCAAGGAAATTTGGAACCACAATGATTGTAGGAAGGCTAGTTTGAAAGAGAGAGTCTGATCCATCATCAATAGATGGAAGAAAATCAATTATTTGAGGAGGAATTAAATAAGGGTAGTGAAGTTTAGTTGTACTGTAGTATTGAAGTATTATATCTCTGTTCAAGACAGTAACAATTTTCATACAAGATGCATGCAATTGTGGACATTTATGCATGGAGTGTATTGTATTGTATGTAAATCTTACCAAAATGAATCCTTATTTACACAACTTTACTTGTGAAACCTCTGGTATTTTTTTATGAAAAGTTATTTATGTTTCTTACGACTATTATGTGTTGTATGATTCTTTAACAACAGCAGATAAAGATGCAGTTCACAGTGGTCTCGTTTGAAAAGTAAAATCAAAATATGTCATAATAATGATATAAGAATCTTTAAAATGACTATATATACCCATTATACTATATAAATTTAGAAATATACCACATATTACATCCATATTATTTGGGTGTATCAATACTCATCAACTTTGAGGAAAATTTAACTTTCAATTCAGGAAGATATACCCACTTGTGCCTACCACTATTGTATAAAATTGACACTGATTACTCTTTTTACATATGTTTACTTATGGAGAATATTGATATTAAAAACATTATGAATAAGTTTTAATCCCAATCCTATATTAAATATAAGATACTAATAAATAAATAATAGGAATATTCTGTGTCCTAAGACCATCAACAAGAGTATAATATACTAGGATTGTACCTATCACTATAGAAGAACCCTTTCTAGCATCATCCATAGTCTACTCAGCCATAAATAATATTCCAGTCATATCTAATGACCCTACCTAGAAGGAATAGCTCAAAAGGACCATTGGAGGTTCCCCAACTAACCACATTGATAGAAATGTTTCACATCAAAGAGGCAATAAGGATTAAAGTGTCTTAGGAATCTACATTGACGGAATCACTCAAAAATTAGCCTTAATTGAAGAGGAATTGGAATACCACCACTCTAATGGTCTTGAATAAATTAATCTCACCCCAACTATATTCGACATCACTTATGTCTACTCAAGGATTCCTCACCTTCCAATTTTGGATATTTTTTAATCTACCATAAGATCCCTCCAATAACATACATTCCTTTAAAAGGTGAATTTTTCAATGTATGCTCAATATTGATCTAGAATTTTTTAATCTTATAAATGAAATGAATCTATTCAATGCAATACTAAATTTATTATTATGATGTATTACCATAAAATCTTAGATGAACCATAAATACTTCTCATTATTGAAAATTATACCATATAGCTTGAAGTAGATCTACAATTACCTCTAGAACATGAGGATCAATATATGTTCTAGAATATAGAGGATGGTTATTGGCTCCTTCCTATGAAGATATAAGGGTCATATTGGTGACATATTTTATATTAATTTAAAGATTCACATAATTTTTCCCTTCCAAAAAACAATAATATTTTAGAAATAGACACAAAATAATCTATATTAAATGTGAACCTCCATCCACCCTCTCTCATTTATTTCATTTTAATAAGTCTTTTTATACTTTGTTTATAATTTAAAAGATGTTAGAAGTATTCTTTTAAATATAATTATGAAACAACTAACTAATAGTATCGATAAAGGGGGTTACTAAATAAACTCAATCAATTAATAAGTTATATAAATGTAATCATCACTAATAAGTAAATAAAAATCACTATTTATTTATTATTCATGTTTCTATTAATATAAATTTATAATTGATTCTAGAAAAAAATTAAACAAAGACACATAAGAACATGAAATTTCATATATTCTTACCGATTCCAACCTATCAACTCCAAAATAAGTGGCATGTTGCTCGAGAAGATAGGTCAAGGAAAAAATAAAAAAAACAACCTAGACTTCATATGGTAACTCATGTATCCAGCATAATTATGCTATCTAGACATATTTATGGATTACTTATTATGTCTGGAAAGTTTTTTATTTTTTTGAATATAATCAATACCAATATCCCTAGTTTCACTACGATTCCATTTTGTAACATTTTTGACCTAGTAAACCCAAATAGTTCCCAATTCAGGTCAGAAAATCACCTCAGACACACTTCCCGATCACTGAAGTCTTGTGTCAATGCTAAGGGATATAGATAAAATGTTTGAGAAATGGGTTAACCTCTTCAATGTTTAACTAAATTCAATTTGATCATGATATAAAGCCACCATTACCTTTGCAGTAGCGTGTGATGCAAAATCTATTTTATTTATCCACACAGGCCCATACACATATGTTGACTAAACTTACCATATGAAAACACACTTCTCTTTCTTCAAAACCATTGTCTATAGAGGGAAAAGATGAAATAAAACCATTCATTGTATTTAAGTAGCTAGGAGATGATATGTAGAGTTCTTTATGGTTAAGAAAAGTAAAAAAACACAAAATGCGAAACCCAAAACATCAAACAACGATAAAGAAAAAGTAGAAAATAACATACATTAGATTCAAGCCTTGATTAATCTGAGGGAACATAGAGGAGTCACACCGATAACATAGGAGTTATGTTGGAGCTTCAGAATCACGAGTGACTGAGTCACAACTAGGGTTCTTTAAAATATTCTCGAGACACTTTTAACAACACTTTCAGAAAAGCACTGATAAAGATCCCTTTTATCAGTGCTAAATTGATAAGAGTTGATAAAAGTGATATTTATCAGCGCAAAAACTTTAGCGCTGATAAAAGTTTTATAATTATAATTATTTATTATAATTTTATAATTATTTAAATATATATATATATTTATTTATAATTATATAAATACTTATTTAAAAAATAATAATTATTTATTTATAATAATTATAAATTTATAAATTTATAAATTTAGTAAATATATATTTATAGATATATTTATTTATAAATATATTTTTAACATTATTAGTGGATATATAATCTTAAATACATGCATTTTAAAAAGTAGTGAAATTGAATAATTCAAAATGAGTATACTTTGAAAATATTGAAAAATTGGATAAGTTTTATTAATTAAATATAAATAATTAAAAAAATATGAATATATGTATATATATTGAAGTGGATGAATACATATTGAAAATTACGAAAACATAGTTAATAAATATATATATAAATAATAGAAAATGATCAAATTAAAAAATAAAATAAAAAATAAAAAATATTAAAAATGAATACCCTAACTATAGTACTAAAAAAAATTGACCGATTAAAAAAATAATATATTAAATGTATCATGTTATAATGAAATTATAAAATATACTAAAATTAGAATAAATTATATAAATATTAGGTGTTTGTGTTTCTATATATTGCATAAATATATTTGTGTGTTCATTTGTATATACAAATGCATTAATTATATATATATATATATACATATATATATATATATATATATATATATATATATATATGTACGTGAAATCAATGTAACACACAACGTTTGATATATGTTAAATTGAAAAATCAAACAACATTAAAAATGGATAAGACATTATTAATATGTTTTTAACTAAAATTTTATTCATTATATATATATATATATTTTTATTTAATATATATTATTTACTACAATTTATAATATATATATATATTATACTTATTCATTTTTATTAATAATTGTTTCATTAATAAATTTTTAAATAATTTTGTAATTTATTCATTTTTAATTTTTTTGCTTAATTATTACTATTTATTCATTTTATATATCTATATTTATTATATACTATTTATTAATATTTATAATCTATATATATGTATATTAAATTTATTCATTTTTATCAATAATTATTTAATTAATAAAACGTTTAATATTTTTCTTAATTTACTAATTTTAAATTTTTATTTGTTTAATTATTTCATTTTATTAATTTTACATATCTATATATTTAATATATACTATTTATTATTTTTTTAAAATTTATATATATGTATATTCAATTTATTCATTTTTAACAATAATTATTAATTAATGAAATTGTTAATTTTTTTTATTTTTATTTGTTTAATTTTTCATTTTATTCTGGACCTTTATCAGTTCTAAAAAATAACTGATAAAGGGAATCCTTTATCAGTGCTAAAAATATAGCACTGATAAATGGTACCCTTTATCAGTGCTAGAAATAAAGTGTAACATCCCAGGTAAATAAATAATATGACATTTTAATATTTATTAATATTTGTGAATTAAATATTAATTTTACTTTAAAGCGGTTTCTATGTTTGATAGCGTACCCGATACACAACAACGAGTTTCTTTGAAATCTTATGTTGCACACAACGTTGAGTTATACTAAAAAATAATAATATAATTTTATTATTTTAAATGGTAGTTCACGCATAGTCGTTGTATTGGCGAGAATAAACAGAACTAACTATAATATGATTACACATGTTTGTTAATTTTTTTACATTTATCCAATAAAAGTTAGAGGCTTAAAATGTGAATGAATCCAATTTTAAGCACAAATAGTCTTATATTCTTTAAAAAGTCGATTTACTGCCTTTTGATGACAAACCCGTTTTAAATCTAGTTTTTTTTCAATTTTATATGTTCTATTTGAAAAAATAAAATTCTTATTTAGAATCAGGATATCAAAATTGACTTTGGATGAAATTTTGGTATTATCCTCATAAAATTCATTTTTTAATGAATAGTGAAAAATACTGCATTTTAATTCAAAACTAGATTTTTAATCTATTTATTTATATAGTTAGATTATCTTTTTAATTGGTTTTAAAGTTAAATTAGATTATGTTTTTACCATTTAATCAAATTTTAGTCATTGCAAGTAATTTGAATTTGAAATTGGATATAAACAAGTGTCAATCTTTTGATAGTTATTATTTTTTAAAAACACGTTTTTTGTTTTGACAACGACAATTAATTTTAAATTAATTTATGACACTTCTGTGTTTTGAATTTGGATTTTTTTTCCATATTTGGAATCAGGAGGTCCAAATTTTGTAAATAGGCATCTTTTATATTTAGACATTATGAATATTTACTTCAGTAAATATTTTATTTACCATGATTAAAGGGTAAATCTGGTAAATAAGGGTAAAAAATAATATTATAATAATATTAAATTACCCTTACACTTTTCCTAAACCTATTGGACGAGATTTTTCCAAACAAGGGCATCATTGGGTCAATTTTGGGACCCCATGGAGCCACTTGGGAGTGATAATGACACTTTATATTAATTAATTTAAAGTAAGAACAAAAATAACATAAACATATATCTTTTAGTAAAACATTTGTATATGGGGTTATATAAGTGATCTCTTCGACTATAAATATTCATTTGAAAGATAAAAATGTTTCCTACGTCATGGTATTTTATTTATAGTTTTTAGACATTAAATAAATAAATTTAATTATGACACAATGATGATGCAGTAATTACTTCATTAATAAAGGATTCAAATAAATAATATTATAATTATTAAAATAAATTTATTTTGAAACTTTTTATGCCATCCGTGAACTTTAGAGATAATAAAGACTTTTTATATTTTAATTAATAAAGTTTTTTTGAAAGAATAAAGTTGTTATAGTTTTTTAATTGTCTTGATATGAATAGTTTATAAATTGACATAAATGAGTTTTTTAAAAAATTAATATTTTATTAAATGATAAAATAATCCTAAAAATCTAAGATTCGTCCAAATGACTTAAATAATGTTACAAATGTCATAAATGATCCATTTCGGGTCACTTGTCGTTTTATAGTAAATATATTAACCATATAGTATAAATATATAAGAGGACATGGTAAAAGTTAAATAAGTTAACAAAGGGTTAAATAAAAAAGATAAGAATTAAAAAATATCCAAAACCTGTCCATTTATTATTGGATGATTTTATTTCAACTTATATCCACCTTATCTTGGAATTAAATCTGTTCCAGAACCACATCCACTTGTAGTATCCAGACATGGATGTATTGTTAGGAATACCCACATAATTACTTCCTTACTAAAATTCTAGGATGTTCTTATATACTTATCCTCAATGTATATCTTAGGGTTTTCCTCCATAATCATTTTTTTCGAAATCTAGTTTCCAATATTTCTGCAAAACTTCCTTTGATACCAACTGTAACACCCCAACCCCAAAAGCCCAGAGCCGATGCATTATTTTATTACATTAGTGTGATTACAAGGAATTAAATCCTGAAGGACCGATCAGTTTAGACATCTTGGAAAGCCATATTACATACACGATACCCATAATACATTGGTAAATAGAAATTACAAACATGATACATAATAAAATTAAATAAACTGCTTCCTTGAAATATTAATAAATATTTATTCTTCATAACCTGGAGAAATGAAACATAATAAGGGTGAGCTCAAATACTTAGTAAGGCTAAGTAAAATGGAAGTGACAATGAATTAATGATAGTAAATTAACATGGAAAGGTAAATAACTGATAACAAATTCCATTCAACTAACTAGATAAGGAAAATTCAATATGGTAAGGTGAGAAACTAAAACACATGCCATTTAATCAATGGACTGATACTTAAATATATCTATAGATATGTCAACACAAAATATCATGGATGAATAATAATTGAAGCTAAATAAGGGAAATGGTTAATTATTGGATTCTATGTTTCCTAGTTACATGGAACCAATACCTTCAAGACCTTTCACAAGATGGTTTAGCTATCAGGTAAAAATTCATCTAATTTGGCCAACTATTTCATCTCATGAGACTACCGATGCATCGAGGGGCTATCTATATCTGGGATCCACCCATGGTGTACTAGTCCAAATAATTCCTAATATATCAAATAAAAAATTTGATTTATCAAATATCCATATTGAATAAATAATATGGATTTTCAAATAATACCTCATATAAGGATAGGTAACAACAAGGGTTATTGACAATAAAACATTATTGAGGAAAAATAATATTTAAACATTCCAATGTGTCCCATACCACATTGAAAAATTAAATAAAATTCCCCATGAATTAAATGAAACTTATAATATAATTAGAATAAGGATATTCATGATATAACATATTAAAAGGCAGTATATACACCAAATAAATGTGAATTGGTGCATAATAACAAATAAGTATCAATGGAATGTAAATTGAGATAAAATTCTCTTACCTTATCCTTACTTTTTGTTGTGTAGTATTTATCCTCCTATGTAGTGTTTTAAAATATACTAATAACTAATACTATAAATATAATTATTTAAATAATATCATATAATAACTTCTTATAATATTTTATCACCTGTTTGTTAACACTATTTCATTATTTTAACTATTTCGGGTGTTAATTGCCTAGTTTTCTCAAGTATGTTTTGACTTGTGATTTGTTGTTACTATTAATTAGATCATGATTTAATCATATATATAATGTAAAAAATTAATTAATTATCATAAATATTCATTATATATGTATTTATAGTATTCCATAATATTTGGATATTAGAAATGAAGTGCACTGTTCATGGAGATGGTAGGTCGTACATACACATGAATGCTACTTCCATTTCATTGTTGTATTAAAATAAATAAAAATAAATGATAAATATTTATATTATAATTCCATAATAATATATATGTTATATATGTTACATAGGTTTATTAAAACCACCTTTTATACATTCCATGTATGCTATGAATGAGTCATATCACTTTGAGGGGCGGTAGTCCACACTTCCTCAAACGAAATTATCATATTTACAGAAGATGTAAAGCATAAAGGAATTTTATAAATAAAAATTAAATAATAATAAAAACTTTATAAATATCATATATATCATATATAAATATAGTTTCTATCATAATGGCCACCATGATAGGTGGTAAGGGAACAATGAACAATCATCATTTCGTGAGGCAATAGTTTGCCGTATATAGAAACAATATGTTCGTTACCCATTAGATAGAGGTGTGTGTAAGTGTACGTATAAATATTAACAAAAAAATTAATATTATATTTATAATACTGGTTTTATTATTAATAATAAAAAAATAATAGTATAGGGAGTGGAGAATGGAAATGAAACTAAAAATATTGAGAGAAGACATCACCTCTTAATCGGGTAACTTCTTTTGGTTTATACCAAAAGACATCCTTGGAAGGATTTATTCCAAAATATAGGCCTAACGGTATATGGGAGGGATTTTGGGAATCTATTTGGGCATATATTTGATGAACCTAAGAGGTTTGAGATGTGTGAAGAAGTGGGATAGGTGGTGGTCTTTTATAGGGAATGAAAAGGACTCAATTGGAATTTTTGGAAACATATTAGATGTAGACATGTTATTAACTAAAAAAGGCATAAAAAACCAACCAAAAATCTTTAATTTAAGGTTTATAAAATATAAATTTCCATAAAATAGTTTTTTGACAAGTTTCTAGGTCATTTGGTCCCTTAAGTTAAAAGTTTAGTCCTTTATTAAGCTTAATTTTGCCTTAATAATTGTAATTAATTTTAATTATATTCACTAATATTTTTGATAAAAAACTAATTTGAACTTATTATAAATTATAAATTATTATTATTACAAATATGGAATTTATTTTTCCAAATTCAAATCACATAAGTGGCAGAAATTAATTTAAAATTCATCCCGTAAGCGGGACGACAATGCGAGTTTTTAACGTAAAAAGTCCAAAAGTTTGCAATGTTTTTATAGTCAATTTCAAATTGTAATTGATTATAATAACCTAAATTGGATTTATTGATAAAAATATTATCAAATTAATATTTAAAATCAATATGAAACATAATTTATCCTTATAAATAAATCAGATGAAAAACTAGTTTTGAACTAAAATGCAGTAATTTTAACTATTCATTAAAAAATGAAATGTTTCAGAAAAATATAAAAACTTAACCCTAACCTAATTATTATGTTTTTATTTCAAATAATAAGTTTATTTTAATATATTAAATCAATTAAAGTGTCAAAATTCATATTTAAAATGGATTCACCATTAAAAAGCGGTAAAACCGCCTTATAAAAATATAGATTTTTATGTGTAAAATAAGATTTGTTATTATCTTATACATATAAAACATAATGGATGAATATAAAAAATATTTTATTGAATATATAACATATATATCTCACTAAAATCCTTCACTATGTGTAATTAACTATGTTTATTAAGACAAAACTCCTTTAGAAGCACAAACATAATAACATTTCCTTTTATATCCAATTTGTTCTTATTTTCATTTCTCATTAGTTGGAAACCAATGAATTCATTTAATATTTATATAAACTATAAAATTTAATAATTTAGTTAATAATATTCATAACCAATAACATAATTTCTAGGTTATATCATATTATATTAAATAATAATGTTTCAATAATACATTGTTATTTGGTGAAACTTGGTCTTGCATGTAATGTAAGCTATTGAGGAAGGTCGCTCTTGTGTGAAACACAAGATAAATTGGCGTTGATTTTATTACCAGTTATATCATGTATTGAATATATTCAAAATAGTAAATATAAAGTAGAGTTTCGGGATATTATATTCCCTTACGAGCTTGGTGATGTATGTGATGCACGCTATCAAATACAAAGTTGTACATTAGAATTTCAGGGTGTTACATGATGTCTCCAGCCTCTTCCAGATTAGCTCTATATGCTGGACTTTTGGGAATTTTGGCACCAGGTATTAAGTCAATCCTATTCTCAATTCCTCTCAAAGGGGGTAATCCATCGAGTGTTTCTTTAGGAAACAAATCACCAAATTCCAATAGTAAAGTCACAACACAAGAAGACAAAGAATGATGAGGTTTATTAGTTGTAAGGTAAGAATCATTAATAATGAGTAAGAACACTTTCTCACTCAATAGAGAACCTTTAACCTCAAATTTTCTATAAAATAAACTCACCTTTCACTCAACACTACTATTTTCATCTCTTTGATTTCCCTCATTCCTTTTTATGTCACTAATATCTTCTTTTGTTCACTATTAATTTTTCCACTCTTTCTATTTTTTATCTATTTTATTTTTTTCTCAACTCATCACACTCTTTTTTATCACTAAAATCTTTATTTTTCCCATATTATTTTTTACTCATTTATTTTTTATTTTTTTATTCTTTCTCTATACACACTTGATCTTTATATTCTTGTATGGGACTTAGTGGAGTCAAAACAATCTTTCCACTGCTGAAATTAAAAGAGAAGCAGTTATCATAGCCATCATACATTGACCTCCAATAAAATTGACATGGTATCCATAGTATAAAATGTATAACCTACATTGTAGAAACATCACAAAGAACCTCATAATGATATTTTCCATTGTAAAAAAAAACTATGGCTTGTTTTGTGACCCTCACTTCTCCATTATCATCCGACCACTACAATCTATAAGGCCTAGTATGCCTTAGAGTAGGAAAAATAAACTTATCCACCAACAAGGTACTATCAATATTAGTACAAATTCTACTATCAATGATCATAATACATACCTTATACTTGATTTTACATCTCGTATGAAAAATATGTTCACGCTGCTCCTCATCGTGATCATATTTTGGTTGAATGTTTAATGCTATTCTTACTCCAATGCATCTCTACATACGAGTTCTTAAAATTATATAATTTAACTCTCCTCTAAATGTCACATTTCATCATCTCTAGAGTGCTCACTAAGGATGTCTCCATTATATAAAACAATTATGGTTCTTTTTTTGGGAATTGAGATGCAATATGAACATGTACATGAAACTTAAAACAATTTATATAATGAGATTTAAAAGGGAAATTCATGTAAATTTTTCCTTTTGAATAAGTGAAAAATAACTTATTTTTTTCGTCTTCTCTTTATTTTGGAACAAATTTTTAATCCCTTGGTTTTGTTTCATTCCACTTAGAAGTTGATTTGGGGTTTTTCTGGTTATACTTCCAAAAATTTGTGGAACTTACTTAACTCCTTCAAGAATGTACTTGCTTTTCGACCTTAACCGCCTTATGAAGAAACTCCTCCATGTCAATTTGGGTTTGAGGTTCCACCACATCTCTAATTTCTGGATTCAATCCGTTGACAAACCTTTCCATGGTATCTTCACGATCCTCCTCCAAATTGGCTTGAATCATCGATATCTCCATTTTTTATAGTATTCCTTTACACTCATGAAACCTTACACAATTTTTTGTAACTTCAAATGAAAATCTCAATAGTAATGACTAGAAATTTTCCTTTTGTGCCTTACTATCTTCATTTCTTCCCAAGATCAAATAGGGCTTTCTCTATTTCATTATTGACTTACTTGTAATTGGTCCCACCAAATACTTGCAAAGTCATTGAACTCAAGCACCATTAATTTTACCTTATTCTCCTTTGAGTAGTTGTGAAGTCCAAACACATGTTCAACCTTCTATTCCTACATAAAATAAAGTTGCAAGCCACTCTTCCCTTGAAAGGATGGAAGCGTCATTTTGATGCTTCCCAATTCATTTTCCCTCCAAGAATCACATTTCCCTCACCTAGGAAGAGTTTCTTCAAAATTAGAGCACTCATCATCACCTTCATCAATTTATTACCTTAGTGGGACCCTTGAAGTTGAGTAACTTTGAAAATCATCCAAACTAGAATTCAATCTTCTAAATTGGTCAGTAAGAGCTCTCATGAATAATTTGAGGTCGATATCACTTCTTTCTCCCTCACTCGCCATTTTTTAAATTCCTCACATACTCTTTATATATGTTTTTTTAATAACTCAAAAGGAACCTCACACTTTCTTGCATGAAAACTTGGTTCCTAAAAGTGTTCTTAATTATAACTAATATGACAACTATTAAGAAGCAATCAATTCATGTAAAAATTTAAAAGTTATAAATTTTAAAAGGGGCTTGAATCAATGGAGTCCAAGAAAGATTAGAGGTAAAGTGGAATGAGAGAAATGGTTATGGTTAAAGGTTGGATATGGATTAAGGAAGTAAGATGGTGGAAAATAAAAATGAAATCAAATTTTTGAATAAATGAGCGAACACAATGTTTCAAATGAGCATTTTTTTGTATTTTTCTCTTTTTTTTCTTTTTTTTTTCTACTCAATAATCATGAAATGAGAAAAAAAGAGTGTGTTTGTGGTGCTCAGTGTACAATAGATGAAAAATGTCACAATTCTCTAATCTTATTACAATGATTTAAAAGGGTGAGATAACTTGAGCTTCAAACTCAATTGGAATCCGTTTTGGATATAGTTAGATTTCATAAGAGTGAATTTATAGCATGAATTGATTCAGATATATCTCTAAATATATGCTTCATATTTTAATGTTTATAAATCAAGAAGAAATATGATATTATTAACTATTAAAATAACATTGTATACATCTATAAACTCAAAGAAAATGAAGATGAAAAGGAAGAGGAAAGTTGTGGCTAGAATTGGTGATGGCCAAAAATGGAATAAGTGGAAGAAAAAGATGGGAGACATAGAAAAATGAAAGAACTTGGTTTCTATTGCTGACCTACGATATCAAATGATATGATATCATATGGAAATTTTGTATTTGTTGGAAAAAATGCAAAAACACAAGCGATGAAAGTATGGTAAATAGAAATTAAAATAAATGCATGGAAATAAAAGGGGAATGAGGATGATCAATTAGGACCCCAAGGAGAAATTCCCCTTAAAACCCTATTTATAAATAACCAAAAAGGTTTATAACTCCTTTGATGAGACTTAATTTTATTCACATAAGAACATAATAAAAACAAGCATAAAAATGAAATAAACTCTCTAATTAGAAGTTAAGATTCAAGGGGTACAAAGAGGTGGATATTTATAGCCAAATGGGATAGATACATGTCAAACACCTATCCCAAAAAAGTATAAATCCTAAAAATGACTTTTGACTTTTTTTACACATGATCATGGATTTAGAGGAAAAGATATCCACCAAGAAGACTTTTTGGCACCACCCCAAAGAATTTAAAAGATTCCCACCATGACTTTTGGAGAAAAGGGGCCCACAACTTTTTGACTTTGGAGATTTAGTTCATGCAAGTAGATTTAAATTCCTGGGATCAATTGGGTGGTCTATTTAGGTTCAATTTTGGGCTTTAATAAGTGTAATTAAAGGCCTATTTGATCCTATCATTCATGCATGTTAGGACCCCCTTGTAATTTCAGAATGAGGCCATGTAAAACCTATTTCATCCTACTAATTATTACTCTTTTCATTGGGCCTCCAATACCATGCAATAGGTATTTTGCATTTATACTCCTTACACCATACATTCCATGATTGATATCAACTTCTTGTTTCATATGCGCACCTTGATTCTCATCATATATTTGATTACGAATGACCCGAGTTGGATTTCATATAAATATATGATGAGTAGACTCTAGGAAATAATATGGAGATAATATAAGAAAAAAGATTTTTACCAATAGAAAATCAGTGATAGATAATATATTTTTTGATAAAATAGATTAATTTCAATAGACATTATGTTTTTTTGATATTAATTTTAACTACTAATTTTTTTTTTACTAAGAAATAAATCTGTTGATACTAATTAATTAATATCAACACATATTTTAATAATTGTTAAATATGTTGGTCTTTCATATTAATAAAAATATTTTTTTACCAACACATCAAACTATTATTCCTACTTATTAATACCAACAATTTTTTTTACCATTGAAATAAATTATTCAATAAAAAGTTTCATACTAATAATTGAATATATAAATATGTGTGTATCTGTGGATGGATGGATGCATATATATATTTATTAAGTAGTTAGTGTCGAAAATTCATTTTGTTAATATATATATATATATATATATATATATATATATTGTGTGTGTGTTTATTAACAAGTGATTCGAGTTTTTTGGAACTCAAACCCGATCTACTCTCAACTCCTCAATGGTGAAAAAAAATAAATGGTAATGGTGTGTGTATGCTGTTAAAGATAAATTTTTATTATTTTCAACAAATTTGAAGAAAATATTTGAGGTAGATAAATGACATTCATTTAGAAATCTTAGTATTTATAATGAATTTAAACTCTACTAAAAATAATAATAATATATAAAAAGATAATATAAGAGATGTTAAACCCTAACCCGATTCACTCAGAATCTCTCCCCCAACATATTCCTACACTATCCCACCTACCAATCACCGTCATCCCCAATACACACTTTTCACCCCCGATTCACATTTTTTTCTCCCTAGATGATCATTTCCCCACATGTCCTTGACCTCCTACCAGCTTCCACAACCTCCATTATCAATCATTCATGACAATTAAAAACATAGTACTAGATTGATGAGCACAAATATATTGATTGGTGGATGGTTTGAATCATAAACCTACTCAATTTATTTTATCATATGACATTGTGTTGTTCTTGGTAAAAAAACTTATTTACGGTTTAACATCAGAAGATGTCCCTTCCTCTATCATCCATTTCTCCCTCTCTATCCCTATCAGATAATTAAATAAATAGATCTATTAGAGGATGAAAATCACTCATTGAGATTCATTTTAACAATACAAAGCATAATTCACGAGAGGGAAAAAATAAAAGGTTCCCCCCTTTCATTTTTCCTTAGTCGACACTCTAATAGTTTTTGGATTTGATTTCCTAGGGACAACTATTTATACTCTAATTACAATAATATTTGATGTATTTAATATTTATAAAACTAATTTTTACATATTGTTTGTTGTTATTTATGAATCTAATATAATAATGTACAAGAGTATATGTCACATTGATAAGGTCATAGAAGTTCCCCGCTATAATGATAACCTTAATGTGCTATGATGATATTCTCAAATAATTTTCTACAGTTGGATAATGTTCTATTATGGGAATCATAGTATATAGACTATCAGGTGTGAGTAATCATAAGAAGATGAAGCTTCTTCTCATGAATTTCTCAATTTGTAATCTCCAATATGGGAGATTATGAGAACAGACTAAGAAGATGGAATTCTGTATGTTTTGGTGTCATTGGAGATCATATCTATGGGTGTGTGTGATGGTCCTTATACTTTAAGATTATTATTAATGCATGTTACAACTCACTTACTTATATGTATTTCATAAACCATGATGATAACCGTTCATGGAGAAGTTGGATATATTGGGTGCGTCATGAGTGACATGTAATTAATGAATAATTCGAGGAAGTATTTTTCCATTTCTTCTTTATGGAAGCTGATATATTGGTCCTTTGATTGGAATATAACTGTCACATTAAATTCCAGGACCATGATGTAATGATGTGTTTATTTCAGATATTCAAATAAAGACATATCGATCATATAGGTTGGAGACACAGTTGTGCAGCCTACTTGATGAGATATTGTGATAAAGAGATTATATTACATAATGAGCATTCATATGTGGTTATCGACATTACGACATTAAGTTCTTTCTCTTAGGTTCCTTGACCCATTGCTAGACAATAATATTAGACTTTGTGAAATCCCACCTAATGCCAATGAGAAATAATACTAGAGGGTCACACACTAAGTGTTTCCATTTATCTCGATTAAATTATATTTGAGTTTATTTAATGGAATAAATATTATTCTCATGTTTCTGGAATAATTTTATTCAAGTTATATTGATCTCATAAATTAAATAAACATTTATTCACCGACTTGTGAATAAAATATTGATTTTATTTATTGAATATTTTAATAAATATTTATTCGCTAGATTGTGAATAAAATATTTATTTATGAATAAAATATTTATTCAGTTATTCAATAAATTCTAGAGGAGTTCGAATGGACCAAGACCAAGTCTGGTGATAAATATTAATTAACAAGACTGTTACATAATATTTTTTATTGTGCAAGTTGGTGAGAAACAAAAAATTAATAATTATATAATTATTATTATGCTGCATAGGATTTATTAAAGGTAATAAATATTATTTAATGGCTAGTATGCAATTAAATAATATTTTAACTCAAATCCCAACTCTATGAATAGGTGGCTATGTCTATTGTGTATAGAATCAAAAAAATTGAGAATAAAGATTTGTTGTGCACAATGAATTCTCTCTCAACTCCTCCCACTCTCTCCCTCTCAAGAACGAGAAGTGCATGAGATATTTCTTCAAGACTGAAGAATGAGAGACCAAAAACGAACAATGAAAGACATTCGACTTTCCGTGCTAGAACCCAGAGATTGATTGATGTTTCTTAGAGATCATAGTGGCACATGTGGATCACCGCTAGAGGGATTTAATACTTAAATCCTCATAGAGAAACAAAGTTAATATGAAAGGGTCATTTCAGATGATCAATATTCAATGATGAAGAAACTTCCTAAGTCTAGGTATTTTTTTTTTCAGATATTAAAAAAATTAATTTTAAATATGATGTGCAAGATCCTAACTCCTGATTTTTAGAAACAATTATCAAAAGAAATTTTAATATATCACCCACCTCCACACGCTTCCTCTGCACCTAAAACCATAAAATCACTCATTGAGCTCTATTTTAGCAACATAAAGCATTATTCACATGAGGGGAAAAAAATCAAAGGTTCCCCCCTTTCATTTTTATTTAGTCGACACTCTAATAGTATGGTTAATAGACTGTAGCTGCTCAAAAATAGAATAAGACGAATTCAAATCATAGCTCTGATATAATCTATTAGGATGTTTGGCCTACCAAATATAGTTTCTTTGAATAGTTTCATTATTAATGAATAATGGGGTTTTCCATGATTTTCTGGGTTTTTAGAGTGTTTTCTTATGCTACTTATTTAACCATTAAATAAAGAGGTTTTCTAAATATCATGGAGGAATAATTTTCTAGGAATCTAATAATTGTGGTTTCTAAGATGTTATTATGTTTAGGATTATATGTGTAGGAAACCTTGATAGTTTTAGGAAAGTTTCATTCCATACATTTTAATATTTAAGAGAACAAGATTATTTCTTTGCTGGAGAATCTTGATTTCATGATCTTCAATCATCACAAAATGTTTTTTTAATCAAAAAGGGGATGTGATGTTAAACTCTTGAGAAGATGAAGGGAAATTTATTCTCATAATTGGGTCCTATTTGGAACATTCAATTTTATGTGAGATGCCCACGATGGGGGATTAGGCAGGACTCACATTAGATTCAAAAGGGGGAATTGAGAGTTGTTGATGTTAAAATTTTTCTACTCTTATGAATTTTACCATACAACAAAACTTTATGTATTCCTTCTATTGTTGGGTGTCACAATTTCCTCACATGATTCATTGAGATATGCTATAAGTTTAGTTTTCATTGGTGTTTCTCTTTATTTGTTTAATCTAGATGGATTTTCATATTAGTTGCTTGGTATTATAAATAATTATACAATCTAAATAGGTTTGAGAGTTGTGTTATTATTCTTGTTAATATTATTTGATGGTTATTATGAACATACACTTAAAACACATGTACACACACAATTACATGAATTGCTAAAGTCTTGAAGTATTTTGTATAAACATTTTTTAGAATCATTTTGCAATGAACTCCGATATGACACTCTCTCATGTGGCCAAATCAGGTTAGTTATTGGATCTCAAGCGCTCCTCCCCATACACTAGAGGCTACTAACTAGCAGCAGGGGTGTATAGAACATAGTGGATAGACTATAACCCATGGTACAAAGTTACAATATAGTGTAAATGAAAAAATATCATAGTAACATGAATAATGAAAAACGTACATCATAAAAATGGAATATTAAAGATGAACTAAGTAAACTAAATAATAACAAACCATGTAATATCATTCTGTAATGTAACTAAATGAAATGGTGGAATTCATATAGATAAAAAAACAATCTAACACAAATAAATTCAAAATTCCCCAGTCCCGAATCCCAGGTCGGTCTCATCTCTGAGACCCTACCGATTCAGTATGCAATAATCAACAACAAGGCCCCTTTCCCTTGTCCAAACATGCATCCATGTAATCTACTCAGGTACCAAACGACAACCTAAATAGGGTGTGAGTAAAACTGAGTAGGTAAACACCACCAGTCTAAAGAAAACCAGTCTAATAGTAAATGCATGCAATAAATCAAATAAAAATAGTATTAATTAATCAATTAATACAATACAACGATCAACCCACTTCAGCACCATGCTAGAATTTCTCTGAGCATGTATCATAACCATGCCAACCACAATCACATGCCCATAACATAATCACATAACCATGAAAATCCATATGTATAAGCATTTCATCATAACTGGGTGAATCCTTATAATCATTACGATATAACTAGGCCAATCCCTATATATAAGAATTTCAACATAACTGGGCCAAGCCCAATATATAAGCATTATAGCATAACTAGACCAATCCCTCTATATAATCATTTCATCATAACTAGACCAAGCCTTATAATAATACTACATAACCAAGCCAAGACCTATAAGCATTACAACATAACCAGGCCAAGATTTATAAGCATTACAACATGATTCAAAAAACAAGTTATAACAACAAGATTAACACATCATAACATCATAAGACAAAATGGTCAATTCAGCCAGAAACTATTTTTTTTCAACTACCCTTTCATTAATCAAATTATATCTTAATTCATTATCATGCAAGTGTAAAAAACCATATCATATTAAAGTATCTCTATTCATTTAAATAACCAAGAAATCCATCTTCCAAAGTAATACTACCTAGAAACCACCTAAAGTATCATGTAATGCTAATTCATTTTTTAATCCAAAAGACAGTTTATTATTGTTTAAGGTTAGGCTTACCATACAGGTAGCCGCAATCTAGGTCATGGTGATCATAAGGAAAAACAAAGATAAAAAACATAAAGATAAAAACCCGATTCATTGGTGGCGAGGAGACCACACTGCTATAATGGAGAATATCATAAGGAAGGTTAAAACCAAAGTAAAGGGAATCAATAGAGAATAAATTCTAGACCGATACATCTGAAAGGGAAGGAATCACTCCAAAATTTCCTGGAGTCACCCTAGGTTTCGAGAGAGAAAGTTGAACGATGGATAAAAAATAAATCATATGCACAACACGGTTCAAAACAGCTGGTCCTAAGATATTCACAAAGTGAACCCCTTTCATGATTTTAATTTTTTGAATTATAAGATACGCTAAAAAACACATCACCTTAGGTTGAAATAACCCCAATCGACCATTTCATTATGTGAAAATTTTTATAGAATGTAAATGTTTCATGCTATGAAACATCTCATGACATTTGACCGACAATAGGTTCATGGTGTGTAAACCATTTATGACGTGAAAGTGTCCAACAAAAAACTTTTAGCCGAGCTCTGATGGAAAGAACTTGAACCACCTTCGAAGATTTCCAAACCCAAGGATAAATCTTCATATCCCATTGAAACATTTATAACCAGAATCCATTAATTAAAACCAACATAAATCCCTAAACATTAGGCCATTTAACTGAAAAAATATCTCCACCCAGAAGAAAAGGTTTTACCACCAAGGTTTTAAGAAGAAAAGAAAACCCAACTAAAAGTGGTTCATCCAAAACTCAAGAGGAACATACCTAGAAAAATATGAGATCTTACAACATCCCCACTATAAAAAAACTCATCCCTGAGCTACTCTAAGCACCACTATGGGGTCTCGGTGAACAAGTTTGGCCACTATACTCATATATCAAATTACCTCTCCCAAGTATCCTCTTGAACTTTACCATGCCACCACTTCACTCAAACTAGAGGTATAATATTTCCTCAGAGATACTTCTCACTATGATCCACAAAATGTATCAGATGTTCCTCAAAGGAATCATCTACACCAAGCTCAATTTCGTCAATGTATAGCACATGATAAGGGTTTTGATGATATCTCCAAAGATATGATACATAAAATGCATCATGCATGATGCTATATCACTATGGAAGGGTCAATCGATACGCCACTGTACTGACCCTTTCCACTATCTCAAACGGCCCGAAAAACTTGGGCACTAGCTTTCCCTATTTCTTGATATAGTGTTTCCCTATCCTAGGAGACTCTTGAAGGAAAACATGATGACCCGCCTCAAACTCCAGAGGTCATCTCAGCTGGTCAGCGTAAGATTTATGCTTTCTTGGCATGGTTACTAACCACCTCCTAATCAACTGAATCTGCTCAGACATCTCCTGTATGAGACTAAGTCTAACAAGCACCGAATCACCTACCTCCAACAAACAAAGAGGTGAACAACACGAACTACCATAAAAGGCATCAAAAGATTCCATTTGGATCAATTCTTGAAAGCCGTTATTATATGAAAACTCTATGAGTTCCATATGATGATCCCAAAAACCACCAAAATCTAGAACACATGATTGTAAAATATCATCTAGAATATGTATAATCTATTCATATTGGCTATCAATCTATGGATGATAGGATATGATCAAAATAAACCACAATCCTAGAGCCTTATGAGGACCTTTACAGAACCATAACATGAAACAAGGATATCTATCAAAAACAATACTTTTCAGAACACCATTCAACCATACTACCTCCTGCAAATAAAGACTTCCCAGATCATCAATAGTGAAGGTATCTCTAATAGGAAAGAAGTGGTCTACCTTTGTCAGTCGATGTACAATCACTCATACTGCATCATTCTTGTGAGGTGTCCTGGGTAATTCTATCACAAAATCCATAGTGACATCATCCATTTTCTACTACATAATGGGTAGAGGATGCAACATCCCAACAATCCTATGATGCTCAAATTTCACTTGATGATAGGTGAAAGATCTCACCATGAAGCCTGCTACCCCATTTTTTATTCCTGGCCACTAGTATTGTCTACGGAGATCATGATACATATTTGTTATACCTGGGTGTACCACCCATCTAAATTCATGAAACTCTCTCATTATATACTCATGCAAGTCTTTAGAAACCCATAATCGACTATGGATAAGAAAACATCACTACTTCAAAGAGACCATCCCGATGGAGAATCCCCACCATATAATCTATTACTTAAATCTAAGACCTCTAGATAAGATAACATCTCTATCTTGTTTCAGTCAAGAACCATGAGTACAAATGATGTCAAGTAAAAGATACTCATCCCTGGGACTCTTGAACATCTTGATGTATGTCTGTAAAGAGTTTCATCATCTTCCACTCATCACAAGACTCTCACACCACCTCTGTTTTTAACTTCTATCTCAATTCATCAGCAACAACATTGCCCTTTCATGGTCTATAAGCTAGCTCAAAGTTGAAAGATTGTAGATACTCAACCCACATACTCTGCTGAAGTTTTAGGTTTCACTAAGAAAATATGTACCTGAGGCACTTGTGGTTCATGTACACCAAAAAAATCTCACCCAAAATATAGTGTCTCCAAAATCTTCAAGAATATACCACCGTAGCTAACTCTAGATCATGAGTATGATAATTCCTCTCAAGCGGTCTTAGCTGTCTGGAGCCATAAGAAACCAGTCGGCCCTCTAGCTTCATAACTACTCTGAGTCTAACTCTAGATGCATCATAGTACATATTATAGTCCTTACATGGTATAGGTAAGGTGAGGATCAGTGCTGAGGTCAACTTTCCCTTCAGCTCTTGAAAAATTCTCTCACATGTATCTGACCAAATTCCCCCCCCCCTTTCTTGGTTAGCCCGACCATCGATGATGCCAGATGGGAGAATTCCTTGAGAAAACACAGGTAATAATATGATAAACCTAGAAAAATCCAAATTATAAAGACATTATTAGGCCAATCCTAAGATACCTTAACTACAAATTTCTTTATGTCCACTAACACCCTAGCCTTTGAGATGACATGGCCAAAAAAAGTGAACTTTATCAATCCAAAATCTGTATTTGGATAGCTTGTCATAAATTCGATGCTATATAAATGTAATTAGGATGATTTCAAGATGTTGAAAATGAATTTCTATAGACATGAAGCATGTTAAGATGTCATCGATGAAAACCAACATGAACTTATCTGAAATAGGATGAAATATCCGATTCATCAAGGCCATGAATACCACTGGTGCATTTTTCTGACCAAATTACATCACCATGAATTAACACAATCCATACCTTCTCCCAAAATAATTTTGAGGTATGTATGATGGTATCACTATCAAATGATGATACCTTGATCTCATGTTAATCTTAGATAAAATCCAAGCATCTCTTAACCGATCAAAGAGATCATAGATGTGCGAAATGGGATACCAATTCTTGATTTCATCTAGTTTAATCTCTAATAGTCTACACACAAGAACAAAGTCCCATCATCCTTCTTAGAGAAAAGAACTAGAGAAACCCAGGGTAACATACTAGGCCATATGAAACCATTAGATTCTAGACCTCCCAACTAAAATTTCATATCACAAAGATCTGCTAGTGTCATCCTGTAATATGGAACAAAAACTGGCTCTGATCTTAGCACCAACTCGATCAAAAAATTAATCTTTCTCTCAGGTGGTAAGACATATAACTCATTAGGAAATACATCCTGAAAATGTTTTACCATTAGATGGAAATTATCTTACTACATTCCACTATCATCTAGAGAAATAACTAATATCTGATCTATGAGACAATCCATATGTAGTGAATTAGTCCTGTATGACCATCCTGAAGATCCCACTCACCCTAATGAAAATAGTTTCCTCATTTTGGAGATAGATAGGTAACTCTCCTTTGGTAATATTCAATGTGATATTGGTATAGAACTATCCAATATATGCTCAGAATCAAATTGAAAATTTTCATTTCTAGCAAAAATGGTTCCTAAAATAAACGATAACCACTACTTTCTAGAGAAAATGTCTTTCAATGTTTGATACTCTCTGACCGCACTACCAATGATGTACCGATGGTTAATACACCATTCAATATTTACACAACCAAGACCAAACCATTTACAAAAAGAGTAGATATAAAGGAATGAAATGATCTTATATAAAAAAACATAATCTAAAGTAGATGACATGAGAATCAAACCTTTGATGATAGAAGGTCTTGCATCCAAACTAGATGGAGTAGAATTCCTAGTGTGAATCTAAATTTCTCCTCTACCTTGTGCTACAGTCTTAATCACATACACTATTCCCTCTTCTTGGTATTGTTTCTCCTTCACTGGGGTATCACATCCCCTACCTCAACTTGAACATCTAGTGTAACTCCATCTACCAGTCTACTGAGAGGTTGTTTTGTCCTTCCCAAACTTTGGTACCTATCTTGATCTTCTGCCACTAATATTCTACTTCATGCCCCTACAAAACCTCTGTAGGTGGCCCAACATGCCATAGAAATGACACTCCAAAAAGGGTATAGACACTGAGGTTTCTTATGTCCAAACATACCACACTTAAAGCACTATAACAAAAACAACCTTGAGATGGATAACCACTTCCTGGACTGATCTTCCCACTATTTCCTTGATGATAAATAACATAGTAGAGTTTATTTACACCAGAAAAAGTGTTCCCAATTCGCCCTACTAAAACAGCCTAGCTGCTACTCATGGACTCTCTCAGATTTCCTTCCATTATGAGACCCTTCACATCCAAAATTCTACTCAAGTGAAAAACATTTATCTGTTGCCTAATCTCATAGTGAATAACGTCCTAGAAATCCCTCATCCTGACAATCTCATCAATTTCTAAATATGGTGTAAAGAGTTTCAAGTTGGTGAAATGTCTAGTGTATTCCATCACTAACAAGACCTCCCATGCTAGGTGCATGAAATAATGATACTTCTCATCCTTCATTGTATCTAGATAGAAGTGGATCAAATTGTTTCCTCAAATTCCTTCCATGACAACTACTCTTACTGCCCATATTTCTCTAGAGTGTCCTAAAAATGCTTGGTAAGTCCATGAAGCATGCATGATGCATGCTTCACTCTCCTATCTATGGGTGTATCAAGATGCTTGAAAATAATTTAGACTAATTCAATCCATAACTCAGCTTCCTAGGGGCCTCCCTCCCCATTGAATATAGGCTGGTGCTGTAGCTAGAACTCTATCGTCAGCTCAAACATCAAAGGTATGGTGTGAACAGTCTCCATTTACATGGATCACATGACCCTTAAGAATTTATCATGAAGCCAAACATCCATATGATCATTAGAAGCTATAGGAAGATCTGATTCAGCTACTTTAGGAGCATTATAATTTCCACTATTCTGATTCTCAATTCAAAGACAATGAGGATACATTTTCTATACAATACAAACACACTCCTTAGAACACTAGATAAAAATATGAACAACCTCAATAACTAAAAAAAACTAAGAACAAATAGCTCATGGTCTCTCTAAACATGGATTAACAAGTGAATTTTTATGAAATAATATTTTATTCATTTCATTTATTAGATATAAGAGGGATAAAATTTCATAGTTCATATAGGAAAATATATCACATGCATTAAATGTCCCTATCATGAATAATACATGTCAATATATATCTCTATGTGCCTATCATGATGCATGCATACTTATATCATTCCATACTAATTCATGAGTATAGATATCAAGAAACATTAACATCACACAACATGTGAATCACCCAAGGTGAAATAATACCAATCGTAACAAGTTAATATATCATCCCGCATTTTTATTACATAACTTTTCATTACATTTTACAAACATAGGATCTTTAAAGTATAGTGTCTTGGAAATCAGGAACACAATACATGAAAAAAACATAAAAAATTCTTATAATCCACTTTTAAGGCTTTATCATAAGTTCATCCTAAGTACAATTACTACATCTCATAACCTGGAGACATACATTCAAAGGAAAGGGTGAGCAGAAGGCCTAGTAAGGTAAACAAGGGAATCAGTTTACTTGTGACATCAATAAGAATTTGAATAAAAACATAAGGACATGAGAAATGGAATTATAGGCATATCATAATAAAAATAACTTGAATAATAACTTGAATATGTGGATAAAACATTTCATTTAGACATTCATGAACATATCACCAAGTTTTATCCCCGAGGTGTCATAAAAATTACCAAGGTTATTTACCAAGGTATCATGAAACTTGTCATATCTAGAGATTAATTCTTTACCCAATGAATTGGAGCGCTATCAGGGTGAACCCTTAATATGTCTTTATTTTCATGTGATCCACATAGATCATAATCAAACATTTCATAAATAACCCATAGAGAATAAAATAAATGGGTTTCATTTCAAAATCGTGACGTTTTAAAAGCTCTTAAAAATAAGATCATTATATCATTTATAACCCATAAAAAGGGAGTGAGGGTTATATGTATGTCAATTACAGAATTAAATAAATCATATTTATATATTTATGAACACCCATAGAAATGATATAGGTCTAGGTATTCACATAAATAAACAAGGGAATTTCTTGAGAGAAAGAGATAGAAATTTTGAGATGAAATTTCTGCCGCATAACGGCTATATAACATGGTTTTAGAAAATAATAAAAAGAGAGGGTATAAGGGTAACCCACTCATAAATAACTCATATTAAAATATAAATACAGAATAACATGGATATAAGAACATGGCATGGAAATTTGAATGACATACCACAAGAAAAGGAAACCTGAAAGGAAAGAGAATATGCGATTTCTTTTACGAGAAATTCGGCAGCCTAACGTCGTCACTTAAAAATTCAGAAAACAAATTGATGAGAGAGTAAAGGGTATATCATAATTTTTAAATGAAAAGGAAATTAATAAGAAAATATAATAACATACCCTCAATATAAAGAGATGGAAACTAGAAGACAGAACATAAAGGAATTTATGACTTAAAAGAGGAGGGTGAAAGAATCCCTTACCTTGAAGAGTGACTTCGAAAGATTGAAGGTCGGGACCTTGGGAGGCTTGAGGTAACCTTGGTAGGACTCCTTGGGAGGTAAGGAGACCATAAATTCTTTGATGATGATTTTTTAATGAAATTAATGAGGGAAATGGCTTGGTATTTATAGGAAAAGTGAGTGAATAAATTATTAATTTCCAAGGGACACCTCATCAGTGGTATTTGCAAAACCATGGGCTTGCCCATGGTATTTGCCCATGGTATTGGAAACATGGGACACCTCATAGAATATATAACTATTAATAAGTCTACCAGAAATCTTACATCATTATTACATCATTAATGATGTCATTAAACACCCAAAACTCAAAACTTCTTTTTTACTAATCATCGAAAATTCAACTATTTCAGAAAAATATCAAAAATTCACCCTAACCTAATATCGATGATCTGAATTCAAAAATGAATTCCATTTTATGAAAATAATTTTCTAAATATTTTTAATTTAATTTTTAAATAAAATCATTATTTATTCCAAAAATACAACTTTAAAACTATAACTCATTTTGTAACACCTTAAAAAAAAGTAATCAAGGTCCCATAAAAATATAATATACCCATAAGAAAATAAAGTAACAATTTATGATTAAATTTTATGAAAATACATTTCCATTTTAAATTATTAAATTAATTATAAAATTGTAAATAAATATTTATGGCGTACAAAAATACCAAAACTTAAACTACGATCATTTTTTCACTTTTAAGACGTCTAAAATGTATTTATACATTCATGGGTGAAGTTTCTATTTTTTTGGTCAAATTAATATTCATTACTATTCATATGGGTATGTTACTATTCCTAATTTACTATTCACTAAAAACCAAGTTGATCTTATTAGACTCTAAATTTCTCACTAATAACAACTGTAGAAGACCATTTTTTGAAAATCATTTCACATTATTAATTATTTAATGATTTAAAAAAACATTTTAAAATACCCCCTTTTCCTAAATTCATCAATAATACACATCCTAGATTTATCCAGATATTTGAAATTCACAAACTTTTCCATAAGAAGAAATAAAAATTTTATTTATATAAAAGGATTACACAAAGTATCTAAGGTCTCGTTACATATCCCCTTATAATACCAGCATAGGACCTAAGTGTAAGGTGTGCTATGGTGATAGAATCTTGGGGTGGCTCGGACAAAATTTCCCGAGTAGTGATTTCTATCAGCTTGAACTTCTCCCTTAGGCGATTCCGTTCAAGCTTCATACGTTGAAGTTCAGCTTGGGCTTGGTCCAGAGCAAATCCCAGTGATGCTACCTCCTTCCCAAGCTCTGACAGATGAGCTTCATATGGCTCGAGTCTACTGGATGATTCCATTCAATCTTCTTTCTGTATTAATTGACCAAGATAATTATATTTATAAAAACACAACGTTAAGATTATAGTTTCCAATGATCATATTGACCAATGTTCATATAACAGTCAAAACCCAACGGTCTCATTTTAATTATACCCACTTCATTAATTAAAGGATATAGTTTTTTTGAGTATAAAATAAAATAACACACTAAATTAGGAAACAAATATAATTAAAAAGTTCGGGTCGTTATGGTGAACATCATGAAAAAAAATTCCATCATTGGGAACTCGGATTTTCCCCTATACGTGGGTTAGATAATCACATAAACAAGATCATTACCAAGTCCCAACACATCCTTATCTCCTTTATACCTTTCCTAAATAATTAATAAATTGAAAATAAAACCTGATTCATCTATTACCACATCCTCCAATTCGTCACTCTCTCACGTGGAAAAATCAAGTTGGTTAATGGACCTCAAGAATACCTCCATATATTCCATAGGCTTCCGACTTGTAGAGGGGGTGTATAGAATATAGTGGTGAGACTATACCCCCTGGTACAGAGTTGTAATATAGCGGAAATAAACAAATATCAGAGTAACAAGAATAGAGGAATGAGTACATCATAGAACTGGAAGATAAAAGATGAACCAAGTAAACCAAATAATAACGAAACATGTAATGTTAGGCTGTAATGTGACTAAATGAAATTTTGAAATTCATATAGATAAAAGAACAAGATGACACAAATAAACTCAAAATACCTTGGTTTGAAATCCCCAATCGGTCCCATATCCAAGATCCCACCCATCTAGTATGCAACAATCAACAACAAGGCCCATTTCCCTTCTCCAAACCTTCATCCATGTAATATACTTGGGTACCAAATGGAATCCTGAATAGGGTGTGATTAAAACTAAATAGGCCAACACCATTGTGTCTAAAAAAATGTGTCTGATAGAAAGTGAATGTAATAAAGTGAATAACAGTAGTATTAATTAATCAATTAATACAATACAACAATCAACCTACTTTGAAAACATGCTAGAATATATTTGATAATGTAGCATAACTATGCCAACCAAAATAAAAAGTCCATAGCATAATAACATAACTAGTAAAAT
Source organism: Viscum album (assembly GCA_963277665.1). NCBI lineage: Eukaryota > Viridiplantae > Streptophyta > Magnoliopsida > Santalales > Viscaceae > Viscum > Viscum album. Next base: position 589,910,212 of record OY728147.1, read on the forward strand.
CCCTTTGTATAAACATTTCAGCATAACTGGCCTAAGACCTATAAGCATTACAATATAATTGGGACAAGACCTCTATATAATCATTTCAAAATAACTGGGAAAATCCCTATATATAATAATTATAGCACAACCAGGCCAAGCCCAACAAGCATTACAATATAACCAGGCCAATCCCTATAATAATTACAACATAAATCACAATACAAGTTATAATGGAAATATTAACACATCATAACATCATAACCCACAAAGGCCAATTCAACCAAAAACCATTTGTCTCTCAATTACCCTTTCATTCATAAAACTATATCTTAAGACATTATTAATCCATTATAAACAACCATATCATATGAAAGTATCACCGGTCATTTCAATAACCAAGTAAGCCATTTTCCAAAGTGATACCGCCATAACAATCACCTAAGGTATCATGTCATTCCAATTTATGTTTTAATCCAAAATACAGTTCATTATTGTTCAAGGGTAGTGTAGCTTCTGAGCATAGAAAAAATATGTGATGGGCGGTGCCCAAAATGGATTTTTTCCATAATAGATGATCAATCCAAGATCTATGTGATGAAGAATGTTTTGATTAATAGAATTGAATCAAAGAAATAGACAATGGGTAATTAAACCAGAACTGAGAGAGAGGATCATACCATATTATTTATAATTAATTTAATTAAATAAAGAATTAATTTTTTTGTAATTATTTGTTCATTGATGAATCTGATAACAGATATGCGGTCCACTATCATCGTATTATAGAAACCATGTGTAGATTTCCTCTAGCGATAATCCACACATGTTCCAAGAATCTCCAGATGTTGCCAAAGGAATATCTATGTTCTAGCATGGAAAATCCTTGTGCTTTCATCATCCGCCTTCGATCTATTTGATAACTGCTTTCAAATAATTCTCCTTGATCCGGTGGAGGGGGATTTCTCTATATTCTTGGTAGCGTTCTTGGGGAAGGGATCTCTCTAGGCTTGATAAGATTCTCCAAATCCGTTGTGCACAACCAAGACAAAAAATGAATTGTCTTTCTTGAGAAAATAAAACAATTGGGTGTTTATATTTCTTAGGTTAAAATAAAATAATTTCACAAGTTCCATTAATTATTTATTTAATCCTAGAAAAACCCCATGTCACATAATAATAATTATTTATAGAAATATGCTAAACTTGAAAATTATAATTAAATATGATTTAATTAAATAATATTCAATATTTATTATTTCTCATTAGACCATTAAACTTAGTATTCCATTATTATACAATATTTATCAAGGTTTTAATAATGATTATTTATTTATTAAATAAATATCATTTCATTATTCTCCAATAAATAAATATTATATTCACTAAATAGAAAATAAATGTTTATTAAATATTCTTCTCGTAATATATTCTCTATAATAACTAGTGACAGAATAAATGAGATAAATCATACATGAATAATTATTAAACCATATGTGGGAATAACATTTATTCAACCTGTTAAATTATAAATAATAATATATTATTTAACTGAGATTGCGGATGCACTTAGTGTGTGACCCTCTAGACCTCTTTTTCAGTATCATTTGGTGAAGTAGCCTAAAGTCCAAGGTTAGAATATAGAAACACGCCAAGGAACTCATAGATAAAGAAGTTAATGCCACGATGAAATGTTACCTAATACAAATTCTTACTGTGTAATATAATTCTTTTATCTTGACATCACTAATCAAATAGGTTTCATTCTGGTACCATCAACCTATATGTTCGATGTCTCTTTATTTGACTTCCTGGAAAATGAACTTTCCTTTCTCACATTATTCATTAATTCAATATTACTTGTGATGCACCCAACACATCCTACTTCACCACAAAAATATGTTGTCACAGTTTTCATCAATACATATAAGTTCATGACTCATAATAATCATTAGTAATAATATTAATATCTAAGTTAAAATATAAAAAACACAGATAGGAACATCCAATGGCACATATAAATGTGGATTTCCTACTAGCAGGTCTCATTATTATAATATACTATAGGATATTACCAAGGGTGTACACCATGAAAAGGTGCCTCAAAGTCCTATGAGTCTCCACCCCTGATATCCTATATCATTTGTGTCTCTCAAATTATATCATCTGGAAATATAACATATATTCAACAATAGTGTTGTAGCACTTCCCGGTTCTCATCATAGCGGGGAATTTCTATGACCTTTTAGTGTGACAGTTACTCTGAGGACATTATCACATACTATGTCACACAGAAGAATAATCATGATGTGATAAGTAGTTTATTAGCATTAAAAAAATTTAATACATGTTTATCATAAAGCATATAGAAAGCTAGTTCTAGGGCACCAACTCCAATATAATCCCTTCTTCAATAGAGCCAACTACTAATAACCTTCAATCTTTTAGCTCTTATATGATACTCATGCTTCTTCTAAGATAGGCCTTTAGTCAAGGGGTCTACCAAGTTCTCTTCCATGGTAACTATGCTCACTGCAACTTCACCCTTATGATATAAATCCCTCAATAGGTGATACTTCAGGAGTATATACTTTTCCCATTGGTGTGACCTTGGATCTTTTTCAAGATCCACCACTATAGTATCATCACAATACAATGTGATAGGGTCTTTACTCCTAGGTACCAAATCAAGATGTTGGACAAAATTTCGAATCCAAATTGATTCCTTGGATGCATCCAAAGACTCTATGTACTCAAACTCCCCTGTAGAATCATTAACAACTGGCTGCTTTGAACTCTTCTAGCTCACAGGCTTCCATTGAAATAAAAAACATATCCTTATTGTGACTTCATATAATTATGATCTATTTAAAAATTAGAATCATTATAACCTCTAATGAACAACTCCTTATCTCCTCCATACACCAGGAACATATAATTAGTTATTTTCAGATACTTAAGGATAACCTTAACTGCAGTCCAATGTTGTTCTCATTGATCTGCTTGATATCTTCCTACCATGCTCAGTGCATAGGCAACATCAATTCTAGTACATAACATGGCATACAAGATTGATCCTATCAATGAAACATATGGGATCTTACTCATTATCACTTTATCATGTTGTGTATAAGGAAATGTTTTATTATAAATATGTAAACCATGTGACACTAGAACCAATACCCTCTTGGATTTTTCCATACTAAATATCTTTAGTATCTGGTCAACATATGTACTTTGACATAGTCTAAGAATCCTCTTGGATCTATCACAAATGATCTTGATCTCTAGAATATAGGCTACTTCGCCTAATTCCTTCATGGAGAAAAACTTTTTTAATCAGTCCTTAACTGATTGTAAGACTGGTATATCATTTCCAATAAGGGCTATGGTCAGCGGTCTCCAACAGTGAAATCTATATAAAATCCATATTTCAGAGGTTGAATCAGATTAAATTTTTTTTCATAAACTTTATGAAAGGAAATAGCAACCCACCTTGGGAATTTACATACCACATTTGGAAAGTTAGGAAGCTACTGGATCCAAGCGTGAATGTGGGGCATGCATGGAGAGAAGGAAACTTTACTGCAGATGTGTTGGTGTGAAGAGGTAACCCAAGGGAGAAATTATCCATTTTTTATTGTTTGGTATCCTTTCCTAAGTAGTGTTGTAATTTTTTTATGGGAGATTCCCTCAGCCTCCATCACTTCCGACCACCTTAAACTCTGATTTACTCAGTCTAAATTATAATAAAAATCCAACTTGTCAGTCAGTCAATCATTTCCAATAAGTAATGTTTCATCAATATATACTACTAGAATAATGACCGTATTCTCACTAAACCTCTTGTAAACACATGGATCACATTCATTATTTATAAAACCAAATTCTTTGATGGATTTATTGAATCAAATGTTTCATGACTTGGATTCTTTCTTCAATCCACAAATGGATCTTTAGAACTTTTAAATTCTTTTGGAATCACCTGGAGTCACAAACCCTTCTATTTATTTCATATAGACATATTCCTAAAGGTTCCCATTATGTAATGAAGTTTTGAAATCCATCTTAAAAATAACATTGTCATGGTAAGGTACTATATCAAGTAGAATTATAATGGATTTAAACATGGAAACTGGTGAAAAGGTTTCATTGTATTCAATTACATGACACTATTTAAACCCTTTATCCACTATCCATGTTTTATAGGTATTTAATTTACCTTCCATGTATAGTTTCCTCTTGAATACCCATTTGAATCCAATAGTCTTTACATAAATTGGCGCATCGGTCGGAACCCAAACTTAGTTCAGATATATGGGATCCATTTTAGAATTCATAGATTCGTTCCATCTTGCAGCTTCTGAGCCCTTTATTGCCTCCTTGTAAGAGAGAGGATCATCATTGTCCACCAATAATGAATAACCATATTTGGTGACTAGAAAACTATATCTCTTTGGTTCACTTACCTCTCTTACCCTCATATTCATTATTTTTGTTTTAGGAACTACTTCTTCCATGGGGACCTATGGAATCTGTTCCTGTATCAACTCTTGTGTATCTTGAGCATTAACTTCATCAAAGTCAATATTTATCCCACTATCCTTTTGAAGGATGTTATCCCTCTCAAGAAATATGGATTTTATGGAAACAATCACTTTATTTTCCAAGGGATTGTATAGTTATAATCCTTTTGTTTCCTTAAGATACCCTATAAAGATACACTTCTTGCCTCAGGGTGCTAGTTTGTTGCCTGAGAAGGCCTTAACATGTTAAAAACATTTAGAATGGATCTCCAAATTTTTTATTATGTCTGAATGAGTCAAACAAAATTTAACACCATAAGAATGATTCACGAATATATTTATCTTTTAATTAATAAAATGGAAAAATATCTTACACAGATCATGGGTAAATGACTGATCCACGACCCATTGGAACATATATAAACAAATGGAAACCTAGGATTTCTATATAAAATTTCAAGTGGTTTTTTTGGTGGTTCAAGTGGTGTTTATCTCCCTTGAAATCCAATAAATCCCCATCTCAATATCATTGAAACTTATACATTTATTTTCTAGAATTATGAGAATAAATTTGAGGCTAACCTCCATTGGAGGATGTGCTCATTCTCAAGAAATATGGATTTTATGGTGAAAATCACTTTATTTTATGAGGGGTTGTATAAGTAGTATCCCTTTTTTTCCTTGGGATACCCTATAAATATACACTTCATGCCTCAGGGTGCTAGTTTGTTTCTTGAGAAGGCCTTAACAAATTTCTATCAACCCCATACACATGTATGCGACAAAATGGGTTTCTTTCCACTCCATAACTCAAAGGGGATTCCATATTCCTCTTTAGTTGGTACTCAATTTAATGTGTATTCCATGGTTTTTAATAAATATCTGCAAAATGATAATGGAAAATCTACATGAATCATAATCAACCTTACCATGCCCAACAAGGTATGATTCCTCCTTTCACTAATACCATTATACTATGGTGTTTAAGGTGGAGTGAGTTGAGATAGAATCCCAAACTCTAGTAGAAAGTTGATGAAGTATTGGTTAAGATATTCACCACCTAAATCTAACATAATCTTCTTTATCTTATTACCATTTTATTATCTACTTCATTCTTGAATTCCTTGAATTTATCAAAGGACTCAGACTTATACCTAATCAAGTAGATATAACCATATCTACTCAAGTCATCAATAAAAGATATGAAGTAATAATATACACATCTAGATTCTACTAGAAATGATATACACACATTAATTTATACCAATCCTAGAAGTTCTATGTCCCTTTAACCCTATCAACTGAATGGTGGTTTAGTCATTTTTCCTTATAAACAATAATGAAAGCTATCAAGTGGTTTTAGCTCAGAAGAGTCTAAATAACCATTTTGATAGAGCTTTGTCAAATGCTTATCATTTACATGACCAAGATGGTGATGCCAGAACTGGGTGTTATACGAGTCATTTGAACATGATTCTTTATCGATTTAAAACACTTAGTTTTCATAATTTAATACATAAAGACCATTATTTAAATGTTCTATACCATAACATTTGTAGTCCTTATAAAAGAAACATCTTTTATTTATAAATTTTAAAATAAAACCATATGTATCTAAACACGACACATTAATTGTGTTCTTGGTAACTATAGGTACATAAAAATATATTAAAAACCAAAATAATTCTTGTTGGCAATGAAAGGTGGTAGTCAACAATGGCTAGAGAAGCCATCCTTGCACCATTGGCGGCTCATAGATCTAACTCTCCTCTGGTGATCTTTTTGAATATACTTGGTTCCTGTATTTGGATTAATATCTAAGCACCACAAGCTGTATCTAATACCCAATGTGTTGAAATGGAATGAATTCACTCGATAACAAATGTACCTTTAGATTCCCCTTGCTTCTGGGTGCAGTTACTCTTCCAGTGGTATGACTTGCCACATAAAAAACAAATTTTCTACTTTTCCTTGCACTACCTATGGATATTCTTCTTCTTGAAAGGATAGTGATCATGAGATTTAGACTATTTATAAGTCTTGGTCCCATTTTCCTTTTTCTTCCTTTTATTATTCACCATATGGACTCTAGGTTTATCACACCCCATGTCCTTATCCAGTTAGCGAATCAAGGTCAGAAGTTCTGAAAGGATCTTCTCATTATTTCTCATATTATAATTCCCAATAAAGCTGGAGAAGGTCTTGGGTAGTGATGAAAGTATAAGATCTGTATGCAACTCATCTGGGAATTTAATCCCTAAGATGTCTATGAATTCAATGTAGCCGATAATCTTGACTATATGAGGCCCAGTTGGAGTAGACTCTCTAAGATTAGTTGTGAACAAAGCATTGAAGATCTCATACCTCTCCTGTCTCACCCTCTATTAATAGAGATCCCGAAGGCGAGACATCATGATATAGGCATCCATATCCTCATGTTTCTTAAAAATATTATTGGACATGGATGATATCATGAAGCACTGAAAATCTGTAGCATCATTCAAATGTTTCTCATAGAGAGATAGCTCTTCATCACTTGCCTCATTTCCAAGCACAACAGGTAAAGGTTCTTCTAGCACATATAATTTCCTTTCATGGCAAAGGATGACATGTAGGATACTTTTCCAATATTGGAAATTTGTGCCATTGGGAATGTTTACTTCTCAAGTATGGATCAAAATGATATGTTTGGTGTCATTTCATTACTGTTTCTAAAAAATAAGTTAGAATAATTTTAGTACTTTATCTGATAAAATTTAGAGAAATAAATAAATGTTATATTTATTAGTCTCTCACTATTTTATTGAAACCAAATATCCCCCACCATTGGCTTCAGAATATCCTATTTCATGGACATTCTAGTGTCAAGGATCCATATTCTCATTCTCATTACCCCAAATTTGGTTGGTCAAGAAACTCGAATGGTTTTAGGTAGGAATTATAAATTCCAACTACATTAACTCATAGTTCCTTGATCTATTGAGTGGACTCCCAAATCCTAAAACCATTAATTTATATTTCCTCAACCTTTTCATCTCATTTACTCCAAGTAATTCTTTGGCATTAAACCCTTGATGTAGACAAAGTTAATTCAACCCAAAACCTCATGTTAGAATTCCCCGATAATTGAAAACACCCAAACCTTAGATGGTCAAGAACTTTGAACTATGCTTCTATTTTAACCAAAGTAATGGAAGGCTATACCAACTTAATATTTTATTGATGGATTTTATCATTTTATGCATAAATTTCCAATTGTTATATTTATTTCATGCTTATTAATATTAAGTAGGATTACTTAAGTGATTAACCGTGTCTTAGATAATATTTATGCATAAGAAAATTTATTTTAGTTCTACCTCATATTCTTGTAAACTCATTAATTATGTGATCACTATAAGAAATACACAATGAAATAAACATGAAACTGATAGAAATAAAATAATAAATCGGTATGATCATGATCTCTTACTAGTGGTTAGTTTATCTAGTGTTTGATAAACTAACCATTGACCTAGGGGAAAACACCTTGAACCAATTAAGGCTTGTGTTCCAGATTTACACCTTTCCACCTATGTATCTTCTTGGATTGGTTTTTCCTTGACTCCAAACATGAACCTCCTCCACTATCTTGGGAGCTCCATCCATTACATATTCCTTTTACTGACACACAGGTGAGGGGAAAAAGGGGTTTACATAAAAGAAACCATGGGTACGCATTCCCTATATAATGAAAGGAGAGAAGGATCACAGGAAAATAATTTAATTTAATTATAAATTAAATAAAACAATCACATAAAAAGGTCTAGTATATCTCATAATAATCAACATAACTGCAAATTATTACACATTTAATAAAACTAGAATTAAATTCTTAATTGTTCTTATTGAAGATAAATCGCACTCAAATCGATTAATTATTATCTTTAATTAATAAATCTTTTTATCTTAATTATCATCTAAATTGCCTTGAGATTATCATCCATTATAATGTTAAACAAATTAAATAAATTCATTTAAAATTATCTTTGTACATAAACGTACCTTTTAGGAAACACGATGAATACCCGTTCGATTCTACCCAATATGTATTATACTTGTATACTGTTATACTCTTGTGACACATTACATACACAACTTATCACGTACTTTCACAATGTGTACTTCACAGATGATTACATGATTTTTTGATCACGTGTAATGCTTAAATGCATGCAGAGTAACAACATGTAATATAACTCATACATGATAATAATATATGAACATTATGAAGATATTAATTAAACATTTAAACATTTATGTATATTAAATCCTATCAAATGAAAATTACCATATTTATGACCACACACAAGTATATACCTCAAGGATTATATAGTAAAATAAATAAATTTTAAATCTGCGTAATATGGTATAAGTACACGGTGTGTTTCCGATCTATACAGCGTGTACACCTCTCACCATATATCTGAGAAACACACCTAGGGACTCGGCGTGTAATCATTGATGATTTTTTTTGGAGTACACGAGATGTTCAATGGGTCACATGTTGTGTGAACTCTGAGTTACACAGTCACCAGTCAAGTAGGCAAAGTATGGAATACATGGCCCATTTGTGACTCAAAGAGACTACACATCGTGTACATGGTCTACATGGTGTGTAGTCTGGTTGATCATGTGACATTAAATTCTAGTCAACACGTGGTTCACTAAGTGTGTAATTAATGTAATAATAAATTCATAATCTTGAATTTATTTCTGAATCAATTCTAATGCATTGAACATGACTACACGACGTGTAAATCTGGTTGCATGGTGTGTAGTCTGTTATTGTCTATCCAGAAACCTTGGCACCTCCCGATGAGTTCCTTGATTTTATTTTAATCATAAAATTAAATATCTCAATTACATCTATTATAAATGAATGTGGAAGAAATAGATCTCACAATTAATATTAAAATAATGATTAAACTTGAATTGACTAACTAAATTAAAATGTGTAAATCACCAACAATCATTAAATAATTAAAAATAATTATGTGACCCCTTTGACACCACTTGTAGGTTCTAGGTGTAGTGGAAGTTTGCAATGGGAGGTTCTCAAATTGGATTTTTTTATAATCAATGATCAGTCTAAGATCTATGAGATGATGAATTCCATGATAAACAAAATTGGATCAAAGAAATATACAATGGGTAATTATGCTATAACCAAGAGAGAGGATCATCACATATTATTTATAATTAATTTAATTAAATAAATAATTACCTTTTTTGGAATTATTTCTTTGTTGAAAAATCTAGTGAAATATCTACAGTCCACCACCATTGCATTATAGAAATCAAGTGTAGATTTCCTTTAGCGGTGATCCACATGCATTCCATGAATCTCTAGACATCGCTGAAGGAATATCTGGGTGCTATCACGACATATCATTAGGCTTCCTTCATCCAACTTTGATCACTTTAAGAACTGATTCCAAAGAATTATCCTTGATCCGGTGAAGGAGGATTTCTCTCTGTTCTGGGGAGCATTCTTGGAGAAGGGAGCTCTCTAAGCTTGAGAGGATTTTCCAAATCCATTGTGCACAACCAAGAAAAAAAATGAATTGGATCTCTTGAGAAAATAACATAATTGGGTATTTATATTTCTAGGGTTAAAATAAAATATTTTCACAAGTTTCCTTAATTATTTATTTAATCCTAGAAAAACCCCATGTCAAATAATAATAATTAGTTCTTGATATGCGCTAAACTTGAAAATTATAATTAAATATTATTTAATTAAATAATTTTCAATAATTATTATTTATCATTGGACCATTAAACTCTGTCCGCTATTCCTCCAAAATATTTAGAAGGCCTTAAATAATGTATATTTATTTATTAAATAAATATCACTTCATTATTCTCCAATAAATAAATAAATATTATATCTACTAAATAGAAAAAAATTATTAAATATTCTGCTCACATTATATTCTCTTGAATAACTAGTGATAGAATAAATGCGATCAATAATACACGAATAAATATTAAACCATGTGCAGAAATGATATTTATTCAACTTGTTAAATAATAAATAATAATATATTATTTAACTAAGATTCTGGATACACTTAGTGATTGGCCCTCTAGGCCTCTTTCTCAGTGGAATTAGAAAAAACAGCCTAAAGTCCAAGGTTAGCATATAACAACATACCAAGGCACACATAGAGAAAGAAGTTAATACCACAATGACATGTTACCTCATACGAACACTTACTATATAATATAATCCTTTTATCTTGATATATCTAATCAAGCAGGTTGCATGCTGGTGCCATCAACCTATGTCCTCGATGTCTCTTTCTTTGACTTACTAGAAAATGAACTTGCCTTTAGAACACCATGGACATAGATTTATTTAGGCTATATTATTTCCATAAAAGGGCATGAGATATCAACCTCCATTAATAAATAGAAGGGAAAAATCCTTTCTCGCATTATTAGTTAATGCAATATTACTCATGATGCACCCAATATATCCTACTTCTCCATGGACATCTGATGTAATAGTTTTCATCAATAGATGTAAGTGCACGACTCATAATACTAATTAATAATAATATTAATGTCTAAGGACCAATACACACATCTGAATATAGGAACATCCAATGACACATATAAATGTGTATTTCCTACTGGTGGGTCTCATTCTCATAATATCCTATTGGATATTTCTAAGGGTGTACATCATGAGAAGGTACCTCAAAGTCCTATATGTCTCCACCCCTGATAGCCTATATCATTTGTGTCCCTCAAATGATATCATATGAATATAGAACACATATTAAAGAATAGTGTCATATCACTTCCCAATTCTCATCATAACAGGGAACTACTATGTCCTTTTAGTGCGATAGCTACTCGTAGGACATTATCACATAGAAGAACAATCATGATGTGATAAGTAGTTTATTAATATTCAAAAAAATGAATACATGTTTATCATAAAGTTCATAGAATCTAGTTCTAGTCCACCAACTCTAATAGATAGGCTAACTATATGGGTAGACATAATCTAGGTATCTCACTATTGGATCCAAGGGGATACAAGGAGTAGTCCAAACATATGATTATTGTCACCCATTATTCTATTAGTTAACATGCACATTGTGTCGGTGCAATCACATAATATTAAACATACTTAAAAAATAGAAACAGAGTATAAGGAATTCTAGACCATATACCTATAACTAGAGATCAAAGGAATGATTTCCATAGGTAATTCCAAAAATAATGAAGGTAATGATGATCACAAGGAAAAACCTATACGACAAAAATATCAAGATAAAAAACTAATTCAATGGCGGTTATTAGATCATATCATTATAATGGAGAATAGAAGAAGGAAGGAGAAAACTAATGCAAAGGGGATCACCAGAGATTAAACATTAGAACAATATGTTTAGAAGGAAAGGAATTTCTATAGAATCACCTAGATTTTCCATAGGGTTTGAGAGAGAAAGATATATGGAAGATGAAAAATAAATCATACACATAATGTGTTTTAAAAATACTGGTCCTAAGATATTCATGAAGCAAACCTCATTCATGACATGGATTTCTTGATTTATAAGATACTCCAAAAAAAGCATCACCTCAGGTTGAAATAACCCTTATCAACCATTTCACAATGTAAACTAGTTTCATTTTGTATAAAAATTTCATGCTCAAAACTAGTTTATAGAATCTACCCGATAATAGGTTCACATCGTGTAAATAGTTCATGACATGAAAGTGTTTGGAGGATATCTTTCAGCCTAGCACATACGGAAAGAACCTGAACCACCAAAAAAGCTTTTCAAACCCAAGTAGAACTCTTGGCATCACTTTGACACATTTGTACCCAAACTCCATTAATTCAAAAAAAGATTAATCCCCAAACTTTAGGTCATTATCGTAGAAAAATCTATCCAATCCCTAATAAAAGGTTCTTTAACCAAGGTTTTAAGAGGAAAATAAAACCCAACTAAAAGAGGTTAAACCAAAACTCAAGAGTAACATGCCTAGAAAAACATTAGATATTATAGATATTCTTATATTATTAAAATATCTAGTGATTTAGTTGATACCTGTGACATTCTATTATGTTCTAGGTATGATCAAATTCTTGGGAAAATATTTTGGTGACGCTAGCTAAGCTACGATTTGAAGTGCTTCCCTATAAGAATCTTCTAGATTGATGGTAAAGTCACCCTCTCTTCCAACCAACAAACTAGTATTTCTATTTTAGATTAATTGAATTGAATATTTCATTGTAGTTATTCACTACTCATTGGATTTAATTCTATAGAAAAAATTTCACTTCTCATATGCCTTCTATTGTTAGATATTGAACTTACCTCACATAATGCATCATGTTATAATATAAGTTCAGGTTTCATTACTGTTGTAACTTGTTTTATTTAATAAATATGAATTTTCATATTGATTATTGGTGTTATTAATTATTATACACTTCTGAATTGATTAATACTTGTGTTCTTGTGCATATTAATATTATTTAGAAGTGCCTAGGAAAATAAACTTGAAACATATGTGCGCACACACATTCATGAATTTATAAATCCATAAAAGTTTTTTGAAACATTTTTTATAAGGATTTGATTATATTATTAAAATATCTAGTTCTTTATTCAATACCCATGAAAATTTATTATGTTTAGAGTGTGATAAACTACATGGGAAAAGATTTTGGCAATTCTATCTAGGCTGACCTTGGAAGCGCTACTTTGTTACAACCTTATAGCCTAGTTTTGAATTCATCCTCTCTTCCAACCAATACTACTGATATTTATATTAAAAATCCAAAAAACTTAAATTTTCTTTTTTGGTCTTGTGGGGTTAATTGGATTTAATTTTATGTAGACAACCACCCTTCATGTATGCCTTCTATTTCTATATGTTTCACTTTCCTGATATGTTTCATCAAGATCACCTATCTATTCAGGTTTCATTGGTGATTTCACTTTATATAATTAATCTAAATGGATTTTCATATTGGTTTCATGGTGTTATGAATGTGTATACACTCTTAACATGTTTTAGACTTATTAATTTTTAAAATTCATGAAGGTTTTTTTATGAAAATAATGTAGTGTGCATAATGTTTATCCTATTGTGATCCTTATAATCTTGTATCATTTTCATAATGTAATTTTATTGTAGTCAGGTTGAAGATATTGTCTGGTGTAGTAGATAGTGTAGTGAACATACTTGGAAATGACCCTATGCTTTCAAAATAGTTAAATAAACATTTTTTTTGGTTTGTTTGAAGTTTTATGAAATAAGTAAAAAATAAATGACATTATTAATCATGTTTGAATTGAATGTTAAATTATATTATTTGATTTTATATTTTATTTTATACGCATATAATTTTCTAATATTTTATTTTATATGCATCTTCTTCTTATTGTCAGTGTGAGATTGAGGATTAACTACTTTCATCTACAAGTGAAAGAAAGGGGACTTGCTTACATAAGTGAGGATGATCAACTATTTCCAACTACTTGCATCTAAAATTAGGGATGACTTGCATCATGCTGTCAATGTGACCATACTGTCGTCCATTTGCACCATTGTGGCCACTCCATGACTGAGTGGGTGAAATGAATGCATGGAACTCGCTGCCAGTGTGAACCTTGATAGTGACAACTGATGTGTGAGAGAAAAAAATTGTGGATGAAGTTGTATGTAGTTTAATGTAAAGTATATTGAAGTTTGAACATGTTTAAAAAAATTTCTTGGAGCTTCATGTCTTTTATTAAAGTTTAAACTTTTTTTTAAAAATTTATGTTTCAACATTTTTTTTCAAATAAAGCCTCAATTTTTTGGAGTTTCATATAAGCTAATTTTATAATTATTATATAATAAATATGTTATATATAATTATATTTATCAAAATATTATGTAAAAATTTAGCTAAAAATATTTGAATAACCATATATAAAATTTTATTTAAAATATTATTTACAAGTAAATATTAGTTGTTGTTATTTTTTATAAATAACAATGATAATATTATCAATAGATAAATCTGTCATATGAATCTATTGATAAATATTTATCCAACATATATATTATCCTTCAGTATATTATAATTATAATAGAACTATTTTATCCATCACAATAAAATTTAGCAAAATAGTTTTTACCAAAAATTTAGTGAAAATGACATATCTTTTGGTAAAACAATTAACCAATAGAAAATATACCTTTAACAACAGATATGTCTTTGTTGGAAAAATTTAAATATTTTTTAGTGAGATCCACCATAATGGAATTATATATGATAATGTATATCAATATTTTAATGTCATTGTAATGTAAACTGATTATTGTTTGTGAGGATCATGGTTAAATACATCTACAACACTAAAGTTTTGTTCTTTGACACCCATTTTATGTCATTCTTGGGTTCAAATCATTAGTGTTTTTACCACTAATTATGTAGTGGATACTATCTGAATTAAAATGTGATTGTTTTCCTATAAAAAAATGAATATTATTGAGTGAAAATAATGAAGTGTATAACTATACCTAAATATTCACATTAAATGTGAAAATATATATTTTATTAGACTACTTAGTGTAATTGATATATCATGAGTTAAACTTCACTAGAATGACTAGACTATGTCTCAAGTCTGTGCTCAACACCGATCATAATGAAATGTATGATAATTTTCCACACACACACAGGGGTTTATTGGATCAAAACAAACGCTCTAAAACTTGGGTAACAACTATGTGTTGTTAAACATAAATTATTTATTTTAGAAATTATATATTGCTATCGATATCATAAAGGATCCAGTAAGTAACATAAAGAGTAACAAAAATATGACTTATTATTCACTATCATTGAAAAAATAAAATTAATTTATTCAAGTGATAAATCAATTTATTCCCTTTGATATGTTATTATTTAATTACATTTGATGCATTACATAACTATATTTATTTTAATAGTTTTTAAATAAATTAAATAATCATGTTTATTTTAATATGATTTAATTTAATATTATGGGTGGAAGTTTTCCACATAACATGTTAAAAACATTTAGAATGGCTCTCTACATTTTTTCTTATGTCTGAATGAGTCAAACACAATGTAACACCATACGATCGATTCATGAATATATTAATCTTTAAATTAATCAAATGTAGAAAATATGTTAAAAAAATCATGGATAAATGATTGATCCACAACCCATTGGAATATATATAAACAAAGTGAAACCTAGGATTTATATATAAAATTTCAAGTGGATCTTGTGGTGGTTCAAGTGGTGTTTCTCTCCCTTGAAATCCAAGAAATCCCCATATCATTATCATTGAAACTTATACACTTATTTTATAGCATGATGAGAATAACTTTGAGGCTAACCTCCATTGTGAACTATATTTTCTCATGGATACCCTTTAAGGAATTATTAATGGTTTGATGATAGGTTTGAATCAAGAAAGAAGTTACATTAACCACCAAACATGAAAGAAAGTAATCCCATAGATGTAAATTTGTTTTATTTTTTTCATGTGTGCATGATACTTACATGACTTTATCTAGTTTTCAAAGAGAATTTTTATTATTATATATTATGTGGATAACATATTATCACATTTATAATATTATTAACCCCATTCATACCTCATACCAACATCCATTGTGTTGTGTATGGATTCATGTGAAAACATAAAAAAACATATTAAAATCAAGTGAATTATAAGATAAGGCACATTGTGTATGGTCAAAGCCACTTAATTTGGAAATATTGAGTTAAAAATATAGTGTTTCCATTAAATGATGACATTTTGAATCCACTAAACATTATAAGTCAACTATTAGAGACTTTGTTTCATAACCATATCATCAAAACCAAGTAAAATTATAAATATTTGGGATAATGAACTTTACCAAATCATAAATGTTAGGATGTCATGATATAGTACCTTACACATTAAAACATTGAGAAACATGTTTCATTTATACCACTTTATACATTTAAGGTACCAAAATAAGTGAAATTCATTTAATTTTTTCCATTCAAGATGTTAATTCATTAAAATTGGTGAAAATTGGATATATTTATAATATTGGGAAAATCATGCATGGAAGAGAATCATTTGGAGAAAAAAATTGAAGATTTAGAAGCTTATACAACTAGTGAATGACTAGAATTTATTGTGTTTCCTAAAATTGTACACCATGAAGTGTAATTATTGTCAACTAGTCATTGAAATTATATTTACTTATTATCTAATTTTTACATAGGCAATTACACAGTCATACATTCCTATATAGTTGACTATGTAACCAATTTTCCACCCTAACTTCAACCATACCATTTTAATCCAAATTTTCAGTATCTTAATTAGAGATCTCAATCATAAAAACAATGATATTAGTTTGGAACTATAACGGGGAATCTAAAGACTCTTTCTTGATAGATTTTGTATACAATGTCTCACAATTTAAATATTTTGGAATATTAAAGCAAGTTTTTATTTCTATTCTCTTTGATTTTTTTATTCACATATCAATAATTGTTTACCCAATCATGATTAACTAAACTATATCATGTTGGGGTTTTTTTAAGTGTACGATGTTTTTTAATCTTTGGATATCATTTTGATTAAGTAATTTTTTGGATTTTAATTATGATTTCATCATGTTTTTTCTTTATTTTTTCTAGAATAATCAGGGAAAACTTATCTTTTTTGATAGAGAAATCATTAGTGAAATCATAATGAATATATACATGGACATTAGACCTACTCATTATAATGCTTAGTATATTTTAACTTAAAAAATTATTCTAATTTATTCATTTAAACATGCGATTAAATTTTAATACCCATATATTATTATTAAACTAAAATGATCTTAGAATCTTGCCCCCTAGATATATAAAATCCATTTTAATTTGTAATTAAATACAATATATTGATTATAAATACCTTTTAGTGCATTTATAAACTTTAAATTCCCCAATATTGTTTAAAAAATATTTTTTTAATCATGTTTCTGTTATTAACTGTTTGGTATGATAAAAACATAGTGTAGAAAATAGAAAAGGATTATTGAAAAAAATATATTTGGTATAATAGAATGAAAATATGTTTTCCATTATTTGAGGGAAAACATATTTCCTTCAAAAACATATGGAATCCCATTGATGGAAAGGGAAAAAATAATTTCAGACAACATTATACTTGTAAATTTTTCCAAAATCTATAAATATATTCCATTTACCATGTAACAAAAATTTCCATTGATCCCCATTCCAATCCTATCTCACCAAAACCCTAATGATGACATGCGATCTTTCTACTTCTCCCTCAGTCGAACATCCAAATCAACTATAGCTTATTGAAACCCTACTACAGATTAAGTTGTGTGAACCTACTAATCCCCAATGAATGTAATCACTATAATATTATTTAAAAAAATATCCCCCATTCATAGTAAGTGTCTCCATCATCCCTATGACCAGAGATTAAAGGAGGCGACCATCTACGGACAAATTTATTATTGGAAATTGTTCAGATTTATCATTACTATGAAATTCATTTTTGTTATTATATTATAGATAAACTATTTAGAAGGTGGATTCATACTTATTTCATTATTCATATTGAATATTATTATTATTGAATATGTACAACACACATTATGAGATTTCTTTGATTATGGATATGTACCATGTGAAGGTGGATTTTGTAACAACAAATATGAACATAGATCACTAGAGGCGATCAGAATGAAATTGTAGTAGAAAAAAAATTCTTTTATTTCTTAAACTTAGATTATCTTACAATGAACACAACACACCCTATTTATTGGTATAAAAACCCACATAAAATCAAATGATAAAAAACAAATATAAATGAAAGTCCACATATTTGGTGCAGTAGGTTCCACCCAAGCCTCCAGTTCCAAACACGTCAAGTATCCCATATTTGAAGTCGTTAACACATAATCATAAAAATTTATGGTTGGTGTAATCAAAAGATTTTTTTTTATTTCTCCAACAACCACCCTTAAATTTGTTTTCCTCATGACTCATACATTTTCATCATCTTTCTTCACATATCTGGGTGGTTGATCAATAGGTGAAAATACTTCACCACAGCCAATGCTTTATTTTTTTTTCTTATAGCCTTTGATGGTTTCAATGGAATAGATTTCTTCATATATCAATTTATTTTATATTTCATTAAATTTATATCCCTTGAGGAAACCTAAACTGAAATTCACTAAGAGTTGATAAAAATTTACATTATCCTCTATAGGTTTAGTTCTCTCATATATATTTGCAAGGATTTGAAAATTTTGGGTAATTATAAGAGAAAGTTTTCATTAAATGTATGTAACAACCAAAAATTATAAAATAATAAAATTTTATTTAATAACATATGTGAAACGCAACACTGAGCTTAAACAACCCATGAAATACATTTCTTTAAATTCAATCTCTTTGATAGTTTGTAAAACACACAACCCCGAGTCTAAATGAATCATAATACAATATACCATTTTAACATAGATCTTAAATTAAATATTATGAATAATACTAACTAAATTATGAAAATTATAGTTTTATATTGATTATAAATAAAATACAAATCATTTAAAATAAAAAGGAATGTTTTCTAAGAAACTGTATTTTTTTTAAAAGATGGCTTAATCGCGCTTTGCGTACATAATTTAAAATTAATTTTTACCACTTTAATAAAATTTATATTATAAATTAAATTAATTTTTTTAGATCATCATATCAAATTTATATTAGGGGTTTTTTAAATGTTTCATTTTTCGATGAATATCGAGAAATATTATTTTTTTATTGAAATCTGCCTTTTTGTTTAAATAATTGACAAAGTTAAATTAAATATTAAATTGGTCTTAAAGATAAATTATTTTAATAATATTATAATTTAACTAGTTTAGTTCATTTAAATCAATTTCATATTGAATTTTGATATAAAAAACTTATATACTTATGAGAATTTTATCTTTGAAAACCCACTTTATAATCTTGTTAGCATGTATAATTTTTAATGGGATTTTTCCACTTCTGTGAATTGAATTTAAAAAAATGGATTCCATATTTTCAACAAGAATAATTTATATTATCTAATAATTTCAACTTAATTTTTTACCATTATGAATAGTAAAATCAGTAAAAAATTAATTACCATGGCTAAGGTAAAAACTGATTTACCGAGGGTAAACTAAGAAGATAAAGGTTACAAATAACCCAAAAACTTGTAAAAAAACCCATTGTATGGACATATTTCTACCTTATCACCTATAATTGTTGATAATTACACATTTTTAGGATTTTTTAATGATAAAAACATGGGTGTAATTAATTCATTTCATAAATTCCATGTGTTTCCTCTTTCCAACTTATAAAAGGCCACCCCTCTCATCCCATCTTCACACATAAAAATAAATTTGTATCAGCCAATACCTAAACAGATAACTTCCTTAATCCACTCACAACATCTTATATCCCTTGGTTTTATCATAAATCCAATCTAGGAAGGATTTTGGTGAAAATCCAAAGAAGTTGTCCGAAGAAGAGGTAACTTTCTTAAACACGTGTTTTTATTTTTCTTCTTCTTCCAAATCGTTAAAATATTATCAAATATTTATTATATAATATCATTAATATATTAAATATATCGAGATTTTTTTTATGTTAAGGTAAATACCTATATCCATCTCCTCTTCCATCAAATGGGAAACAATACTGTCGATCATGTGTACGACGGACCATCGCCTCGTGAACCGATATAATTCAATTTCCATCAACACATTTCAAGGATGGATATAATGATGATTTTAATATATTTATAAGGTATTTATGATATTATTATACTTTTATAATTATAAAATCACTTATACCTTCTTACTTTCCATGCTTTTTAAAATATGATAATATCGATCATGTGTACGATAGACTACCACCTCATAGAGCGATGTGATTGTTTTTCACTTAACTTTACATGGAATATAATAATAATAAAGTTAATAAATATGTGTGATATATATGATATTATATTTATTCTATTAGATTAATATATCACCAAATTCCTTGTCCTTTTACTTGTTAATGGAGTGATATCGTTGCTCATGCATACGTATGACCTACCGTCTCTACGAAGCGTTGTGATTCATTTTCTATGTCCAAACTTCAAGAATGATTATAAAAATTTATATAATTGGTAAATATTATGTTTAAAAACTTAATATAATTATTTATATTATGAATCTATATCATATACCCCAAAACAAGAACTTTCATAACAAATCATGAATGAGAAAACAATCCAATTAACACTCGAAACAATGAAAAAAATGAAATATTATTAGAAAAAATGTGGTAAAATATTATAATAGGATCATATATTATATTATAAATATGAATATTTTCATTTTATAAATTAATAACAAGCTTAATACCATTATAATATAGGTTAAATCATGTTCAACCAAAAGGAAGCGTGAGGTAAGATATTTCGTTACAATTTCATTTCATTGAGGCATATTGTAATGTTATGAACCTAATTTCATTTATACAGTGTATATACTACCCATTTGACATGTAATATCATGATTAATTAATAATTAATGGTATTTTAAGTTTCAATTCGAATTATTTCATCCAAATGGATTTTTTCTTAAAAGTTACCGAGTGATAAATAATTTCATAACTCAATTTCTTTTCATTAGGTTATATTACTTCTTCATTGTATTTAATATTTGAAGATTATGAGTGTAATGAATTTTTAATATCAATTACTAAATTTCCAATTTTTTTTATGTTGGTTTAAATTTTATGCACATAATTGATTCATTGCTTAATTCTCACTTCAATGTCATAATCTTTTTAAGGGTTTATTTCACAATCTCTTTTTAATCGGGATTATTTATGATTGAATTTACATTGAAGAAAATTATTTAATAATTGGATAATAAAACCATTTCATTTCCTTATTATATGATTATTCATGTTGTTTTCATGTAATTGTAAAATTTTCCACTCTTTTGTACATAAAATGATTGAGTTTTTTTAATAAAATCCGAATTTATTTCTCTCTTTGGTTGAAAATAAATTTTCTTCAAAATCCATGTTTTCTAAAAATGTTTTCAAAAATGTTTTAAAATTATCCAAAATATTTATTAAAGAAAATTTTACCCATGTTTTATTTTTTTAAATTTCTTTTGAAAGGAATATTCTTAACCCTTTTCGAATGAGGAGCTTTTACCATTTTTACAACATTGTGAAAGGAATGTTTCTTTTTAACTTATATGGAATGTAAAAAATTTCCTACAGTCAGGAACTCTCAATTCTTTTAAGAATAATTTTCCATTTTAAATTATTATTTTTAAAATAAAATGTTTTTACAATTATTCTGGATTTTTTTTATTTGAAAAAGTGATTTTCAAATTTAAAATGATATTTTATTCAAGAATGTTTTTGAATATATTTACATGGTATTTATATTTTTTAATGAAAAAAACCTTTATTTTAATTATACTAAACTAGGGATAATTTGTATTGATACCATAATTATTACTTATATGGTTGGTTTATGATCATTTTTACCAAGTAAAGTTTTGAAATTCACTTTATTGATTCATTTTTTAGTTATTAAATTTCCCTTAAAATATCCACATTCCTATGATCATTGGAAATTAAATTTCCCATAAATATCCACATTATTTAGCATGGATATAATTATTTATTAAACCTTATATCATTTATATATACATTTTTTTACATTGAGAGTTATTTTATCAACTAAGGAAATATTGATAAATCAATATTCTTTACTCAATATGGATATTTGTTGATAAGGCACATTGATCATGAATTAAATCGATTATTTGATATATGAGGAATGATTTGGATATGCAGATATGGGTGGGTCTTGATTATAGATATCCCCTCAATGTATTGACAGTCTCATGAAACAAATCAGTTGGATAGATTTAGTTTAATGGGTTTAAAGTGTATACATACCCATCAGTTTTAAACTGTCTTATGAAAGGTCTTAACAATTGAGGTATCATGATGCCTAAGATCATGACATCCAATAATTAAGAATTTATTTATTTAATAATTCATTTATTATGATTATCCATGATATTTTAACAATGAAATTATATTTGTATGCATTTCATTCTTAGTTTATTAGTTAAACGACACGTGTTTTTAGTTGTTTACCTTACCATATTAATTATGACTTATCCAATTATGATAGTTATGTTATTGATTAAATGTAATGTGTTTTAAGTTATTTACCTTTAAATATTGATTATTCTTGTTAAATTATTTAAATGTAATGTGTGTATAGTTATTTACCTTTCTATATTGATTATTATTATTGAATAATGATAACTAATGTTATACTTAACTCTTACTGAGAATTTGAGCTCACCTTTATTTTGTTTCCTTTCCCAGGAATCTAGGAAGTACCCTAAGAATGATATGAAAAGATATGTTAGAGGTAATAATGATATTCAAAAATAATGTTGTAATTTTTTTTCAAATGTAATATGGGAATCATGTATGTATTTAGTTTACTAAGACTACAAATATATTTTGTCCTTCAGAATATGATTCCTTTTATATTATGCCAATGTAAGAAAGTAAGACATTGAATCTAGGTTACCGAAGTCTGTGTCATTATAGTTGGTATCAAAGGAAGTTTAATAGTAACCTCTGGAGCTATATTTTAGGTAAAAATAGATTGGGGATCATAACCCTATGATAGAATTTGAGGATAAGTATAGAAGAACATCCTAAAGTTTTGGTAAGGTAGATATTATGTGATTTTTCCTAGAAATACATCCTCATTTGGATACTACAAGTGGATTTGGTTCTAGAATAGACGTACCTGGAGGTAATAACTCTAAAAAGGGAGCATTGGGAATGACTCTATCATCACCTAGTGCATGAAAATGGTAATTTTTGATTCACCTAGTTTGACACTCCCATGGGATATGTTTAAGATAATTCACATTTTCTTTACATATAATTATGAAGGATTTGAATAGATGATGAAAATGAATGACCTAGGTTAAACTTAAGGTGTATTTTTTTAAAATAAAATGTCATGATTTAGACATCCTAAAAATGATTATATGGTTTCCCCACTATTATTATTTTTTCTCACATTATGTTTTTTGGTTTTAGTCAATGGATGGAATCTAAAATAATTGTGTTAAAATTGAATATAAAAGAAAATGTGGATACTATGAGAAAACAAAGGGGATGTTGATAGGAGTGAAATATATTGTGATCATTACTAATTAGTTATCCTGAAATATTATTAAAAAAATATACCTTAAACAACTCCTAGACTCACTAAAGAAGATAAGGATGAATTTTGCTAAGAGATCGAGTGATGGGGACCACAGAGTAAGGAAAGATCAATTTCTTTCATGTCAAAAATGTAGAAATATATTCCTAGTAAAGAATTTGAAGGTAATGAGAAAATGTTTTATGTGTGGAAAATAATGGAATAAATAAATAAATTGCCAAGGAAAAATGAAGAGTATGGTTAAAGGAAATAAATCTCATCCTAGGGTTCCATTTATAGTTCATTGTCTTAAATGCGGGGAACCTAGGAATTATCTGAATCAATGTACTCTTATAAAGGTTAAAATATAGACTAAGGAATGACCTATATTGAAATAAAATGGTTTAATTATTTATTTATTGGGACTTAATAATTAAACTATACATTTTTTTACTAATGGTATTTTGGTTATAATAATTATGAATTATCTGAGGACTGTGTAAAATTTCAGAAGCATATGTATTTATTAAATTAAGGGTTATAGATACCATTGTTGGTTTATGAGATTAATATTGATCATAAGATAAAAGTCACAAACACCCCTTTTGTAAACTTTTGTGGTGGTAATATAACATGATTAATGATACTTTTGGAAAACATATATGGGAATAAAAACCCTTGGGTTAGTATATGAAAATGTTATTTGATGAATAATGCCATTACATTTTTTTAGAATTAATATTAAAGGTATCAGTAACCATTTATGTTTATCTTATATTTTATGTTGAAGTAATTATGGTTCATCACAATTTGGTAAGGTTATAGGAATTATATTAATATAATTTTAGAAAATGGACAACCTACATGCCATGTGACAACCTATCACATCCGATAAGGCTACAGGACTTGAACCAACAACCGAATGATGATAAGGGTTTAGCACCTACCATTGGCCTACATTATGTCCTAATTAAAATATCTTTGTTTTTAGTTAAAATATTTGATGAATAAATATTGATGATGAACCAATGGTGTTAATTTTGAGGTTTCAAGATTAATGTATTTTATTGTATAAATTGTTCAAACCATATTAGTTTTGGAAAATAGTTAGAGACATATGGAAGGACTTGTCACTATTTTATGGATATTATGATCTATTAAAATTTATTTTTAGTTATTCAAGAATAAAAAAAATTATTTTTTGGATATTCATTTCCTGAAGTAAGTGATGAATTGTAAATTGATCAAAGCACAACCAAAGGATGAAATTGTTCTTATAAAATAGAAACGTATCAAGTAAGTCTATTTATTATATTTATAGATAGTAAAATAATTCCTAAAATTTAGGAAAATGACCTTGAAACAAAAATTTATCATATTACCTTCATATATGATGAATTAAATAGTCTTTTAAATCATTATATATTTATGGTTTTGAGGTTCTCAACTATCCATTTATCGTTCAATTTATTGTAATCAATGACCTCTATCATTCTCTATAATTATTTACACTTTTATTCCATGTACATATCTTTAAATTCTTTAAATATTATCCAAATTAGAAACCTAGTTATGTGTTTTTCCATTTGACCTTTGTACTCCCCTTTATCTCTTATTAAGACGACATTTTATTAACCCTTTTAATATGTGGGGTTTCAACAAAGGAATCTTCAAATATCAAGCACTTGACTTTTTAGCACAAGATCAAATTGAGAGATGAAATTTATTTAAGGCAGGGAGAATTAACAACCAAAAATTAAAAAATAAGAGAAATATATTAGATAGAGTATGTGACATACAACACTAAGCTTAAGAAACTCAAAAAATATATTTCTTGAAATTTAATATCTTTGATAGCTTGCGGAATACACAACCTTGAGTCTAAATGAACAGTAATATAGTATACCATTATAACTTAGAAATAAAATTGGAGGGTATGGATATTACTAAATAAATTGTGAAAATTATGGTTATCTTTTGATTTAAAATAAAATAAGAATCATTTAAAATAAAAATAAATGTTTTCTGAAAAATTTATTTTTTCTAAAAGATAGTTTAGTGACGCTTTGATCACATAATTTAAAATTAATGTTTACCACTTTTATAAAATTTATTTGATAAAATAAAATTTATTTTTTAAATAATAATATCAAAATCATATTATGTTGAATTTTTGGTATTTTTATAAAATGGTTCATTTTTCTATGAATAGTGAAAATACTATTTTTTATTGAAAACCTCCTTTTCTTTTAAATAATTCACAAGGTTAAATTACATTTTAAATTAGTTTTAAAGTAAAATTAGTTAAATTATATTAAAAGTTAACTATTTTAGGTCATTTTAATCAATTTAATTTTTAATTATGATATTAAAACCTTATATACTTATGATAATTTTTTCTTTGAAAACCCTCTTTTTTATCGCATCTAGAGGTATAATTTTAAACTGGATTCTACCACTTCTATGAATGGAATTTTTAAAAATGGGATTAATATTTAGAATCAAAATAATTTATATTATCTAATGATGTAAACTTAATTTTTTACCATTATGAATAGTAAAATAAATAAAAAATTAATTACCACAGTTAAGGTAAAAACTGATATACCTGGAGTTAAACTAAGAATAAAAAGGATAAAAATGACCTAAAAATTTTAAAAAACTAATTTTATGGAAATATTGAGATCTTATAACTCCTAAGGGTCTATAAGGATTGATTTTGGATTATTTTTGCATGATAAAAACATGGTTATAATTAATTCTTTTCAAAAATTCCATGTATGTCATTTTCCCCACTTATAAAAGTAGACCCCCTATCCCACCCATTCAAACTTAAAAAAATCCATTTGTATCAGCCAATAAATATAAAATTAACTTATATACTCACCTACCAATATCCTAAAGCCCTTGGTTTGATCATAAATCCAACCTAGGAAGGCTTTTTGTGCAAACCTAAAGAAGTTGTTTGAAGAAGAGGTAACATTCTTAAATGAAAATTTCTATTTTGTTTCTTCTTACACCTCCATAAAATATTATTAAACCATTATTATATAATAAAATCACAATCTTAAATATAATTATATTTTATTATGTTAAGGTAATGATCTATATCCTTATCCTCTTCTATCAAAAGGGAAACATAATCATCGATCGTGTGTAAGGCAGACTATCACCTCGCTAAATGTTATAATTCTCTTTCCATATACACCTTTCAAGGATGTATATAATGATGTATTTAACACATTTATATTATATTTATGATATTATTATACTTTTTTAATTATAATATAACATATAAATTATTACATTCTATGCTATTTAAAATATGATAACATCGCTCGTGTGTACGACAGACTACCGCCTCGAGAAGTGATGTGATTCATTTTTCACTTACACTTTACATGGAAATTAATGAGAAAAAATTTAATGAATATGTGTGATATATATGAAATTATATTGATTCTTTCATATTAATATATCACCCACTTTCGTATCCTTTCACTCATTAATGGAATGATATCGTCACTTATGCGTACGTATGATCTACCATCTCCACAAAGCGATGCAGTTTATTTTCCATGTCCAAACTTCAAGAATGATTATATATATATATATAATTATTCAATATGATATTATAAAATTAAAATAATTATGTAAATAATGTATCTATATCATATACCCACTAACCATAACTTTCATGACAAAACATGAATGAGAAAACAAGGAAATTAACACCCAAAATGATGAAAATAATGAAATATTATCAGAAAACGGGTGGTGAAATGTTATAAGAGTATTATATATGTTATTATAAATATAAATATAGTTATGTTATAAATTAATAACATACTTAAAACCATTATAAATGAGGTTAAAACATGTTCAACCAAAAAAAAGTGTGCGGTAAGGGATTTCATCTCAATTTCATTTCATTGAGGCATGTTGTAATGTTATGCACCTAATTTATTTTATATGGTGTATATACTTCAAATTTGACATGTAATATAATTATTACTTAATAATTCATAGTGTTTTAAGTTTCAATTTTAATTATTTCATCCAAAGGTATTTTTGACGTAAAAGTTACCAAGTGGTAAAGAATTTCATAACTCAATTTCTTTTCATTGGGTTATATTTCTTCTTCCTTATATATAAAATTTTAAGATTACGTGTGTAATGAATTCTGAATATTAATTTTTTTTATTTAAACTTGTTTTATGTGGATTTAAATTTTATACACATAATGGATTCATTTAATAATTCTCACTTCAATGTTATGATCTTTTTAAGGGTTTATTTCACAATCTAATTTTAATCAAGATTGTTTATGCTTGAATTTACATTGAAGGAAATTATTTGATCATTGGATGATAAAAAAATTTAATTTTATTATTTTATGGGTATTCATGTTGTTTTAAAGAAATAATACCATTTTTTAAACTCTTTGACACTTAAAATGGTTGGGAAAATGTTTTTAATAAAATTCTACCTCATTTCTCTCTTCAATCGGAAATCATTTTTCTTCAAAATCCATGTTTTCAGAAAATGTTTTAACATTCTGAAAATGATTTATTAAAGATATTTTTACTCTTTCTTTACTTATTATAATCTTTTTTAAAGGAATATTCTTTTCACTCTTCAAATGAGGATTTTTATTCACTTTTTACAATAGTGTTAAATAAATGTTTCTTTTTAACTTATAATGAATTTATGAATTTTCCTACCATAATGAACTATAATTTATTTTAATATTAATTTAAAATTTTAAAATATTAATTTAAAATATTTTTTTCCTAATATTATGGAAATTTTTAGTTTTATAATCGATTTTCAAAGTTAAAAGGATATTTTACTCAAGATTTTTTAAAGATATTTTTATGGAATTTCAGATTTTTAATAGAAAAAAACCTTCATTTTATATATAATCCACCAAGGATATATTGTATTTATACCATAATTATTATTTATATGGATGGTTTATTATTTTTTTGACCAAGGAAAGTATAGACATTCACTTTATTGATTCATTTTTATAGTCATTAACTTTATCTTGAAATATCCAATTTCCTATAACCATTGGACATTAAATTTACCCTAAATATCGATACTATTTATCATGGATATAATTATTTCTTAAAATGTATATCAATTCTTCATATAATGTTTTATATTGAAGGTCATTTGATTGACTGGGAAATCATTGATAAATATATATTCTTTACTCAATATTGATATTTTTGATAAGACATATTATTCATGAAATAAATAAATTATTAGATATATAAGGAATGATTTGGACATGAAAATATGGGTGGGGCCTATTTAAAAAAATATACCCTCAATGCATCAGTATTCTCATGAGTAAAATCAGTTGGTTATCCTTATTTAAATGAGTTTTTGGTGTATACCTACCCATCAGTTTTAAACTATTTTTTGAAAGGACTTGATCGTAGAGGTATCATGATTTATGAGATAATGGTGTCCAATAATTAAGCATTTAATTCATTGATAATTCAGTTATTATGATTATCCATGATATTTTCGCAATTGTATTATCTCTGGATTCATTTAATTATCAGTTTATTGGTTAAATGACATGTGTTTTTAGTTATTTACCTTACCATATTGATTATGCCTTATCCAAATATGATATTCATATTATTGATTAAATGTAATCTTTTTTCAGTTATTTAACTTGATATATTTATTATTATAGTCAAATTATTTAAATTGAATGTGTGTTTAGTTATTTACCTTGCCATGCTGACTATGTTTATTAATTCATGATAACTTCCATTATACTTAACCTTTACTGATCATTTGTGCTGACCCATATATTGTTTCCTTTCATAGGATCTGGGAAGTTTAATAATAATGATATAAAAGGATATGATAAATGGAATAAAGGTATTCTAATTTTTTTTGCAATTTATGTTTTCAAATGTAATATTGGAATCCTGTATGTATCTTGTTTACCAAGACTAGTAAACTATTCAGTCCTTTAGGATGCGATTCATTGTATCCTATGCCATTCTAATAAATTAAGAAAAAAATATAGGTTTATCGAGTCTGGGTCATTAAAATTTCTTTTAATTGAGGAGTATGTAGTGATTAAATCATTATTTTTTCAACTCCTTATTCCTCTATTGGTACTTCTTCAACACTTTGTTCATCTTCTAGAGTCAGTTTCACCTCTCTAGAATCATCATCTTGATTCCATTTCCAATACTAATTTTCTTCAATGATAAAGTACCCACTAAAATAATCTTCATGTTTATTGGATTATAAAAGTTATATCCCATTACTCAATCTCTATATCCTATAAGGGAACACTTTATTCCTTTTTCGTTGAGATTTGTTCGTTTTTTCCTTTAGGATCCTAACATAGGAAATGGAACCAAATGATGAATTACACCTAGATTGTGAGTAATACATACATAATGTTTCATCTATTATTTAATATATTTTTTGAAAATCTATTGAGTAAATACACCACGAAAAATCCACTTTATCCAATAAATTCATGGGCACTCCTTTATCTTTCAATATGCTTCTTTCCATGTTAATAATGGTTTGATTTTTTTCTTTCATATAATCTTTTTAGTTGAGGTGTGTATGATGACTTCAATTAGTGTTTAATTACATGTTTCTTAAGGTAATTTTAAAAAAATCTAAGGTGTACTCTCCACCTCGATCGGATCACAAATTTTGTATACAATGGTTTCTTTGATTTTCCACCAATTTCTTGAATCCTTTGATGACGTCAAACAATTTTGACTTCATCTTGAGAAACTATATCCATGTTTTCTTGATATAATCATAAATAAATGTTATAAAGTACATCATTTTTCCATTTGATTTTTGATTCAATAGACCACATACATTAGTGTTTTAAAATCTCTATTTTTCCATGTAAAGCTTTCGAATATTTCTAATAATATTTTTGGAGATAGGAACTAAGTCGATATGAGATTTCGATGCTTAATGAGCTTGGTATTGATACTATAAAAATATTAAATATATTAATATCACGTGCATGAATTTTACCTAAAATAGTGGAATAAATATTTAATAAGTATTCAGATGGGAAATCTGATATCTTTATTGAATATGAAATGTGGGTTTTACTATAGGCATGAAATATCCCATGTCAGTGTTGGGAGTTTGTAAAAATGTTTTCACGGGTGAAAATAATGAATAAATAAATAAATAAATTTATTTTAACATGTGTTGATGCAGTGACCTAGAAATAATCTATAAATATATAGTTATAATCAAATTATAGGGTTAGACATATAATAATGATATTGTGAGAAGATCTATTGGAGGAGATCTTATCAAACAACAATGGATCGAAATTGTGATCAAGGATTGTTTCCCCAACAGAGGTTTTGGATCTCACTAGTGTCATTGACGTGCGGCTGTTCTTCAACAGAAATTGATCTAACAGGATTAAGGGTGTTGTTTTCTTTTATTTATTCCCCTATTTTTTTATCCCATGAATAACAAAAATCAATTCAATCAATATATTGATTTGCAATTTGATCATGTTGTGGGCGTGAGTTATTTTATCTGGGATCTAGGGAATTATTATTATTTTGTTTATTATTGGATATTCATTTGTTGTTATAATTAAATTAAACTGAGGCCAACCCAAACATGGATGAGGTTCATTCCTTATTTTTGGTTTGTGCATTCCTCCCACATTTCTTTGCATGATCATTTTTGTTAAATTATTTGGATAATAGTTAGATTAATTCCTAGTATTTGATCATTTCATGATCATTATTTAGTGAAAAACATTGATAACTTGGGTGTGGTTCATGACCAAGGGTGATATTGAGGTGTGATGATGGTATTGGAAGATCGAAGGTGGATCGGGATTAGATTAGTGATTTATATTTTCTCGGTTTTACATGTGGTGACGGTGCAATGCAACAATGGTGATTCAAGATCAAATTTGATGGTTGAATTCTAGAAAGTAGTGATGACACGACTGATCAACCACATATCTACAATATCATAGAATGATTTTCAGTAGTGGTGATGAGATCATAAAAATGCATGAAGAACCCACATAATCTTGAAAATTCTGCGTTGCACGATGTGTACCCGAAGAACACAAGCCATATGGGTCCCTATATGTGATGCTAGGGTTATGTATGAAATAAAATATTATATGTCACGTGACACGTGTTACATTATGTGTGACCTTTTGCTAGTGGATCGATGTGTATCACAGAGGATACATGAGCATATACATAACTATACACATAGTCATGGGTAGAGTACACGGGCATGAACTAATACCCAGACATGACCAAGTACACAAGCACGACCACTATACATAGGCATGTCCCAAAGTACACGTGCATGGTCAAGTGTACACGAGCACTGGAAGGTGACACTCTAAGTGCTATAATGACCTCTAAGCATTGTGTACCTATAAGTGATATGTCGTTTATATGGAGGTTTACATTCTGTGTAAGACAGTGAGACACAGGAAGACCAGGGGTTGGAAAGACAAATTGTGTACCCCTTATATATGTCATGTACTACCTATGAGGGTGTTTGAAGCCCTTTTTTTCTATACTATAGAGAAGTTTTATCTAATCATGTTTTCTTGGTCCCTTCTTATGAGGGTATAATGTGGAATTATGTCCTCTACATAGGATTGTGATCCCCTCTATGGGTTCAGTATCAAATAGAGTTCAGTGTATCCCCCTGTGAGACCAGGTTGGGATCCTCTATCATTCTTAGGTGGGGTTGATGGTATCAACATGACCACTATGCATAGGGAATCAATATATTATCTATTAGTTTGATCAATTAGGGTTTTTGGTGTCCCCCATTAGCCTTGGGTGTGATCCCCTACTTAGACGATTATATCTTTATAGATCCAATGAGTACTTCTTGGTGAGAACAGATGAGAAAAACCACTCAAACGAGTGTCATTAGTGACAACATGGATTGTGTAGTGATCAATTCTAGACAAGTATTACCTCAAATCCTCAAGAAAAAATTAATGGCTCGATGTATTGGTTGATACCACTTGAGACCGGTTGTCTGTTATGAGTATATTTGGGTTTATTATTGATCATCGTTATGTCTCATATCTTGATTGACATACATGTGTATTTTAGTTGACTACTCTTGATTATTTATATTTAGTAATTTTGGGGTGTCCAATTGGGTATTTTTATAATCACCCCTACATACAAAGCACAAGTTTGGGCTAGAAAGACCAAGTTTCTTACTAGTGATACATTTGACAGTAGTCCCATTCTAATGAGTAGGTTGGACTTATATCTAGTTTTTGTGGGATTTTATTCATACCTTTACCACTTTTCATATTATTTTCATACTCTGATGGTGGGATTTAGATGCCTGAATTAATTGGAATCATTTATATTTTTTTTACATTTTAGCATTGTGTGGGATTAGAGATGTGTGTGTGCATAAAAGTACATTAGGGTAATTCCTCCCATGTGTGGGATATGTTTACTTGGTGTTGGTCACCAGCCCCTGAGCTATTGGAGGTGGGATTGGGGTTGTCAAACTTGGCTTATCGCTAACTAGGAGGGACCTATTGGTCAGGTTGTGGTAGAGTGGTATCAGAGCATGTCAATTCTACTTTAGGACTAGGGTTTGAATATTCTCTAGCTGTGAGGTTTAGTTTTGGATTTATAGAAACAATGTTA
This sequence comes from Viscum album, assembly GCA_963277665.1. Taxonomy (NCBI): domain Eukaryota; kingdom Viridiplantae; phylum Streptophyta; class Magnoliopsida; order Santalales; family Viscaceae; genus Viscum; species Viscum album. The sequence goes on from OY728147.1 coordinate 589,943,783, forward strand.
ATGTGTTTTGAGATTCGATTTTAGAATAGGATGTCTAGTGTTGGTGTAACAACTGACGTATCTATTCACCAGAGACTTGATATCCTACTTGTTGATTTGGTATATGTAGGCACTGTTTACAGTGAAAACATTGGAACAAGTATCATATAGTAATGAATTGTGGTTTCGATTTCCTTCTTGAGTCATCTCCCCAGATATACTCATTGACCATGGTGAATCTTGTCTATTTCAAGATGGATCCGTGAGGCAAACTCACCAAGATTCCAATTTTTGACCCCGATGATGATTTTATAAGTGATTAGGATTCATTATAGGGTCATGTATAGGAGGTGGTACCTCTGGATAATTTTCTAGTTCTTCCACCACCTGTTGAGAAACATATTATGCTAGTAGTAACAACTGAGGATGTGCACAGGCTGAGAATTCTCAACGAGTTTTAGAGGCAGATACCTTCTAGTTTTCAAGGTGATCTAGAACCCCAGTCATCTAATGAATTATTTGAGATAGTCACCCAAGTTTTCTACCTTGTGATTACACATGCATATTAGATGGTGGTCTTAGTGGCAAGTCTACATCAGGGCTTCTTTGGGAGATGGTGGAGTCTAGTGAATCAGTCATGTGATGAGACAACCCTATCCTAGTTATATTTTGAGAGTTTATTTGGGGAGTAGTTCTATATATCCACATTGTTAATGGTTCACATTTAAGAGATTATAAAGTTTCAGTAGGGAAATATGACTATGGAGGAGTATTCAGCGAGGTTCATTGAACTCTCACGGTACTCCCTCGATATGGTTTGAGATCCGTTCTTCTAAGCATAGACCTTTAAAAAGGTCTTACACTAAGATATCAACTCTAGAGTGATATATATTTATATTATCACCTATGATAGAGTGATTGAGTGAGATTTAGTTGTAGAGAGCCTCTTGGTAGAGAAAACGCCGACAATGGGTACTAGTAGTGGGTACCTAGAAGCATAGACCTTGGTAGATAGTAGATGATAGTAGTATTAGGGATTTGAGAAGAAAATATTCTTTAGGAGGTGATCACTGGATAGAATATCTGTGGTTCAGTGCTCTCAAGATGGTCCAAGTCACCTTATATATATGCAATTAGTCTCTTGTGACAGTCAGTGATATATTGCTTGAGATTATCTGACCCGTCGTATAGCTATGTGAGATATCATTAATAATCCACATAGATAGATATAATGGTAGGATAAATAAGGTATATAGGGAGACATACATATAATATGAGAAGGTAAACTAATAATATGTGGCATGCAGTTTGACCTATTACCACCACCAACCCCTGGTGGTTAGCACCGGGCTTATGGAGATAGTGGAAGGGGTTGAGAATTACTGTAGGTAGTGGAGGTCTATGACCCTGAGGATCTCAAGATTATTATAGGAATGATCTATTTATTTTTTACCTTATATGTAGTACTAATAGACACATGATCAAGCAAGTCTTTTATTTCCACTTCTCTGGTTTAATACTAATAGATTCTGGTTGTGCACTTGGATCGACCCTTGCGCTTGGAGACTTCGACTGGAGGTAAATCAATGATCACACACTTTTTCTGACAACATAACCTAACTCTTGGAGGTGATATCTTACTATGGGATCTATTTTTAGCAGTGATGAGGCCTTATTATTTCATTTAGGTTTAGATTGGCTATCCACAATTTATTTCTATATTGATTGTTTTAGGCGAAGGATGTGATGTATATGTGGTGACAGATAATGTTTTTTCCTTCATGGGTGAGAAGGAAACCTATTAATAGAATTATATAATCATATATAGGATTATATAGTTTATTACTCACCATTTTTCTTGTATTTCCATTGTAGAATTGGATTATATGACCTTTTAGTTCCCTACGCTAGAGGCAGAGCATGAGGATGTATTTCTTGAGGACATTCTAGGATTACATACCCATCGAGAGATATAATTATGTATTTAATTGTACATTAGGATGGCCCCAATATCTATACCAGTATATCAGATGGATCCCATATGGATTCATGAGCTGAAGGTATAATTTGAGAAATTATTCTGGAAGGGCTTTGTTAGACCCAATGTTTTCCCCTAGGAAACACTGATTTTTTTGCCAAGAAGTTGAATGACATCTCAAGGTTATGTTTGGATAATAATCACTAGATATAAGTGATCATAAATAATAAGTATCCACTAATGAGGATTGAAAAAAATCTTATATCAATTGAGAGGGGCATGATGGTTCTCAAAGATTGAACTCAGATCAGGTTATCACCGGCTTTGAGTACGAGATGAGGATATACCGAAGATGGAATTCTGATGTTTCTACATGAACTATGAGTACTTAGTGATGTTGTTCAGTGTGATGAATTCCCCATCAATGTTCATGGTACTCATTAATTGGATCTTTCATCCTTTCTTAAACCAGTTTGTGGTGGTCTTCATCGATGATATCATAGTGTACTCGGTGTCCAAGGAGGATCATGCGAGATACTTTATAAAGGTCCTAGACATACTCAAAGAGAACAAAATTTATGAGAATATATTGAAGTTACGGTTATAGATTTAAGAGGTCCACTTCCTGGGATATGTGATCTCTACATATAGTGTAGTAGTGGACCCGATAAAAGTTGAGGCAGTGTTAGCTTGGGAGCCAACCAAGAGTATAATCTAGTTCCAGAACTTCTTTCGGTTGGTAGGATATTATAAAAGATTAATGCCTGATTTTTCTAGGATATCAGCATCCTTTACTTATTTTACCTTACATAGGAAACATTTCATGTGGAAAGAAAAGTGAAAGCACAACTTTCATGAGTTGTGAAAAAGATAGATGAGCGCTCTAATCTTAGATTTCTAGAGGTGGGTGTCAAGTATGTAGTGTTATATTATGCCTTAGGGACCAGAATTACTTATGTTATAATGCATAGGTAGGAAATTATTACCTATGGGTCTCAATAATTGAGACCACATGAGTATAACCATATAACCCATGATCTAGAGTTGGTAGTGGTAGTCTTCTCCCTAGAAAAGTGGAGACACTACCTTTTGGGTGAGTGGTTTATCATCTATTATGGCCATAAGATCATCAAGTATATCTTATTTCATAAGGATATTAACTTGAGATAGATATGATGGATAAAGTTTCTTCAGGACTATGAATTTGATATAGTTTATACTATAAGGGGAATGTGGTAGAATATTCTCTCAGTAGGAGATCTTGTTCTCAGTTTTTGGACAAGGCATCATAATAGTTAGCCTCATTATAGTTTTAATTATTGTATGGGGATGGTAAAACTTATATGCATTAAATTATGATTACCCCTATATTAATATAATGAGTTATGGATTATTAATATGGAGATATCATCTGTGAGAATGCATGTGCCTAGATATGCATTGGAAATGCTACTGATGGGTTTTTTGAAGGTGGGGAACATGTCACCCCTTTCAGAGTACGAATGATGGTACCAGTGACATCATGAGAGGATATTATTAGGTAGTTACATATATCCCCTTAATGGTACATCAATGTGTGTAAAATATATACTAGGACCTTTGATGTTAGTTCTGGTGGGAAGGAATAAAGAAGTGTGCCACATAGTATGTCTCTTAATTCCTTGTTAGCAAGCGAAGGCTAAGAACTAGGGTTTAACAGGTTTGTACTAAACCCTTGAAGTTCCTAATTGAAAGTGGGATGATATACATATTCAATTCATGATGGGTTTATCATGGATTTCTAGAGGACATGATTCCTCTAGGTGATCATAGACTGACTCACAAAGTCATCCCACTTCATAGCTATCTGGGAGTAAAGTTCGGTAGAGAGATTGGTATGTATTTACATGAAAGAGATATTCTAAATCCATGGAGTTCCCTTGAGGATAATTTTATAACTTTATTCTTGATTCACATCATGATTATGAAGAGGATTCAAATATTAATTTGGGACTCAGTTTCATTTGAGCATAGTGTTACACCCCCCAGGCCGATGGCTAGACTGAGCAGACCATTCAGGTTATTAAAGACATGCTTCGATCTTTCATGTTGGACTTTGGCTATAGTTTGTAGAATCATTTACCCTTGGTGGAGTTTTCATACAAAAAAATATACCATTACACAATCAGTATGATAATATTCGTGGATTTTTATGAGTGAACCTGTAGATCTCCACTATGTTGTAATGATCAGGGAGAGTCAACCCTCATGAGAACATATTTGGTATAAGGTATGACAATGAAGGTAAATATTATCTAGGAATGGATGATGATTGAACATAGCTATTAGAAGTCATATGTGGATGAATGATGAAGGACTTTGGAGTTCAAGGAAGGAAACCATGTGTTTGTGAGGGTCTCACCTCAATGATTATTATAGAGATTTGGACGAGGTGGAAAGTTATATATGAGGTTCATTATCCCTTTATAGATATTTCATAGTGTCGGCAAGGTGGAACACTATTGACAACACACAATGTATTTCATGCACTTTGCTGTAGGAATCATGATGTGACCCTCACTTAGATAATAAATGTCGATTTTTGAGTATATATCTGTCACTATGCTAAAAGAAGCTACATGATGGATTTCCATGTTTCAGAATACTACTCTAGAATGATGGATAAGTGGAAATACCCCTCCTCCAATATTAGGCCATGGATTTCTAAGATCGAAAAAGGTGTTAATGGATTAAAATACAATTTGAACCTTTATTATGAGAGGTTTTGGTGTATTACCTATATATATAAGCTTATATCTCTTTGATATCTCAAGTTTGACTGGTCACGAAACCCAAAAAGACTCATGGATCAAAAGATATGGCTCTCAGAAGTTCAATTTTTTTTATAAAGGAATGGCATCACTACACAAGTCATTCATGCAAGCCATATGCATAGGTCCACTAAGGTATATAAATAGAACCCTCCACCTCAAATTTTTAGATGAAAGCCCAAATCCCAGACCATAAATCTTGGAGAGGGCTCTGGCTGCACAGGTCTTCCATCCAAGTAGTCTGTCACTACTTGGGAAACCTTCCATGGCCTACCTTCACTAAGGCAAGTCCCCTATCCCAGCACTTGGGTGACCCATAATTGGGAGACCCAAACCTGGGTGAGGTAGTCTGATCCACCCTAGTACTACTTGGATGAGGCACCACCTAGGAAACCCCATACTTGGGCGACCCACCTAGGGAGACCCATACTTGGGAGAACCATACTAGGGTGACCCATTTAAATGAACCCACTAGTCTATACCATGGGGGTTGTTCCCCTTTACCCCCACTCGAGATCTATGCTAGGCTACGGTCTTGGATTTCTGGGATGGTCCCTTCACTTCCATCACTAAACCCCATGAAGATGGAGGGTCTCACTGTGAACTTTTCGGGTTGATTTGAGTAAATTTTCACTTTCATTGTATATGGACTTAACATCCTCATCTAGAAATACCATTATTTGAGATAATCCTCCAAACACCTTGAAATGACTTGATTCGACATACTCCTATTGGTCCCTTTCTTGTGTTGCGAGTTTAGATTCTCCTCTTGGATTCCTTGAGTAACTTGAGTCGATACACTCCTCAATAAACCCATCAAACATCATCACCTAAATCCTATGATAGGTTGAATCATAAATGGGCATCCTCCTTAGGAGTAAAACCCAACCAAACCAATTTATAGGTAGCCATCCTAGTATAAGCCCCGAGCCTTTCCTGTGGGAGGTTACAGTCTTACACCTCTCCACCTCTACATTGTTCACCTTCATAACTTCCCCACATTGAACTCCCATCCAATGTAAAGTGAAGAGAGGGAAGTTTTATATCCCAAACCTCTTCCGCTGTAGCCCCATACTCTTCCAATGTAGCCTCTATCTCTTCCACTAGAAAAGGAGTAAAAGTGTGTGGTTTGTCAAATATCATGCTTCCTCGTGTTTCTCACACAGATAATGACTCACATGGTCTTAGAGGTTAGTGATGGCCATAAAACACACACAATCCACATGAAGGATTTAACTATGAGAACTTTGATTCTTGTTAAACAATATATGTAGGAAGCCCACATGGGTCCGTTCTCAATGGGAATCCTCCTTAGGAATAAGATCCAATAATTTTACCCTTAATCCAGGCATCCTCCTCAGGTGTAAACCCCAAGTTAAGCCCCAAAATCACAATGAGTGAAAACATACCTCATAGTCCCTTAATAGGGGAAATCCTTATTAGGAGTAATACCCAACCTATCATATCAAAGGGACATACTCCCCTAAAATACATACCCTTGAGGGGCTCCACAGGCGTGGGTACTCACTACCAAACTACATGGGATTTGATTCCCATCCAAATGGGATATGTAGGAATCCTCCCTAAGGTTAAAACCCAACATCTTAAAACAACCCTATTATTTTGGTCCATATCCCCAACAAGGTATAATTCAAATTAGAAACTCATATCCCTTCCAAGTTCATTGGGATGTTTTAGCATAATTCCCACACTAAACTTTGACTAGGCACCTTCTGCCTAGACATCTTTTTCCCCATGAAATTAAACTGTATGGTTGGGTCGTCATCACACGACCTAAAAAGGTATGATGTGCCCCATTAAGTGGAACAGAACTATGTGAGTTATAATTAATTTCACAAGGATATGTAGGATGCATATTTATGAGTTCGATCCCAACATCAAACAATTTCTATCTACCTAGATGGTGATAAACTCTAGAGTGACATTCATCTTCCTGGATAAAAATAAACTCTATAATGCCTCACTATGTGGATAGAAAACCAGCATCATCGTAATAAAGACTAAATAAACTCTAACCAGTATATAATAGGATACCATCAATGGAGAACTTCAAATACATATAGATATATCCATTGATTAAGAAGCACAAATACATACAGATGATTCTAAATTCCACACATGCTAATAATTTATTTCTAATTTGGGATGAATCACATCATACTTGGGAATTAACAAAGGATTCATGAACATATAATAAATCTATAAGAGATTACCGAAGTAATTAATAATTCCCCCTAAAAGGGTGTGATGAGCTGGAACTCCCATCCTCTCAACTAATGTGATTTCTTAAGTATCGTGGGTCAAAATACCTAATGAGAGCCTACCTTTGGAAAGTAGGCCCTCATGAATATAGAACCATTGGGTGTTTCTAGTTCCACGAATTAACCCATTAAAAAACATTTATAAAAATAAAAGCATAACAGGTGTGAAATCTGAGAGAAACAAGAAATGGTTAACCTGATGTGAATGACTTAAACTATGGAATATTATTAAAAATATAAAAAGGGATGCACTGACTAGTCTTCATCGGACCATTCTGTTTACCTAAATGATTTTACCCATTTCTAAGGGAAACAAGAAATGGTGAAGCTGATGTTAATGAATTAAACTATGGAATCTCCTTAATAATATAAAAGGTGATATACTGACCAATCTCTGTCATACCATTCCATTTACCTAAATGATTTCACCCATTTATAAGGGAAACACACACCACTATAGACAAAATCAGAAAAATAAATATGGGTATAGAAGAAGATCCACACCCCACTATAATTAGTGTGGATATGAATCCCGAAGAATAGGAGGTATACACCCCTTTTATAAAGAAGCACCAGGATTTGTTTTCCTAAAATTACATAGAGATTCCAGGCCTTGACCCCAAATTGGTCACCCATCACTTTGGTTTTCCAAAAAATCATAGGGGATACAAGAAAAAATCCAAGAGGATGCACCCTAACCCACACCTCCAAGATTGAGTATGAAGTGTAAAAGATCATCAAGTATGATTTTATACGATAGGTACAATACCCAAAATGCCAATCCAACATTGTCCTTTTGAAAAATAAGAATGGAAAAATCAGAGTTTTCATCGATCTCAGTGATCTCAACCGAAATTTTCCCAAATATGACTTCCTCGTTCCAATCACATAACTCTTGATTGATGCAAAAACTAGCTACCAATCCCTCTTCTTCATGGATGGATATTATGGGTACAATCAAATCTGGATGGCCCCAGAAGATGAAGAATCCCCATCTTTTAGATCCCCTCAAGGTGTATTCTGATATCATGTAATTCCCTTTGGATTGAAGAATGTTGGTGCCACATACCAACATAATATGAAAAACATATTCAAACCCTTATTGGGATAGTTTTTGGAATTCCATGTTGATGATCTAGTGGTTAAATACAGATGAAATTCTAACCACCTGGCTAACATAGAGACCATATTCAGGAATCTTAAACAACATAATCTGAAGATAAACCACTTGGAATGTGCTTTTGGGGTAACCTAAAGAAAAGTTTATGGATTCATTATATGCCATCATGGAATTAAAGTTGATCCTGAGAATACTAAATCAATACTTGGCATGTCACCTCCATGAAACTCAAAATAGTTGAGAGGAATTCAAGGAAACATGGCCTACATTCAGTTCTTCATATCCAATCTCATAAGAAAGTGTTTACCCTTCTCCAAATTGATGAATAAAGGGGTCACATATCAGTGGACCAATGAATATCAAGAAGCATTTTATGTCCTAAAAAAATACCTCTTGATCCCATCAGTATTGATGCCACCTATTGAAGGAAATCCTCTCATTCTATATGTGAAAGCCTTAGATCAATCACTGGGTGCTTTCCTCACACAAAATAATGATGCCCATAATGAAAAAACCCTTTTCTATCTCAGTCAAACCATGCTAAATTAATAGAATTGATATTAAAATATTAAAAAGAGCTACTTGGTGTTAATATTTGAAATTCAAAAGCTGAGGTACTACCTATAGTACTATGAGATCCACTTGGTTTCTCACAATAACTTGCTCAAATTTATCCTTATTCGTCCTATGCTAATAGGGAACCTAACATGGTGGGAAGTTATCCTACAACAATTTGATATACAATTTGTGCCTCAGAAATAAATGAAAGGCCAAGCCATAGAAAACTTCCTCACTGAGCACCCATCTGCAGAAGAGATGTCATTAAATAATGAACTACCTGATAAAGAAATATTCTCTATTCAAGACATCCTTATAACATGGAAAATGTATTTTGATGTTGATTCCAGAAGTCCAATGTGGAAGAGAATGGAAGATCTAATGATTAACAAATATGGGTTGAGAAATGTGCTTATCTCCCTAGATAAGGTAGTGTTTCTATAATCCTTCCTATTATTAGAAAGTGGTACTAAAAATGAGGTAGAATATCAAGCTCTCATTACAGGCCTGGAATTGGAATTCCAAGTACCAGTAAACCACCTATAGGTGAAGGGTGATTCAGAATTGATAATAATGAAAATAAAGGGGTATTATGACATTAGAAAATAGGATATAATTCCCATGTGTGATTATGCCCTTTGGATTGAAGAATGCTGGTACCATATACCAACATGATATGCATCACATATTCAAACCCTTATTGGGAAAGTTTTTTTAATGCCATGTTGATGATCTAGTGATTAAATACCGATAACATTCTAACTACCTAGATAACTTAGAGACCATATTCAGGAATCTTGAACAACATAATCTGAATATGATCCCCTTGGAATGTGCTTTCAGGGAACACTCAATAAAATTTTATGGCTTCATTATATGACATCATGGAATCAAAGTTGATCCTGAGAATACTAAATAAATCCTTGTCAAGTCACCTCCTTAAAACTTGAAATAGTTCAGGGGAATTTCAAGGAAACTTGTCCTACATTCAATGCTTCATATCTAATGTCATAGGAAAGTGTTTACCCTTCTCCAAATTGATGAAGAAGGGGGTCACATATCAGTGGAACAATGAATGTCAAGAAGAATTTTATATACTCAAAAAATACCTCTTGATCCCATCGGTATTCATGCCACCTATTAAAGGAAATCCTCTTATTCTATATGTGAAAGCCTTAGATCAATCACTGGGTGGTTTCCTTACACAAAAGAATGATTCCCAGAATGAAAAAACCCTTTACTATCTCAGTAAAACCATGGTTAATGAAGAGAATCGATATTAAAAAATTGAAAAGAGCTACTTGGTGTTAATATTTTAGTTCAAAAGCTGAGGCACTACCTATAACATTATGAGATACACATGGTTTCTCACAATAACCCACTCAAATTTATCTTTAGACATCCTATGCTAATAGGGAACCTAACATGGTGGGCAGTTATCCTACAATAGTTTGATATACAATTTGTGCCTTAGAAAGAAATGAAAGGCCAATACTTAGAAAAATTCATCACTGAGCACCCATCTACAGAAGAGATGTCATTATATACTGAACTACTTGATGAAGCAATCTTCTCTATTCACCACATACCTATAACATATAAAATGTATTTTGACAATGATTCTAGAAGTCCAATGTGGAAGAGAATGGAATATCCAAAGATTAACAAAGATGGGTTGGGAATTGTGCTTATCTCCCTAGAGAAGGTAGTGTTTCTATAATCCTTCCTATTATTAGAAGGTGGTACTAGCAATGAGGTAGGATATCAAGCTCTCAATACAGGCCTAGAATTGGAACTCCAAGTACCAGTGAACCACCTATAGGTGAAGGGTGATTCAGAATTGATAATAAAGAAAATCAAGGGGGATTATGACATCAGAAAAGAGGAGATAATTCCCATGTGTGATTATTTCTAAGGGTTAATGGTAGAATTACCATCATATCCAACAATTAATCACATCCCATGATCAAAAAATGCTCAAGGAAGATGTGTTGTAAAATTAAGCTAGAACATTGGAAGATCCAAATTGGGATGAAACCATTATCAGTATTTCCCATCATCAAATGGTTTCACATTCTTTTTGGATCAGATAAGAATAAATCATTGAAATAAGTCCCATAACTAAACCATATAGTTATACTATAGTATTTATGAAACCCATATTATAATATCTCCAAGATGGAGTATTTCCACCAGATAGGGTTGGAAGAGTGCAGATCCAGTGACAAATGACTAATTTCACTTTTTTATGATGGGCCAAATCACCAGAAAGTCCTATGACTATTATATAATAAGTACATGAAGGAGCATGTGGTGCCCACTAATCAGGGTATATGATTTATAATCAAATCCAAAGGCTTGTATACTTCTAGCCTTTGATGAAGTAGGATTGCATAGAATTCACTAAGAAGTGACATCCCTACCAAGTGAATGACAAATTAATCCATTAATACATGGAGTTGATACACAAAGAAAAATACTTCCAACCATTTTCTACATTGGTAATTAACGTTGTTGGACCATATCCTCCAGCTATTACTAAGCAGTTTAAGCATATCCTTACTACTACTGACTTTTTCTCCAAATGGAATGAGGTAATACCTCTCAAATAAGTCAGAGCCAAAAGAATCTTTAGCTTTTTCAAAGATAATATCATTACCATATTTTCCGTCCCACATACAATATTAATGGACAAAAATATCAATTTCTATTTTGATGAGGTGGAAAAGCTATATAAAAATACAATATCAAATCCAACCATTCATCCCACTATTATGAAAACCCTGCTTTTATTACAAACTTAAACATGATTTATTACATAAAATTTCACTTGATAAAACATATAAGATCAATAGGTTTAGTGTCTTTGGGGATTAGGATCATTACATAAAAACTTGAAACATGAAATACAACATCTTTATTGAAAACTTCCTTTACATGACCACTACATTCCCTCATACTTAGCATTGCACGGGATAACCTGAGGACATGCATAAGAAAAGGGTGAGCTATAAAGCCTAGTAAGGGAGTACACATGTAATAACATGAGGAGTAAAATACATGTTATAAAATAGGAATATCAATAGAGAATAAGAGAAACATGAACATAAAGGCATGATAAAGCATGATAATCATAACATGGAAATGTGGCAACAACACTTATCATGGAATTAGCATGAGCCAAGGCTCATTGCACATGGAGCATGAGTAAATCATCATTGCACATAAAGCACGAGTAAACCCTAGTTGAACTTGAATTAGCATGATTAAACACTCATTGCACATGATGTATCATGATACTATACTTTACCCAATTCATTGGAGCGCTATAAGGGCGCACCCTTCTTAAACATTTCATTTCATGCATAAGTGTGCCACATGGATCATAAAACATGGATTCATAAAACATAATCATTTATTCCACGATAAAGAAATGTGGAATTAATACATGAATATTTATAATAAATAAGTAAATGTGCATAAAGGTGAATACCCTTGATGGAGAAATGGGCATGGTATTCACTACACAATGACATTGGCTTAGAAAATCGGTGCAATTTCGGCTGCGTAACGGCGTGACATAAGAATTCATAAAAATGGTTGAAGAGAGAGAGAAAGTGGTTCCTCATCATATTTACAAGTAATGGACAGTAAGGAGGTCATATAGATACATTTACCAACAATTGTAATGGAATTTAGATTCATGATACAAAATTATTGCTTGAATGTAAAAGAAGAGAGAGAAGTTCCTTTCGGAATTTCAGTATAGTAACGGGTGTACATGGGAGGCATTTAATGAGAGATAAAGGGGTATACCATAATTCAAAAAATAAGAGGTAATTATGGGGGAGGAGTGAAACCATACCCCAACATTCATAATTGAAATTAAAAGGGCAATACAACTTAAAGAAAATTGACAAAAATGAGAAAGGAAGAAAAACCCTTACTTGGAAGTGTGCTTCCAAAAACTAGAGAGAGGCTTGAGAGAGGCTTCTTGGGAGCTTGGGGAACCTTGGGAGGATTATAGAGAGAGTAGGGAATAGGTTTGACGAACTCCAAAGGCTGTGAGTGAGGAGGAAGTGGGATCTTGGGTGGGTTTATATAGGAAAGGTGAGGGAATTCTTTATTATTTAGGTTTGGGTCCCCTTACATTAAATTAATCCAAACCACAAACCATACCATGGTTTTTGCCCATGGTTTTTGGAAAAGGGAAGAGGAAAACAATATTTTATAAGGAAAAAGTCCTAAATTATTAAAATAATATGGTTACTTATGTGGAGGTGAGTCACACTCCCATGGAAATTAATTTAAAAAGGCAAGGTGTTGAATAAGTCTTGAGGGGTCCACTAATGCTTTGAAAAGTAAGTCAAACAAACCCAAAATCAAATTATTTTAATGTTAAAACATATATTGGCCGAACATAAAGATTATAGTATTTTATTACATCAATATTGGGTCATTATGATGTCATAAAACACATTATATATTTAAACAGTATTTAATTTTTTACCCAAAAATTTGACCATCTCAGAAAATTATGTAAAATTCATCGTTGGATAATTTCGACATCCTGATTCCAGAAATAAAATTTATTTTATCTAAATAATTTTCTAAATATGTTAATTTTCACTTTAAAAATAAAAACTGACATTTATCGAAAATTCACAGGTTTTGACAGAAATGGATTTCAAACCTTAATAAAAATTATAACTGCATTAATAAAATTATAAGATCATTTATATTTAATAAAAATTAATTTAATAATAATATTATTTTATTAAAATATCATTTAATTCAAAAATCCCTTAATTTAATAAAATAGATTTCTTAATTAAATAATAACTAAAAACACAATTTGTACTTTAAAAACTATTTACAATGTATCAAAAATGACTAGAAGTTATATTGATTATTATATACAAAAATAATGTACATGAAAATAGTACTACTTATTTGTTACATAACCCCTTAAAACAGCCACATAAGACCTAAGAGTAAGGTGTGTGTTGGTGACAGACTCTTGGGGTGGCTCGGATAACATCACTCGAGTGGTAATTTCAATCAACTTCCACTTTTCCTGTAGATGGTCACGTTTGAGCTTGAAATGATGAAGCTCATCTTGGGATTGGTCAAGAGAGAAGCCCAAAGATTCCACCTCTTTTCTGAGTTCCGAAAAATGGGCTTCGTATGGGGCAATTCTACTGGATGAGGCCATCACTTCTTTTGTCTGAGTAAATTGGATTTGTTAAAGTCATATATTTATACTAATCATGTAATCACTGTTCAAAGACTATATTAGAAACGGTCAAAATTATTATCATAAAACCAAATAAGTTGACATTTTATATAAACATAAAGAGACATTTAATTAGATCAAGAGGGATTTCCATTAATAAAACTTTGGTTTGTTACAATATTCCCCCCTTAAGAAATTTTGCCCTCAAATTTTTTTCCCACAATAAAACAAATGTGGGTAACTCAGCTTCATCATTTACTCCGATTCCCAAGTTGATTCTTCAAACTTGTGGTTTCTCCACAACACCTTGACGAGGGGCATTGTTTTATTTCGTAGAACTTTTTCTCTACGATCTAAGATCTTCACTGGTTGCTCCTCATAAGAAAGATCATCTTCTAATTGTACCACCTCAGAAGAGAGTACATGTGAAGGGTCTGGTATATACTTCCTTAAGAGGGATACATGAAAGACATCATGCAATTTGTCCATGGTAGGAGGAAGTGCTAGTCAATATGCCACAACCCCGACACGATCAAGAATATCGAAGGGGCCGATGTACCTTGGAATTAACTTCCCTTTATTTCCAAACCTCATGACCTTCTTCCACGGAGATATACGTAGAAAAACCATGTCTCCAAATTTAAACTCAAGGTCTTGTCGACGATTATCTGCATAAATCTTCTATCGACTTTGGGCTGCCTTGATATGCTGCTGAATGGTTTTCACATTCTCCACCATTTCCTCGACCATTTCTGGTCCAAGCAGCTTACGTTCACCGACCTCATCCCAACATGCTGGTGTTCTTAACCTTTTCCCATATAGGGCTTCATATGGTTCCATTTGGATGCTTGAGTGGAAACTATTGTTATAAGAGAAGTCAACCAGAGGAAGATGTTGATCCCATCCTCCTTTAAAGTCCATTGAGAACGCTCTCAACATATCCTCAAGTGTTTGGATAGTCCACTCGTATTGGCCATCAGTTTAAGGATGATAGGCCGTACTGAAGTTCAGTTCAGTATTCAGAGCATGTTGAAGACTCTTCCAAAACTTAGAGGTGAGTCTTGGATCTCGGTCAGACACAATAGATAGTGGTACTCCATGCAACCTTACCACTTCCCTAATATATATCCGTGCTAGTTGATCCAAAGAGAAATCCTCCCGAATAGCAATGAGGTGTGCAGTCTTTGTAAGACGATCCACAACAACCCAGATTGCATTGTTGCCTTTGGATGTCCTCAGAAGTCCGGTGACAAAGTCCATGGTTATGTTCTCCCATTTCCATTCTGATATGGGCAATGGTTGCATCATCCCATTAGACTTCTGCCTCTCTGCCTTCACTTGCTGACACACCAGGCACTTTGATGTACAATCAGCGATCTCCTTCTTCATATTATCCCTCCAAAAGTTTTCTCGGAGATCTCGATACATATTTGTGCTCCCTAGGTGAATAGAGAAATTTGAACTATGTGCATCATCCAAAAGATCCTTCTTCAGCTCTGGATTTGATGGAACACATAGTCTTTTCCCAAACTGCACAATTCCTTCTTCATTAACATTAAAATCCGAGGATTTCCCCTTTTTGATAGCTTCCACTTTTTCTTGAATTCCTATATCATCCTTTTGAGCATCCTTTAACCTTTCCAAAAGAGACGGTTGATAAATCATTTGTGAAAGGATTGATGATGTTCCCTTCTCTATGATTCCCATGTCCATCTTCATCAAGTCTAAGAAGATTGGATCCTTCTCAATTATCATCATTTACAGAATCGCTGGGTCCTTTCTACTTAGGGCATCTGCCACCTTGTTCACTTTACCAGGGTGGTAATGTATTGAACAATCATAATCCTTGATGAGCTCTATCCATCTTCTCTGGCGCATATTAAGCTCTTTCTTTGTGAATATATATTTAAGACTCTTGTGGTCAGTATATATCTCACATTTCTCTCCATAGAGATAATGCTGCCATATTTTCAAGGCAAAGATCACAACCACCAACTCCAGATCATGATTTGGATAGTTTCGCTCATGGATTATCAACTTCCTTGAGGCATAGGATATCACTTTATCATTCTGCATCAGCACACAACCTAAGCCCTTCTTCGAAGCATCACTGAATACCACAAAAAGTTCCCCACTTGTAGGTAAAGTGAGCACGAGCGCAGTGATAAGCTTCCTTTTCAAATCCTTGAAGATTTCTTCGCATTCATCACTCCAAGAAAACTTTACTCCCTTCCGAGTTAGCTTGGTAAGATGTTTGGACAATCATGAGAAATTCCTCACAAATCGTCGATAATATCCAGCTAACCCCAAGAAGCTACGGATATCCGTTACTGATGTTGGCCTCGACCATCCCTCAATTGCATCTATTTTGGAGGGGTCCATAGATATCCCATTTTTTGTGATGATATGGACCAAGAATGAGACCTCCTTTAACCAGAACTCACACTTGCTATACTTTGCATAGAGCTTCTCCTTGCGCAAAGTCTCTAGTACAGTTTTTAAATTCTCTTCATGATCCTCCTTGGTTTTGGAGTATATTAGAATATCATCTATAAAGACTACCACAAATTTGTCAAGGTAATCTCTAAAGAATCTATTCATCAAGTCCATGAATATTGCTGGAGAATTGCTGAGTCTGAAAGGCATTACTATGAATTCATAGTACCCGTATCTTGTACGAAAATTAGCCTTGGGGACATCTTCCTTCTTCAACCTTACTTGATAATATCCTGACCACAAATCCACCTTGGAGAAGTATTGTGCTCCACGCAGCTGATCAAACAATTCATCGATTCCTGGGAGAGGATACTTGTTCTTTATCGTTATTTTGTTAAGTTCACGATAATCGATGCAAATCCGCATTGACCCAACCTTATTCTTGACAAAGAGGACTGGTGCACCCCATGGTGAAGCACTTGGGCATATAAACCCTTTATCCAGATTATCCTTTAGTTGTTTCTTCAGCTCTTCATGATCTACAACATCCATTCTATATGGAGTCTTGGATACTGGTAATTCCCTGAGTATAAGTTCAATTGAGAACTCAACATATCTTCTTGGAGGAAGACCAAGAAATTCCTTGGGAAACACTTCAGCGAATTCCCTCACAATAGGCATTTCTTCAAGGATGGTTTCTTTCTTGGAATCAATCATCTGAGCCAGATACGCGTGCTCATATGGTAGTAATATCCATGCTTGAGATGATGGAGCTAAAGGAGATTCATCTTCCTCCTTACACTTGTAAAGAATTGGGGGTCGATTCTCTATATGGAGTGTGATTTCCCTCTCTCGAAAATTTATGTTGGCTCTATATAAGGAAATCCAATCCATACCAAGAATTTCATAAAATTACACTCGAGGGAGTATAACGAGGTTCTCCAGGAAATTCAATCCACAGATTAAAACAGGGGAGGACTTATATTCATGGGATGAAATGATTGCCCCATTTTCTGTACTCACCGACATATTCACTTCCATGATTTGTGGTGGTGATGGGATTGTTCTACTAAACTTTCGAGATATAAAAGAATGCGTAGAACCTGAATCAAAAAGTACGTTCACTATTCTTGAATGAATAACAAGCGTACCTGTCACCACTTCGTTGTTGGGGTTCACTTTGGTAGAAGTGATGGAAAAAGCTCTTCCTTTCTGCCTTGGAGGTTGTTGGTTGCCTCCAAAAACCCTTGGATTAGGGCACTGATTTTCAAAATGACCCGGTTCTTTTCATTTGTAGCATTGAACAATGCGTTGAGGTTCGAACGAAGCATTCCTCTCCTCTGTCGAGGCCGCGGGTCTTTCTTGCCAACAATTAATAGCTAGGTTCCCTTCTCTTCCACACCTGAAGCATTTTGTCGTCCCCTTAAGGCAATTTCCAGGGTGAGTCTTCCCGCACTTTTGGCAAGTGGGGTGCTGGATCTTTTTAGCACCGTTGGATTTATCCATCGGACCGCCAGCATTGAAGTCCACCTTACGCTTCTTATCCCCATGATACCCCTGTAATTCCCCGATATCCATTTTGACCTTGAGGGCACATCGGATAATTTCCTCATAGCTGTCGAAGTCATGGATCGCTAATGCTTTCCGCAAGCTAGGTTTCAACCCACCAAAGAAGCGGTCAACCTTGCATTTGGGGGTAACGACAAAGCCGGAAGCGTATCGTGCAAGACTTGTGAAGATTGTCTCGTACGCTACAATAGATTCTTCATCTTTTTTCTTGAGGGAAAGGAAGTCCCTTTACATCTTCAGCTGGAGGGTGCACGGAAAATATTTATCGAAAAACATCTTCCGAAAATACTTCCATTCCAACACCTTGATCTCCTCCTCAGGCTTCATATTTTTGATCAACGTACACCATTGATCAACTTCACCCTCCATACGATAAGCCTCTAGGAGAACCTTCTCTTGTTTAGAACATTGGAGGATGGAGAAGATCTTTTCAATGGAGTTGATCCATTGTTCAGCGATTGTGGGATCAGATGATCCACTAAAAGTAGGAGGCCTTTGCCTCATGAAGCTCTCGATAGTGACTTGTTCCTTCTTAGGGGGGTTTGGAAATTCCTCTTGACCCGTGTTTCTATTCAAAACTTGTGTTATCTAAGAGAGAAGCATGACAAAGTTCGCGATTCCCACTCCCATAGGATTGGGCATCTCATTAGTACAGTCATCACACTGATCTTCACAACGGTTGTTAGCCCGAGTCCTCCTATTACCGGCCATTGGCTGTAATAAAAGGAAAGTTAGGGGTAACACATAAAGGGTAATCCAAAGACAAAAGTTGATGAATTATAAATAAACTTTTATTTCTTTAACTCATGAGTCTATAGGCTTCAATCTAGGCTTTTCATGATCTACTTTCTAACATATATTCGTAGGGGAATTTTTTTTAATTCCCTCAATAAGGGTTCATACTTAGCTTTTGAATTTATCAAAACATATCCCCCGGGAGTGTCATAACCAAGAGTGTAGCAAGGCCCGTTGTCATCCACCAGTTCCCGTTCGAGTCTAGCTCAAAGCGGTGTTTTTGGGTTTTACTGCTAGGATACATCTGTGCCAGAGCCGCCTCTACCTGCTCGTATCCAGACAGGGATGTATTTGTTTGATAAACCACTTACTCAGTACTTACCAAAACTTAGGTATGTTTTTATTATACTAATTCTTGTATCTAAGGATTTACTAGGGTTTCCTAATCCCAAAAATAACTAAACCTATCCTCTGATACCAACTATGACAACCCTGCTTTTATTACAAACTTAAACATGATTTATTACATAAAACTTAACTTGATACAACAAAGAAGATTGAGAGGTTTAGTGTCTTTGGGGGTTAGGATCATTACATAAAAACTTGAAACATGAAATACAACATCTTTATTGAAAACTTCCTTTACATGACCACTACATTCCCTCATACTTAGCATTGTAGGGGATAACCTGAGGACATGCATAAGAAAAGGGTGAGCTATAAAGCCCAGTAAGGGAGTACACATGGAATAACATGAGGAGTACAATACATGTTAGAAAATAGTCATATCAATAGAGCATAAGAGAAATATGAACATAAAGGCATGATAAAGCATGATAATAATAACATGGAAATGTGGCAACAACACTTATCATGGAATTAGCATGAGCCATGACTCATTGCACATGGAGCATGAGTAAATCCTCATTACACATAAAGCATGAGTAAATCCTCATTGAAATTGAATTAGCATGTGTAAACACTCATTTCACATGACGTATCATGATACTATACCTTACCCAATGCATTGGAGCTCTAAAAGGGCGCGCCCTTCTTAAACATTTCATTTCATGCATAAGTGTTCCACATGGATCATAAAACATGGATTCATAAAACGTAATCATTTATTCCATGATAAAGGAATGTGGAGTTCATACATGAATCTTTATAATAAATGAGTAAATGTTCATAAAGGTGAATACCATTAATGGAGAAATGGGCTTGGTATTCACTACACAATGACATTGGCTTAGAAAATCGGTGCGATTTCGGCAGCGTAACGGCGTGACATAAGAATTAATAAAAATGGTTGATGAGAGAGAAAGTGGTTCCTCATAATATTTACATGTAATTGACAGTAAGTAGGTCATATAGATACATGTCCCATCAATTGTAATGGAATTTAGATTCATGATACAAAATTATTGCTTGAATGTAAAAGAAGAGAGAGAAGTTCCTTTTGGAATTTCGGCATAGTAACGAGTGTACATGGGAGACATTTAATGAGATAGAAAGGGGTATCCCATCATTAAAAAAATAAGAGGTAATTATGGGGGAGGTGAGAAACTGTACCCAAACATTCATAATTGAAATTAAAAGGGCAATACAACTCAAAGAAAATTGACAAAAATGAGAAAGGAAGAAAAACCCTTACTTGGAAGTGTGCTTCCAAAGGCTAGAGAGAGGCTTGATAGAGGCTTCTTAGGAGCTTGGGGCACCTTGGGAGGATTCTAGAGAGAGTAGGGAACAGTTTTTATGAACTCCAAAGGCTTTGAGTGAGAGGGAAGTGGGATCTTGGGTGGGTTTATATAAGAAAGGTGAGGGAATTCTTTATTATTTAGGTTTGGGTCCCCTTACATTAAATTAATCCAAACCACAAACCATCCCATGGTTTTTGCCCATGGTTTTTGGAAAAGGGAAGAGGAAAAAAATATTTTATAATTCCAAAGTCCAAACTTCTTAAAATAATAAGGTTGCTTATGTGGAGGTGAGTCACGCTCCCATGGAAATTAATTTAAAAAGGCAAGGTGTTGAATAAGTCTTGAGGGGTCCATTAATGCTTTGAAAAGTAAGTCAAACAAACCCAAAATCACATTATTTTAATGTTAAAACATATATTGTCTGAAAATAAAGATTATAGTATTTTATTACATCACTATTGGGTCATTATTATGTCATAAAACACATTATATATTTAAACGGTATTTAATTTTTAACCCAAAAATTTGACTGTCTCAAAAAATTATGAAAAATTCACCGTTGGATAATTTAGACATCCTGATTCCAAAAATAACATTTATTTTATCTAAATAATTTTATAAATATGTTAATTTTTACTTTTAAAATAAAAACTGACATTTATCGAAAATTCACGGGTTTTGACAGAAATGGCTTTCAAACCTTAATAAAAATTATAACTACAGTCATAAAATTATAAGATCATTTATATTTAATAAAAATTAATTTAATAATAATATTATTTTATTAAAATATCATTTAATTCAAAAATCCCTTAATTTAATAAAATATATTTCTTAATTAAATAATAACTAAAAACACCATTTGTACTTTAAAAACTATTTACAATGTATCAAAAATGACTAGAAGTTATATTAATTATTATATAAAAAAATAATTTACATGAACATAGTACTACTTATTTGTTACATAACCCCTTAAAACAGCCACATAAGAACTAAGGGTAAGGTGTGCGATGGTGATAGACTCTTGGGGTGGCTCAAGTAACATCGCTCGAGTGGTAATTTCAATCAACTTCCACTTTTCCCGTAGACGGTCATGTTTGAGCTTGACATGATGAAGCTCATCTTGGGCTTGTTCAAGAGCAAAGCCCAAATATTCCACCTCTTTTCTGAGCTCCGACAAATGGGCTTCGTATGGGGAAATTCTACTGGATGAGGCCATATCTTCTTTTGTCTGAGTAAATTGGATTTGTTAAAGTCCTATATTTATACTAAGCATGTGATCACTATTCAACAACTATATTAGCAATGGTCAAAATTCTTATCATAAAACCAAAGAAGTTGAAATTTTATATAAACATAAAGAGAAATTTAATTAGATCAAGTGAGATTTCCATTAATGAAACTTTGGGTCGTTACAACTATCATATAGTATCCAATGGATAGATAGAGTATTTTAACAATACCATGTCAAACATACTCTAGAAGATGGTGAATAAAGATAAGAAATATTTTCTTGATAAGTTATTTCTTTCCTTATGGGATTATTAGAATATATCTTATACTATAGTTCAAGAAACCTTATAATCATTGGTGTATGGAATAGATAAAATCGTTCTCATTAAGGTTTAGTTTCTATCACCCCATATTGCTATTTGTGACCAGCTATCCACAGATGAGAAATCCCAAAAATGACTGGATGAGATGGAATGACTGGACAAAAATAGATTTTACACCTTGCCTCACTTGGAGGTATATCAGGACCAGATATCATGGGACTTTAACAAGAAGGTTCATCTTCATTCATTTTTCCAAGGAGAATTGGTATTGGTCCTTAGGACTCTGATGATACCAGGAAATAAGCCTCCAAAGCTTGAGCCAAAGTGGGAGGGACCTTACTCTATACATAAGGTCCACTCTAATGGATCTTATCCCTTGATCTCAATGGATGGAGAACTCACAAAAACTCCAACCAATGCAAGGTTCTTGAAGAATTACTTTGTGTAGTCACAAAAAGTTAATTATAGCTATAGGAAGTTAAACAACATAGAACCATTTGTTTCCATGTTTCACGACGTTAAACTAGGCAACACCATTTTCCCTCACCACATGAAATTAAACTTAATGGTTAAAATCTCACCTATTTGACGTTAATAAATTCTCAAGTTACCATGAGGATACACTCCTTGTGGTCCCTAAAAATATGGGTAGCTTCCATTCATAAACCTCACTCACATCATTGCCACTTCCTAGTGGAACTTGATCCCGATTCCTCCCGGTGTTTGGATCAGACTTGTATGGGGAATAACTATCAAGAACTACAAATTTCTTGAATCTTAACCCAGAAAGATATGTAGTGAAACCTAGGTCTTATCCCCTAGTCTTGCTGCAATGTTTCTTTCATGTTAGGTGACCCACGTTCTTGCCGCATGATGATAAACTATATGATTCACCAAGAAATATGTGTGTCTTTATTCTCATTCCAATGAGATACGTAGCAATGCCCATATATCCAATATTTGGCCCAACCATAATAATAAAATAATCAATTCCCCTTTTTCATTTTTATGATCCAAATATATATTGGGAACTCTTACCGAACATATGGCTTTATCCTCAAACCATTTTTTGTCTGGAGCCCAACCATTATTCTGGAAAATATCTGAAAAATATTAAATCCCCCTTCCTCACATCAAACCTAAATTTGTGTGGGGAACCATATTTAAGAACTAAGTGTGTCTTGATTCTCATCCCATTGAGATATGTAGTGACACCCAGATCTTCAATCCTGGGTCCAGCTGAAAAAAAATCCCCCACTCCCTATGTATGGATCATACCTGAATGAGGAACATTATAAAGAACTACTTGTGGCTTGATTCTTTCACCATAAAGATACATAGTGATACATAGATCTCCTATCTTGGGTCCAACCACAATATTTAAAATATCCCTTCACCCCCTATGTGCATGAATAAGATCTACACAGGGAGCCTTCCAAGAACTATGTGTGGCTTGATTCTCATCCCATTGAGATATGTAGTGATGCCTAGATCTCCAATCCTAGGTCTATCTACAATTATATCATAAATCCCCTTAACATCCTATACATGAATCATATCTTTATAGGGTTTATGTTAAGGTCCATGTGAGGATTGATTCTCATCTCAATGAGATACACAGTGATGCTCGACTCCTACACCTTGGCTCAACCATAATGTTCTCATTATTTCATATTGGTTCATCTTTTCCTTACCGCATGATGTTAAACTGCTAGGAATCTCAAGAACTATACTTGGCTTGATTATCATCCATATAAGATATGAATTGAATCCTAGATCTTCAATTCTAGGCCTGTCCACAACAAAACATAAAAAAATCCCCTACACCCCCATGTATGAGTCAGATCTATATGGAGAGATCTAATATGAGTTCTCATGTTACGCATGAACCCGTATCTGTTAGAACTACATATGGATTGATTATTACTCTGAAAATATACACTATGATGCTTAGGATCTACACCCTATCCCAACCATGATATTATTTTTTCACTTCATAATCACTCACATCCTTTTCATGAGTCGTTAAACTGCACGACAAACATCCTCACAATATGACTTCAAAATGCATGGTACCTCTAGAACCATGTGTGTCTAGAATCTCATTCCATTGAGATACATAGTGAATCCTAAGCCTTAATCCCTATCCCCAGCCACAGGGTAAAATAAAATTTACCCTCTTCTGTATATAATCAAAAATATATATAGGAGCTTTTATTTTGGGTTCTCTCCTTAGAGAACCCTCCAAGAAACAATAGATGTCCCCTTCTACATATGAGTCAAATCTATGCAAGGGACTCTAAAATAATGGCCAATATCAGTCCAATGATTTATTCATGCATTGAAAAATGCCCCCTTTTCACATGCCACACTCCTAATCTTGAATATTATTAGATATTACTAACATTTACTCAACTTTTAGTAGTATAATGTCTGATACCTAAGATCTCCTATGCCTGAACATGCAGTACACGTTGCAGTTTTCCTCACATAAATCTCCTCCATAATGGACCTGTCAGCCAAAGGATGCCACTATTTGACTATACAGTACATGGACCAGTTTTTTTTGCATAAAAATACCCCTTAAAAGTTTTTTCAACCAGTGGTAACTTTTTTATTAGGTGAAGAATGTTATATCAATTTAATATTTTAACGATGGTATACTAGAACCGTCAATTTAAAACCAACATTTATCCTATGCATATTTTTCCATTTCCTTTATCTTGAAAAAAATTTCTCCAAGATCGTGGTTTATATTTTCCCCCATCATATGTTCAAAGAATACTGGAATAATCTTGGGCCATTTGACCATATACCATCCATTATTTCTATAATCTTATGGTCCTGGTCATGTGATCTAAAACTACAAGCACCATACTTCCTATGCTTGGGTAAAACCTATGTAGAGCATCCATGTCCCTGATTCTTTGGAAAATCATGACTTGGAATACCCCTTCTGTATTCAGGTACTTTCTATATAAACCAAACCTATGGTTTGAAAGATCTGAATATTTATAAACTTCTATTAGTTTTTAATGATAGAATGTCATAATTCTCGGGAGATCCTTTTCCTGACCATGTAGTACAAACCCCAATTTCCCTTGCATAAAATATTCATCATAACGGGTTTTTCAACCAAAGGATTCCATTATTGACTATGCAGTATGTTCCATATTTGGAATTGCATAAAACAACCCCCAGAATGGGGTTTCAATCAGTAGTGACTTTTTTCTTGAGAGATACCTCCTCTAAACTTCATAATCCCTTTTTCCAAAACCATCCTTCAGATCTAGGAATTTATAAATCACAATTTACAATTTTATCATTCCATAAATGAACATGGTAGCATAGTTCCAAAAAAATTACCAAGAATGGGATAATAATAAACCTTTTCAGTCAAATCTAAAATACCTTAAATTATAACCCCCCTAATGTCCTTGTTGCGTGACTTTAAACTGCATGGATTAATGTCCTTGTTGCATGACATTAAACTGCATCGCATAATGTTCTTGCTGCATGACATTCAACTGAATGACATAATTTCCTTACTGAACAACTTTAAACTACAAGAAATAATTTCCTTACTGCACAAATTTAAACTACAAACACAATGTCCTTATTGCATGACTTTAAAATTCATAACATAATGCCTTAGTCACAAAATATTAAACTTCATGATAACTTCATCATTTTTTTTCCAGAAAAAGAGCCTTCTCCCCTTGAAATTGGTTAGATAATAAAATGTAACCTCCTTCACACATCAAATTCATGTAGGATTGGTTTCCCATTCATGGAATGTGCCGAAACATACATTCCATTCATTTTTAGACAACTTACCTTGAAAAAACCCACCCCTTGTGATCTTGAGAAATCTGAATTTTCATAAATTTCCTTCAACCAAGAGAATAGAATGTCAAAATTATTGGGAACTCCTTTACCTAACTATGTAGTACGTGCCCCCATTGGACATTCATAATTCATCCCCATAATGGTCCTGTCAGCCTAAGTATGCTGCTACCTAACCATGATATACATGCCCTAGTTGGACTTGCATAAAAAAACCTCATAATAGGTTTTTCAATTAGTTGTAACTTCATTCTCAAAAGATACATCCTCTATTCTCAAATATCAAGTTTTAGATTCAAGAACCATATAATCATGGCTCGATATTACCCTTGGAAGTATATGAAGAATATTGTAACATTCCTAGTCACTGAGCCATGTTTGGGTTATCATCATAAAATTCATGGTCAAAGCTGTTCGACAATAGGCCTTTTAGTCTGACATGCATGAATTTAAACTACCCACAAAAAGAGACATAGTACTCACCAGGCTAAAAACAAGTAAAGGGTACTCTAAAAGAAAGTTGAGTCTCAACTTGATAGATCTAAGCTCTATATGGTTTTAGGTAATACTGAGCAAAAAAAAGTTAAAATACACAAATATTATCTACCTAAAAACTCAAAGAGGGAAGAACAAGAAAAATCTATGTCTCACCCACTAAGTCTCTCTCATATTGATCTTAGGTACGAATTAGGGTGTTGACATAAAAGAGACAAAGTTTGTAGGGTTGTCCAAATGACCCTAGTAATAGTCAAACTACCCTCACTAGACCCCTTGGTTTTGGTAAAATAAAAAAACCCCCATAAGAACATCCAAAAAATGGAGTTTATCTATCATATATTACAAAAGGACTTAAACATAACTCTTCATCTGTTTAATAGACTCTCAATCCCCATCAAATTCTTGTTGAAGCTCATTCAGTTGAACTATGTGCTCGCTAGACCCCCTGGATTAGGAAATAGAAATAGAGCATCCTTCCTAACTTGATGTAGCTCCAAAACCCACTCAATGATTTTGTAAATCATCAAAGTGTCCAAAATTTACCTTATAACCAGACTATTTTTGTTTCAAATGAATATAATTCTGGGGGGGGGGGTCTTTTTTTGACACTAAA
Organism: Viscum album; assembly: GCA_963277665.1. Classification (NCBI taxonomy): domain Eukaryota; kingdom Viridiplantae; phylum Streptophyta; class Magnoliopsida; order Santalales; family Viscaceae; genus Viscum; species Viscum album. Next base: position 589,970,702 of record OY728147.1, read on the forward strand.
AAATGTGTTTCATGCACTTTTCTACAGGATTTGTTATGTGAACCTCACTTAGATTATCAATGTAGAGTTTGAGAAGAGATTCTGAAAGTAGATGTAGGCTGGATTTCCATGTTCTATAAGACTACTCTAGGATGGGAGATAAGTGGAAAGAACCCCCTCCAATATTAGTCCATGGATTTATAATATTGATGATAAAAAGGTGTTGACAGATTAAAATGAAATTTCCATATTTCTTTTGAGTGATTTTGGTGTATTTTCAATATCTATAAGCATAGATATCTTCAATAGATTTGATTTTATAGGCCGTAGAGCCCAAATAGACTTACATATCAAAAGTTACGGCTCTCAGAAGTTCGAAATTTTTTATAAAGGAATGGTGTCACCATATAAGTCATATACAAAAGACATAAGAACAAGTTAACTAGGGTCTATAAATAGACCCCTCCATCTCAAATTTTTAGATGACAACCAAATTCTTATACCGTGAATCTTAGATAGGGCTTTAGCCGCACAAGTCCTCTACCCAAGTAGTTCATCACTACTTGGGTGACCTTCCTTGGACCACCTTCACTAAGGTAAGGCCCCCATCCCAATACTTGGGATACCCACACATGGGTGACCTAAACCTAGGTGAGGTAGTCTGATCCGCCCTAGTACTACTTGGTTGAGGTACCACTAAGGCAACCCCATACCTGGGAAACCCACCTAGGGTGACCCATACTAGGGTGAGCTACCTGGGTGACCCATACTAGGGTGACTCACTTGAGAGAAACCACTGTTCCATTCCACGGGGGTTTCACCCCCACACCCCCACTCTAGATCAGTGCTGGGTTGCGGTCCTAGCCCTCTGACCTGGTCCTTTTTCTTTCGTCATTGACCCATATGAAAAATAGAGAGTCACACTGCAAAATTTTCGAGTTGAGTCACAGAAATTTTGTCTTGCATCTTATACAGCCTTAACATCATACTCTAGAATACCATGATTTGAGATACTCCACCACACTTCTTGAAATGAATTGAGTCGACATTACCCTCTTTGTCCTTTTATCGTGTTGTGAGTTTAGATTATCCTCTTGGATTCCTTGAGTAACATTGTAACAACCCGAAATTTTGAATAAATCTTGTTTCCTAATTTTGTGTGCTGTTTTATTTTATTTTATTTTTATACTCAAAAAAAATGTTTCATTTGATAACATGAGTATAATTAAAATGAGACCGTTGGGTTTTGACTGTTATATGACCATTGGTCAATATGACCACTGTAAACTAAACGTTTCGATTATTGTCTCTAAATACAAGTAATCTTGGTTAATTAATATAGAAAGAAGATTCGATGGCCTCACCCAGTAGTCTTGGACCGATCGAAGCCCATCTAACAGAACTTGGGAAAGAGGTAGCACCACTGAGCTTTACTCTGGACCAAACCCAAGCTGAACTTCATCGTGTGAAGCTAGAATGGGATCGCCTTCGCGAGAAGTTCAAACTGATAGAAATTACTACTCGTGTGATGTTGGTCGAGCCTCCCTCAGATTATCTCACCTTAGCACACCTTACACTTAGGTCCTATGCTGGTGTGATAAGAGGATATATAAGGAGACCGTAACTGCCTTGTGTAATTATTTGTTTTAAATAAAAAATTGGGATTTCTTCTTATGATGAAGTTTATGAATTTTCAAATGTCCGGATAAATATAGTATGCATATTTTTGGTGAATTTTAGAGAAAGTATATTTAAAAAAAATGTTTATGTAAACCTTAAATAATTAAAAATGTGTAATGATTTTCAAAAAATGTTCTTCTACAATTATGTTCAGTATAAAATTTAGAGTCTAATAAGATCAACTTGATTTTTGATGAATAGTAAATTATGAATAGTGATTTTATGATTAAGAGTAGTAATGTGTCCAAATAGATTAGTAATATCACTTAAAGAAAGTATTAATATAATCTAGGCACCTTGATTAAGTAATGTGATTCAATAAAATGGTTAAATAATGGTTTCATAAATTATTATTCAAGTATTAGTTTTTTTCGGGTGAATAGTGTTTTTTAATTAAAAATTAAATTAAAAATATTTAGAAAAATATTTTTATAAAATGGATTTCATTTTTGAACTCAGAGCATCGATACTATGTTAAGGTAAATTTTGGGGTTTTTTCTGAAAAAAATGAATTTTTGGTGAATAGTGTATTTATTTAAAAAATAAATTAAAAATATTTAGAAAGTTATTTTTAGAAAATGGAGTTCATTTTTGAAATCAGAGCATTGATATTTGGTTAAGGTGAAATTTTGGGATTTTTCTGAGAAAGTTGAATTTTCAGTGAATAGTAAAAATACAGTTTTAGGGTTTCGGTATGTTTAATGACATCATAACTGTGTCATGATGATTTCATGAGATATTTTATGGGTTGGCCAACCAAAGGTGATGAATTATTGTATTGGGGGCCCCATGTGGCCTAACTTCATGGGAAATATCTTGGGAGAGCACATGGTTTTGATAAACCCACTTATGAGGTGTCCCTTGGCCATTAATGCCTTGTCCCCTCACTTTCCCTATAAATACCAAGCCATGCTCTCATCCTTTGGACTCCAAAAGAATTACCAACGAAGTTATGGTCTCCTTACCTCCCAAGGAGTCCTCCCAAGGTTCCCCCAAGCCATCAAGGTCGAAACCCTTGAGTTTTAAGAGTTACGTTTTAAGGTAAGGGATCCAACCCCCTCTCTTTCTTTTCAAGTGATCTCTTTTATGTCATTTATTTTATGCTCCATGTTCTTATGTTGGAGGATGTTATTTTATATTCATTATACTTTCCTTTTTATTTTTATATTATGAGATACCCTCTCTTACTCTCATCATTTATTTTTATGAAAGTTTAAGTGGCGCCGTTAGGCTGCCGAAATTTTTGTAACGGATTCTTTCACCCTTCTCATTTTCTAGTTCTATTTTCTTGTCAAGTCTTTCAAGTTATTTTTTATTATGTTGGGGTATGATATCTATATCTATAATACTGATCTTTTATTATCATATGATTAGAGACCCCATTTGATCTCTTCAATTCAGTATTTTGAAGTTTAAGTGGCGCCGTTAGGCTGCCGAATTTTTAAGGGATTCGTTCACCTTTCTCATTTTTCAAAGTTCTACTTTCATGTAAAGTCTTTCAAGTTCCTTTTTATTATTTTGGGTTATGATATCTATATCTATCATACTTATATTTTATGTTCATATGATGAGAGACCCTATTTTATCTCATCAATTCATTTTTTGAAGTTTAAGTGACGCCGTTAGGCTGCCGAATTTTCATAAGAAAAATCTTATTTTTGTCTTCCTTTCATGTTCTTCATTTCATATGGTACATCTTTCAAATTTCATTACTATGTTCATATATCCTTCATATTCTGTCCCTCTACTATTTTATGGATCATTTATGAGTGGGTTACCCATGTCCCCTTTCTTTTCAATGTTTTCTAAAACCTCGTAACATAGACGTTATGCTGCAGAATTTCCGTCTCAAAATGTCTCTCTCTTTTTATAAAGTTCTTTTATTTTATTAAGTGAATACTCAAAGCTCTTTCTTCTAAAGGGGTATTCACATATATAACAAAATGTTCTATTTTAAATTTTGTGATTTACATACATGAGACCCACCTTCCTTTTCTGTGGGTTTTAAAGTGACATAAAGATCATGTATTTAAAGCAGTTTTAAAACGTTATGATTATGAAATGAAACCCATTTCTTTTATGCTATATGGGTTGTTTATGAAATGATTGATGATGATATATGTGGCTCACATGATAATAAAGGAAAATTTAAGGGTGCGCCCTGATAGCGCTCCAATGCATTGGGTAATGATGTAACCACTAGAGATTACAATTTTCACGATATCTTGGTGAATAACCTTGGTAATTTTCAAATGACACCTTGGGGATGGACCTTGGTGATATGTTCATGATTGCCTTTGTTAAATGATGTAGCCACATCTTAAAGTTATAAAAAATGTTATTTTTATTATGATATGCCTCATGATTTCTTTCTCATGCCTTAAAGTTCTTTTTCATGACATTGTTGATGTATCTCAAGTTCACATGTTAAATGTTTTCCCTTGTTTCCCTTTCTGGGCCTTCTGCTCACCCTTTCTTTTGATGTATGTCCTCAGGTTATGAGATGCAGTAATGAACCTAGGATTAAAATAAGTATAAGCCTTTGAAGTGTTTAAGAAGAATGTTTTTTTTGTTTCATGTATTAAGTTCCTGGTTTCCAAGACACTAAACCTTAAAGATCCTCAGTTTTGTATAATTAAATGAAAGTTTTTGTGACAAAAAAGGTGGGATGCTATATTTGGTATCAAAGGATGGTTTAGTTATTTGTGGAAATTAGGATATGAAAACTCTAGGAATAACCCTATAGAAAAGTTTAAATATAGGAAATCTTCCTGGTATTTTGGTGAGTATTGAGTAAGGGGTTGCCAAGAAAATACATCCCTGTCTGGATACGAGCAGGTAGAGGTGGCTCTGGCACAGATGTGCATAGGGGTAAAACCCGAAAACACCACTTTGAGCTAGACTCAAATGGGAACTGGTACACGACAATGGGCCTTGCTGCACTCTTGGTTACGACACTCCCGGGGGATATGCTTTGGTAAATTCATAAGCTTAGTATGAACCATTGTTAAAGGAACAAAGATAAAATAAAATAAAGATTCACATAAGAATATATGATCATGGATAACCTAGATGGGAACCTTGGGGATCACAAGTTAGGGTATACTTTTCTTCTACAAGTTATCCTTATATGCTTTCAGTTCCTTTTCATGATTATTGGCTAAGTACTTAAGCCCCTAATTATACTTTCTCTTCTTAGTTAATGGTGGGAAATAGAAGAACATGTCCCAATAACCAATGTGATAGGAAATGCGATGATTTCCGTATTAATATGACAGAGATGATTAGAGGATTAAAAGATGATTATTATTTTTGAAGACGTTCACTATTTTGGGGACCCTATATGATCAAGGTAAAAAAATTACTACGGTATTTTCATTGAGGAGTAAGGCTGACTTATATTTTGAAGAATCAATGAATTTAAGGTGGACTTATAGTAATTTAGGTTACTTATGGGAATGATTAACCTATCTTGAGTAAAATATGTTTAGGTTATCTACTTTTGTTATAAGATGTTAGGAGTGGTTGATGTTGTTTGGAGATGAACAATGAAGTTTATTTTGGAAGAATATGTTATCAAATCCTTGAGTGTATTTGGGTTTCAATTTTATTTTGGTTTATTTTGAGGAATTTTAAGGACCGTTATTTATGGAATGGTACATGATGAACTTTGGGTAGTACCACAGAACTTTGAAGATTTAAAAGTAGTTTCCATTCCTATGGGATTCTTTCTTTTTGAATAGTTGTTTTACCTTAACCTTTCTATTTTTGGGATAATGTTTAAAGATAGAAGAAATAGATAGTTAATCTTTTGTGGATTATGTGATTCTCTAGAAGATGATTCTTGTGCTTTTGATGAGACCAAGTGTTTTTGTATTCTCATCATTTGGAGAAAAGATTAGTTTTGGTAGAGACTTATAAAGGATGAAACGCTACTTAAAGGTAGGTATATTTTCTTATGTTTTTGTTCTATGTTGTAAATGAATTCCTCAAAATTATGAAAAGGAGCGTAAAACAAAAACGTCGTTGGTTTACGTTTCCTACTAGGTAATCAAAGACCGTTTACACACATCATAAGTTTGGGATTTTCTCATGGTTAACTTTCTCCTAATAATGTTTTATATCACTCTCCCTTAGAACATGACCCTTGTTTTTTTCCTCTATGTCCATGTTTTCCTACATGGGATCCTAGTATGGGTTAACTTGGGTGACCTTTGTACTTCCATTTCTTTCTTTTAAAGTAATAGTTTTACTGACTCCTTTTCTGATGTGGGACTTTCAATAAAATTTCAAAACCCAATTTTAAAAATTGCGAGGACGCAATTTCTTAAGGGGGGAAGATTGTAACGACCCGAAATTTTGAATAAATATTGTTTCTTAATTTTGTGTGTTGTTTTATTTTATTTTATTTTTATACTCAACAAAAATGTTTCATTTGATAACATGAGTATAATTAAAATGAGACCGTTGGGTTTTGACTGTTATATGACCATTGGTCAATATGACCCTTGTAAACTAAACGTTTCGATTATTGTCTCTAAATACAAGTAATCTTGGTTAATTAATATAGAAAGAAGATTCGATGGCCTCACCCAGTAGTCTTGGACCGATCAAAGCCCATCTAACAGAACTTGGGAAGGAGGTAGCACCACTGGGCTTTTCTCTAGACCAAACCCAAGCTAAACTTCATTGTGTGAAGCTAGAACAAGATCGCCTTCACGAGAAGTTCAAACTGATAGAAATTACTACTCGTGCGATGTTGGCCGATCCTCCCTCAGATTCTCTAACCTTAGCACACCTTACACTTAGGTCCTATGCTGGCGTGATAAGGGGCTATGTAAGGAGACAATAACTACCTTGTGTAATCCTTTATTTTAAATAAAAAATTGGGATTTCTTCTTATGACGAAGTTTATGAATTTTCAAATGTCCGGATAAATATAGTATGCATATTTTCGGTGAATTTTAGAGAAAGGATATTTTAAAAAAATGTTTATGTAAACCTTAAATAATTAAAAATGTGTAATGATTTTCAAAAAATGTTCTTCTACAATTATGTTCAGTACGAAATTTAGAGTCTAATAAGATCAATTTTATTTTTGATGAATAGTAAATTATGAATAGTGATTTTATGATTAGGAGTAGTAATGTGTCCATATGGATTAGTAATCTCACTTAAAGAAAGTATTAATATAATCTAGGCACCTTGATTAAGTAATGTGATTCAATAAAATGGTTAAATAATGGTTTCATAAATTATTATTCAAGTATTAGTTTTTTTGGGTGAATAGTGTTTTATAATTAAAAATTAAATTAAAAATATTTAGAAAATTATTTTTATAAAATGGATTTCATTTTTGAACTCAGAGCATCGATATTATATTAAGGTAAATTTTGGGGTTTTTTCTGAAAAAAATGAATTTTTGGTGAATAGTGTATTTATTTAAAAAATAAATTAAAAATATTTAGAAAATTATTTTTATAAAATGGATTTTATTTTGGAAATCAGAGAATTGATATTTGGTTAAGGTGAAATTTTGGGATTTTTCTAAGAAAGTTGAATTTTCAGTGAATAGTAAAAATACAGTTTTAGGGTTTCGGTATGTTTAATGACATCATAACTGTGTCATGATGATATCATGAGATATTTTATGGGTTGGCCGACCAAAGGTGATGAGGTATTTTATCGGGGGCCCCATGTGGCCTAAGTTCATGGGAAAGATCTTGGGAGAGCACATGGTTTTGAGAAACCCACTTTTGAGGTGTCCCTTGGCCATTAATGCCTTGTCCCCTCACTTTCCCTATAAATACCAAGCCATTCTCTCATCCTTTGGACTCCAAAAGAATTCTCAACAATGTTCTGGTCTCCTTACCTCCCAAAGAGTCCTCCCAAGGTGCCCCCAAGCCCTCAAGGTCCAAACCTTTGAGTTTTAGGAGTTACGTTTTAAGGTAAGGGATCCGACCCCCTCTCTTTCTTTTCAAGTGATCTCTTTTATGTCATTTCTTTTATGCTCCATGTTCTTATGTTGGAGGATGTTATTTTATATTCATTATAATTTCCTTTTTATGTTTATATGATGAGACACCCCCTCTTACTCTCATCATTTCATTTTATGAATGTTTAAGTGGCGCCGTTAGGCTGCCGAAATTTTTGTAACAGATTCTTTCACCCTTCTCATTTTCAAGTTCTATTTTCTTGTCAAGTATTTAAAGTTCTTTTTTATTATGTTGGGGTATTATCTCTATATCTATCATACTTATATTTTATGATCATATGATGAGAGAACCCATTTGATCTCTTCAATTCAGTATTTTGAACTTTAAGTGGCACCGTTAGGCTGCCGAATTTTTAAGGGATTCGTTCACCTTTCTCATTTTTAAAAGTTCTACTTTCATGTAAAGTCTTTCAAGTTCCTTTTTATTATGTTGGGGTATGATATTTATATCCATCATACTGATATTTTATTTTCATATGATGAGAGACCCTATTTGATCTCTTCAATTCATTTTTTGAAGTTTAAGTGACGCCGTTAGGCTGCCGAATTTTCATAAGAGAAATCTTATTTTTGTCTTCCTTTCATGTTCTTCATTTCATATGGTACATATTTCAAATTTAATTACCATGTTCATATATCCTTCATATTCTGTCCCTCTACTATTTTATGGATCATTTATGAGTGGGTAAACCATGTCCCCTCTCTTTTCAATGTTTTCTAAAACCTCGTAACATAGCCGTTATGCTGCAGAATTTCCGTCTCAAAATGTCTCTCTCTTTTTCTAAAGTTCTTTTATTTTATTAAGTGAATACTCAAAGATCTTTCTTCTAAAGGGGTATTCACATATATACCAAAATGTTCTATTTTAAATTTTGGGATTTAAATACATGAGACCCACCTTCTTTTTCTGTGGGTTTTAAAGTGACATAAAGATTATGTATTTAAAGCAGTTTTAAAACGTTATGATTATGAAATGAAACACATTTATTTTATGCTATATGGGTTGTTTATGAAATTATTGATGATGATATATATGGCACACATGATAAAAAAGAAAAATTTAAGGGTGCGCCCTGATAGCGCTCCAATGCATTGGGTAATGATGTAACCACTAGAGATTACAATTTTCACGATATCTTGGTGAATAACCTTGGTAATTTTCAAATGACACCTTGGGGATAGACCTTAGTGATATGTTCATTATTTTCTATGTTAAATGATGTATCCACATCTTAAATTTATGAAAATTTTTATTTTTATTATGATATGCCTCATGATTTCTTTCTCATGACTTAAAGTTCTTTTTCATGACATTGTTGATGTATCTCAAGTTCACATGTTAAATGTTTCCCCTTATTTCCCTTACTGGGCCTTCTGCTCACCCATTCTTTTGATGTATGTCCCCAGGTTATGAGATACAGTAATGAACCTAGGATGAACATAAGGAGAATCCTTTCAATTGTTTAAGAAGAATGTTTTTTTGTTTCATGTATTAAGTTCCTAGTTTCCAAGACACTAAACCTTAAATATCCTCAGTTTTGTATAATGTAATGAAAGTTTATGTGACAAAAAAGGCGGGATACTATAAACATGAGTTGATAAACTCATTAATAAACTCCTCAAACCTCATCACCTGAATCCTATGCTAGGCTGAATCATAAATGGGTATCCTCCTTAGGAGTAAATCCCAACCAAACCAATTTCCGGGCAGCCATCCTGGTGTAAACCCCTAACCTTTCCCGTGAGAGGTTATAGTCTTACTTCTCTCCACTTCCACGTTATTAACCTTCATACCTTCCTCAGATTAGACTCTCATACAATGTAAATTGAATGAAGGGAAGTTCCTTATCCTCTTTCTATTCCACCATAGCCCCATACTCTTTGGCTATAGCCTCGAAATATTCCACTAGAGAAAGAGGAAAAGTGTGTTGTTGTTCAAATATTCTGCTTCCTCTTATTTCTCACATGATCATGAATCATGTGGGATTAGAGGTTAGTGATGATCACGACACCCAAAAAATCCACTTGAAGGATTAAACTATGAGAAATATGATTCTTATTAACCAGGATACATATGAAGCCCACATGAGACATGAGATTAATGTGAATCTTTCATATGAATAAGCCAAAATCATAATCCCATCAATCTGGGCATCCTCCTTAGGAGTAAACCCTGAGTTAATCTCAAAAATCACCAAGAGTGAAAGAATCCCTCATATTCCCTTCATAGGGGAAATCATTCTCAGGAGTAAGTCCCAACCTATCATCTTAAAGGGACATAATCCCATGAAATACATACCCTTGAGGTCCTTCATAAGCATGGGTCCTCACTACTGAACTACATGGGTTTTGATTCCCATCCAAACATGATACATAAGAAGCCTCTCGGAGTCCAAACCCAATATCCTAAACTGACCTTGTTCTTTTGGGACATATCCCCAGGAGGGTATAATTCAACATGTAAAATCATATCCCTTTCAAGTTCCTTAGGCTATTTTAGCATAAGTTCCACACTAAACTTTGACTAGGAACCTTCTTCCTAGATGTCCTTTCCACATGACAATAAAATATATGGCTGGGTCCTTATCACATGAACTTAAAAGGTATGATGTTCCCCATTAAGAGGAACTAAACTAAGTGGGTTCTAATTCCTTTCACAAGGATACACAAGAATCCAATTTATGGGTTCAATCACAACATCAAACAATTACCGTCTACCTGGATGGAGATAAAATCCAAAGTAACATTTGTATACCTGGATGAAAATAAACTCTAGAGTGCCTCACTATGTGACTAGAAAACCAGCATCATCATAATAATGAAAAAAAATCTCTAAGTACTATATAAGAGGATACCATCAATGGATAACCTCAGACATATATAGATATCTCCATTGATGAATACCTCAAATACATACAGATGATTCTAAATTACACACCTACTGATAATTGATTTCTAATTTGAGATGACTTACATCATACTTGGGAATTAATGAAATATTAATGAACATATATTAAATCTATAAGAGAGTCCCAGAGTAAGAAATAATTCCCCCCAAAAGGGTGTGATGATCCCGAACTCCCATCATCTCAAACAATGCGATTTCTTAATCATCATGAGTCAAAATACCTAATGAGCATCTGCCTTTGGAAAGAAGGTCCTTATGGATACAAAACCATTGGGAGTTTCCAGTTATATTAATTAACCCACTGGAAACCATACAAAAATAGGAAACTATAATGGGGTGTGAAATCAGAGGGAAAAAAGAAATGGTGAACCTAGTGTGAATGACTTAGACTATGGAATATTCTTAACAATATAAAAATGGATATAATGACTAGTCTCCATTAGAACATTATGTTTCCCAATTTTTTTAACCATTTACGAGGGAAACAAGAAATGGTGAGACCTAGGTGAATGAATTAAACTATGTAATCTCCTTAACAATATAAAAGGGGATGTACTGACCAGTCTCCTTCTGACCATTCGTTTTCTCTAAATGATTGTACCCATTTTTGATGAAAAATCACACCACCTGGCCCTACCACCACAGTTATATAAGGTACAAAATGTCTTTCATGTATCATAGCTGATGAGGTACATGCATGAACCATTTCATGTTATCAACTGGGGAGAACTAGAAATCAAGGATAGGGATACCTTTGTAGAGTACCTAGTAGAGATTGAGGATCGATGGGAGAAGATACTCTATGAGTGAGTGATTACCTTGGTGCATGTTCGTCAAAATCATGAGAATCTTCAAGAGAGAACCTAGAAGTTGGAGACCAAGATACAGGCTTAGTACTCACTTCTGTTTGAGTAGTCATTTTCACTTTTTAGGAAAAGAATCCCTAATGTGGAGAGAATGTAATGTCTCTATTTTTTCTATAGAGAGATTTGAAATATTTCTAATAATATTTTTAGAGCCAGGCACTGAGATGGTCTGAGATATGAGGCCCGGTGAGCCTGGTATTGATATTATAAGAATATTAAATATATTAATATCACGAACATTCAGTTTACCTAAAATAGTGAAATAAATATCGAACAAAGACTTGGATGGGAAATCTAAGAACATTATTGAATTTGGAACTTGTGTTTTACCCCAGGCGTGACATAACCTATATCTGCACTGGGCATTTCTGAAAATTTTGCTACGAGCACAAATGATGAATAAATAAATAAATTTATTTTATTATGTGTTTATGCAACAAACTAGAAATCCTCTATAAATATATAGTTTCAATCAAATCGTAGGGTTAGACACATAACCATGGGATCATGAGGGGATTTGTTGGAGGAGATATTGGTTAACAAAAAATAGATCGAGATGGTGATCAGGGATCGTTTTTCCAATAGAGGATGTAGATCTCATTAGAGATGTGAATATGTGATCATTATTTATCAATGATCGATCCAACCTAAGGTAAGGAATTTTATTATATGATTTATTTCCCCATTTTTTTTATCCCATGATGAATAAAAATAAAATAAACTAACAGATTGATTTGTGATTTGATCGTGTTGTGGGTGTGAGTTCTTTTATTTTGGATTTAGGGAATTATTATTTATCATTTATTATTGGATATTAATTGTTCCAATGATAATTAATTGAGTCCAACCCAAAAATATAAAAGTTTCATTCCTCATTTATGGTTTGAGAATTACTCCCCCATTTCTTTGCATAATCATCATCATCAAATTATGTGGATGGGGGTTTGACGAATACCTAGTATTCAATCATTGCACAACCATTATTCAATGAAAATGATTGATAATATGGGTGTGGTTTATGATTGAGGGTGTGATCTAGGCGTGAAGATGGTGATGGATGATTGAAGGTGGATCATAATCAGACTAGTGATTCCCATTTTCATGGTTTAACTGTGGTGGTGGTGTGATGCGACAGTGGTGATTCCTGATTCGATTTGATGGCCAAATTTCAGTGATCAGTGATGACAAGTCCAGTCAACCCCATATCCATAATATCCAAGAATTATTTGCAGTGGAGATGATGAAATTGAAATAATGTGTGAAGAAATCGAGGAATCTAGAAAATTATGAGTTATATGACATGTACCCTAAAGAAAACATGATGCGCGGGGTCCCTAATCGTGACACTAGGGTTTTGTGTGAAATAAAATATTACATTATATGTGGAAAATTACACACATCATGTGACCCTATTCTAGTGTCTTGGTATGAATCTTAGATGATACATAGGAATAGAAATGACCAAGCACACTGGCATGGGTAGAGTACATGGGTATAGCCCAGTACTCAGATACAATCAAGTAAATAAGCCCAAACATTGTACAAGGGCATGACCCAAAGTTCATGGGCATCGTCAGGTGTAAAAAGGAATGGGATGATGTCACATTGAGTGAAAGATCAATCTATACATTCCATAAACCCCTAAGGGACATGCCGTGTATATGTAGGTTTACATGCTGCGTGAGACGGAGAGACATAGGAAAACCGGGCATTGGAAAGAAACGCCAAGTACCCCTAGTACACATCGTGAACTCCCTCTAAGAGTGTTTGGAGCCCTTATTTTCTTTATAATATAATAGGTTCAGAAGGGCATGTTTCTTTGGTCCCTTCCCACGAGGGTACAATGTGTCATTACATCCTTGGAATAGGATTGTGATCCCCTCTATGGGTTCATTATTGCATAGGGTTCGATGTATCCCCTTGTGGGACCAAGGTGGAATCCCCTATCATTCCAAGGTGGGGTCCATGGCCCCGAGTGTGATCCCCTGCCTAGATGATGAGATCTTTAGAGATACAGTGAGTACTTATTAGCGAGGCTAAATGAGCATGAACTCTTAGAAAAGTGTCTTTAGTGACCGCATTTATCATGGAGAAATCCCTCCTAGATGAGTGTTACCTATAAGCCTTAAGAAAAATCCTATGGATGACAGTATTAGTTAATACAACTGAGACTAATTGTCTGTTATGATTATATCTGGGTTTATTCTTGATTATATTTATGTCTCACATATTTATTAACATACATATATATTTGAGCTAACTAATATTGACGATTTATGTTTGGTTATTTTTGGTCTATTCTACCGGGTATTGTTATACTCAACCCCACATGGGATATATTCAACCCCACATGGGATATACTCAACCCCACATGGGATATACCCACACATGTTGTGTGTTATATAGAGGAAAAACCTTTTGATGAAGTCTTAGTAGGAATATGAGTAGGCAGATCATATATTTGGGCTAGACAGATTGAGGTTCTTATTGGTGATACATTTGATAATAGTCCCCTACTTATAAGTAGGTTGGACATATTTCTAATTTTTGTGCACTTTTATTTAGACCTTTATCACTTTCATTACTATTTTCATACTTGGATGGTGGGATTTAGATGTATTCATACATTAGTTTCAGTTGTTTTGTTTTACATTTCAACATTGTGTGGGCTTATAGATATGTGGATGTGTACATGTACCTTAGTATAATTCCTCCCATGCATAGGATATGATTAATTAGTGCTTGTAACCAGCCCCTGACCTATTATAGGTGGGATTAGGGTAGTTACACTCGACTTATTACTGTCCAAGTGGGCCCTAGTAGGTCAATTTATGGCATGTGTGGACTAGCTTGATTTGCACAATAACTTTCCGGTTGGCCTTTATTGAAAAGATATTTTTTATGTTGTTTTCATAGAAAATAATTTGCACATATTTGATTCAGGTGATTAATGATAAGAATACAGTTCACCGTCTTCTTACATCCTAATAATATTAAACTTTCAAAGTATAAATGCACAAACCTAAGATGCCATAGCTAGTCATTATCAATAAGTACCTTCACTAAACATCTTGGTACATTAATTTAGATCTTAAATAAAAATATGAATCTCTTCATCATTGGTTATTTTGTGACCATCCATCCTTTATCATTGAAAATCACCATTTCTTTATTTTATAGGCTTATGTGAAAGCCTTTTCCCAGCAATTTCCGAAGACTCGAGATGTTTTTCTTCATGTCAGGTACATAGTAGAAATTATATATGAAATCATGATTTCCATATTTTTTCTTGATTATAATATTTCCTCTTCTTAGTAATTATATTTTTGAGTCATCACCAAATAAAATCTATCCTCAAACCCTCTCATCTATGTTTATAAAAAATTACTTGTGACTTTTCATGTGGTTTATAGCTCTAGATTCAATATATAACATACCTTGATTTTGTGTTAATTTTTTTCCATCAACACAAGATACTCTCTAAAATTATATCCTTATTTGGTAACATTTTCCTCCTCAGTTTCATTATCCATGGGTTTCTTAATCCAACATTGATTACTATAATTTCCATATTTGTGAAAATTATAGCACATAACATTTCTCTTGTGAGTTGGATAGAAATTTTTTAATCTTTTCATTTTTATTTTTACTCATTCTCTTGGATTATAATCTCGATATCTACGAACTCTATGATTTTTGATTCTTCTAACTCACCCTTATCTGCTTGAATCAGATTTTTTTCCATGGAACCCTATGCCTCCATCACTTGAAAATGTCCCTCTTTCTCTTTTTCAGAGTTGTTGATATAAAACTTTGATTGTAGGGAATTTCCCACACCATTGGTATCACTCTAAAGATTCATGTTTGGTTTATGGTATTATAGATATCCCAAGAGTTATTTGATAGAAATCATCTCTAGGTCATTAGTTTCTTCAAGGGAAATGACTATGTAATCAAATTTTGGATCAAATGATCATAAAAATTTCTCACATACCCACATTTCAATAAGATTTTCTCTATTTCCTCGCATTTGGTTCACTACAACCATTACATGAGTTTGATACTCAACAATGGTTTTATAATATTTCATAAATAGGGATTATAAATCACCTTGTAGATATTGGAGCTATATTTGATTCACTTTATTGGAACCTTTTAATTATTTATAAAGATTTTCCCATATATCCTTTTATGAAATTGATGAAGCGATTATCTCAAATGTGGATTTATCAAGGACTTGATAGAGATAGATTTGGCCTTACCATCTTGCATCTATTCTACCCAAAGAGTTTAATTTTGAACATTTAAAAGAGTAACCTCTACTTCTTTGGATTCAGGATTGGTGTATCCATTCTCCATGATGTCCATAACATCTCGGGTGTCAATAAGTTATCACATTTGGATGTACTAATTATCATAACTATACTTCATCAATTTTGGAATCAACACTTGGGCATTCCCATTTTCCATGATGATTCAAAATTATTTTGGATGAGAATTTGAATAAATAATAGAATATTTAGATATCCATAAGTGAAAATTACTGATTTTTCATAATAAAAATAATTGGAGGAAATAATTTTTTTATTGTTGAAGGAAAAGTGGAGTAAGGTGTAGATTTGAGATCAATTCAAAAATGACTTTCCCATTTTTTATTGAAAAAATGGGGAGAGGTATGGTGATGGGAGGAGGGAAAATGGTTTTAAATGAAACCTCTACTTTTGGATAATTAGATCAAGGGAGGAATCATATAAATAAGAGGACAAGGGGAAATATTTTGATAATTGGAATAGGGGAGAAATAAGTATCATAGGGTTGATGTTTTTTTAAAAATTTCCAAAAACCCTTTTTTATTAACAAATGGGTAAAGAAAAAGAAACGAGGGAATACAAAAATGATTGAAATACCAGTTGGACTACTTCAAAACTTTAATAAAAACTAACATTTCATCATATTCTTCCTCCACTATTTAAATTGACAGAAGCAGATCTAACAAATATCTCTATATGTAGAAAAAAACATCCAAACACTATGATACCATTGAAGGTAGATTTTTGAAAAACAAATATTTACACAGATCATTAGAGGTGATTGTAATTAAATTATAGTAGAAACAAATTGATTTTATTTTTTCAACTCATATGATCTTACAATTCATACAACACACCTATTTATATGGATATAAACACATTTAAAATAAAATGATGAATACAAAATAGAAATAAAAGTCTACAGATTTGGGGTAGTAGGTGAAGCCAAAGACTCAAGTTCCAAATATTTCAAGAGGACCATATTTGGTTCTACCAAGCACCCATCATAGTAGTAGATATTTGGTTCCATATAGAGAAAAAAAAATTATTTTTCCAACACCAATCACAATATTTTTCACCCAGTTTGGTTTTCCTTAGTTTGTGAATTTTTTGTAGGGTTGCTTCAATTTATTTATCTGCACTTTTTTATTAGTTCGTTAATATAAAAATGATGTGTTATTATATAATCCATTTTATTTTTTAATTTTGTTAAATATATAATTTTTATTGTATACTAATTTCATCGTGGTGATTAATTTCACTATTACCCTCCCTCCCTTAATGTTTCCCTCCTTTATTTTAATTTTTTATTAAATGTGTTTTGAACGCTTTATGGATAAATTCATTTTAACTTCATTAAGTATTCTATATTTTTTAATTATGTTGTAAATATGTTGTTTTTTTCTATATATAAAGCAATGAAACCCCCATCAGAAAAGCATCCCAGTTTCTTGGTTCACAAAACTTCTCTTGTGTTATATTTTTTTCCTTTGTAATTATATGAATTAATCTATTTTTATGGGTGTTTAAAAGATATAAATCTACAAACTTTTCTATTAAAGTATTATTGGCTTGATCCAAGATGTCTCACTCTAATCCCTCATCACCCTGACACTTCTAGGCATCATCATCATGTCTTAGAGCCCT
This sequence comes from Viscum album, assembly GCA_963277665.1. Lineage (NCBI taxonomy): Eukaryota > Viridiplantae > Streptophyta > Magnoliopsida > Santalales > Viscaceae > Viscum > Viscum album. The sequence continues at coordinate 589,988,087 of OY728147.1, forward strand.
CGTTGATAACAATAGCAACCCTCCTTTAGTATATTGGGTGATAAAGAAGGTTGGGGAATCAACGACATATCTAATCCCCATGAATAAAAAATATAGAGATCGGGCCTGATGATAAATTTTATGCTCCATTCTTGTAGAATCTGGGACACTGTTTACACCGACTGTGTTGAACTCTAGGAATTCTATATGGTGGTGGAGGATATCTTGTATGATGTGACACCAAAGACGATCTATGCACTCTCTATCAAGGAAAGTTACAAGGAATCACGAGACACTTTAAAAATCATTCTCATAAACATTAATGGAGTGTGAATGGTCAATTCATAGAAACTCTACAAGTAGTAAAAAGAAATTATTATTTTTTCAATGGTGAATCAATGGATAAATTCATGATGCAACTCATCAAATTAGTCAACTGGCTCATAATACTTGGTGATTCAAATACTCAACACAAGTTTATTAGGAAGTACCTAAACATTATCCCCTATAGGTTCTCCCAAATATATCTTTAAATTGAGGTGCTACTCGACATCTCAATGCTCTCTGTGGAAGAGATAAATGGGGGACTCAAATCATTGGAGGACCATTTTGAGCTATTTCCCACCACTGATGTTGTAGGGAAGCTACTTATCACTGAGGAGGAGAAAGTTGTGTGGATAAAAGAGTTCCAAATGGGGGAGGGATAATTCATTGACTCTAAGTCCAGAAACTGGCATCACTAACCACCATAATGAAATATAGATGAAATAAATGGTGGATATGGAAGGTATGGATTGAGATACAGTAGCGGTGGTGATGTCTCAAGGGACCAATGCCACTACTATAGAAAAATTGGTCATTGGGCCAAATATTGTTGCAATTGGCTGAAACCGTCTGAGGACCATATAATACATAGTGTTAACGATGAGCCCACACTCCTTATAGAAAGGGTTTTCACCACTATTATTGATACCCTACCTCCATGATCAACTATTACCAATTCCCCATGACACGATGCAATCATATTTTAATGGTTTATGTGAACATCTTTAAAAATAGGATTAGAAGGAGGCACACAATTATAACCTATGGTACCTTGAAACTAGTTCCACAAACCACATGACTAGTTCCCATTCTTTCTTCCCCAAGATCAACTACATGATCCACAATAGTTTCATGTTTTATGATAGATCTGTCATCAACAACAAGGAGGGAATGATGATCATGTTCTCCTATAAGACTAGTGATCACCACACGCTCATGGGGGATGGGGGTGTAATTAATCCTAAGGATCACCACAAAAATCATTAGTATCAGACATATTTATGATAATTTTTGTCATGTACTAATCTATGGAGGCATCCAAATGATCCATGACCAGCAGTGGCACCAATTGGCTAGAGCACATCATTCCCTAATTAGCTATACATGCTCAAAATTGACATTTCACAACCAATATTATTGTTTGTAAGGGGCTTAGAGGAGGCATGGAATTTGAACACAAGGTATTACCACTTGAATTTATAGGATCCATGCAAGATCAATCAATGTAATATGGTGTATTGGATTTTTTGAATTAATTAGGTGGATCAAGTTTATGAAACATTTCTCACTAGTAAGCATCGACGAGTGTATTTCCTTGAGAAAGTGAAGCATCACAAGGATAAAGTCCCCAAACTTTTATATAGATACCTTTTCGATCTGATGACACTGATGATGCTAGGCAGGAACTACTACTTTATGATACTCATGGATGACATGAGCCGCTACATGTGGCTCAATCTAATCATGAGCAAGGAACAATCTCCAATGGTAATCAGATGCTTTAAAGACATAGTAGATGTGAAGATAGGGAAAAATATAAGGGTCCACCAAACCGACCATGGCGATGAGTTGACTTTAATAGAATTCATCGAATACCATGCCGAGCATTTCATACAACGATAGCTCATGGCTCCCTATTCACCACATCAGAATGGGGATCGAACAACTCAACCAGACCATGGTCACTATGAATTGTAGTATAATGATGGCAAAGGGTCTCCTTGTGATTTTTTGGGGTGAGTCCTCTCCAATACTATTTTAATCCTATACTGAGAGATAATATAAATCCTTGATGAGATGATGTCATATGAGGTATGGGATGGAAAGTAGATAGTGGTGCAATTTATTTAGACTTTTGGCTGCATTGTACATGTAAAGAATGTGAAGTCTCACATGAAGAAGTTATATGATCAGAGTACACTAATGATCTTCACTGGGTATGAGTCTGGATCCAAGGCATATAATGTGTACAATCTCGCTGACAAGCATATACACTTAACACATGAGGCCATCTTTGACAAGGGGGAGCAGTGGGACTGGAGTTATCATGAAGAAAAAGGTATGTTGATTAGTGAGGATCCATTCACTATTAAGTACACTATAGTATATATATCAGGTACTATTGAGACTATAAACACTATTAGAGACCATAGATCATCATCCACACCCAATAACACATCCTCTATAGACACTGAAACACTAGTAATGGTTTAAGTAATGCCCACAACATTAACCATAGTAGATCTCACCATACTTCCATCCAATATGGTGGAATCACTCGAAACTATTCATAATGATTCCCCACATCAATTTCTCATTATCAACAACATTATCAATCCAAAAATGCCACTTGGGTTTTCACTACATGAGATCAAATCCGATGAGTTACACTTCACTATAGTAGACAATAAAACCTCCTTCAGTGAAGCATAACGACACTCATGTTGGTGAAAGGTAATGTTTGAGGAGAAGTAGAGGAAACCATTATTTGGGGTGGTGAGGGAGAAAGATAATAAGGTTTTGAGTGTGGGGTTCAACATATAAATCTCACTCTCATTCCTATGTATAGGAAACAAAAGGCGTTCTTTCAGTGGCCCAACTGTATGTCGGCATTCACCATGTACAAACCTATTGATTCCTTGGATGAGTGAAGAAAGTTTTGGTCCAAGCCTACCTCTTTTAAACTACTAGTTGGTGTGTCTAGGAAGGATCCTTTGATTCCAACATAAGAGGTATCTCCACCTCCAGACCGGTCGAATATTTTGGTTTGTGATGATGGTAGTGTTTCTTCGGATCTGTGTTCGGATGCTATCTCTCCCTCCCCACTGGATTGGATGTCAACACATCCTAATGTCAACCCTTACATGGATATTGGATTTGTGGAAACATCAATTTGTAGTGATCTAATGTATTTATTGTCCTCTTCTCTACCTCTTCGTACTACATTCATCTTGCGGGACCATGTTTATTGTTTTATCTAGATGCAAACGTTCTCTCCTCCTCCTTGGGTTTTTGGACTTCAGGATCTCTCTGACTTTTAGCTTTTATCAAGAATCAGTCCATCATGGTATATATAGAATCTACCAGTCCAATTTTCAAGGATTAACGAGTGTTATATGGATGTTATACTTGATGTAGTGGTTGGTTGTAAGGATTCCATTATTCCCTCTAGATGGCTGATTGTGTAGGTATGGGAAGATGAAGCTTCTGTTTCTTGTATTAATCAATGTTCTACTCCTGGGGATAACAGGGAAGTGTAGGTGGAAAGGTATTATACTCCTACTGCTTCTATGAATAGTTCTTATTTTCCTGGTATCTTTCCTATCTTCATCTCTAATAAATTTAGTATTCTATCTCATGAGGATCAAGAGGTAGATTAGTCGTGTCTTGAGCCTTCTTCATCTACCAAAGGAATGCATACTCGATCGATGCTGAAATGAGAAGCAACCTTATCTTCTCATAGTTTGAAGTGATACCAATTTTTTGAGAACAAAACCAGGTGACAATCTGAAAAATTATCCCTATCCTTATATGAAATTATCATGGTATTGGAGCTCAAATCAAGACTGAATTCATAGAAAATTAAGTTCGTTGCACTAAGATTTATCTAGTGGTGGTTCTTGATCCCAAAAAACAAGCTTCAAAAATTGAGATCTTTTCTCACATGATTGGTATGACTTTATTCCTTAATAGTGAGCATCTTAATTAGAATATTTTGTTATTCATGAAGTCTACAATTTCAGTTGATAGGATCGATGTCTCAGATCAACACATCATGACTAAGATTAGTTCAGGTTGTGTCACTATCCTCTTCTCTTTTGTCTATGCAAAGTGTGACCCAAGAGAAATGGATCATCTTTGTGGGGATCTTGAATCCATTAATGCAGGTAATGTACCTTAGTTTTTAGGTGGTGAATTTAATTCTATTTTGGAGTTATTAGAGAAGAAAGGTGGTGGAATTTACCTATATAGTGATAGGAAAGCCTTTTCTTCCTTTTTTGATAAAGTTGGGTTGATGGATTTGGGCTTCAATGGTGATAAGTATACTTGGTTTAACAATCAAAGAGGGAGTAGGCATACATGGAGCAGGTTGGATCGAGTCTTAGTGAATATGCATGCCATTTCAAGCTTTCCAGACGTGAGGGTGAACCATCTTATCTTCTCTATATCAGACCATTCCCCACTATTTATTAATATGTTTACGATAAGACCGACCAATGATCAGTTCTTCTTCTTGAAGAGTTGGTCTGTGATTCTAGAGTACAGTAATGTGGTGAGATCTTCATGGAACAAACCTATGCATGGTTCATCATGGATATGTTTCCACAATAAACTAAAAAGGATATAAGGGGACCTTCAGTAATGGAATCATAACAACATGATGTTTGTGTAGATATAGAGGAACATAAAAATGATATTATGAGCCTTGAAGCTAGCCTCACAGAATATTGGGATGAAGAAAACTTTGCAGTCTTAATTGACAAGAAGAATCATCTTAATGAATTGTTACTTGAGTAGGAGAGGGTGGCCCAGGATAGTGTGAGGGTGACCTGGCTGAATTAAGGAGATAAGAATATGAAATACTTCAAAGCTTGTATTCAAGAGAAAAAACATGGAACCATGCCAAATATTTGAATGGAGGATGGATCATTTTCTAATGATCCAGTCATTATTGGAGGTATGGTTGAAAGTTACTTCAAATCATTTCTTACTTCCAATAATCCTCATATACATGGTGGATATCCTTTAGGACAGAGTGACTTATACACCTATATCCCACATGTGGTGTCCTCTTTCTTCAATGAGTTTTTTGCATTCATTCCCGATGTGGGTGAGGTTATTAATGTGATTAAATATCTAAATCCAAATAGTTATTTGGGGCCTGATGGTTTTCTGGCCTCTTTTTATATGTTTTCATGGGATATCATTAAAGAGGAAATTGTTTCATCAGTTCATGATTTTTTTCATGGAGGAGTTCTACCTCGAGCTATATGTGCTACATTGCTTATGCTCATTCCTAAAGTGAAGGATCCTTCCTACTTCAATCAATTTGACCCATTAGTATATGCAATGTTTCTTATAGAATTTTGGCTAGAATTATCAATAGAAGAATGTCCAAACACATTCTTTATTGGGTATCTATGGAGAAAAATGGTTTCATCAAGGGAAGATCTACTCAGACAGCTATTGGATTTGCTCAAGAAATGGTTTCAAATATGAATAGAAAAGTGTATAGTTCTAATGCCATCATTAAAATTGATATGGATAAGGCTTATGACAGAGTGGAATGTAGATTTATTCTAAGAGTCATGGAATGAATGGGCTTCTCCAATCACTTCTCCAATTGGGTTCATGATATATTTTTTAGATGTTATAGCTCATCGTGGTTCTCAATTTCTTTTATGGGAAGAAGAAGTGGTTTCTTGAAATCTGTCCAGCTATCCCTTGTATCCTTCCATTTTCATCATGGTTCAAGATTCACTCAGCCAATTTATTGAGTTAAACATGATAAATGGAAATATCAATCCTTTCAAATGCAGGAATAAACTTCAAGGTGTATCTCATCTCATGTACGTGGATGATGTGATATTCTTTATAAATGGTGCAATGAGATCTATTAGAGGTTTTAAACGTGTGATGGATGAATATTCCAAGTGGAGTGGTGAGAAAATAAATAATGAGAAAAGTAGTATTTATGTGCAGTGGGAATACTCAGATGAACGTATAAAAAAGGAAGAAGTTCTAAGCATTTCTAGAGAGTAGTTTCCCTTGGAATATTTAGGGTCTCTAATTACTCTTAGAAGATTGTGAATTAGACATTGTGAAGGGGTGGTTAATAAAATAATTAGAAGGATCAACAACTAAAAAAACCGTTTCCTTTCCTTCAGTGGTATAATTATTCATGATAACTTTGTTCTTACATCTATCCCGATGCATGTGTTAGCTATCCTCAAAGTTCCTAAATGGGTGCTGAGAAATATTGAGAATATCCTACCATATTTTATATGGGACTCTCATGGGGAGGGTAGGCACCACTAGGATTCATGGAATAGTGTGTCCACGCCTATTTAGGATGGGGAAATTAATGTAAGAAGTGTGGAGTTATCAATGGATTTTTTACAATCTAAAATGGTTTGGGAGGTTATTGAGGGACGATCCCTATGGAGCAAGTTCATTATGGGTAAGTATGGGTCGACACTTGAGGCTAAAAGGGGAAAGGTTTCATGGTTATTCTAGTCAGTTAATGTTCACCTACCCAATATTCAACATCATTCTTGGTGGATTGTGGAGATCAAAAACATAAAATTCTAGTTCAACAACTAGGTAGGCACTCCCCTAGGCTTCCTAGGCTGTCCAACACCCAATATCTATTTTACTCTGGAAAGATAATTCCCTTTGTTAATTCATGCAGTGATTAATCAACAACAACAATGTATTTTTTATGGCATTGAACTTACCTCTGAAAGAGACCGATTTATCTTCACTGATGCAGTAATGGGGGTCGTCTCAGCTAAGGCTTATAAGAATGGTCATCAGATACAGTCAGGTACTAACGGTAATAATGGTTTATATTGGTGTAAAGAAATTCCAGTTAAATATAACTTCTTGATAAGGTGTATTTTCAATTCATTTATACCCAATGACAATGATATCTCTAATAAAGGAATTACTTTGGTTTTGTGGTGCTAGTGCTGTCGAAATGGAAATGTGGAAATGTAAGATCACCTTTTTCTTTAGAGTGATTAGGCCTCATATGTGTGGATATATATTTATGATATTATGGGATTAGGCATGTATAAAATCCATGGGGATAAACTGTAGTTAAATTAAATTCAATGTGGTGGGGGTATCAATCATATAGGCAAGGAGAGAGCTGTATTCAGGGCAGCAGGGTGTTGGACCATCTGAAATGCAAGGAACTTAGCGCGCACAGAAGGTGTTCACAGTTCTTCTTTGGTGATCCATGCTCGAGATAGGTATATGGTGGTGGATTTGGGTTTCTTGATAAATAATAAGGAAAATAATAAATACCTGAATTCAATTTTATAGGGATCAGGTTCTTCATCATAAGGTCAAGCAGCACAGTAGATAACTAGAGTGGGAGGAAGGATTTGTTGGAATCCCCCCCGCCACAGTGGCTTGAAGCTTAATGTGGAAGGTTCATGCAATAATGGGTTGATGAAAAGTTGAATAGTGATTCAAGATAGTATCAGATTAGTCCTCATAGTGTATAACAACTTTTATAGTCCTGGAATCTCGGTTATGGAGGAGGAAAATGATCTCCTAAATGGGATGGAATTATGCAGTGATCACAATCTTACAATCTCTATCATTGAAATTGATTCCTCCATTTTCCAAAATTTTTTACAAGATAAGGTGTCAACTCTCTGGTCTATTGTTTATCACATTAAGAGATGTAGAATAATCTTGACCAATGATGTAGTACTTCTTCATACTTAGAGGGAGGGAAACAAAGTGGAAGATTATTTAGCTGCAATAAGAAACCATGATGAACCCCAGATCATTTTCTCTTACATAGGAAGTCTTCCCCTAGAATCTGTGGATATTTCTAGGGAATACACCCTTAGATTGCATTATTTTAGACCTTTATAATCCCCTTTTCCCCAATGTTTTCAATATTTTTTTTGTGTTTTTGTACTTTCCTTTTTTTATTATAATAAAAGAAATATCTTGGTTGGTTGTGAGGATCAGTTTAGAGACACTCTCACAATGTCACTTGGGTGTGCCAAGTTCCATGAGATATGCACACAGATTATTATCATTAAGATCCAGTGAACATGACATAAAATTTGGGGGGGGGGGTTGATATTATTGACTAATTTTAATGTGGTGATCAATTTCACCATTAACTTTCCTCCCAGTTATTTCCCTCATTTATTTTCATTTTTCTTTAATGCAGTTTGAATGATTTATGGATCAATTCATTTTAACCTCATTAAGGATCACACATTTTTTAATTACATAATAAATATATTTATATTTTTATGTATATAAATTAATGAAAAACCCACCCAAAAAATAATCCTAGTTTTTTGGTGAAGAAAACTTCTCCTATGTTCTAGTTTTTTTTCTTTGTACTTATAGGAATTTATTTATGTTCATGGGTGCTGACTAGACTAGTATCTCTAATAGTTATTATGATAATCTATAATAATTAATTTTGATTAAAAATTCCTTGTGATTTTAAAACCCTTATTAATAATACACTATTTATTTGATTCTTAATAATCCTATATATGTAATCACAATACCTCTATTTTTTATAGAAGTTTATTTATTTTTTATATATAATCAACCATTAATGTTTTGATTTTTTAAAGAAGATACTGACACTTCTTGTCATGTTTATTCTAAAATGAATTTGTAATGTCTTAATTTTTTATTCTGTATGTTTCATGACCTTCCTATACCAAGAACCCCTCCTGGGCCTATAGTGAAAATGAGAGTGACCCCCATGGTATGCCTCTAATAGGACTTGAGTTAGAAACTAGCACCGAGGATATAATTTATTCAAATGAGTGAAATTACCCTCACATAACCCAAGAATATAGAAATAAACCACTATTCAACAACATGATATAAATAAACTAAGATCCACAATAATCCCCCAAATATATGAATATGTTAGAAAAATACAAATTCAAAAATAAAATAGTAATAAAGTTCTACGTAGTGACTACAACCAATACCAAACTCCATGCTAGTACTATCCAGATTGGTCACCAAACTCACCCTGTAAACCTAAAAAATTGTTTATATATATAGGGGTGAGTTTAAAAGGTATAATCATTCAGATCATATTCAATACCTCTCATGAAAACATGGAAGAAACATACTAATGTTCAAGAAGTAACAACTAACAACTATTAGATCAAGTATTACTCAGCCTCACAAAGACTCACTCACCAAGTATTGCATCTAATTATAATAACATAATATCATGAACATATAAAGATAGGTTCACTGTAGCCACTTCCCCACTAATTTTTTACTCTCTCCCTTAATGTTAAACATCCCATGCTCACTCCCTCCAACACTGATGTGGGTCAGGTCGCAATTATACCTATCCCAACCTATACAAGGTCTAACATATTGTGTTGGAATTAGTCCATCCATACCATAAATACAACCACAACCATGACACAAGACATATAAAAATCATACTCATCAATATATATCTGTAACCATGCATCACATATATAGTACAATAGGGTATCATAAAAACATAGAGCATCAACCCTGTTCCCTCCTCTTACCACGCATGAACCCCACCATATCTCATCACATAATCTACATTTCCAATCCACTATTCCACACCTGATAGAGAGAGAAATTAATAAGGGGTATCCATCCATCCATCCTCACCAATATAGATGCTGGGGGAAACACTCAAAACCCAAAATATTTGGGCATCCGTAAGGATATCCAAATTGGGTGTGGTACATAAATAAATCACAAGGAAGATAAAAATATTTATATATATAGCCACACATAATTCCATCCTAATAGTTCCCACACTAATAAAACACCCTCATAGCTCACAATAATCACTACACACCACCACCACTTCCTACTATGATAACACCAACCAATCTAATTTCTGAAAGAAAACATCCATTACAAGCATTCAAAAAATCCTAGTTAATCATTTACAAAATTTTCATTACTAGACATGTTATGTTCATTGAATCATTCAATTCTATATTTAATGCCAAACCACTTCCATCCAATTCCACTTCATCAACATTCATTTGTATTCCCTTCAAAGCCCATTATTCATTTAATTATAACCCACATCCATTACCATGTTTATCATTATCATTAAAATTCCATTGCTATCGAGAAAACACAAAGAAAACCCAAAACAAATAGAAATTCCATCATCCCACATCAATCTCTATGTTTCCTCTTTCCAACTGGAGAAAGGCCACTACAACCCTACTGCACAACCCACACTAACTGCCCATCCAACATCATCTGAATGCTATAAAACTAACCCACAATTCATCTCATTCTAACCAAAACACATCCTCATAGCCGCACACATGCCAACTAGTTGAACCCCGCTGTAAAACCCCGCAGCCCCAGACCATGGTCTGGTGCCAAATTAGTGGTCATTTCATCACCTCAGGCATGCATCCCTATATTCCAAATGACTCTAAATTTTGGTGAGGTTCCACAAGGATTTTTAGGGATACTACACCCTCTGTTCAGATTAATAATAGAAATAGAAATAATAAAAACATATAAACCAGGCCAAATAATAATCACATATAAATGAAAAGTACTGATGAAATAAACCAAATATCACAATTCTATAAAGAAATGAGGTATTCCTTACATGTCTCAGTAGATACCAAAATTAAGGATCTTGTACACTAATAAAATAACAAAATAAAATCAAACTAAACTACAAATCATCTTGAACTAGTCCCAAGTCAAGCCTAGAACTATCACGCATGATCCACTCTAATATGTAAATCACACCTTAATCCAACATCCCTTTCTTTAAACCTATAACCCACAAATATATAGTCTTATGCTCGACTGCTCAAGTTCCATGGTGGACTGAGAAGGGTATGAGTATAACTCAATAGCCCACCACCAATTAAATCCCTAAAAATAACCAGTATAAAAATTGGTTCATAAAGTTGATCTCAAGGATAAAAAATAAAAAAAACTATTTAAATATTACAAACTAAAAATTTAAAACAAATACTGAACCTGAGGGATTGATTCACCTTGATAATGGTACCAACCTTCTTTAGCTAGTTCCAAGGTGTCTCTATGTATGCCGCGATGACCATTCCAACCCAAAACCACTCCGAACAGGGGTAATATACCCATACACAGTCCCAACATCCACCCAGGGGTTGTGTTTACCCTGGTTTTAACCATCAATCACTGCATCCACCGAGGGCCATTGTTACCCTGCGTTAACCATCAGATCTCAACATTCTCTAAGGGTTATGTTCACCCCATGTTAACCATGAAATCTTAGCACCCCCATGGGCCATGTTCACCCAGATTTAACCTTAAAATATATTACTTTTAAAATATAGCATGTACACACAATAATTAACAAAAAAATATAGTCACCTAATATAATTATCATCTTACATTTCCATTCCAAAAAAATTCCAACCCCCAAAGGGGTGATTTCATTACCTTTAAACATTTAAAAATATAAAACATAATTTTTTATCAAACAATCATAATGGATTCCATTCCAATTAAAAAACATTTTTATATTTCTAAAACTCATTTATATCCTCTTTAATTCCCAATAAAACATTCATGTGGTTCATTCACTTTTTATAAAATACACATTCAAAATATAATTACCATTTATAGAAAAAAACCATTAGTCAAGGCATAATGAATGAGATAAATAATTTACCATTTTAAAACTATTTACCAACTCCTTTTATAAGTCCCAATCCAAAATTCAAATTCATCAATTTAAAAGTCCATTACCATTTCAAATACTATTTATAAATCAATACTATTTATATTAACTGATGATTTTGAAATTCAATTTCATATTCATCAGTTCCAAAACATTACCTCAAGTTAGAGAAATTGAAACATGACTTAATCATTTAATAACATCTAGTAAAACATAAAAAATTATCTCTAATATGGATCTACTATGAAAGGTATTCCCAATTCTAAAACCTTCAATTAATTCCATGGTTATCACATGAAAAACTGGTGAGATCACACTATACATGCACTGAAAACCAAAGTAAGACTAAGGGTTAAATTAAGGGACCACCTAACTCATGCTTAGTAAATCCAAATCATCAATTATCAGCCACAAGTTCTACTTAATTGATAAAAAATGGGAAACTAGGCAAACTCCCTTGAAATAGGGGATATTAGCTAAAAATAATAGGAACAACACTCGACAACAAAATAAAACTAAAATATAGGGAAAATGAGAGGTATGATCACATTAAGATCTCCAACACATGCGATGACACTCGATTTAGATATGAAATGAGGGAGATCTACCCAAGATAAAGGAGTAAGGGAGGGAGCATGCGAGGGGGCTACTGGCTAAAGGGGAAGATAAAAAGGGGTTAAAAACATAAAATGTCAGAGGGATAGATTCATAACTTGGACACTTTCAAAGAGGAGTATAGTTTTGTTGCATGATTTTCCAAACCGTGTGCCAACCATGTGAACCTTCATTGTCTGAGACACCATTTCACATGGTTTTAAAAACCATTCCCAAAAACCATCCCCTTACATAGTTTAAATAAGCCGTGTGCCTATAAAAACAAATATGCATGGTTGTGGAGAACAATTAGCTCTAACTATTCATTAACCATGTACCTAGGCTACTATCCCCAAAACCATAATATCAAACCTCAAAGATCCATATCTTTATCTAAGAACTCGAGACACCTCTCGGGACCCAACCCACATCCAAAAATATTATTTTAAGTGACTCAAACTCTCAGGTTCTTAATCCAAACCTTGGTTTTAATAACGACCCATCCACTAAAGTCAAAAAATTCATGTTCCCCCTCCAAATTCAAAATATCTTAAGGAAATGATAATTACAAACTCCACACTATAACACTTATTATCCTTGAGAAGTCTTGGTGGTCTTCCACTGGGTCACCTGACCCATGATGTTTGTCAAATCCCATTCAAAAGGCCCCATCCCATTTCCAATTATCAAACATGTTTCCAAAATGTAACTACAAACATATGACATAAGGTCACCCAATACTAATATAATTATTGTAATATCATTGAAACAATGAGATGATTACCCATGATATCCATCCACCCCCAGACCCCCATGTGTCACCGTTTAGTTAAACCTCCGACCTATAGTGATCCCCATCATAGGAATTACTTTAGAGGATGATTCCAAACCTTGGAACCTCCCACTATTATAATTATTATCTCTAAAGAATGTTCTCAGTGGTTCACAACTTATTTGGCATAGTCCCTAACACATTGTATCTCCAAATTCATGAGAGACCTGGATAAATCAAGTACATACTCTCTATTTTCCATTCCTTGAATCAAAAAATGGATGTGCCTCCACCATCCAAGAACAATTTTAATATGCTTACTCTTCATTGGAAATCCATATCCAACCCATGGTACACAATTTTCACATCTAAAATGACATGCTTGATGTGGTTTCTAACTCACCACATCTAACTTCACAAGATAACATAAATCCATCCTCCTTCGAACGACCTACCTAAAAAAGGTTTTGCTGCTTCTAATGTGTGACCTCACCTCCAATATCAATTCCTAGATCCAAAGGAATCCCAAATTTTTTAACAATTCATATCATAGTCCAAAACCAACTCTTGATTCATTTCGATGCTTAAACACTGTCTACTCACTCTATTCATCATAAAATCACCTAATAACTAACATTACACCAAAATAAACATGCTTGGATCACACCATTCATTATAATCCAAAAAAACCGATCATACTCCAACCATACCACTTTAAAAAAAACTACTAACATTCCTCAAGGACAACATATTATATCAGAACCACAATCATTACAATATCTGGGGCCATCACAACCATCTAAAGATTGGTCCCATATATCAACAACCTTTTCCATCACAAGGTTCACACACCCTTGACTATCATGACACTCCCCACCATAGAGTTTACTTGTTGTTGATTACAATGGGTCAGAAAACCCAACTCTATAACTCATATATCAATCATCTCTGAACAAAATAGTTGGGCAAGGCCATCCTGATCAATCCCGATCACTTTTACAAACCATAGATCATTACTTGTTCCTAGCTCATAATAATGTCATTATTGGAATCATCCAAAAAAAATCATAATGGGGGTCATTCTCTCCCTTGGCCAATAGTTCTCTCCCCATCATATAACTTCACCAAAACAAATCCAAGAGCATATATTGAATGGGTCCCATTACAAAGGAATGTGTGTTGCACCTTCTGAGAATCCATCACACATTAAAACACCAACACCAGTATCAGGGTTAAGTTCAAATTGACCATGATATGATATATCGATCTGTGCATGAACATCATCCCTTACTAATAGGACATAATAGATTATTCCAAAATTTTTAGGCCATTAGCCCATAAGAATCCACCACCTTCTAGTCACCCCAATCTAAGAAGAATCAATGACTTAACCCCACCATGGCCCCATGAATCTCTACCAAGTATCCATGAACCAAAATATCATCATGACACTGTAAATATTACATCACTTGAGAATTTCCAAAATCCAAATGATTTTTCAATGGAACCACACAAGAACTATTGTACTAATCCAAGCCCAACAGGTCTCATGCAGAGTATGTCAATTATGTAGTGAACCAATAGGTACTCTCTTCTACAACACCTAATATTATCAAGACTCAAGAGTCACATTCTCCTCTATGACCAAATCAAAAAACCTAAATATTTATCCCAGAAGTCGGGCATTAGCATTCTTATGTTCATGTACCTATCTAAGAAATAGACCATGCTATTAGAATTTCACTTCTACTAACAAGTGACATTTCAGATGATCTCTTACAATAGGCCTAACAACTTACACCTATCAAGGCCGATCACATGACCACTATTCCACCCAGGCATCACTTTTGGAACCAAAAAATGCCTACCTACATGGCCACTGAGCACCTAAAATAAACCCACCACTAATAGGGTTATAAATTCGAATGATCCTACCCCTTTAGACAAACCTAGACACAAGGACCTAGTACTTAGGGTTCTTAACCATAATCACACCAAAACTAGGCAGCACCAAACATGCACCTATGGTATAAACCAAAGCATATTCCCACAACTTACATATTTAAAGGTGTTCATAAGAATGGGATAACCCTCTTCACGGTATCCTTTATATATCTATAGTAAAGGTCTTACTAAAACACTAAGAAACAACCAAATGGTAACTAGGTCCTCCCATTTAGTACATCAACCAAGGACTCATTAAACCACAATTCACAGGATGACACTCTATCTTGGTCTATGGTCATATGACACCTCAATCCAAGGCACCACTCTAGGTTCCCCACATATAAAAATAATTCTGAAAAATCCTATCCACTTCCATTTTAGACATAAAACACAAGTCATGAAGGATCCACTACTCACAATGACTCAACATAATGAAAAAGGTCACAACTTAATCTTAAAACACAAAAGGGGTAGCATTCACAATGAAACACACTACACATCAAGAAAGGTTTCACAAACAAGGATCTCTCTCTAGCCCTTAACCTTTACTAGATTCAACACCATATGTACTAAAGGTCCACACCCCATGAGTCTATATCGAAACATACCACCAAAAAATCATAAAACATGCACTTTCAATAGCCAAACAAATAGTATCAAAAGTTAACCATACATACAGGAGTTCTAAAATCACAATCACAGGGGTCAAATACTCTTTTATTGATCACGGGGTTTTCCATCACAAAAAACCACATAAACTACTTTTTAATAATATTAAAATTTTATTCCTTCTAAAAACTCACACATCCAAAGTTTTCAATTTTAAAATATTTCAAAAACCACCACTTTATAAAACCAATATTTCAAATTTTAATATTATATAAGACCCACATTTTCTTTAAATTAAAAAATCCTATAGGATTCACATTTAATTTTTTTATCAGACAAAAGATACATAATTTTCTAAATTCTTGGTTAAATATAATTCAATTCACAAGATATAAATGAAAATAATTTATAGTTTTTTTACTAAAACTTTATTTAACTAATACCATATTTTAACAAACCATTTATATCTACTTTATATCAATGGATCATCCATAGAGTTATATAAGTAAGATTCCACTATAGAATTATATTGAAAAAACAATATGTGATGTTGTAGACACTTTAAATGAACAACCAAATACTATCAATAAGAAATCATAACAAAAAGAATATATAAATTAGAATGATATAATTATAGGCAGATATCAACCATAAGTAGCATGGAATTGACATACCAATTCCATGTACCTAGAGTGATGCATGTCACATGAATACCTACATGCCTAAAATGATGCATGAACATACCCACCTGCTCTTTCGATACCAAGATAAGAGTATAAATCCCATCAACAAGTAACATCAAAAACCATGTGTCTCACTCAAGGTAAAAATAACATACAATTGTATCAAGAAAAATGCATGAACAAAACGTCCACTCCCCAGAAACATGGGGTTTGTCCCACAAATGGGTTGATTACTCCTAGGAATGTGATAATTACCATGACCCAACACTTTCCCAGTATCCTTTATACCATCCTCAAATAGTGATTCAAAATAAAATAGCTCACATACCACTTTGTAATGTCCCACCGCCCCGTACCACTAACCAATTACAAACTGATGGTTGTTACATCACCTAAGGTGTGCCTCCCCCTACGTCGGAGGCTTCTAAATAGCAGCGAGGGTCTATAATAATTTTTGGGGAGACAATACCCTCTATTCATAATAGTAATATAAATGGAAACAATAAAAACTTATAAACCTGACTAGATAACTATTGAAAATAAACAAAAAGATTCAATGAGATAAAAAAACATCATAATGATATATATAAAAGAGGTATTCCATAAAAACCTCAACAAATACCTTAATGGAGGATCATATTAAATTATAAACGAATAAAATAAAAGTAAACTGGACTACAAATCATCCCGAACTGGTCCTGATTCTGACCCATAACAATCACCCATTCTCTACTCTAACTTTTCAACTATACCATAATGTAGTAGAACTTTCCCTAAACCAATAATCTGTTACTAGATAGTCTTCTTCTTGGGTAGACAAGTTCTATAAAATCCCAAAAAGGTTGTGAGTATAACTTAGTAGACCAAAACTAAAAATTCCCCTAAAAAAGTTTGAAAAATGGTGCATGTAGTGGTTCTTAAGGATAAAAAATTACAAAATAATAATTTATATATATATATTTAAAATTAAAAACATAAAAAAAATTATGAACAAGGGGGTTGGGTTCACCAAAGGAATGATACAAACCTGCTTTGTCCAGTTCAATGGCATCTTTGAGTACATCATAATGACCGTGCCAACCCAAAACAACTCTGACCGGGGTAATATATCAGTCCCCAGTCCTAAATTCATCTTAGGACCATATTCACATAGGGTAGAACATCAAATATCATCATCCCCTAGGGTCCTTGTTCACTCTAGGTTAACCATCAAATATTTTAATTTTAAAACATATCATACACATGTAAAAAATTAACACAAAAAATCACCAGATATAAGAGTTTTCATATGTTTTCATTCCAAAAACATGTCTAATCCCTAAGGGGTGTTTTAATTACCTATAAATATTTCCAAAGAAAACACCATTCTTTATAAAACAATCCTTATGGATTCCATTCCAATCCACAAAAAAATTTCCAATTGTAAAACTCATTTCCATCATATTTAATTCCCAAAAAAACATTCATGTGGTTCATTACTATTTTATAAAATACATATTCCGAAAAATAATTACAAATTCATAATAAAACCACAAGTCAAGACATATGTAATGGGTCCAATAAATTTCTATTTCAAAACCATTTACCAACTCCCTTTATAAGTTATAAACAAAATTCAAAGTCATCATTTACAAAACCCATTACCCATTCAAGATCCAATTTAGAAATCAATTATATTTACATTAAACAATGATTGTGAAATTACACTTCACATTAATCACTTCTAAAACATAAAACAAAATGTGAACAATTGAAACATGGATTAATTTTTTTTAAAAATAAAGTAGAATATGTCTAATTATCTCAAATAGTGATCTACTAAGCAAGGAAATCCCAATTACAAAACCTATAATTAATTTCAAGTCCATTTCATGTAAAAAAAGTGATACCACACAACACATTAACTAAAAACCAAATAAAGAACCATGGGTAAAATTAACGGACCACCTACCTCATTATTAGAGAATCCCACTCATTGAGTATCGACCATAGGTTTTTCATAAAACATGAGAAAATGAGAAACCATAAAACACCCTAGAGATATGTCATATTAGCTAAAATTAAGAAGAAAATAACTTGAATGTGAAATAAAAACAAAATAGAGGGAAGGGGAGAGGTATAATCACCTTATAATCTCCAATGAAAGTGATAAATTTTATCCAGACAAGAAATGATGGAGATTCACCCAAGAGAAGAGGAATAAGAAGGGAGTGTATGATGGGACTGCTAGCTGAAGGGGGGAGAAAAAGGGGTTAAAAAAATAAAATATCAGAGGATTAGTTTTGTAATTTGGATACTTTTAAAGGGGTGTATGGTTTGGTTTCATGGTTTTCTAAACCGTGCACCAACCATGTGAGACTCACTATCTGAGACACACTATTTTGCATGGTTTGATAATCCCTACACAAACTATGCGACATACATCTATAATTTTCTATAGAGATCACATGGCCTCCAGAATCACCTCACATGGTTTTAAAAAAACTTATACCTATGCAAACCAAGGATCATGGTTGGGGTGTACAGTTAGATCTAACCATGTACTAACCGTGTGCCTGAGACTGCTCTCCCCCAAACCATAATTTCAAACCCTAAAGCCCTCAATACTTATACGAGCACCCAAGTCACCTATTAAGACTCAATACACATAAAAAATTCCTTTAGGCCCATCTAACTCTTTGGTTTCTGATATGAACCTCAGTTTAAATAACAACTCACCTGCCAAACTCAGAAATTTAAGTTCCTCTTCAAAATTCAAAAGCCTGTATGGACAAGGTAATTACAACCAATACCCAAAACGAACTAACCAACATATCCATAACACCGCACACATTCAAACAAATATATCCTTACTTCCAAAAAAAACCAACCAATGTAGCCTCACTACCCAACACAAACCAACCAATGTAACCCCATTTCCCAACACATGCCAAATAAACCTCCCTATGAAATCCACTAGATTAACTACAAAACATAAAAAATACCTAAAAAGGATAAAAAAAATTACACCAATCACACACAAACCAATTTAATTAGAAACTACTATTGCAACCCCCTTTTTTTCAAGCAACACGCTCCCATTATCAAAATTTCCACATAACTGGTTCAATTACCATCTTTAAGTGATTTTACTTTTATGAAAGCTGATTCCAGAAAACTAACCACAACATAAAACACTACAAGAAACATAAATTTTATCATTTATTTTTTATATGACATAAATATAGCCGACACTATAAGTATTATTTTTAACATCAATTATAGAAACTAATAATAAAATCATTATTTTGAGACTTGGAATGGAGGTTATTTTTATATAAGATATGAAAATAATTAATTTTAGGGATTTATACATTAGTTATCAAAATAAAATATATTAAAATTATCTTATTTTATTAAAAAATATTTTAATATGTATTACTCACTTGGAATAAAAGATGATAAAATTTCATAAGTAAAATTAGAATAAGAAAAATAAACCTAAATCTTCGAATTAATTTCCTTTATTGTGGCCGTGTTCTTCAAAACTTAATGTTTATTATTGATATTAATTTTCTTTTTAGGAAATAAGTCATGAAACATCCTAAACCATGGTTTGTAATAAATTCTAAACTTTTATTGGTAAATCTTAGGTGGAATTTTAAAAACTCAAAGCACACTGTGAAAAAATTGAGCCTTCACTACCACGTGATGAAAATTTTAACTTTTAGCATTAGTTATTTGAATAAAAATTATTAAAAACCTTATATTTAATGGGTTTTAAAATCTATTATTATTATAACTAACATTAAAAAATGAGGTTTAATGTTAGTTATATATTAAACAATGTTAGAAAACTTTCACGGTGAGTTTTGACATTGGTTTTATATTAACAGATGTTAAAACCTTTACAATTATGGTTATTAAGTAATTGATATTAAAACCCCAAAAAATAATAATTTTTCAATTAGTGAACAAAAAATCTTAAAAAAATTGTTGTTTTTTTGAAATAGTAGCAAACAAGCACCAAGTGTGATGGAAAAATTATGAAAGCTGGTAAATGCATGAAAATCACATCATTCCCTTAAATTTATTTAGTATAGTTCATTATATTCATTAGGTAAATCCAAAATACTCACCCAAATAAGAGAAAATCATGATATTAAAATTATTCACATAGAATAAATGAGATTCCTCAAATACCGTACCTCAACTAAAGCTTAACATCATTTGTAAAATAGGAATATGCAGAAGAGATGATCAAGATATTGAGATCACTCCAAGGGAAACTTTATAAACCTAAAGCACAAAATTTATCATCAACCAATCACTTTAGGCTCACAAAATCAAAAAAAATCCCAAAATAAAAGCCTTATTTAAATAATGAACATAGAGAAAACTAAGAAGAAAGGGTGAATTACTCAACTTGGATCACCACAAAACGATCCCTAGAAGCTGGGGGATAAATCCTAAAAAAGGGGAAAACATTATCTAAAAGGAATCCTTGAGTCACCAAGTGTTTGAAGGGGAAATAAAAAAATAATATAATTTATAAGGAATTTAAGAATTTATGTAGGTTTTGTTTTAATAAATCCATGGAAAAACACCCTTTACCTTGTCGAAATAGATTGGTTTTATACCTAAAAAATGACACGACATAGGCAATTACACTATAAAGGGTCCTAGTCCAACCTACCTCTAGAATCAATAAAACAATATCATATAGATACTATTACCCTAGGGCATGCCTATGACATAAACTATGAATAATGTCGCAATGGTCCCCCAAATGGTAGTGAAAATGTTATCAACCACCAGGTTTCCACCCCATAACCTATGCCCTATGCGACTGCAATCCTTATGGAGGTAGGAGTAAGAACCTCGATGTAAGGACCCGAACTTAATCATTACATATTCTAGTGAATTTATACTAGAATTATTTTTATTTACAATCTTGAGGATATTTTTGGTTTAAATTTTTAGAGAATTAAGAAAAAATATTACATGTAAACCCATACATTACAAGTAGACACATATACTCAGTATCTATTTTCCCCACCAAACAAAACGTTTTAAATAAAACATGGTTTATCTTTATAAAAAATCATCACAAATTTCCCATTGATGTCATCCTTGTCCCTAATCACCCATCAACCCTATTAAATATATTTTAAAAATGTGGGATGAGCACAAAAATATTTTTAAGGGACATAAAAAGAAAAAATCCATTAGTCCAGTGAAAACATAAAAACCCATGAAAAGTTTATCTTTATCAAAAATTACTTTGAGAGGATAAAATAAATAATTTACATATCACGCACCATTTTTTCTCCAAGAAAACATCAAAACTAATAGAAAGAAAATAAAAACCCATTTTGGAAACTTTGACCATCACATTTATAACTCATTTTAAACCCATTTCAAACATAACTGGAGCCTAGTTAAATCCATAAAAGAAAACATTTGGTAACTACCTCCTTATTTCCTTGAAAGGAAAGGTACATTAGCCAATGAATTGGAGCTCTATTTGGAAACACCCAAAGCTATAATGGGATTTCCTGATGTTATCTGGGCGCACCCAATGTATAAGCTATATTTGGCTCACCAATGAGCTATAATGGGGATCAACAATTTGTATAAGATGTATCAGGCTCACCTGTTTCACATATAATGCTAAAGTACCATATCACGAATAAAACATTTTATGCTTAAACTTTTCAACATATTTTTTTTTCAAAAACTATCTAAAACGCATATGCAAAAAAAATTTGGTATGAAAATACCCTTTTATTTTAGAAATACATTTTTAATACCAAAATACCAAAAATAAGGTAAAAAGTGCTTTTTCTATGAATAAAAGAGCACTAAAAAGTCATTTTTAATAAAACATATTTATTGAAGAATAAAACGACTTTACTAAAAATTTAGTACTTTTTTAAAATTAATTAATTAATATATTATAAATGAATAGGACCATTATATATTCCATAATGTGGTTAATACTATTTATTCCTTCTAATTTAATTACCAGGTAATAATGGTTACATTTAAATAATAATATTTTATTGTCTGTTTAAGATGGGTGTTACATATATTATATGCTATAGAATATAGTATTTCCTTTTTAATATTGGGATGTAAAATTTTCTCCCCATTTATGAAATTTTATCCTCACAATTTGAACTCAGGATTGGTAATTAGGGTTTGATTTTTCAAAATATCATTGTTGAAATCCCACATCATATTTTTTTTAATAAAACCTCAACTTGATATGAGAGAAAAGAAAGTATAAATCTCATATATAATAGCGCATAATAGTTTTCCAAGTAGGAAAACATGGAAATGGAATAGAAAAGTTAACTCCCAAGTAATGATGGAGAGTGATAGAGAACATGGTCATGATAATGTTGACCATAAAAAAACCATAAATTTGTGATGGGTTTAGAGGAAATTGATTTCTTAGTAAGAAAAGTAAATGGATAATGTTTTCCCTTAAAGATAATTCTCCTAGATTCAAGGAATTCCTTTATCATCTAAACTAAAATAACAAGGAAATATATTTAATTTAAAAGTATAGTTTCAACCTTTAATTAATTTCCATCATAAAATCTTCTTTTTATCTAAATAATGAGTGTGAATTTTTCAGGATTGAAGCACTAGAATCAACTTATAAGGTTCAAAAAATCCAAAAAATAAAAATAATATATTCCTATTGTATTTTGGTATTAACCAAAACCAAAATGGTTAGTATGAGGTAAAAAAATTTCCAAAAAAAGAATAAATCTTAATGATGAAAAAATAATTTAATCTCTAAAATTGAGCAATAATACCCAAAGTTCAACATATATCATTCATCAAATAACTATCCTTAAAATTCCTCAAAAATATTCCAGACTGAGATTGAAACTCAAAAATCAGAAGTATTTCATTACATAGTTATCCAAGAATAATTTTAAACATTTATCTCTAAATTCCATTAATTAGTTGTGAAGGCTCATAACAAAAACTATATATTCCATAATGATATAATCTAGAAAACATGAATACCATTTTCATAAATGACTCGAGTAACCATAAACAACACTAAAATCATAGATACTTCAAAAATATAATTCAACCTTTATTACTTAAATAAAAACCCATCTTAACCAATGGTATTTATAATACTCCCAAATATAAAGTGAAATTTATTTGAAATAACATTAATAACTTAGTCACCAAATCACTTTTCGATCCCATGGTTATCTATATGATAAAACATATGTTCTTCAAAATGTAATAACCTATAATTACCTCAATAAAAAAGATAGTACAAACCCTAAAGGTTATAAATACCATTAAACAGATATCCACAAAATTCAAATTCATTCTTCCTCAAATAACATTTTTCAAGTTAAACTTGAGGGTTACATATACCTCAAACATCTATCAAAACTCAATAAATGTCTAAAAAATTATCACATTTCACTACACTATATGTCTACAAATTATAAAAAAACATACTATAGAATAATTATTTTGTGTTTCATGATTCTGATAATATTTCAAATACATCAAAATACCATTGATAAGTCACCAGTACATCAAAATTATTAAAACTTGATACATAAGAACATATTTCACTCTACTTCCATCTTAAACCTTTAACCATGATTTTTCATCTTTATTCTTTAAGTATTCATTCCTAAAAAAGTAACCTGAATTAAATATTAAGATTAAACTATAAAAAAATATAAGCGAAGATTTAATCCATACTATTCAAATTTCATTTTTAGTTTTCCCATCTTCAACTGTAATAGAATTAGGTATTGATAAACCGATATACATTCAGTCTTACTAACCCCATTCATTATTATTTCTCATAGGAAATCAATTTGAATAATGACCATTCTCCCCCTATTTAAAACTTTTAATTGATACATTAAGAATTATTTATTTCACCTTCATTGTGTTATCTGAATGTTTCCTTTTTTTCACTTGGAAGATTATTGCTTTATGACCTAATTCACCACATATAGAACATCTTACCATTATTTTAATACATTTTACTAGGTTTTTCCCATATTCTTGAAATATAGATCATTGAATATATTTACCTTTCTGATCATGACCTTCTAAAATTCCATGGGACTTTATTTCTCCCATTTTTGATGCATTAGAATACTCACCTAGGCTCAAGTTATTGATCATTACTCCTGATAACTAGTTAATAATAACCACAAGAGCTCTCACTATATCTTCCATTACATTTAGTTTCTCATTTAGACAACCACCACATTTTTCCTTACATACATTTCTACTTTGGTTCCTATTAGATCCATATATTGACTAAAACCAAAAGTTTAGTGGGAGTATATCAATAAAATCATAATATTCCATCTTACAAGGAGGATAAACAATAAAATATCCTTATTCATGTTATCCAAAAATCTTTTGATTTATTTAAAATAACTATGTTTCTCCCTATCATACTAAATATTATGGTTATATAAAACATGCAACTTATTAAATAACACCATAACCTCTAAAATGATCTAAACTGACCTATGATACCAATTGTAAGGACTTGAACATAATCATTACTTATTCTAGTGAATTTATACTAAGATTTTTTCATTATAATCGAAAAGATATTTTTCGGTTTAGTGTTTTAGATAATTAGGAAAAACTCTTACATGTAAACCCATGCATTAGAAGTGGACACATATACTCACTATCTTTTTTTACCACAAAATAAATCTTTTTAAATAAAATTTTTTAAATAAAACATGGTTTCTATTCATTAAAAATCTTTCCAATTTCCCCCTTGACCTTATCTGTGTCTATACTCTCCCATAAACCCTATAAAAAGCATTTTAAAAATAAGGGATGATCACAAAAAGATCAGTAAGGGATAGGAAAATAAGAAATACATTAACCTAGTGAAAAACATAAAAACCCATGGAAATTTTACCTTTATCACAATGGTTTTTTAGATGTTGAAATAAAAAATTTCCATATGAAATTCATACCCACTTATTTCTCAAAGAAAACATTAGAACTAATAGAAAGAAAATAAAAATCCTTTTTGGAAACTTAGAGCATCACATTCATATCTCATTTTAAACTCGTGTTAGACATAATTGGAGCCCATTTAAATCTATAGGAAAAACACTTTAGTAACTCCTGCATTATTTCCTTAAAAGATAAGGTATATTACCTAATTAATTTGTGCAATATCTGGGTGCACCCAATGCTATAATAAGATCAATAGAGTTATCTAGATGCACCCAACATATAAGAAATATGGGTTCACCTGTGAGTTTTAATGGGGCTCAACCCTTCTTATAAGCTATATCAGGCTCACATATTTCATATATAATGCTCAAGTACCATATCATGAATAAAACACTTTATTCTTACACTTTTCATCATAAACCCTTGAAAAACTCTTTAAAACCCAATGTAAAATACTTTCGAGTATAAAAATACCATTTTATTTTAAAAACATAGTTTTAATAACAAAATACCCAAAAAAGGATAATAGGGTTTTTATATGAATAAAATATCACAAAAAATCATTTTTGAGGAAAGTAAAATTTCTATTTTGAAAACACTTATTTTTTTAAAAAGATGTTCACTTATAAATAAAAAAAATTTCTTTGAAAATAAAATTTTAAAATTGTAAAGTAATATTCAAATAATTGAAAATTCATGATGTAAGAAAATATAATTATGCCTTATAGGTTAAAAAAACATTCATTTTGACTTTGGTAAAAAGAAACTTTAAATGAAGATTGTTAAAATAATTCCCCTTACCTTGAGTATGACTCGTTACGTATGTTATTCATCTTCATGAATAATAAAATTAGGTTTATTTTTTACTTTATTAATAATTTTTATCAATTTTATTATTCCTTTTATTTCACTTATTACCATGCTATAACAATTACTTAATTATTTAAGTTCACATGGGATGCTTCGATGATGTCTGGTTCATAAGTCTAGAATGAATTTGGTATATTGATTGTGGTCAAATAGATCAGAATTACTTCATATCATGAATAATATTCATGAAATAATTATCACTTTTATACATAAATTATACATTTAAATCTATATATTAAATATTGTTATGAAAAAATGAACTATGTTACAATCATGGTGACGGTTGGTCCTACGTACGAGTAAGTAACGTTTCCATTTTTAAATTATCATTATAAAAAGAAGATAAGCATTATTTTTTCTTTCGAGAATGATAATAATATAATATATACCAATTTTTTTCTTTAAATTTACTTATCATACATGTGATGTGGTTATGATAAACGAATCATATCACTTCATGGAGGTGGTAATCCAATCGTATGCACGAATGGCGTTATCATTTCTTTTGAAAGGAAAGGTAAGAACATAAATGATATATTATCATTTAATAATGAAAAATATATCATTATTATAAATTTATCAACATTAATTCTATCATTATAACTAGTCTTGAGAGATGGTTATGGAAAACAGATTACATCGATTCGCGCAGCGGTAGTCCGCCGTAAACACAAACGATTATTTCGTTTCCCAATTGATGGAAGTGTAGATGGATATAGGTCACTACACTAAAATAATAAAATATAAGAACATGTAGGATACTTGGGTTATTATTTTATCAAGTTTGAATAAGGTTTTAAGGATGTGGGAGAATAAACAAAACAGAAATGCTCGATTAAAAACTATACATGTTCTTCGGAAAATCCCTTTTCTTAACACTATAAGACCACTAAGGTTGGATTTATGCCTAAAAAGGACCTATATAATGTGGGGAGGGATTATAGGAAGGGATTTGTGAAGGTATTTTCTAAAAAAAAAGTTTTTTGAAGTGTTAATACATGAGAGGAAGAGGTTCCCTTTTATAGGAGAGGGGAGGGGCACTCTTGGCATTTCTCAAAATATGAAATTAATATAAATTTAATTTCAAATAAAAATGGATAAAAAGTGATTTATTTAGAATTTAATATGATTATGGGTAAAAATAATATTATCCAATAAAACTTATATATGTTTTGACTATATTTATACCCTTATCTTTTGGTTTAAACCCTTATTAAACCCTTTTAACTCTTACCATGACAATATGGATTTTTTTCTCTTTGAGGGTAAATATATTTACTTTAAAATGAAAAAACACTCATAAATAGACCATGGTTGGTATTTTAAAAATTTTAATAGTAACTTTTCTGAACATAATATTTTTAGGAAATTTATTTCATTTAATAAAATATTTTTTACTATAAAATATAAATAATGTCAATTTTAAGAACTATTCATTACTTTGACTTCAATAATGTCAAGATAACACATATAACTCAAAAAAACTATTTTATTATATCAATAACATGTAAAGTTCATATATAAACTCAATTTATAAAATTATTTATCACAAATTATATTTATTTTAATATTTCTAATATCATTTATTTGATTTTCCATTAATTAAATAATTACCGCATCAGTGCTGTAAAAGAATTTAAGGTAATTATTTCTTCACTAAAAATTAAAAATTAATTACCATGATGAAGATAAATATATTATATTTAAAAATAATATTTATAGTCAAACATATTCTCTGGATAAAGCCATATTAAAAATGTTATTGTTATTAAAAATATGAGTGTAACATCTTCAAATTTTCTTTAAATAAAATATTATAAATATAATAATCACTTAAAAAACTAAAAAAGACATATATTCAAACCATGAATTATTATATATGAAAATAAACCATGAAATAAAATTAAGGCAAGTGTTAGGGTTAATTTCTTGTCCTTATCAGTTTATTTTTATACTTAATTACCCGATTTACCCTTTACCATGGTAACAAAAATTACTAAAGATACTATTCATAATGTCAAAAAAAAATAAAGGAGACATATTTAATAAATTTTCACCTCATGATTCCAAATATTTAATCTATTTTTCAAAATTCAAAACCCAGAAGTTGTATAGTTTAATTTAAAATTAAACTGGAAAAAACGCAAGAAAAAATACCCTTTTTAAATATAAAATATATTTATACTAAATTTTAGTATAAAATACATTTAAATAAATATAATTAGATTATTTTAAATAAAATTTAATTAATCAAAAATTGAAAGTAATAAAAAAATAAAGTTACCTTGTAAATACTTTAAAATAAATAAAATATTTAATAAAAATCAGTATTTTTCACAATTCCTTGAAAAATCAATATTTTCAGAAAATTACCAAACATTCATCCTAAGATAATTTGTACATGATGAAATAAAAAATTAAATTAATTTTGTAAAATAAAATTTAAAAAATTTCTATAAATTTATTATAATAATCATCCATAAAAATAAATAAAAATCATTTTTGAAGAAAACCTATTTTTTGGAGAATAAAATGAAATTTCTAAAAATCTAGTACTTATTTAAAAAAAATTAATGCATTATAAATGATTATTAATATTATATATTTAATATTGTGGCTAGTAATATTCATTCCCACCAATTTAATGGCTAGTTTATAGTGATAAAATTTAAATAATAATATTTCTTTGTTCCTTTAAGCTTGGTGTTGCATATCTTGTATTCCATCGAACATAGTGTTTTATTTTAAAATCTAGGTATGCTAAAACCAAAATCTCAAGGTCCATGGTGAAGTACCAAGCCTACACCACAACAACATCCATAATGAAAAAAGCACTAAAACCATTATCTCGAGCCTCCACATCGAAAAAATACATCCATGCTTCAAGAGTCCATATAAAAACTATACCATGCCATAAACTCAGTATTCATGATGAAACCTTCTACTTTGGGTGAACATTTAACACAAACTCCACCCATATTTCCTCAAGAATATTCTTAACATCTGTAATTCCCAAAACACACAAAGTAATAGGTCAGGAAGGTTTGAACCATCACATCATATACCTTTGAAATGATTCTTAACATTGAGAATAAAAACGAAAAGTAGAAGGAAACATCGACCATAAAATCCTCAAACAGTCCTCGAGAGATAACTCTAAAAAAAGAAAACACTACCAAACAAACACAAAAACAATAGAAATGAGCATATCAATTTGATCAACACTAGTTCAAACATTAAAAAAATAAAAAAAAAGGATTCAAATAGATTTTGATATTGAGCATAAATATGTGATTCATGTTCCCACGTCTCTCCTCCATACTACTACGCCATCATAGAACTTGAACCAAGGTAAGAACTATCCCACACAACACTTTCCACCTAAGATATGGGATCTCAATTGAATTCTCTTCAAATGTGGTGTCATCCATGATATCAAACTCTCCCCAATTAATGACATGAGAATCTCTATGAAGATATCATTGGGAATATAACACATGGAATATTTCATGGATCCTGTACAATTGTGAAGTAAGTGCCAACTAATACGCTACCTCACCAATGTGTTGCAACACTTTGAAAGGACTGATAAGACCGGGAGAGATCTTAATCCCCTAACTGATCCTCAACTACCCATGATGAGGGTAATCCATCAAGAACACACGATCACTAACCTAAAACTTCATTCCTCATTCATTGATGAGAATAAAACTTTTGATATTCCTACATTGCCTTTATCTACTCTTAGACCATCTGAATCTTCTCAATCATACTCTGCACCACATATATCCTAAGTATTTTTGACTCTACAACCTCAGTCTATCATAACATAGAATTACAAGGATACCATAAAAAGAATAAAACAGAGTCATTCTAATGGAAGACTGAAAGATATTGTTATACGAAACCACATCCTAGAGAAATTTCCTTAGACACAACCCACCAAAATCTAGAATGTAATCCTTTAAAATATCCTACAACATCTGGTTGGTCTGTCCCATCTGCCCATTATTATGAGGATAGAAAGAAATGATAAGGAATAATTGGGTTCCAAAATCATGCTATAATCCTCTAAAAAAATGATGAGGTAAAATGGGGATCCCAATTAGAAATGACGGTACTTTGTACCTTGTAAAGTTACACCACCTCATCCATATACAACCTCACCAAAAACTCCAAAGCACTCGACTCCCTAGTCTATATAAAGTGGACTGACTTCATCAACCAATTCATGATGATCCAAATATCATCACACCCACCATATGCTTATAGTATACTAGTGAATTTTTTTATCAAGATGTACAACCATTTCCATTCAAGGTCATTTAATAGTTTCAAAAAACTAGATATAACATAATGCCCCACCTTCACCTGCTAATACACAAAGCACCAAGATATTAAATCTACCAATAGCCACTTCATCTAGGGACACCAAATATGTCCCCTTAAGGAATGATACATCTTGGAAAATTAGGATGCACTACCACTAATGAGATATGAAACTCATAGAGTGCCCCTCACACAATGCAGACAGAACAAAACACCTTCCCTAAAACATCATCCAATTTCAATTATCCTCTAACTACTAATTTATATCATCATAATGAAGTAAATGGTCCTAAATCATATCTTCCTTTGAGTCTCCCCACTAAGACTTCTCCACCCACTACATTAATGACAACTGTGCTATCATTTGAAACATTAAAATCTACTAATAGACTCATCTACATCAAGATGCATCCCCACAAGATCCTACATTACTTTCCAAACATCTCCATATTCTTGGAAAAAAAATCTCTTCATGACTTCCTACTCAGTGAATCTAAAAATACATTACCATTCATGATGGTATCTGTGATATCAAATTCATAATCCTAAACAAAATTTATCCAATTGTTTTATTACATATTTAGATTCCATTAAGAAAAAACATATCTCAAGCTCCTATGATTTGTAAAGACCACACAACACTCACTAGTGAGGTAATGTATCTACAACATTAGAGTAACTCAAAATTATGGGAGTAATAGTTTTGATCACAGGTATAAAAATACCTGGACCCATATGATATCACCACTCTCTACTAAATTAATACATAATAAAAAATAAGATGGGTAGTGTCAATTAACACCTAAAACATCACTCCTTCCTTTGGGAACTAAATAATGAGGACACTGATCAACTTCTCCTTTATATTGGTGAAAACAATATAACATTGATCAGTACATAAGGATGATTTATATTTCCTGATCAGGGCTATCATTTAAACCATGACCTAAGAGAAGGTAAAAATGGACCTCTGAAAATATCCTACTGGATTAAGGAAAATGTGAACCTATGTAAAATTCTTTGGTGTTTCCCAAGAAACAAATACCTCAATATTCAATAGATCAACTGCAAATCCTTGCCAAGACATGACATGTACAAAAA
Source organism: Viscum album (assembly GCA_963277665.1). Lineage (NCBI taxonomy): Eukaryota > Viridiplantae > Streptophyta > Magnoliopsida > Santalales > Viscaceae > Viscum > Viscum album. The sequence goes on from OY728147.1 coordinate 590,019,702, forward strand.
TTCTCACCTTCTGTATCCAAATATTATACTTTAAACTCTTAAAATAAATCATATAGTGTCTAAGGACTTGTAGAATGAACTTAAGGTGGTAAAAATTATCCTCATATAACCACAAGTATATGAGGATTTCGTTGATGAAAATGATAAAAAATCGATCCAAGAGCTCAAAGAACATAGTGTTTATGAGTCCCATGAATATGAATAGGGAATTTGTGACACAAAATGACATGAAAAACAACTCTAAGTGGCTATAATGACATTTAAAAGTGATATTGGGGATTCCTACCTCACTAAATCTCATATGAGGATATTCAGGCTATAGATCAATCATTGAAAAACAACTAACTACCTTCAACTAGATGAATAGATCATAAATATTTAGAAGAGGGAAATTGTTCTTGAATTACACCTGATTCAACCACTAGTAGTCTACACACAATCAAAAACCACTATCAAACTTCTTATAGAATAACAAAAAATCACCCCATGATGACACACTAGCTACAAAAATTTATTCTACATCAGGCGATTAACCTGAATCATCAACTCACATATCTTATAATTTGTCATTCGATAATAATACATTAAAATAGGAGTGTCAATAGGAAACAAATGGATCTCAAAATCAATATCACATAGAGGGGGGTAAAGCCACAAAATCCTTAGGAAAAAAATAGAGGAACTCCACTATGGCCCTAGGAAACTCTATTGATTATGCCCCTACTAGACCCAATGAAAATGTAAAAAACAGAGACAAAAATGTCTCAGAACATATATAACCCATATAATCCTACTGCTCTCCAATGAACACTTCATGTTGAACCTCTTTATTACAGAACATAACTCTCCTCTGGTGGTAATCAATAAAAGTACACACATAATAAAATTAGTTGATACTAATAATAACATCGTATGGATATATCTGAAGTAGGAAGAGATCCTCAGATGACTAATACTACCCCAATAACATCTCACAAACCCAAAACACTTTAGCCAGACTCATATGACCTCTAACTAGTGTATTCAACACATGGGGTACTAGAAGCCTCTTTTAATTACCCAAACTGTTATAAATAAAATCCCCCTTATGGTTTTAATTAAAATCATTATTATATATTATGTTTATAGAAAACACATTCAATTATTTTGTTTTATTATATCCTATGAAATTTAAAAGACTATTATGAATCATTACCATTGATAATATAGCCATCGAATAGTGACCATATGATTAGTATAAATATAGGGTTTTAACAAATCCAATTAACATAGACAAAGGAAGTGATGGCCTCAACCAGAAGGATCTTACCCTATGAAGCCCATTTACCAGAGCTTCTGAGGGAGATATATTCACTGGGATTTTACCTTGAAGTATCCCAAGATTATATCCAATAACTTAAGTATGAGAGAAACCATTTATGTGATAAGTTTAAGCTCATCGAGATCATGACCCAAATCATGTACGCCAAACCACCCCATGAAAGTCTCATCATCGCGAACCAAACCCTTAGGAAATTTTTTGGTTTATTAAAGGGATATGTATCAAGGCCAGAATGATATGAATACGTATGTTGTATTTTAAATAGAATAATTTTCATAGTTTATTCTTATTTTTTACTTTTTAAATGGTTTTTATTTTTATACAATAAAATCAAAATTGTATTATTAATTAGTATTCAATTTCATTTTTATGTTTATTTTGATGAATTAATGAATTTATTGAAATAAATAATATTTTAATAAAATATTATTATGAAATAATTTTTATTAAATAAGTGATCATATAATTTTTATGAAGTCAAATGTAATTTTTATAAGGTTTCAAAAACTGTTATTGTCAAAAAACTCAGCATTTTAAATAAATGTTGGTTATTATTTTAAAAGTGAAAATTAAAATATTTATAGAATTATTTGTATAACATAAATATTATTTTTGGAATCATAATTTCAAAACTATCCAACAATTAATTTTTCATAATTTTCTTGAGACAGTCGAATCTTCAAGTAAAAATTAAATACAGTATAAATATTCATAGTGTATTATGACATTATAATGACCCAAAAATGATGAAATAAATAATAGAAATGGTATCCACGATCAAATATATATTTTTAATATAAAATAATGTGATTTTATTTTTATTTTATTATTTTTATAAATCTTTTATGAATCCTCCAAAACTATTAATATATTTTAGGATTTTAAAATCATTTATTTAAGAGTATGACTCACTTCCAGATCATACAAGGTATTATTTTATTAATTTCATCCCTTGGAATTATAAAATAATTAAAAAAATTCCCTTTAAAAAAACATGGGTAAAAACTATGGGAAGGTTTTTATTTTTCATTATTTTATTATATAGAGTCCAAAATTATGTTTAAGAAATGATAAATAATTCCCCACTCATTTTCTATACACACCCACACAAGATCCCATCTCTCTTCACTAAAAATCCTTGGATCATATACTTACTCTTCCATACCTTCTCTAATGTCTTCCCAAGGTTCCCCCAAGCTCTCAATAATCTCCTCCCAATCACTTGGAGTCACACTCTAAAGGTAATGGTTCTTTTATTTCTCCTATTTATTCAAGTATCTTCATTATCTTATGACCTTTTTCTCCAAATCCTAATATTGGGATATGTTTTTTCATACCCCCTTATTAACCCTATAATTTATAAATGATTAGATACCCTTTTCACTTTCATCAAACCTTCCATGAACAATTATACTCCTCTTTTATGCTACAGAAATTCCATTGTGATTTTCCATGCCAAACAATTGTGTAGTGAATACCCATACCCATTTCTTATGAAGGATGTTCAAATTCATGCACTTATAATTTTTGGATTTAGAACTTAAATTTATGTATTCTACAATTATTTATCTTGGAATAAAAATTAATGAAAAATGATTACATGTTTTATGATTTATGTGTCACACTTAAGAATGAGAATGAAATAAAAGTGACTGGTGCGCCCAAAATTATATAGTGATCCAATGCATTAGGTAATGTTTTATTCTCATGAGAAGTCATGAAATGGATTAGGGAGTGAACCAAATTAATCATGCTACCTTTTATATCATGATCTCTAGGAAGTTATCCTTAACCTCTATTTATTATGCAGTGTCTTATTTTTTTCCACATTTCCTATGTTACCTTCATTTTATTGTTCTATATCATGCCTCATTGTTCATGTTTATGATTATAAGTCCTTTTATTCCCTGTTGATAAGCCTATTGTCTAAAATTCATAACTTTATTCCTGTTATTTCATGTTTATTCCCTTACTGGGCTTTATATATAAACCTTTTCTTATATATGTACCCAGGTTATCCCATGTAGTTTTAAGTGTGAAGGAATAATATGAGAATGTTAAGGAATTTTTCAATAAAGATTATATATTCGCTATTTTATGTTGTTATTTTATGTTCCTAATTCCCAAATACTATATACTTATTAATATTATGGGTTATATTATTTGTAAACTTATGTAATAAACCATGTATTACTGTTTAATAAAGAAAAGGGTTTTTATAGTTGGTATCAATGGAAAAGAGTAGTTATTTTTGGGATTAGGATTGGAAAACTCTAGAGAAATCCTTAAGGATAAGACTAATTATAAGATAACATCCCAAAATTTTGATAAGTAAAGTTTAAGTGTTTTATTAATAAAATAAATCTATTTCTGGATACTACAAGTGTATGTGGATTTGACATAGATGTACATAGGGGTAAAACCCGAAAACAACACATTGAGCTGGACCTGACCAGGAACTAGTGCATGATAATGAGCCTTGATGAACACCTGGTTTAAAACTTCTATGAGATATGATTTGGTAAATTTATAATATAATTGTGAACCATTATTAAGGGAACAAAAAATAGCCATAATAATATATGTTTTGGAATAGATTAGGGATAACATAGATTAAATGTTATAAATTCAGATGTTAAGGAAATGCATGTAATTTATAAGTTATCTCTTTAATGTCATTGGATTATTCTTTAAGTGTTTAATATTTTAAAAATAACCATCCCTAATTTTTCCTTTATTCTAGAAAATGGAAAAAATAATAGGAATCAGGTAAACAATTAATGTGACATTAAATGTGATAAATGCCCCAAAAAGATGCCTAACCTGATGGGATTGAGAATCAAAAACTTTGTGATGATAATCTCTCAGCTGACTCAGGTTCTGAATAGAACCCTGTATCAGGAAAAGTTCCCAAATCCCCCTAAGAAATGACAATCTATAATTGAGATATTTATGTGAAAAAGGCCTCCAAATTTTAATGGGTCATCTGAACACTTAATCATGGAACAATGGATCAAATCTATTGAGAAGATCTTATCCATCCTTAAATGTTCTAAGTAAGAGAGGTTTCTACTACCTAATCGTATAGAGGTAGAATCTGATCAATAGTAGACATTGATTAAGAATACGAAGCCCGAGGAAGAGATTGAAGTGATGGGGTGGAAGGAATTCTGGAAAAATATTTTTTAATAAATATCTTACTTACACTCTCTGACTTAAAATGGAAAGGAATTTCCTTGACTTAAAGAAAAAAGATGAATAATCCATTAGGGAATATGAGGAAAACTTCCCAATACGTACACAATATGGCTCCGACATTGTCATTACCCCCGAATGTAAGGTTAAATACTTATTTAGTGGTCTAATACCTAGTCTACAAAAATCCCTAGGGATCTGAGTGTTTGATAGACATGAGGAAATTTTTCTATGTTCCCTCAAAGTATAAATATATATCATAAAATCTCAAGGGTATCATGGGGACAAGAAGTGGAAAATAGATTTTTATTCTAGCATTCTGATGGATAAATCAAATGGTGCTTATAAATTTCAACCTCACACTTGTCAAAGGTGTGGAAAGAAGAACCTTGAAAATTACCTAAGGGGATGAGGAAATGATTTAGGTGTAGGAAGAAAGGACACTTGGAAAGCAATTTCAAACAGGAGAAACCCCCTAATTCAATGGAGTACAGGAATGCTCTGGTAAACCCTCATTGCATTTTTAATTTATTTAACTGTAAAGAACCATGAAACTTTGAAAACCAATTCGCTAATCTAAGGGTTTTGGTAAACAACAAAAAACCTCCAAGGTAGTAAGGGAAAGCTATTTACATCACAACCATTGAGGTGGATCCCAACAAATAAGTGGTGATAAGTATGCTATTTATTCGTTCAATAATATTGAACAAACTTTTTGATTTTGGTTCTATGTATTCTTTCATATCATGAAAGTTTAGTAGAACTATTAAAACACCACCAAAAGCATGGAAATATAGTTGTTGGTGAAAATGGAAAATGGAAAAATTATTGCATCCGAAGTATATAAATCTTCCCATTTCAAATTTTTTTGGGATGAAATTTCTAGAAACAATTATCATACTCCCTTTAGTGTAATTTGATTCAATTATGGGTATGTATTGGCTTTACCTATATAGATCCAACATGAATTTCCATGAGAATGAAATCACTCTCCGTATCGTGAATAGACCCACGATTCTATACAAGTGAAAGGAGGAGGATGAAACTTATTTAACACTAACATATCAAGAATTGATATCATTTACCTATGAGAAAGAATATCTAGCTAAAATTATTGAGTCTAGGGAATCAATAATCCTTAAGGACATGCCCATTGTGAGGGAATATACTGATGTGTTTTCTGATAAATTTCTCAGTCTTCCTCCAAGATGGGAGGTTTAATTTTCAATAGAACTTATACCTGGGGTGTTACCATTATCCCATAATCCATATAGAATAGATGTTGTGCAACTCAAGGAGTTGAATAAAAAACTACAGGAGAATCTGGATAAAAGCATTCATATGAACAAGTGCTTAACCTTGGGGTGAACTGGTCCTCTTCATCAAGAAGAATGATGGGTCAATGAGCCTTTCCATTAATTATCATATACTCAACAGGATCACAATAAAGAACAAGTATCTTCTTCTATGGATTGATGACTTGTTTGATTAGATACATGGAGCACAATACTTGTCCATGGTGGATCTACAGTTATGGTATTACCAAGTTAGGGTGAAGAAGGAGGATGTACCCAAGAATTATTTTCATGCAAGGTATGGGAACTATGAGTTCATATTAATTCCATTAAGACTCACTAATACTTCAGAAATATTCATGGAATTGATGAATAGAGTCTTTAGGTATTACCTCATCAAATTTGTGGTAGTATTTATAGATGATATTATAATATACTTCATAAGTAAGGAGGAGAATAAGGAGCATCCAAAAACTATTCTAAACACCTTACGAAAGGATAATATTTATGAAAAGTATAAAAAATGCGAGTTATAGTTGAATGAACTATCATTCTTGGGGAATATCATCACAAGCAATGAGATATCTATAGACCATTAAAAAACATTAGTATTTGAAGGATGGAAGAGGCCAAAATCTATGATATATATCCCTAGTTTCCTTATATTATCCAGGTACTATCATCTATTTGTGAAAAAATTTTCACGATTTTCAAACCCTCTAGAAAATCTAACTTAGAAGGGAGTCAAGTTTTCTTTGAATTATGAATGTGAAGAGAGCTTTAAGGAGTTGAAAAGGAGGCTTATCACTGCAACTGTACTCACACTACCCATAAGTAGAGAAATTTTCATGGTATTCAGCGATTCTTAGAAAGAAGGGATTGAGATGCGTGTTAATGAAAAAAGACAAAGTGATAACCTATGCTTCATTGTGGTTGAAAGTTTATGAACAGAACTACCCAACACATGATATGGAGTTAGATACCGTGATCTTCTCTTTGAAAATATGGAAAAATTATCTCTTTGGGGAGAAGTTTGAAATATATACGGATCAAAAAATCCTCAAGTATATATTCAAATATAAAAATCTAAATATGAACCAACAAAGATGGTTAGAGATGATCAAGGATTGTGACTGATCAATTAACCACCATCTTGGGAAAGAAAATAGAGTGGAAAATGCTCTAAGTAGAAAGGATCCAAAAATTCTATTATTGATGAGAATTAATAAGGTTATAATAGTTTTATACTTGAAAAGGATGAATATGAGAATCATAAAGGAAAAAACATAACAAATTATTTCACAAATTATTGCTCAACCGTCCCTTTTATAGAGGATAAAAGATGTTCAAAGGGATGATGTGAAAATTATAAAGAAAGTGGAAACTATAAGAAAAAGGAAATCCTTGGATTTCAAAGTTAATGATGAAGGAGTTGTAATATTTGGTTCAAGACTATTTATACCATATAATCATAAATTAAAGAAGGATTCGTTGGATGATGCATATAGATCGACCTTCTCTATCCATCTTGGAAGAACAAATATGTATTTATATCTCCAAGAGAACTATTAGTTGGACAATATGAATAATTAAATCATGAAATATACATAAATATGTCTTGTATGTCAGCAAGTGAAGGTGGAAAAGAATAAATTCAAGGGGGTGATGCAACCATTACCCATACATACATGAAAATGGGAAAACATCACCATAGAATTTGTCACTGGTCTTCTGAATACATCTTGAGAAAATAATGCTATATGGGTTGAGGTGGATAATCTTATGAAGACTTCTCAATTTATTGAAATTCAATATGACTTATCACTCAATCAAATTTCAATGATATACATTATATAATTGGTAAGGCTGCATGAAACACTACTATTGATTGTATGCAATTGAGACACAAGATTTACCTCCAAGTTCTTGAAGAGTATCCAACAAGCTCTGAATACTGAGTTAAACTTTTGAATGTCTTATCACCCTAAAAATGACATCCATTCCAAGTGGATTATTTGAAAACTTGAGGACATGTTGAGAGCATGTTCACTTGACTTTAAAGGAGGATGGGACTAACATCATCCCCCAATCGAGTTCTCATACAATTACAGTTTCCAGTCAAGCATCCAAATGACTCACTATGAATCACTTTATGGGAAGAGGTGTAGAAAACCTACATGTTTGGATGAAATTGGGGAATACAAACTTCTAGGTCTTGAAATAGTTGAGGAAATGGTGGATGAGGTCAAGACCATTCAACAATACATCAAGGATACTTAGAGTAGAAAAAATATCTATGCTGAAAATCATCATTGGGACCTAGAATTTGAGGTTAGCGACATGTTATTTCTCTACATATCTCTAGGGAATAAAGTCACGATATTTTAGAATAAGTGAAAGATTAATCCTAGATATATCAATCCCTATTAGATCATTTATCGCATTGTAGTGGTGACCAATCAACATTCATTCCCACCTAACCTAACTCAAGTATATGATGTATTCCATGTATCCATTTTGAAAAATCACACACAAAAACCCTCACATGTATTCAATACAGTGGTTGTAACATTGGATAATGATCTCTCATATGAGGAACAACAAGTGAAGATCTTATATCGTAGAGAAAAAGTTCTATGGAATAAGACAATACACTTGGTCAAAGTGTATGGAGAAACTGAAAGTTTGAATAAGAGAAATGGTAATCGAAGGAAGTGATGAAAAAGAATTACCCTCATTTTTTTAAGTGTTGGAAAAGAAACTTTTGAGGGTAAAATTTATGAATGAGGCAAGATTTTAATGACCTAAACTATTATAAATAAAATTACCCTTATGGTTTTATTTAAAAATATTATTATGTATTATGTTTATAGAAAACAAATTCACTTATTTGGTTTTATTATATTTCTCTATAATTTAAAATACCATTAAGCATCATTATCATTGATAATATAGCTTATGAATAGTAATTATATGATTAGTATAAATATAGGGTTTTAAAAAATCCAATTGACAGAGACAAAGGAAGTGATGGCCTCAACCAGTAAGATCTTACCTTATGAATCCCATTTATCAGAGTTTCTAAGGGAGATAGAATCACTGTGATTCTCCCTTGAACAGTCCCAAGATAATATCCAATGACTTAAGAACATGAAAAACTGTTTACAAGATAATTTCAAGCTCAACGAGATCACAACCCCAACCATGTATGCGAAACCACCCCATGAAAGTTTCACCGTCGCACACCGTATATAACGACCCATAATTTACATACATTGTTAGTAATTCAAAATTGAAGCACACTTATTACAACATATAACAAAACTAGTAAAGGACCGTATAGGTATAGTGTATTTAGAAACTGGGAAACATAAACAACTGGTTCATAAAGCATCTACACTATCTCCCATTTATTTCATCATATCTATAGTCCCTTTTGGCATATGTTACTTAATAACCTTCTTCCTGACCTGGGGAAAGAAAACATTCAAAAGTGTGAGCTCAAATGCTCAGTAAGGGTAACCAAAAGAAATATCAATCACATCATATTCATAAGAACATAACATTTTGGAAATCTTACCCTACAAAAGAGATCATAATTTCATAACATGAGATAAATCATGGTAGTGAAATGTAATCACAATAATCATAACTTAAAACATGAAGCTTTGTGGCATACACACATAATCATAGATAATCATTTCTTATTAGTCAAGACTTATTTACAAGACTATCTTAGTGGACAAAGTCCATTTATGAACCGAGTTCATTCCTCGTTTCAGTCCTGTTTCACTGAACCGGTTTAACCTGCCATTCCAGCCATGTCTATCTCATGAGATATAAAATCTTTACCCAATGCATTGGAAGGAGATATAGGTCCCACCCATATCATAATGATACCATTCTTATGTGTGCAACAAAATCATAAACCATACATCATAGCATAACCCATGTAATAAAAATGGGATTCTTAAACATCGTGACATCATAAAACAATTCATATAAGATAAAGGAATTCATAAAAATAATTCCATCACAACATAATCAAATCAGTGTAATAATAGGGATAGAAACAGAACCATTTATTATCTTAGATGGAAAATAATTTTGATAAAACACTTGAATTCCATTCTTGAGGAAAATATCCTTTCTACTTCAAAAACACTTTTCCTTTCTTAACATGTCATACAATTCTAAAATAAAAGAAGTTGATTTAAAATAAACATGAAAACTTGTAAAATAAGCTTCTTGGAAATAATTTTTTAAAAATCCATTCATGACGTATAAGTTAAAAAAACATTCTTCTCGTAATTTTGTCAGAAAAGTCAAAAACTAACTCGTACGAAAAACGACAAAAGATTCCTTTCATAGGATGTGGATGATAAAATACACCCAGTAAATTCTAAAGTATAAATAATCTCGGATAAAAATGAGATTGTGATATTTCCATTACCTTAGGTCCAATTTGCTTTGTAAGTGTCCGAACCTCCTGTATAATGATTTAAATAATGTCATTGACTTATTCCATAATCATACTTATTGTTATGATATCATATATGGTCATATTCTTACCTTATTATTAGTAATATTTCATTGCTACTTGTTATTCCGGTGTTTATTACTTTTTGTTCTTATGCGTGTTTTGTCGAATAAATTCTTATTATTATTTTTAGGTTATATATACCTCATTTAAAGAATGGTATTAGTGTAATATATATAATATTTATTCACTAAATTCATTTATGTAATCATTATTCAATGAAAATCATGTAGAACGAGTCGCATCACATCGTGGAGACGGTATTCCGTACGTACGCACGAGCGATGATATCGTTCCCATGATTGTGGAATTGTATTGGAGTGTATGTATACTATTTCAGAATCAATATCACTTTATGATAATCATATATATTCATTCTTCACACCATTATATCCATCCAAGTAAGGTAGTGGTGGAAAATAGATTACACCACGGCGTGGAGACGGTATTCCATACGTACACACGCGTAGTGATTTCGTTTTCTGTAGGATGGATAGATGGTGAAATAGGGTTGTTTCATAATTATAATAAAATATAAGTATATGAGTGATACTGATGTTATTAATTCATAATGAAACAACTAAATAAGAAGAAGTGGAAGAAGAAATAAAGTTGAAAGAATCAGTAACATACATTACCTCTTCTTTGAAACGCTTCTTTGAGAACTCCTTTTAGGGAACTAAAATTGGTCTTTAAAGAAGAACATGACCTCTAGGATGTTTCTAGGAAAGTGTAGAGGAGAAATTGGCATGGTTTGGCCAAGCTTTAAGTCTCAAAGTGGTGTGAGGAAGATAGGGAGGAGGTTCCCTTTTATAAGGGAGGAGAGGGGCACCTTTGAAAAAACTAAAAATATTATTTTATTATAAAGCCATATTCGGTTTTAAATAGCTCCAAATTGGTTTATTTCGAATATAAGGTGGGGATGGGTCGAAATAATCTCATCCAATAGAATTTGGACAAGTTTAGTTTACTATTTTAACATTATCATTTAGATTTAACTTTAAGTTAAATAATTTTACTTTTACCGTTTCTTTTTGTGTTCTTACACTATAAGGTTAATAAACTTACTATAACAAGACAAAAGAACCCCAAGTTGTTTATTATTAATATATATAACCTTATCTAAGTCATTTGGCCGAAACATATATTTTTAGGAATAAAATAACAGTTAAGAATATAATATTTGTTTTAAAAACTATTTTATGTCAATTTTGACACTATTTGGTAATTGATTTTTGTGAAAATCATAACAGAAATATTAGTTCTAAAAAAGTTACTTAAATCAATAATAACATGTCGTATTAACCTATAAAATTATTTTAATTCATAAAAAGTTTCAAATTACATTTATTTGGGTATTTATAACATCAATTATGTCATTATTTCATTAATAATATAATTACTACATCATCATTGTGTCATAAATAAATTATATTATTTATTGTCTAAAAATTACAAATAAAATACCATTATGTAGTAAATATTTTTAGCTTTATAATGATTATTTATAGTCGAATTTAGCTTATGTATAACTGTATATTAAAAATGATTTATTTATTAAACTTTGATTTTAACTATTCTAACCATTCTTTAAATAAATTAATAATAAATGTCCTAATCTAATCCAAGTGGGCCTAAATGGTCATATTTTATTCCTAAGGTTGTTTTCGGTCGAATTACACTTATCCAATAGAATTAGGACATGTGTTAGGGTAATAATAATATCATTTTTACCCTTAATTACCCTATTTACTTTTAACCGTGGTAAATAAAAGTAAAAAGTTACTATTCACCAAAAAATATTTTCATCTCATTGAACCACATTTTACTTACTGACATAAACCGCGTCTCTCGGATTTTTGAAATTCCACTCACAGAAGCGGTAAAATTAAGTTTTATGTAAATTTGCAAATTCTCCTAGGAGGTGGGTAAAAGACGGTGAAAAGTTCAATAAAATTTTTATATATCTAAAATTATTATAAAATTACTCCAATGAATTACATTGAACTTATATAGGTATTATGTATCAATTTTGACCTAAAATAAATTAAAATAAAATAACTAATTATTTAAATAAAAAGTCGATTTTTAAATAGTAACCCAGTGTTTTCACTATTCATTAAAAATTGAAAGTTTCCAGAAAAATACCAAAATTTCTCCCTAGGCTAATTTCGATATTCCAAATCCAAAAATGAAGTCCATTTTAAAAAATAAAATTTAAAAAATTTTAAAAAGTGGTTATTACTATTCATAACGGCTAGTTTTAATAATATTTTAATAGCATATCGTTGTTTAGTGAAACTCAGTATTGCGTACGACGAAAGCTATCAAGGAAGGTCGTGATTGCATGTAAAGCAAGCCAAGATAGTGTCGTGTGTAGTGAAAGATTCCTTTGATTATTTATATAAAATAAAAACAAAATATTTCTTATAAAAGTCTCGGGTGTTACATTCTACCCCCCTTAAAATGAATTTTTCCCTCAAAATTCGTCACTTGTAACAAACAGATGAGGATACCTCTCCCTCATCATATCCTCAAGGTCCCATGTAGATTCTTCTAATTGGTGGTTTCTCTATAAAACTTTCACCAAGCGAGTGGTCTTGTTCCGTAGGACTTTTTCACTACGATCGAGAATCTCTATCGACTGTTCTTCATTAGAAAGATCTTGTTCCAGCGGTACAACTTCTGAGATGAGTACATGTGAAGGATCAGGTATGTACTTTCTTAGGAGAGATACATGGAACACATCATGAACTTGATATAGATTCGGTGGAAGCGCCAATCAATAAGCTACCTTCCCAACACGATCCAGTATTTCGAAAGGATCGATATACCTAGGGCTCAACTTTCCCTTCTATCCAAATCTCATTACTCTCTTCCAAGGAGATATTCGTAAGAACACTTTATCACCCACCTCAAACTCTAAGTATTTTCTTTGGTTGTCAGCATAACTTTTTTGTCGACTCTGAGCTACTCTTATGTGTTGTTGAATAGATCAGACCTTTTTTCCATCTCATCAACAAGATCAGGTCCTAATAGCTTTCTTTCCCCAACTTCATCCCAACAAGTTGTGGTCCTGCATTTCTTTCCATATAGAGCTTCATAAAGAGCCATCTGAATACTGTAGTGGAAGCTATTATTATAAGAAAATTCCACCAAAGGTAGGTGTTGATCCCAACCACCTTTGAAATCTATAGAGCAAGCTCTCAACATATCTTCTAGAGTTCGAATTGTCCCCTCAGACCGACCGTCTGTCTGAGGATGATAAGCAGTGCTGAAACTCAACTCTGTATCCAGAGTATGCTGAAGATTTTTCCAGAACTTTGAGGTAAACCTCGGATCCCAATCAGATATAATAGAAAGTGGTAATCCATGTAATCTTACCACTTCCTTTACATATATCCTGGAAAGCTGATCCAGAGAGAAATCCTCTCTAATAGCAATGAAGTGTGAAGACTTTATAAGATGATCAACTATGACCTAGATAGCATTATTGCCTTTGGATGTTTTAGGAAGTCCTATGACAAAGTCCATAGTGATTTTTCCCATTTCCATTCGGGTATGGGTAATGGTTGTAACATCCCCTTAGACTTCTGTCTCTCAACTTTAACTTGCTGACAAACCAAGCATCGAGAGACATATTCATCAACATCTCTTTTCATGCCATCCCACCAGAAGTACTCTTTCAGGTCCCTATACATCTTCATTCGTCAAGGATGAATAGAGAATGAAGAACTATGAGCCTCATCCAACAGCTCCTTCTTTAATTCGGGGATGGGAGGAACACAAACCCGATTCCTGAACTTTGTTATCCCATCATAATCAAGGTTGAATTCAGGAACATTTCTCACCTTCTTTTGTAACTCTACATCTTCTTTCCGTTCCTCTTTAATCTTAACATGAATAGATGGTTGAACATTCATTTGAGAAAGATATGATTTCCCCCTTTCATTATAATTCCAAGATCCATCCTTTGTAAATCCATAAATATTGGATCTTTTGTGATCCTCATCATGGATAAACTGGCATGGTCTTGTCGACTTAATGCATCTGCCACCTTGTTTTCTTTCCCAGGGTGGTAATAAATTGAGCAGTCGTAATACTTAATCAGCTCCAACCATCTTCTTTGATGCATATTTATCTCCTTTTGTGTGAAAATATACTTTAAACTTTTATGATCAGTATAAATGTCACACCTTTCTCCATAAAGATAATGCCTCCAAATCTTTAATGCAAATATTACCGCACCTAACTCCAAATCATGAGTTGGGTAATTTTGCTCATGGATTTTCAACTGTCGTGAGGCATAAGCTATCACCATATCATTTTGCATAAGAACACACCCCAATCCCTTCTTGGATGCATCACTTTATTTCAAAAACCTTTCTCCACTACAAGGTAGTGTGAGCACAGGTGCACTGGATAACCTTCTTTTTTACTCCTTGAAATTCTCTTCACATTTCTCCTTCCAAACAAACTTAACTCTTTTCTGAGTCAACCTGGTGATTGGATTAGATAATCATGAAAAATCATTCACAAAACTTCGATAATATCCAGCCAAACCAAGAAAACTTCGGATCTCAGTTACTGTTGTTGGTCTTGACCATCTTTCGATAACCTCTGTTTTTTCTGGATCCACAGATATCCCCTCTTTTGAGATTATGTGACCCAAAAATGAAACTTTTTGAAGCCAAAATTTACACTTGGTAAATTTGGCATAAAGCTTTTCCTTTCTCAGGGTCTTTAATATAATTCTCAAGTGATCTTCATGTTCTTAATTTCTCTTTGAATATACAAGAATATCATCTATAAAGACTACCACAAACTAATCAAGATAGTCTCTAAAGACTCTATTCATCAGATCCATGAAGGTAGCAGGGGCATTAGTAAGACCAAATGGCATCACTATAAATTCAGTGTCCATACCTTGTACAGAAATCCGTCTTTGTTATATCCTCCCTTTTGACCCTTAATTGATGATACCCTGAATGAAGATCAATCTTGGAAAAGTATTGAGCTCCGCGTAGTTGGTCAAATAAGTCATCAATGCGCAGGAGAGGATATTTGTTCTTGATAGTGATCTTGTTAAGTTCTCGATAATCAATGCAGAGTCTCATTGATCCATATTTCTTCTTAACAAACAGAATAGGTGCTCCCCAAGGTGACGCACTAGGGCGTATGAACCCCTTATCAAGATTCTCTTGGAGTTGCTTCTTCAATTCCTGCAACTCAATTGGGGCCATTCTATAAGGTGTCTTTGAAATAGGTAAAGCACCCAGTACGAGTTCTATTGAAAAATCAACTTCACGATTTGGTGGAAGACCCAGAAATTCCTCCATAAAGACATCATCAAACTCCCCTACAATGGGAATATTCTTAATAGTGAGTTTATCACCAACTATTTGAGATAAATAACCTTCATTTAGTGGAATCAAGACCCATAAGATGGAAGAAATTTCCACTGGAAGGTTATGTTCATCCTTGCATCGATAGACGATCAAAGATTGATATGGAATATGAAATGTTACTTCCCTTCTTTGGCAATTGATATGAGCTCCATATAGAGAAAGCCAATCCATGCCAATAATCACATCAAATTCCACTATAGGGAGGATCACAAGATTTGTAGGAATCACTTTCCCACAAACTTCAATCGGAGAAGAATTATAAACTTTTTATGCGACTGTTGTGCCATTAGGGGTTGTCACAGCTAACTCAACATCTAATTGTTGAGGTAATACAGTGATACCCTTAGAAAATTCTTCAGAAATAAAGGAGTGGGTGGATCCATAATCAAATAAAACATTTTCTACTTTAGAGTGGATGGTAAGTTTACCTTTCACCACTTCGTTATCGTACTCCACATCGCTGATAGAAATTGCATGTGACTTTCCTTTGCCTTTAGCCTTAAGAGTTTGTTGACGTCGATCATCATCAACAACCCTTGGATTAGGGCATTGATTGGCATAATTCCCAATTTCCTTGCACTTGTAACATTGAAGTGTAGGAGGTGCACTCTGTGTAGGTTTTTCATTGTTCACAGCACTAGACATCTTCTTCCCATCATTGAGGCATTGAAATGCCCGATGAACTTCCTTTCCACATTTGAAACATTTACTTGTCCCTTTAAGACAACTCCCTCCATGTTTCTTTCCACACTTTGAGCATAAGGGAAAACTCATCTTCTTTTCAGTGTGCTCTTTATATTTTCATTTGAATTCCATTTTCCTCTTCTTATAAAACCCATATGACTGATGGGTTACTCCAATCTCCATCTCAACTTTTAGAGCACATCGTACGATTTCTTCGTAGCTATTAAAGTCCCTTATGGGTAATGCCTTTTGAAGACTTGGTTTTAAGACACTAAAGAATCGATCGATCTTACTCTCAGGTTGGATAATAATACCAGAAGAGTACCTTGAAAGTCTTGTAAAATTTGCTTCATAGGTACCAACAGATTCATCATCCTTTTGCTTTAGTTCAAGAAACTCCTTCTCCATCTTTGTTCAGAGAATAAGAGGGAAGTACTTATTGAAAAATAAGTTCTTGAACTCGTCCCATTCCATGGACTCAATTTCATCTCTTGGCCTCGTATTCTTAATAAGATTCCACCATTGATCAGCATCACCTTCAAAATGATACACTGCTAAGATGACTTTATCATGTTCAGAACATTGAAGAACTGAAAATATCTTTTCAGTAGTACTGATCCATTGTTCAGCTACAAATGGATCAGTAGACCCACTGAATGAAGGTGGACGCTGTCTCATGAAGGATTCAATAGAATTTTGCTCCTTACTTTGCTCGTTTGGAAGTCCTGCATGATTCATAGCTTGATAAAGTTGTGTGAGCATGGCCTCAATATTTTTCATTCCAGCTCCCATAACGTTTGGTTGCTCAGGGGGACAATCATTGCATTGCCCGTCGCATTCCGCATTAACACGGTTCCTTCGGGTTCCAGCCATTGACTAAAACCAAGAAGAATAGTGTGAGCAACACTAATTATAATAGGAAAACCACATAATCAAGAATAAAATTTCACACTTAAGGTCTTATCCTAGGTTATTCATGGCCATTTCTAAAACACTAAGATTGTGTTCTATGCTTAGACTTATCCTTAGGATTCTTACTAAGGCTTTCACATCCTAGTTTCCAAAGGTTGACTATACCTTTCCTCTGATACCAACTATAACGACCCATACTTTACATACATTGTTAGTACTTCAAAATTGAAGCACACTTATTACAACATATAACAAAACCAGGAAAGGAATGTATAGGTATAGTGTCTTTAGAAATTGGGAAACATAAACAACTGGTTTATAAAGCGTCTACACTGTCTCCCATTTATTTCATCATATCTATAATCTCTTTTGGCATATATTAATTAATAACCTTCTTCCTGACCTGGGGAAAGAAAACATTCAAAAGGGTGAGCTCAAATTCCCAGTAAGGGTAAACAAAAGAAATATCAATCACATCATATTCATAAGAACATAACATTTTGGAAATCTTACCCTGCAAAAGAGATCATAATTTCATAACATGGGATAAATCATGGTAGTGAAATGTAATCACAATAATCATAACTTAAAACATGAAGCCTTGTGGAATACACACATAATCATATAGAATCATTTCTTATTAGTCAAGACTTATTGCAAAGACTATCTTAGTGGATAAAGTCCATTTCTGAACCGAGTTCATTCCTCGTTTCAGTCTTGTTTCACTGAACCGGTTTAACCTGCCGTTCCAGCCATGTCTATCTCATGAGATATAAAATCTTTACCCAATGCATTGGAGGGAGATATAGGTCCGACCCATCTCATAATGATACCATTTTTATGTGTGCCACAAAATCATAAACCATACATCATAGCATAACCCATGTAATAAAAATGGGATTCCTAAACATCGTGACATCATAAAACAATTCATATAAGATAAAGAAATTCATAAAAACAATTCCATCACAACATAATCAAATCAATTTAATAATATGGATAGAAACAGAACCCTTTTTTATCTTATATGGAAAATAATTTTGATAAAACACTTGAACTCCATTCTTGAGGAAAATATCCTTTCTACTTCAAAAACACTTTTCCTTTCATAACATGTCATACAATTCTAAACTAAAAGAATTTTATTTAAAATAAACTTGAAAACTTGTAAAAGAAACTTCTTGGAAATAATGTTTTAAAAATCCATTCATGCCGTATAAGTTAAAAAAACATTCTTCTCGTACTTTTGTTGGAAAAGTCAAAAATTACCTCGTATGAAAAACGACAAAAGATTCCTTTCATATCTTTTACTAAAAACTCACTGAATGGTAAAATTGGATATAAACTATTTTAGAAGGATATAAATATTACATATTGAGGAAAAATTGATGTGGATGATAAAATACACCCCAGTAAATTCCAAAGTATAAACAATCTCGGATAAAAATGAGATTGTGATATTTCCCTTACCTTAGGTACGATTTGCTTCGTAAGTATCCGAACCTCCTGTATAATGATTTAAATAATTTCATTGACTTATTCCAGAATCAGAATCATTATTATGATATCATATATGATCATATTCTTAGCTTATTATTAGTAATATTTCATTGCTACTTATTATTCGGGTGTTTATTACTTTTTGTTCTTATGCGTGTTTTTTCGAATAAATTCTTATTCTTATTTTTAGGTTATAGATACCTCACTTACAGAATGGTATTAGTGTAATATATATCATATTTATTCACTCAATTCATTTATGTAATCATTATGCAATGAAAATCATGTAGAACGAGTCGCATCACATCATAGAGACGATATTCCATACGTACGCACGAGCAATGATATCATTCCCATGATCGTGGAATTGTATTGGAGTGTATGTATAATATTTAAGAATCAATATAACTTTATAATAATCATATATATTCATTATTTACACCATTATACCCATACAAGTAAGGTGGTTGTGGAAAATAGATTACACCACGGCGTGGAGACGGTATTCCGTACGTACGCACGCGTAGTGATTTCGTTTTCCGTAGGATGGATAGATGGTGAAATAGGGTTGTTTCATACTTATAATAACATATCAGTATATGAGTGATACTGATGTTGTTAATTCATAATAAAACAACTAAAGAAGAAGAGGTGGAAGAAGAAATAAAGTTGAAAGAATCGGTAACGGACATTACCTCTTCTTTGAAGCGCTTCTTTGAGACCTCCTTTTAGGGCACTAAAATTGGTTTTTAAAGAAGACCAGGACCTATAAGATGTTTCTAGGGAAGTGGAGAGGCGAAATTGTCATGGTTTGGACGAGCTTGAAGGCTCAAAGTGGTGTGACGAAGATAGGGAGGAGGTGCCCTTTTATAAGGGAGGAGAGGGGCACCTTTGGAAAAACTAAAAATATTATTTTATTATAAAGCCATATTCGGTTTTAAATAGCTCCAAATTGATTTATTTATAAGATAAGGTGGGGATGGGTCTAAATAATCTCATCCAATAGAACTTTGAAAAGTTTAGTTTACTATTTTAACCTTATCATTTAGATTTAACTTTAAGTTAGATAATTTTACTTTTACCGTGTCTTTTTGTGTTCTTACACTATAAGGTTAATAAACTTACTATAACAAGAAAAAAGAACCCCAAGTTGTTTATTATTAATATATATAACCTTATCTAAGTCATTTGGCCGAACCTTAGATTTTTATAAATAAAATAACAATTAATAATATAATATTTGTTTTAAAAACTATTTTATGTCAATTTTGACATTATTTGGTAATTGAGTTTTTTGAAAATCATATCAAAAATATTAGTTCGAAAAAAATTACTTAAATCAGTAATAACATGTCTTATTAACCTATAAAATTATGGGAATTCATAAAAACTTTCAAATTACATTTATTTGGGTATTTATAACATCAATTATATCAATATTTCATTAATAATATAATTACTGCATCATCATTGTGTCATAAATAAATTAAATTATTTATTGTCTAAAAATTAAAAATAAAATACCATTATGTAGGAAATATTTTTATCTTTCTAATAATTATTTATAGTCGAATTTGTCTTATGTATAACCATATATTAAAAATGATTTACTTATTAAACTTTGATTTTAACTATTTTAACCCTTTTTTAAATAAATTAATAATAAATGTCCTAATCTAATCCAAGTGGGCCTAAATGGTCATATTTTATTCCTAAGGTTGTTTTGGGTCTAATTAAACTTATCAAATAGAATTAGGACATGTGTTAGGGTAATAATAATATCATTTTTACCCTTAATTACCCTATTTACTTTTAACCGTGGTAAATAAAAGTAAAAAGTTACGATTCACCAAAAATTATTTTCATCTCATTGAACCACATTTTACTTACTAAAATCAACCGTGTCTCTCAGATTTTTGAAATTCCACTCACATAAGCGGTAAAATTAAGTTTTATATAAATTTGCAAATTCTCCTAGGAGGTGGGTAAAAGACGGTGAAAAGTTCAATAAAATTTTTATATATCTAAAATTATTATAAAATTACTTCAATGAATTACATTGAACTTATATAAGTATTATTTATCAATTTTGACCTAAAATAAATTTAAATAAAATAAATAATTATTTAAATAAAAAGTTTGTTTTTAAATAGTAACCCAGTGTTTTCACTGTTCATCAAAAATTGAAAGTTTCCAGAAAAATACCAAAATTTCACCCTAGGCTAATTTAGATATTCCGAATCCAAAAATGAAGTCCATTTTGAAAAATAAAATTTAAAAAATTTCAAAAAGTGGTTATTACTATTCATAACGGCTAGTTTTAATAATATTTTAATAACATATCGTTGTTTAGTGAAACTCAGTATTGCATACGACGCAAGCTATCAAGGAAAGTCATGATTGTATGTAAAGCAAGCCAAGATAGTGTTGTGTATAGTGAAAGATTCCTTTGATGATTTATATAAAATAAAAACAAAATATTTCTTATAAAAGTCTCGGGTGTTACACCATACCCTTAAAAAGTTTTCTTGTGTATTAAAAGGATATGTATCAATACCATAATTATATGAATATATATATTGTATTTTCAATTGAATAATGTTAATATTTTCTTCTTATTTTTACATTATAAATGATTTTTATTTTTATACAATAAAACAAAAATTGTATTATTAATTAGTATTCAACTTCAATTATGATTTTAATTTTGATGAATTAATATCTTTTTGAAATAAATAATATTTTAATAAAATATTATTATTCAATAATGTTTATTAAATATAAATAATCATATGACTTTTAGGAAGTCAAATGTAATTTTTATAAGGGTTCAAAAACTATTATTGTAAAAAGTGCATCATTTTCAATAAATGATGGTTATTATTTTAAAAGTGAAAATGAAATTATTTAGAATATTATTTGGGTAAAATAAATATTAATTTTGGAACCATAACTTCAAAATTATACAAAGGTAAATTTTTCATAATTTCCTAAGACAGTCGAATTTTCAGGTAAAAATTATATACAATATAAATATACACAGTGTATTGTGACGTCATAATGCCCAAAAAATTATGTAATAAATACTCTAAATAATATCCATGAACTAATATATGTTTTATCTTTAAAACAATGTGATTTTATGTTTATTTTTTTTAAATTTATAAAGCCTTTATGAATCCTCCAAAACCCTTAATTTATTTTAAGGTTTTAAAATAATTTATTTAAGAGTTGAATTATGTGCACATCAAAAATGGTATTATTTTATTAATTTTATCTCTTGTAATTATAGATTAATGAAAATCAATACCCTTTTTTAGAATCTATGTCAATGTTTTTGGTTTTGGTTATTTTATTATATAGATTCCAAAACATATGTTTGAGAAATGATAAATAATTCCCCACTCATATTCTATATAAACCCACCAAGATCCCATTTATCTTCACTCAAAATACTTAGAGAATGTCCTTACTCTCCCCTCACCTATCTAGAGTCTTCCCAGGGTTCCCCAATCTATAAAAAATCTCCTCCGAATCATTTGAAGTCACACTCTCAAAGTAAGGTTTATCTTCTTTCTACTCTTTATTCAAGTATCTTCATTATCTTATTTTATTTTCTCCAACTGATAATGTTGAGATTTGTTCTTACACATCCCCTTATTAACCTTATGATTCCTAAATTTTGATAGACCCCTTTAACTCTTATAAATCCCTTCCATGAAAAGTTATATGCCCCTATTATGTTGCTGAAATTCCACCGCAATTTTCCATGCCAAACAATTGTGTAGTGAATACTCATACCCATCTCCCATCAAGGGTGTTCCACTTCATTAAAATATAAAATTTTATCGGGGAATTACATGTACGTATTCCAAACTTCTTGATGGTGGAATAAAAAGTGATGAAAAATTATTCCATGTTTCATGATCTATGTGGTACACTTAAGCATGCGAATGAAATGAAAGTGAAGGGTGCACCCATAATTATATAAAACTCCATTGAATTGGGTAATGTTTTATTCTCATGAGAAATATTTCAAGGTATTAATAAGTGAACCTAATTCACTATAGGACTTTTTCCATTATGATGTTATGGCAGTTAGCCTTGACCTCTATTTATGATACAGTATTTTAAGTTGTTGCAACATTTCCCATGTTACCTTTATATTATCATGCCATATAATGCCTCATTATTCATGTTTATGATTATAACTCCTTTTATACCCCTATTGATTTACCTATTTTCTAACATGTTTAACTTTCTTCATGTTATTCGATGTTTATTCCCTTAATAGGCTTTATATATCACCCCGAGATTTTATAAGATATATTATTTTTAATTTATTTCATATCTTCTGATGTACTCTACACCAAGATTATCTTGCGCTATACGCAACACCGTATCATCTTGCAGAATACACAACACTAATCTTGGATCGGGTTACACACAATTTCAAGTTTGTTTGATAGTAGTTATTTTACGCAACATTGAGTGTATATATATATATATATATATATATATAGTCAATGTATAAATGAAATATGGTTGGATTTTGTTAAACGCAACAAAAAAGGAGTCTTTCACAACATGCAACCCTGACTTGGCTTGAATTACACGCAATCACGACTTTCCTCGATAGCGTGTGTTGTACGCAATATCAGGTTTCACTAAACAATGATATATAGTTATAATATTATTATGAACTAGATGTTATGAATAGTATTAACTAAATTTTGAATGTTATAACATTATTATTTCATCTTACTCATTTTCTAGAACATGGTATGTAAACAAAATAAATTTTTCAGGTAAAATAAGTATTTTTAAAAAAATGCATTTTTGCCGCCTTTTAATGGTGCACCCACATTAAATATAGTTTTTGACATGTTTATAAGTTCAATTTTTACAAAATAAACATCTTCTTTTGAATCAGGATATAAAAATTTACATTGGATAAAGTTTTGATATTTTTTCTGATAACTTTCATATTTTAATGAATAGTAAAAACACGCTATATTTTAATTAAAAACAACTTTTTTCATCGTAATAATTTATATGGTCAAATTATAATATTGAATGGTTTTAAAGAATAAATAGAATATATTTATACCATTTAATATAATGTATGTCATTAGAATTGATTTTACCTTGAATTTGTAGGTTAAATCAATTCAATCTTTTGCAATGTTTTAACCAAAAACCCGTTTTCTTTCGACAACAAGATTAATTTTAATTTTATTTATGAAACTTTTGTGTATTGAATTTGAAAAAATGGATTCCATATTTGGAATCAGTGGGTCCAAAGTATGTTAATAAGCTACTTTTTTTTGGGCATTATGAATAATAACTACTGTAAATTTTATTTACCCTAGTTAAAGGTAAATCGGGTAATTAAGGGTAAATATAAGATTATAAAATTACCATAACACCTACCAAAATCCTATTGGATGACTAAAAGTAGACCCATATCACCTAAGGGTCGGATTATATTCATTTAATGGACTTTTGTTCATGAAAATAATTTAGTTATTATTAAAACCAAAGAAAGTGACAACATGTCACTTTCTTAAATCTTATAAGTATAATAAGTTTAATTTAGTGACAAACTTAATGAAACTTCAAACATGAATATTATCCAGAAATATAATACAATTATCTACATCATAGGAATTTATTTAGAAATTTTAGGGTTTAAATAATTATCATTAAGTATGACACAATAGTGATGTTGAAATTATTTTATTAATTAAAATATCAAATAAATGATTTTAAAAATATTAAAATAAATATTATATGAACTATTTAATTTTCTAAACTAATTTTCTAGATACATGTGACATTTTATTAATCTATTAAATATTTTAGTTCGAACATATATTCTGTATATATTTTATTGAAATTCAAATAAATGAATAGTGTCAAAATTGACACTATTGTTATTTTATAAAAATAACATATTATCAAATTGTTTAAAAATAACAAAAATATTTAAAAATTATAAATTAAAATTTATATGGTCGAAAATGTCATAAAGTGTCAAATTATGGAAAATTCACAACACATATGTAATTATTTATAATAATTTAAAATTTAGAATATTATTACCACAAATAAAATTAAATTGATAAATAAGGATAAATCATGTTGATAATGTTTAAAATAAATTCCTAACATGTATAAATTTTATTTTTTGATGATATTACAACCCTATCTCATCTATTATTTGAATATAAGTCATTTTGGAAGTTTTTAAGTGGGGTTTGGATTTAATATAAACTAATATTTCTTATATTTCCAAAGGTGCCCCTCTCCTCCCTTATAAAAGGGCTCCTCCTCCCTCTCTTCCTCACACCACTTTGAGCCTTAAAGATCGGCCAACCCCTTCCAAATTCTCTTCTACAATTCCCTAGAAACATCCTAGAGGTCATGGTCTTCTTCAAAGACCAATTTTAGTGCCCTAAGAGGAGGTCTCAAAGTGGCGCTTAAAAGAAGAGGTAATGTCCGTTACCAATTCTTTCAACCTTATTTCTTATTCCACATCTTCTTTTTTAGTTGTTTCATTATGAGGTAATAACATCAGTATCACTAATATACTGATATGTTATTATAAGTATTAAACAACCATTTTTTACCATCTATCCATCCTACGGAAAACGAAATCACCGCGCATGCGTAAGTAGGGAATACCGTCTCCACGCCGTGGTGTAATCTATTCTCCACCACCACCTTACTTGGATGGGTATAATGGTGAAAGTAATGAATATATATGAATATTTTAAAGTGATATTGATTATGTAATATTATACATACACTTTAATACAATTCCATGATCTTGGAAATGATATCATCGCTCGTGCGTACGTACGGACTGCCGTCTCCACGACGCGATGAGATTCACTCTCCATGTTAACCATTCAAGAATGATTATAAGGTATATATAATAAGTAATCATGAAATATATGACATAATAATTCTACTTTATTTATGTATATATATATTTATGTCATCTACTTAATTCCATTCAATTCAATAAGGAAACGAAAACAATGTTCATGCGTACGTACAGCCTACCGTCTCCATAAACGGTGTATTTCTTTCCATTTATCGATCTATTATATGTATGTATATTCTGAATATATATTATATATAAATCATGTTTTTCATTCTGGATGTAATTAATCATGATCTAAGTAATCATATGAATAATTACAAATTAAAACACGAACGACAAATGAAACGATTTTACCCGAAACACTACTTTAACATGAATTTACAAAAGAACGAGTAATATAAAGTCATAAGTGAACCATATATGATATAATAAAAATGAATATGATTATGTAATAAGTCAATGACATTATTTAAATCATTATACAGGAGGTTTGGATACGTACGAAGCATATCGGACCTAAGGTAAGGGATAATTGTTCCAATCTCATTCTTATCCGAGATTGTTTATACATAAGTATTTACTGGGGTTATTGTTATCATCCATGTACATGTTTTCTAAAAGTGTTTTTATGTATGTTTAATGTCCTTTTTACCCATTTTGACTACATGGTATGTAAGTAATCTTTCTTTTGTTTACGTTACGAGGTACTTTTTTACTTTTTCTGACAAAAGTACGAGGATAATGTTTTTTTAACTTATACGACGTGGAAGGATTTTTACGTTTTTATAAAGCCTTATTTTCATGAAGCTTCCTCCAAAAGATTTCATGAATATTTTAAACAAAATATTTTTCTTTTAAAATTTCATGACGTTTTGTGAAAAGAAATTGATTTTGAAGAAGAAAGGATATTTTCCTCAAGAATTCATTTCAAGTGTTTTATCAAAACCATTTTCCATCTAAGATGACATTATTTCATATGTGTATGGTTCAAGTATAAAGTCTCTATGATTCAAATGGTTTCACTTTCCTTATGATGAAATGATATCCATTTGTTTTATATGGATTATGTTATGATGTGATGATGTTTATGAAACCCATTTTTATTCTTTGGGTTATGAGGAATGATTTATGTTTATGTTGTGGCACAAGTAAGAATAATTTCATTATGAGATGGGTGGGACCTATATCTCCCTCCAATTCATTGGTTAAAGATTTATATCTCATGAGATAGACATGTTTGGAACGGTAAGTTAATCCGGTTCAGTATTACAGGACTAGAATGAGGAGTGAACTCGATTCAGAATGGGACTTTGTCCACTATGATGGTCTTGGAAGCAATGCATTGGCTACTATGGAAATCATTACATGTGCTTAATGGATTCCACAATTACATGTTTTATTCACATGCTATTTTATCATGATTTATGTTCCATTATGATCTATGCCTTATGTACTTCCATGTTTTATGTCGTTGCTCAAGATTTTGATGTTTAAACATTATGTTCATGTTTTTTAAGTTCAAATGTATATGATATGTTTTATTTTATCCATGCTTACCCTTAATGAGAATTTGAGCTCACCCTTTTTATGTTTTATTTTCCCCCAGGATTAAAAGAAAGGTTTTAGGTAAGGAATCAAAAAGTGGAAGATCTTTATGGGAGATGTTGAAGATCTTTCACCACGATTAGAAGATTACGTTCCAAGTTTCCAAAGACACTAAACTATTACGGTCCTTGTGTGTCTGTTTTTTTTATGTATTAAGTATTCTACAAAAGTAATGTAATGTCCATGTACATCAAGCTTCGGGCTTCTATAGTTGGTATCAGAGGAAAGGTTTAGTCAACCTTTGGAAACTAGGATGTGAGAACTTTAGTGAGATCCCTAGAGATATTTCTAAGGTATGTCTAGGGATGTCCCTAAGGTAAAGTATAAGTATAGGTTACAGTCCTAGAATTACGGTAATGATCATAGAATTAAACCTAATATATTAGATATTGAAGGTACTCCCCCTTTATTTTGTTGTTTTCCCTAGAATGTTTTTTCCTCTCACACAATTATTTTTGGGTTTTAGACGATGTATGAAATCCGAAGGAACCGTGTTGATCAATGCAATGGACAGTGCAATGATTTTCCTCCTGAACACACAAATGTTATGGGATATGGAGTGAAAAATCTTATTTCTATACTTACATAAGCTATGAATCATTCTGGAATTCCAAATGAGTAGAGAAGGGAACAATATTCTATTGAGTCCTTCATGAGGCAACGTCTAACTTCTTTTAGTGGGTCTTCTGATCCACCAGTTGCTGAACAATGGATCTGTACCACTGAAAAAATATTTTCAGTTCTTCAATGTTCTGAACATGATAAAGTCATCTTAGCAGTATATCGTTTGGAAGGTGAAGCTGATCAATGGTGGAATCTTATCAAGAATACGAGGCCAAGAGATGAAATTGAGTTCATGGAATGGGACGAGTTCAAGAACTTGTTTTTTAGTAAGTAATTCCCTCGTATTCTTCAAACAAAGATGGAAAAGGAGTTTCTTGAGCTTAAGTAGAATGATGATGAATCTGTTGGTATATAAGAAGCGAATTTTAAAAGACTTTCAAGGTATGCATCTGGCTTTATCATCCAACCTGAAAGTAAAGTTGATCGATTTTTCAGTGGCTTAAAACCAAGTCTTCGAAGAGAATTAGATATAAGAGACTTCAGTAGCTATGAAGAAATTGTGCGTTGTGCTATCAAGGTAGAAATGGAAGTTGGTGTTACTTATCCATATCATGGTTTTGACAAGAAATGAAAGATGGAGTTCAAGGAGAAATCTTAGAATAATGGTGAAAAGAAGATGAATGTTTCCTTATGCTCAAAGTGTGGAAAGAAGCATGGTAGAGATTGTCTTAAAGGGACTAGAAAATGTTTTAAGTGTGGAAAAGAAGGTCATTGAGCAACTGAGTGTCAAAGTAAGGGAAAAAGGGTTTCTAATGATGTGAATAAAGAAATGACTGCAGAGAACGCACCACCAACACTTCAATGCTTCAAGTGCAAGGAAATGGGTAATTATGCTAATAAATGCCCTAATCCAAGGGTTAGTGATGATCGACATGAGTAACCACTTAAGGAAAAGGACAAAGGTAAGTCACATGCGATCACTATTGGCGATGTTGAATATGACAACAATGTGGTGGAATGATTAAGTGTTTATGTAATGGGATTCCAAAATAATGTTTTATATAGTATCGTGGAATAATAGAATATTTATGTATTTGTCTATTGTGGTTTTAAATAATTTTATGGTACTGGTAACCATGGAAAGTGATTGATATATTTTTGGAAAAAAATATGATATGCTCATAATGAAGGGATAAGGAGAAAATGAAATGTTTGACAGTATTCATGAGCTCATGACTGATAGAAGGAAATATTTATACCATGGTTTGAGTATATAGAATTTTGGGGTTTTGGTATGTGGAAAGAGTTAACTTTTGATAACACTCATGTTTTCACTAAGATTCAATGGGTATTCATTTTTTAAGAGAATACATGATTAAGGCCTTCGAATGTTTGGAATGTGACCAACAAGACATATCTTATGATATATGGGGATCAACGATGGTATTAACATGCTTGTTATATGAAATCTCTGGTAATCGTTTTCACTATAATATGAGAGTGAACTGTAGTATTATGGATAAGCCTAATGATTGGAATGGATTATGTTGGACATAAGTTATTATTGTTTAAGGATAGAAGTTTTTTCGATAGTATTGATGGGATGTTATAGTAATGTTGTTTTAGAAAAAGGACAACCTACAGGATGGGCGACGACCCATCGCATCAGACAAGGCTATGGGAATCGAACCCACAACCGAAGTGCGACTGGCCTTTATTTCCTACCACTGGCCTACAAGAAGTCACTGTTTAGTAGAAACTAGTTTTATAATATTAAGCAGTATGATATATGAAGTATAAGTCCATTTTAGGAACCATATATGATTAATCTCACTATAGATGGACTTATGTATTTTAGATAGCTTTTATAACCTTTTGTTTGAGACAGATGGAATGACCCATCATTCTATCACATGATCTGCTAAAACTTCATGAATGACAAATTCAACTTCATTTCTTTAAGAGATGAAGTGGAAATTGTCCAAATAATGACGAACGATGAGACTGTACCAAAATCACGAAAGTATTTCTTCTAATTACAATTTCATCAACTTTAGGGAAATGATCTTGAAAACCAAAAATGTTGTCCTAGTGCCCTTATATCCGATGAATCAGATGGTACCTTAGATCATCACAAATCTATGGCTTTGTGATTGGTGGCTTTTTCATAGCCATGTTCTCTACCACTCTCCATTAGAACTTGATGGTTAGATTTCCCTTCCCTATCCATATTTTTTTCACCTATGTTCTCCTATGTGGAAACCCAGTGATTAGTTAATTTGGGTAACCATTACATTTCATACTTTATTTTTTAAAGATAGGTTTTGGTATTCCCTTTTTACGATGTGGGTTTCTACTAAAGAAACTTTCAAGTATTAAACTATTTATAACCCCGACGAATTTCGAAGGTGAAATTTATTTTAAGGAGGGTAGAATGTAACACCCTGAGATTTTATAAGATATATTATTTTTAATTTATTTCATATCTTCTGATGTACTCTACACCAAGATTATCTTGCGCTATACGCAACACCGTATTTGCTTGCAGAATACGCAACACTAATCTTGGATCGTCTTACACACAATTTCAAGTTTGTTTGATAGTAGTTATTCTACGCAACATTGAGTGTATATATATATATATATTCAATGTATAAATGAAATATGGTTGGATTTTGTTAAACGCAACAACAAAAGAGTCTTGCACACCACGCAACCCTGACTTGGCTTTAATTACACGCAATCGCGACTTTCCTCGATAGCGTGTGTTGTACGCAATATCAGGTTTCACTAAACAATGATATATGGTTATAATATTATTATGAACTAGCTGTTATGAATATTATTTACTAAATTTTTAATGTTATAATATTATTATTTCATCTTACTAATTTTCTAGAACATGGTATGTGAACAAAATAAATGTTTCGGGTAAAATAAGTATTTTTCAAAAAATGCAGTTTTGCCGCCTTTTAATGGCGCACCCACATTAAATCTAGTTTTTGACTTGTTTATAAGTTCAATTTTACAAAATAAACTTCTTCTTTTGAATAAATATATAAAAATTTACATTGGATAAAGTTTTGATATTTTTTCTGATAACTTTCATATTTTAATGAATAGTAAAAACACGCTATATTTTAATTAAAAACAACTTTTTTCATCATAATAATTTATATGGTTAAATTATAATATTGAATGGTTTTAAAGTATAAATAGAATATATTTTTACCATTTAATATAATGTATGTCATTAGAATTTATTTTAACTTGAATTTTTAGGTTAAATCAATTCAATCTTTTGCAATGTTTTAACCAAAAACCTGTTTTCTTTCGATAACGTGATTAATTTTAATTTAATTTCTGAAACTTTTGTGTATTTAATTTGGAAAAATGGATTCCATATTTGGAATCAGTGGGTCCAAATTATGTTAATAAGCTACTTTTTATTTTTGGGCATTATGAATAGTAACTACGGTAAATTTTATTTACCATAGTTAAAGGTAAATCGGGTAATTAAGGGTAAATATAAGATTATATAATTTCCCTAACACCTGCCAAAATCCTTTTGGATGACTAAAATTCAATCAATATCACCTAAGGGTCGGATTAGATTCATTTAATGGACTTTTTTTCCATGAAAATAATTTAATTATTATTAAAACAAAATAAAGTGACAACATGTCACTTTTTTAAATCTTATAAGTACAAACATTTTAATTTAGTGATTAACTTAATGAAACTTCGAACATGAATAGTCTCCAGAAATATAATACAATTATCTACATCATAGGAATTTATTTAGAAATTTTCAGGATTAAATAATTGTCATTAAGTATGACACAAAAGTGATGTTGAAATTATTTTATTAATTAAAATATCAAATAAACGATTTTAAAAATATTAAAATAAATTTTATATGAACTATTTAATAATCTCCACTACTTTTATAGATACATATGACATTTTATGAATCTATTAGAGATTTTAGTTTGAACATATCTTCTGTATATATTTTATTTAAATTCAAATAAATGAATAGTGTCAAAATTGACATTATTGTTATTTTATAAAAATAACATATTATAAAATTGTTTAAAAATAACAAAAATATTTAGAAATTATAAATTAAGATTTATATAGTCTAAAATGTCATAAAGTTTCAAATTATGGAAAATTAACAACATATATGTAATTATTTATAATAATTTAAAATTTAGAATATTATTACCACAAATAAAATTAAATTGATAAATAAGGATAAATCATGTTGATAATGTTTAAAATAAAATCCTAAAATGTATAAATTTTATTTTTTGATGATATTAAAACCCTATATCATCTAATATTCGGATATGAGTCATTTTGGAAGTTTTTAAGTGGGGTTGGGATTTTATATAAACTAATATTTCTTATATTTCCAAAGGTACCCCTCTCCTCCCTTATAAAAGGGCACCTCCTCCTTCTCTTCTTCACACCACTTTAAGCCTTCCAGATTGTCCAACCCCTACCAAATTCTCTTCTCCACTTCCCTAGAAACATCCTAGAGGACCTCTTCTTCTTCAAAGACCAATTTTAGTTCCCTAAGAGGAGGTCTCAAAGAGGTGCTTCAAAGAAGAGGTAATGTCCGTTACCGATTCTTTCAACCTTATTTCTTCTTCCACTTATTCTTTTTTAGTTGTTTAATTATGAGGTAATAACATCAGTATCACTCATATATGGATATGTTATTATAAGTATGAAACAACCATATTTCACCATCTATCCATCCCACGGAAAACAAAATCACCACGCGTGCGTACGTAGGGAATACCGTCTCCACGTCGTGGTGTAATCTATTTTCCACCACCACCTTACTTGGATGGGTATAATGGTGAAAGTAATAAATATATATGATTATTGTAAAGTGATATTGATTCTGTAATATTATACATACACTTTAATACAATTCCACGATCTTGGGAATGATATCATCACTCGTGCGTACGTACGGACTACCGTCTCCACGACGTGATGAGATTCAATCTCCATGTTAACCATTCAAGAATTATTATAAAGTATATATAATAAGTAATAATGAAATATATGACATAATAATTCTACTGTATTTATGTATATATATATATATTTATGTCATCTACTTAATTCCATTCAATTCAATAAGGAAACAAAATAGCGTTCATGCGTACATACGGCCTACCGTCTCCATGAATGGTGTATTTCTTTCCATTTATCAATCTATTATATATATGTATATTATGAATATATATTATATATAAATCATGTTTTAAATTATGGATGTAATTAATCATGATCTAAGTAATCATATGAATAATTACAAGTTAAAACACGAACGAAAAATGAAACGATTTTACCCAAAATTCTACATGAATTTACAAAAGAACGGGTAATATAAAGTCATAAGTGAACCATATATGATATAATAAAAATGAATATGATTCTGTAATAAGTCAATGACATTATTTAAATCATTATACAGGAGGTTTGTATACATATGAAGCATATCAGACCTAAGGTAATGGATAATTGTTCCAATCTCATTCTTATCCGAGATTGTTTATACGTAAGTATTTTCTGGGGTTATTGTTATCATCCATGTACATGTTTTCTAAAAGTGTTTTTGTGTATGTTTAATGTCCTTTTTACCCATTTTGACTACATGGTATGTAAGGAATATTTCTTTTGTTTACGTTACGAGGTACTTTTTGACTTTTCCGAAAAAAGTACGAGGAGAATGTTTTTTTAACTTATATGACATGAAAAGATTTTTACGTTTTTATAAAGACTTATTTTCATGAAGCTTCCTACAAACGATTTCATCAATATTTTATACAACATCCTTTTCTTTTAAAATTTCATGACGTTTTGTGAAAAGAAATTGATTTTGAAGAAGAAAGTATATTTTCCTCAAGAATTCATTTCAAGTGTTTTATCAAAACTATTTTCCATCTAAGATGACATTATTTAATATATGTATGGTTAAAGTATAAAGTCTATATGATTTATATGGTTTCACTTTTCTTATGATGAAATGATATCCATTTGTTTTATATGGATTATGTTATGATGGGATGATGTTTATGAAACCCATTTTTATTCTTTGGGTTATGATGAATGATTTATGTTTATGTTGTGGCACACGTAAGAATGATTTCATTATGAGATGGGTGAGACCTATATCTCACTCCAATTCATTGGGTAAATATTTTTATCTCATTAGATAGACATGGATGGAGCGGTAAGTTAATCCGGTTCAGTATTATAGGACTGGAATGAGGAGTGAACTAGATTCATAAAGGGACTTTGTCCACTAAGATGGTCTTGGCAGCAATGTCTTGGCTACTATGGAAATAATTACATGTGCTTAATGGATGACACAATTACATGTTTTATTCCCATGCTATTTTATCATGATTTATGTTCCATTATGATCTATGTCTTATGTACTTCCATGTTTTATGTCGTTGCTCAAGATTTTGATGTTTAAACATTATGTTCATGTTTTTTAAGTTCAAATGTATATGGTATGTTTTATTTTATCTATGCTTACCCTTACTGAGCATTTGAGCTCACCCTTTTTATGTTTTATTTTCCCCCAGGATTAAAATAAAGGTTTTTGGTAAGGAAACAAAAAGTGGAAGATATTTATGGGAGATGTTGAAGATATTTCACCACGATTTGAAGATTACGTTCCAAGTTTCCAAAGAAACTAAACTATTACGGTCCTTGTGTGTCTGTTTTTGT
This sequence comes from Viscum album, assembly GCA_963277665.1. Taxonomy (NCBI): domain Eukaryota; kingdom Viridiplantae; phylum Streptophyta; class Magnoliopsida; order Santalales; family Viscaceae; genus Viscum; species Viscum album. The sequence continues at coordinate 590,054,383 of OY728147.1, forward strand.
TATATATTAATTATTCCGAAAAAGTAATGTAATGTCCATGTGCGTCAAGCTTCGGGCTTCTACATTATCCCATGAAATTTTATATATGAAGGAATAATATGACCATGTTAAGGAAGTTTTAAATAAAGATGATGAATTACCTATTATTTTTTGTTATGTAATGTACATAATTCCCAAAGACACTATACATATTGATCTTTCAGGTTGTATTATGTGTAAACTTATGTGATAAATCGTGAATTAATTTGTAATAAAGAGAAGTGTTGTTATACCTCTCTACCTTGATCCTCAAGGCATGAACTAAGGTGAGCGAAACAAAGGAGTACGACACTAAAAATAAAACAAAGTGGTATAAATCATGATATAAGATAATAAAATTGCACCTCATATGATCTATGGTACCTCTGGCTTTGACACATCCATTACATGATACAACCCACATTTGGATCCTCTAATTTGATATTGAAAACACCCACCATGATCGTTATTATCCGTGTGTCCCTATGGGTAAGAAACATCACAAGGATTGCCTCTACCAGATCCATCACCTCTTAGAAGAAAAAAGGCATACTACACTTGATACTGGTATGAACTCTTTAGAAACTTTTAGTGTTGAGGATGATAAGGGATCTTGCCTCCAATACCATTCCAATCCCCAATAATGGATAGAAACCGAGAACACTAATGGATACAACCCTCATAGGAAAAGAATACTATGAAAAATCACTTAGTAGAGGAATAATAAATTATAGGCCTGTTGAAGGAATTGAAATAAAACTACTAAGGTTGACTCCTAGCTAGTTGAAATATCGACTGTACAAACTCCTACGATTCAAAACTGATAGACCTACTCCTCAAGGAACCTTGATGGGTCCCCTCTATATTTGATAACAGATGAGAATGAATCCTATCAATCACCTCAGTCTTCTTATATAACTCAATTTACATAAGCAATGTAAATGGGATGAAAACATATTAGATAACGGGATGCAGTGTCTCTTCTAAGCACTGAAATCTAGACTCTTCATCTAGATACATATTAGGGGTGAAGCGCAGAAGCTTATTAAAATTAATATAAGCTCTTGTACACTCAATATACTCTTTTAAAGAGAGATCAGATCTTACCTATTTTCTACCCTCATCTTCAACAATATAAAATCAGTGTGAAAATTCCATTGAAATGATCCCATGAGACATATGCCTACTTCTGTGCCCTGAGATATAAGAACCACCACTGCCCTGCTACTCCACACACTTGACTAATGGATAGAAAAAACTGATAATCAATCATATCTCATATTATACTGAAATAGATTTCAATATCCTCTAGTCAGTTCTCTATATTCATATTAGAGATTCTCCCCTAAAACACATCCATACCCTAAAAGTAAAACTCACATAGTTTCATCCTCTATAGCTCATCCTCCTAATCCGGGTCAACCCTTCTATGTTAAACTAGTCCAACATTTTAAACCACACCAAATTGGACCATTCTTGGAAAACATCTAGTTGACATCTCTTCAAGTCAAGAACCAAACTCCTAGGACTGATATTGTGAAATTAATTTTATAAAATTCATTTAATTAGACTCATTTAATTCCCCAAAATCACCCTATTTAAAACACAAGATCCAATAAACATGATCAATGTACCTATCTTAGGTATCTAACCTGAAAGAAACACCATTTCACTTGGTCATTTAGTAAACTATAGGTCTTATTATTAGATCATGGGGGGGGGGGGGGCTAAAATCCCATGTCATAGCCAGTCTCCCTATTCTACATCATGAACCGAGTTTATCTAATATTGTTTCTTTACTAACTGATACAATCCTCACTAGTGCCTAACTCCAATATCTATCCTACCTGTCAACCAAAAGCTGTAATACCACTCTATCATGATCCAATCCCACTAGTAACCCCTCATGAACTTGTAATAAAGATAACAGTGACCCCTAATGATCTCCCCCAATAGGCCTTAGGTTGGTGACTAAAACCAAGGGTATAAAACATAAAAATGGGATATATTTCCCACATATATCTCAAAAAAATAGAATAAAACCACCGATCAACACCATGATATAAATAAACCAAGATCTATAATAATCCCACAATGTATGAATACAAAATTCAAATATAATTCCAAAAATAAAATACCAAGAAAGTCTTAAGTAGTGAATACACAACCAAGCCAAAATACAAGTTAGTACTATCCATCTCAATCATGAAACTTACCCTAGAAACCCGAAAAACATTTTCTATATATAGGGGCGAGCATAACATGTATACTTTGTAGGGTAATACTCAATAATTATTGTGAAAATGTGGATGAGTCATAATAATGCTCTAGTGAACAAATAATCGAAAGAACAATCATCTATCAGGTCAACTACCACCCAACCACACCAAGGATCACTCACTAAGTATCAAATCCAATTTTAATAACATAAAATAAAGAACATAGAAAAATAGGTTCCCTTTAACCACTCACCTATTAATTTTAAGCTCTCATACCTCAACGTCAAACGTCCTATGATCACGCCTTCCAACACTAATGTGGGTTGGGTTTCAACCCAAATTAACCCAACCTATGCATGGTCGAACATTTTTTATCAGCATCATTACATATATGCCTCAACCATAACCATTACACAAGCCTCAACCACACCATCATAATAATTCTAAATCTACCACCACACATCATATTTTGAGTATAGTAGGGTATCATGAAGATGAATGACATCAAACTTGTTCCCTACTCATTCCATGAATGACCACCATAATGTATCATCACACTATTCATAAAGACTATCCACTATAACACACCTGGTACGGAGAGAGGGTTTGAGGGGGTAGCCACCCATCTATCCTAAATGACATGGATATTGGGGAAAACACCCATGTTGGACTCTTCATGTTTTAATCATGTTTTAATGCTCACAAATCATGTTAACCTTGTCTAACCTATCACAAAACATGTGTAGGGATTGTTGGTTTACTTAAGATTAAATGCTTACAACTCATGATATAAACTTTTAAAAAATCCTGATTTAGAATATCACAAATCATGCTTGAATATTGTAAACTATGTTTGATCTAGTTTTATAATATTTTATTATATTAATTCTGAAGTATAATTTATTCTATGAATATTATTTCTTAAGGCAGTTTTATAGATATTTGGATAAGTATGAGAAACTGTAAGTCTGATACCAGTTTCGAATTTTGGAAAATTCCCTGGCATCATAACCCTAACACCATAACCCTGATACCGTAACCCTAACACCATAACCCTGACACCGTAACCCTGACACCGTAACCCTGACACCGTAACCCTGACACCGTGACTTAGACACCGTGACTCAGGCACCGTAACCAATTTCAAATTTCATAAAGTCTATGACACCATTACCTGAGACACCATGATCCTAACACTGCATCCGTACTACCGGTTCCTGATCTCAATGCAACTGTGACACCTTGAATATCTCATCTCTCAAAGGAAAAGGAGAATAAGCCGTTTCCCAGTGACACCATTTCAAGACAAACTATGACATCGTTTCTTAATCATTTCTCTGTATTTTGTAATTTAATTTATAATGGTCATATTTGAGTCATTTAATGAAACTGATATAAATTATGTTTCTTTATAGACATGTCACCTGACAGTATGAGGTACAAGGTGAAGAAATCATGCTTCATGTTTTCTTCAACACATGCACCCAAAATAAAAATAAAAGCATAATACTTAGAGATATAGAAGGAGAGGGACATACAAAAGAACATCTGAGACTCTCATGAACCCACAGTGAACTCAAGATCAAAAGTAAGAACACACGAGGAAATCCCAATCAAGCTTTACATTAAATCAACAAACCTATTCAGCATATCAAATAAGGAGAATGATATACCTGCAGAACCATACTTTCATTTGGAAGCTAGAATACAACACTCTATTTTTGTGTCAGCTTCTAGAAGAGGACTCAAAATTCATCTCTTCAATATCTCAAGAGTCCATAGCTGCATCTCAAGACACAGAGAGCACTCTAAATTATTTCTCATATTTATTTTCTCTGTCGTGTGCATTTTTACACACTTTTGAGATATGTGTGTATATATATGTTAAGCACACACTATCTTCTGTATAAAACTGAAGGATACAAGATATCCTTCCACTCATATATTCTTATATCTTTTTACCCCCATAGATAGGTGTGGAAGAGGTCCAGTGTGACCTGGTTGTTTGTTTTACACAAAGAATAGTGGTAGAGGTTGTGTGATCTGGATAGTCCTGTGTACTATTGTTAACCTCGATCCAGGGTGTGGATCAAATTTATTAATATAAACTACCTGGTAGAAGGTGATCACTAATTGGAGTGGATTAGTTCTCGACTTGAGACCGATCCACTTGTTTTATCTACTGTGTGTTTCTATTTAGTCTTTCTCTGTTTTAATTGATATTTTAGAAAACTAAATTTCACTTTGATAGTTAGTCTTCAATAGTAGTTATAACTATTTTCCCTTATTAGAGTAGTTTCAAAAGTTGTATCAATATCCCATATTGTTATTATTGAGAACTAATAAATATTCTGAGAAGCTATTTAAATAGGTAAACTATTATAATTTTATTAGCTTAATTAACTGGCCTACTTTAATTTTAATTGGGTGAATCTTATAAGTGAAATTTTTAATTAATTTTTTATAGGAACTCAATTAACCCCCCTCTTGAGTGTATTACTCTGACCAACATTTGGTATCAAAGGGAGTTTGTAAAATGCCTGTTTTTAAAATTTTAAATTGTCAATATGTTTAAAATATTTTTTCAACTGTGATTTTTGTTGTGTTTTAAAGGTCTTAAAAATTCTGTTAGTTATAAATTTTTAGTTCTTTAAAAACAAAAAATTAACACTTTCTTCTCAAATTATGGTAATTTATTGGAAGGTGATACTACTAACAGGCCTCCATTCTTTAATGGGAAAAAATATCCACAATAGAAAATGAAAATGAAAATGCACTTATCAAGTATGAGTTTTGAGATTTGGTCTTCAATTATAGATGAATATAAGATTCCTACTACAGATAGAACTACTTGGGATGACCCAAATAAGACTGATTATAATTATAATTTCAAATCCATGAATGCGTTATACTTTTCTTTAAGAGATGAAGAATTTAATAAAAGATTTTAATGAAAAATATCCCATGAAATTTGGGATACTTTGTTTGTTTTTCATAGAGGAACTTCTAGTGTCAAGAAAATTAAACTTAACACGTTAAATATAATAACTTTAAAATGAAGCATGATGAGCCTATTTCTAACATGTATCTCAGGTTTAATGAAATAGCGAACACTATGATCTATATGGGAAGAGATGTTACTATCAAAGAACAAATTATGAGGATTATCAGATGCTTATCTGATAGATGGAGAGGAACTTCTATCCCAATTGGAGAATCATGCGAAATCAGCAAATGACCTGTCAAAGAACTCATTGGAAAATTGATGATGTATGAAGAAGATCTAAAAGTAAAAAATAAAGATAATGAACCTAAGAGAAAATATATAGAATTCAAGACTACTACCTCTAAGAACAATGAAAAAGAGAAGGTGCTAGCCTATTTTGAAGGCTCCAGTAATGATGAATCAACATCAAATAGTGATGAAGATATGGCTCAACTAGACAGAAGATTCAAGAAATTATTTTGGAAGAATAATTTATTTAGGAAGACCAATTATAAAGGAATATATGATAACAAGGTTAACTAAAAAAAGGACTGGACAAGAAATATCAACTCAGAGGAGACTGTTTGCTATGAATGTAAGGGATAGGACATGTCAAAGATGAATTTCCAAAATTAAAATACAAAAAGAAGTATGAAAACAAAGACAAGAAGTATAAGAAATATATGAAATCCACTTGGAGTTCCTATGAGGATAGCTCTAATAAATCATATCATCTCATGATGAGAAATATGACATGGAAAATATGTGTTTTATGATAAACACATCTGAGGTAACATTATATTCTCCTGCTCACAATTCTTACTATTCTGGAAATGAAAGTGATTATGAAAATATGACTAGTGAAAAAATATTTTAATATTGTAACATGATGGAAGAGACATGCAATGAACTAAAAGATAAATATAAATCTTTAAAGAAACAACATGATCTTACTATATCTATTATGTCTAAACTTACTACTAAAAAGGAAAATAATGCTCAACTACTCAAAGAAAATAATGAACTAAAAATGTCTAATGAGAAATTGAAGAAAGATCTAGAAAATTTTACCAATGGGAAAAATACTCTTACTAAAATCCTTGGTAAAAAGATAGCTCCTAAGTACACTTCTATTATTGAATAGAAAAACCTATCTAAAACACATTTTGTAACTAAATCTGGAAAATCTATTTTTCTACAAAAAAATGAAAATTCTACTGCTAGTTCCAGTTCTGGATAGTCTTTTACTACCTATAGTGATTTTGGACCAAATAGAGTTTATTTTTCAAATATATTATATAATTCTTATAGTAAACCTATGAAGTAGATGTGGGTTCCTAAAGAATTGATTACTAATGTCACTGAACCCAAACAAGTATGGGTATGAAAATATGTTTTTTATTTTGTAGGAAAGAAGTCTGGAGAGCTCCAGTAAAATCTTATGGTACTTGGATAGTGGATGTTCAAGACACATGATAGGATATTATTCAAGATTCAATATCCTAATCAATGTTGATGGTGGGCCTATCACCTTTGGCGAGAATTCTAAAGGAAAAATAATTGGCTTTGGCCAAATTTGTAACTCTAACTCAGTTTTAATTTCTAAATTACATTTTTTGATGGATTGAAATATAATTTTCATAGTATTACAAAATTATGTGATGATGGATTTCATGTTAAATTTTAAAATGATGCTTGAAATGTTTTTAACTTTAAAAATGAACTAATATTTTCTACTTTTAGAGAGGAAAATGTATATTCAGTTCACTTAGATTATTTAGTTTCTAAATTTTTTTCTCATTTAAGTGGATTTTATAAAGAGTATTGGATTTGGTATATGATATTAGAACACTGTAATGTATACTATCTTACATAGATTAATAGAAAAGGCTTAGTCAAAGACCTACCCAAACTTGAGTTTCCAAATGATAAAGTATGTAATCCTTTTCAAAAGGGTAAATTACACAAGATATCTTTCAAATCAAAGAAATAATTTTCAACTTCTCAACCTCTTGAGTTGGTTCACATGGATTTTTTTGGACCATCTAGATTTTCTAGTTTAAATGGAAATAACTATGTTTATGTTATTTTAGATGAATATTCTAGATATACTTACACTTATTTCTTAGCTCACAAAAGTTAAGCATGTACATACTTCACCAAGTATGCTAAAAAAGCGGAAAATCTAAGTGGAATTAGAATAAAATCCTTAAAGAGTGACCATGGATGTGAGTTTAAAAACCAAGAGTTTGAATCCTTCTGCTCAAAAAATGGATATAGTCATAAATTCTATGCCCCTATGAAGCCTAAAAAAAATGGACTTATGGAAATAAGAAATAGAACCTTACAAGAAATTTCATGAAAAATGCTTAATGAACATGACTTACCTATTTAATTTTGGGATGAGGCTGTGAATACAACTTTCTATAGAATTAATAGAGTCTTAATTAGACCTATCCTCAATAATACTTCTTATGAGTTGTGGAATAATAGAAAACCCAAGGTTAATTACTTCAAAGTTTTTGGTTAAAAAGTATATATTCTTAATAAAAAGGAAAATATTGAAATTCTTTCATCCAAGAGTGATGAAGGAATCTTCCTAGGTTTCTCAACCTCTAGTAAATCCTATAAATTCTTTAACAAAAGAACAAAATGTGTGGAAGAATATGTACATGTAAAATTTGATAAAACATATCCACATGAACATAAGATATCCTTAGACAACCTTGAAGATGACATGTCAAACCTAGAAATAAATTTAAAATCATCCAATCCTCTTGTCAAACAATCTGTTAAATCAAATAGTTCTGTAAATTCTTCAGAATCTGGACATGATGAACCTGAACCTATAGATGAACATGAAATTACTATCCCCTCCTTTTCTAGACCAACTAGAACTCTCAAGAATAATCCTTTGGATTCTGTTGTTGAAGACTTATATAAAGGGACACAAAATAGAGCTTCTCTTAGAAATCAGGTTGATCATCAAGCTTTATTGTCATAACATGAACCTAAAAACATCAATGATTCCATCAATGATGATTTTTTGGTGATGGCCATGCAAGAGGAGCTAAATCAATTTGAAAGAAATAATGTTTGGAAACTTGTGGATATACCCAAAGACATCTTGACCATAGGCACTAAATGGGTGTTTAGTAACAAAGTAGATGAACCTGGTAATATAGTTATAAAAAAGCTAGATTTGTTGCCCAAGGTTATAGTCAAGAAGAAGAAATTGACTATGAAGAAACCTTTTCACCAGTATCTAGAATTGAAGCCACTAGAATCTTGCATGCTTATGCAGAACATCTAAATTTCAAACTATATCAAATAGATGTCAAGAGTGAATTCCAAAATGGATATATAGTTGCGAATGATTTTATTGAACAACCCCTGGGTTTACAAACCCTCACTTTCCAAACCATTTCTTTAAATTTTAAAAAAGCTTTATATGGTTCAAAACAAGCTCCAAGAGCTTGGTATGAAAGATTAAGTAGTTTTATCATTTCCAAAAGTTTTAAAAAAGGTATAGATGACCCTACTCTTTTTATAAAACAAATTTCTAAAGCTTTTTTAGTTGTTCAAATATATGTTGATGATGTTATTTTTGGATAAATAGAAATTATTTATGTATTGAGTTTTCAATGATGATGAAAAATGTATTTGAAATGATTTTAATGAGTGAGATAAAATTATTCCTTGGATTTTAAATATTTCAAAATAAGAAAGGTATTTTTTAAATCAAAGTAAATATACTAAATATATTCTAATTTTTTTTGGCTTGGACAACAATAAAAGTATTGATACTCTAATGAGTACTACCTGTAAGTTGGATCTTAATGAAAATGGTAAATCTATTAATCAAACCACTTATAGAGGAATGTTTGGAAGTCTACTATACATAACCACTAGTCACCCTGATATTATGTTTAGTGTTTTCATGTGTCCATGTTTTCAAGAAAACCCCAAGGAGTCTCATTTAAATTCTGTTAAAAGAATTTTCAAATACCTCAAACATACAACCAATTTAGGATTATTCTATCATAGAGGACAATCATTTGACTTAGTTAGATATTAAGTTGCCGATTTTGGTGGTTGAAAGTTAGAAAAAAAGAACCTCTAGAACATGTTATCTTTTACGCAAGTCTCTAGTATAATGGTGTAGTAAGAAACAAAATTTTGTTTCATTATCTACTACCGAGGTAGAATACATAGTTTCTGGTAGTTGTTGTGAAAATATTTTGTGGATGAAAGACACATTAATAGACTATGGATATCAATTCAGACATGTACCTATAAATTGTGACAATACAAGTGATATTAACATTTCAAAGAATCATGTTTCACACTCTAGGAAAAATCATATTGATGTAACGCATCACTTTCTGAGAGATCATTATAAAAAAGGTGATATCACTTTGGAATTCCTTGGCACTGAACATCAGATTTCTCATATATTCACTAAACCATTAAATTCTAAAAGGATAAATTACATCATACATGAATTATGGATGATAAGTCTAAAGTAAAAGGTTTATGATTTTGAAGTTACTATCTCACACTTACTGTTTCACAAGTTTATGGTTTCATGATTCACTGTTTCACAAGTTAGTGTCTTGGAATTACTGTCTCATGATTACTGTCTCATGATTACTGTCTCATGATTAAGGTCTTACATTTACTGTCTTACACATGCTGTCTCAGTGATACTGTCACACCATTTAGAGTCACACCATAATGATGACACTGTGACAACCTATTCCGGTCTCACTGTAATGTCTTAATTGTTTTTTTAATTTATTTCCCACATCACTGTATCAATTATTTTATTATTTTTATACCGCGCATTCATGTTTGCGAAATTTGGAATTCCTAAATGATAAAAACCCAATGTTTATCACTTATCTCTTCGCTTGAGTTCCTCTCACTTCTAAAAAAAACCCTTCTCTCTAAAACCTCCTTCCCTCATCAACTATTTCTGTTTCTCAAAAATATGTTGGATTCCCATAATAAAGAGACCTTCTTCATAGACTTCTGAGAAAATAAGGTCTAAGAGGAAAGTGAAAAGGGATCCGAAGATAATGCTTGAAGGACCACTAAATCTAGGAATTTCTGATCAAATTGCAGTACTTGGAATATAAATATGTCCAAAGTGGCTGCTGGTAAGTAAATCACTAATCTTGAAAGTTTTGTATAAATAAGGTTGGTTGAAATGGCTCATTAAAGAGAAGAGACCCATCTATATAAAGCTTGTTTCCTAGTTTTATCAGTATCTTTAGTTCTCCTGTGAGTCGATAGATGATTTTTTTGTTAGAAGTTGGATAAATGAACAAAGGTGTACATTTTCATCTAGGTTTTGGGATTCCTGTCTTGAAATAAATCATGAGGGAATTTGTTAGGATCATTTGGAACTCCTCCTCCTAGTGATGTTTTTAACCAAGAAGAGTAATTGGGAAGCTTAACTAGAAATAAAAAGAGTAGAAGGCCAATTGCAGCAGAGTTGGATGGAGAGACAAGGCTACTGTTTAAATTCATTCAAAATCTTATTTATCTAAGGAAAAGAGATTTTTCAATCCTTAAGTATCAATATGTGTTTCTGATAAATCTTTTGAAAAATGACCACAAGATCAACTTATGTAAGTACATCATTATGCACATCAGTGATATGATCAACACTACTTCAAAATCAACCTCCCTATTTTATTCAAGATTTATTTCTACAATACTATATACTAAGGGAGTAGTTGTTTCAAATAAAGAATTTATTGAGTATTATGAGTTCTGTATCTCTATGGATACACTCAGAAGGATGAAAATTAACCAGAATCCTTGGAAATAGTCTTGGGTGGAAGACATTGAAAGGACGTATGAGAAGTTCAATCCAATTGAGAATCTATCAAGGCCTAAGGACAAATCTAACCCTGGTCTGAAAGCTGATGAGGTTATTGAAAACTCCACTAAAGAAGTAGGAGATGCAGAAGCTACACCAAAGGATAAAAATTTCTTAGAGGAAGAAGACAGTAGCCTACCGGACCCACAAGTTGCTGAAGATACAGTTTCTAGAGAAATTATTGCTGAAAAAGAACCTACTTCTGGTGTAGAGGGACCAGATATTACTAAAGAGTTTTTAGAAGAACCTGCTATTGAGGAAGAACTTTTTTTTGGGGAAGTACCTGCTGCTGTGGAACAATTAGAAGAACAACCTGAACCTGAAGTTATTCCTTATGCTGAGGAAAGAATGGATCAAGATTTTTAGTTAGATAAAGAAGTGCCAAAACCTGCTAGAATAGAAGAAATGTAATTAGTCTAAACAACTGAGTCTCTTAGTCCCAACCAGGAAGCACCTATTGAGGGGGATAAGAATCCCATTTTGTAAATTAATTGAGTGAATGGTTCTGTTGAGACAAGCCCAATGGACACTGTATAAATTACCCAGCTACTTTGATGTCTCTAACTCTCAGTTGGATTCAGTGAGAGAAATTTTTCTCACAACAACCTTTCAATTGAAACCTATTTCTATATTAAAAGTCATACCTGCTAAGGAACCAGAAGATATTTCAGTCTTTGCACCTGAGGTTTCACAAGAAGCTCATAGATTTGTGAACCATGAGGATTTGAAAGTTTTTTGTGAAAGTATGATGGCTGGTTTTGAAAAACATTTGAAAACTCAACCCACTCCTATATCTCATCTAAGTGAATAAGATGTTATTATGCTCTTGGAAAAAATTATTTGGAAAACCCAACCAAGGATGCTACATGAAATTCAAGAAGTTAGGATTGAAAATCAGCCATTAAGTGAGGAACTGAAATCTTTAAAATCTTTGGTTGAGGAACTGAGGGTGGAGTTTCAAACTACTGAACCCCCTGCTGCTCGTTTTATCACAGAAGATGCAGAAAAAATTGCCAAAAATGTTCGGACTCTGATCCAACCTAATTTGGTATCTGTTGTTGAGGAGGTGGTTGCCAACAATTCTAATCTGTAAAATGAATTTCAAGGATTGGTATCCTGAATCAATGAGTTTCCTAGTGTTCTTAATAACTCTTTTGAGATTGTTTTCAAGAGCCTTCCTACACCTTCTATAGTCATCTCATCTCATTCTTCCTATGATGAACATGGTCAATCATCTCAGCTATCAGACATTGCAATACTCAGAAAGGTGATTCAAGAAGAGATTCAGTCTTTAATAGGTCAGTCTATTCAAGAGAGCCTCTCCAAGATTGTACAAAATAGTAAGCATGTCAATGACATGGTTTGACTATATTCAAAGGAAGCCTCTATGACCTATGATGAAATTACTAAAAAGGTTGATTTCTACTTCAAGAGGATCTATACAAAGAACCAACTGACTAGTCATTTCAAGTACCTTGTGGAAAATCTCAAAATGCCTCCAGTGAATCAATATTTTAAGGACCAAGTCAAAAAATGAAAGAGTTAACACCTACTTTGGAGAAGTTTGTTGAGAATAAAGATGATTTTTAAAAGGATATGTGATATGGAGGTGAATTAATCACTGATTATCTCAATTGGTTAAACCCTTATCTCCATGTGAAAAGAACTGAAATAGTGGTTCCTGTAGCTTCCCCTTTTGGGCCCGACTCAACCCCTTCCTCATCCACTACCTTTTCTCCTACTACCATGTCTGTATCTTAGGTTATAATCATGATCAGACCTGTCATTATTGAGAAATACTTGCCTCGGTCTTTAACTAAACCAACTCTGGACCCTTTTGTTTTTGACGGAGTACCTCTTCCTTGTCTCACAATTGGCTCAACCCCTTCTAACACTTCTTCTTCTATTCCTATGGCTCCTCTTGATATTTCTTCCAAGGGAAAAGAAAAGACTACAGAACCTAAAGAGAAGTGAAGGATATCTTTTTGATAAGGGTGTTTTGTATTTTTTTCCTTATGATTGTCATGAAACCTATCTTTCTATCCAATACAATGCAAACTACTATTTTTTTTATTTTTCATCCTTACCTTCATACATTATTTATTTTTATTATTTTCTTTTTGATAATCCCACAAGGGGGAAAATACGAAAAGGAATTTAAATCCAATTTAAATACCATGATTTTCATTTAAATCCCATGATTTATGATCATAAAAAGTGAGATATTTTTGGACTCCTAATGTGTTAATAATGTTTTAATGCTCACAAATCATGTTAACATTGTCTAACCTTTCACAAAACATGTTTAGGGATTTTTGGTTTCCTTATGATTAAATACTTAAAACTCATGATATAAACTTTTACAAGATCTTGAATTAGAATCTCACAAATCATGTTTGAATATTGCAAACTATGTTTGATCTAGTTCTATAATGTTTTATTATATTAATGATTAAGTCTAATTAATTCTATGAATATTATTTCTTAAGACAGTTTTACAGATATTTGGCTGAGTCTGAGAAACCGTAAGTCTAACACCAGTTCCAAATTTTGGCAAAGTCCCTAGCACCGTAACCCTGACACTGTAACCCTGACACCATAACCATGAAACTATAACCCTAACACTATGACTTAGACACCGAGACTTGGACCTTGTAACCAGTTTCAAAATTCATAAAGTTAGTGTCACCTTTACCTGAGACACCATGATCTTGACACCACATCTGTACTATCGGTTCCTGATCTCAATGCAACCATGGCACTATGACCGTCTCACCACTCAAAGGAAAAGGAGAAGATGCCATTTCCAAGTGAAACCATTTCAATAAAAACTATGACACTGTTACTTAATCATTTCTTTATATTTTGTAATTTAATTTATAACAATCATATTTGAGTCATTTAATGACACTGACATAATTTATGTTTGTTTTTAGACATGTCACCTGACATTATGAGGTACAAGGTGAAGAAATAATGCTTCCTTTTGGCTTCAACACATGCACCCAAAATAAAAATAAAAGTACTAGACTCGAAGGTATATAAGGAGAGAGACATACATAAGAACATCCATGACTCTCATTCACCCACTGTGAACTCAAGAAAAAAGTAAGAACACACAAGGCAATACCAATCAAGATGTACAATGAATCAATAAACCTCTTCAGTATATCAAATAATGATAAGGATATACCTATAGAACCATACTTGAACTTGGAATCTAGAATACGACACTCTATTTTTGTGTCAACTTTCAAAAGAGGACTCAAAATTCATCTCTATAATATTTGAAGAGTCTAGAGTTGCATCTAAAGTCACACAGATCCCTCAAAGTCTTTTCTCATATTTATTTTTTCTATCCTATGAATTTTTACATACTTTTGAGAAGTGTGTGTATCTGTATGTTAATTACACACTCTCTCTTGTATAAAAATTAAGGATACAAGATATACTTCCACTCATATCTTCTTACATCTGTTTACTACTACGAATAAGTGTTGAAGAGGTCTGGTGTGAACAAGTTTGTTTTCCCATGAATAACAGTGGTAGAGGTCATGTGATCTGGAAAATCCTGTGTACAGTTCTTAACCCCAATCTAGGGTGTGGATCAATTTTATTAATATAAACTTCTTAGTGTCAGGTGATCACCAAGTGGAGTGGATTAGGTCTCGTCTTGAGACTAAACCACTTGTTTTATCCACTATGTGTTTCTATTTATTCATTATCTATTTTAATTTATATTTCAGAAAACTAAATTTCATTTTGATAGTTAGTCTTGGATAGTTGTTATAACTATTTTTCCTTATTATAGTAGTTTCAAAAGCTGTATCAATATCCCATATTGATATTACCGATAATTAATCAATCTTATAAGAAGCTATTTGAACAACCAAACTATTATAATTTTATTACCTTGATTAACTTGCCTATTTTAATTTTAATTGGGTGAATCTTTTATGTGAACTTTTTAACTAAAATTTTTATAGGAAACCAATTCACCCCTATTGAGTGTCCTACTATGACCAAAAAACCCAAAAAACAAAGCATTTGGGCATCGGTAAATTTATCTGATTCAGGTGGGGATCATAAAAAAATAAAAAGAAGGATACAAGTATATATATAGATACACGCACACCCAAACTAAGAGACTCCACACTAATACAACACCCTCATGTCCCAAAACCATCACCACTCTACCTTTACCACACACTGTCACTACTTCCAACTATAACACCACCAACGGACCAACTTTCCCACCCAAAACAACCATTAAAAACATTAAACAAAATCCTAATTAATCATTCCATTGTAACATTTATAGATTTTTTATTTCCAACAATGTTACATTAAATAATATATTTAATCAAAAACCACTTCCAACCAATTCCACTTCATTAAAATTTATTAGTATTCATATCATAGATCATTATTCTTCCAATCCTAAACCACATCCATTTTTATTTTTATCATTATTATTCACATTCCACTACTACTGAGTGACCATAAAGAAAACACACAATAACTACCCATTCCATCATCCCACACCAATATCCTCATTTATTATTTATAGCTGAAGAAATTCCACCACATTCCCACTGTAAAACCACACTAACATCCAATATATTATTAATAGAACACCAAAAAATATCCCATAATGTATCTCATACTAACCAACATAGCATTGCTTCCCCAAACATTCCAAACAATGCTACCCCACTACCCACACAAACCAACCAACATAGCCTCACTTCCCAAAACAAGACAACCAATGCATCCCTAATACCTAAAAATTTCCAAATAAACCTTCCCATTATATCCCCCCAAATTAAACACACATATAATAGACCAAAACCCACACTCGAAAATCCGGTGTTAAAAACATCATCTTTACACTTCTGGATTGATACCAATAAAAATGAGCAAATTTTTCCATCTAAAACTTATATCGACAAAAGGAAATAGTAGATCACATATATACCCAAGGAAAAATTACGTTTAGAGTTTTATATAATTAGGAAAAACTCTTAAATAAACAATACCCATGACTTCAATATAGTAATTTTCTCAAATATACCTAAAATTTTTTATTCCATATTAGGGCATCATAATTATCTATATAAAAACCTTCTGAACATAATTAATTTAACACAATTCTTGATAACCTAGGGAAAAGGAAACATAATAAGGGTGATGTTAAATGATAAATAAGGGTAAACATAAACAATAAAAATTTAATGTAATTAGTGATAAAAAGATGATCACAAGGGTATAATGACATAATTAAAGTGCATAAGCATAAAAGAAGATAGATTATACACATCAATACTTGGATCATCAATCATGAAATATGGAATAAATATTTAACAAAGGTAAGATTCATAAGAGTCAATAATCATGTGACATGTGATTTTAATCTTGAACAAAGGAATCATTTATAACCCATATAAAGAATAATGAAAATGAGTTGGTATCTTAGTATATTATTTTCATAGAACCCTTATAAAACACTTAAAAATTTTAATAACCCTATGAACGACTTGAAATATAATTATTTAGAGAAAATAATTATTACCCAATTCATTAGAGAGCTATAATATGGCGTACCCATCATATCATGAGCTATAATGGGGCTTAACCTGTCATATATTGAGCTATAATGGGCTCGACCCATTATATATTGATTTATAATGGGGTTCAAACCATCATATCTTGATCTATAATGGGGATAAAATAATCATATAAGCTATATTGGTATCACCCATTAACAAAAAAAAATTCCAAGGAACATAACATAAATAAAGTACACAGATCTTACATCTCATCATAAAACTCATAGAACTACCATTATTCCTTTCATAACTTGATTAACCCACAGAAAAGAAATGATTTCCATGATAGTATCTTTGAAATAATAATAATACATCCAAAGAAGGAATTAGGATGGTATCATTAAAAAATATCCATATTAGAGCATAAGTAACATCAAGGTTTGTTGATATAGATGAATAAAAATACCATTAAAGGGCCCTTAAAAAATTCTTGGGGAAAATAAACATTTCAATTTGAAATTAACTTTTAAAAAATAAAAATTCACAAAATATTATGAAAATAATTTTATTTGAAAATAAATTTAGAATCATATAAAGGAATACTCGAGGAAAATTAAAGCAGTAAAATACACTCATGTTGTAAATGTTAAAGTAAACATTCTTTTCAAACATTTGTAAAGGGGGTAAAAAGTGAACCATTTGAAAAAATATAAGAAATTTACTTTTTAAAACCTTTTAAAATAAGGAAAATTTCATGTAAATTATATTTAGGAAATATTTTATGTTTATAAAATATCATTTATGAAAACATGGATATGAAAGAGAAATATTTCCGATGTAAAAGAAGATACAAGATTAGTTCACTCACAAACAAATTTCTTAATGTTTATTTAATCAATAAGGGAGTAAATGGAAACATGTAGAACACATTATTAACTTTATTAGAAGAAAATATACATGTTTCAATAAAAAAATAACACATTTTTTCCTCTAAAATAACCTTCAACATAAACAATCCTAAAAAGAAAAGAGATTATAACTTAAAGCCTTTACCACTCTGATAACTTTTCAAACGTAATACCCATGAAAGAATAAATTTAAATTAAACTCTTAAATACTAATAAAATAAATATATTCATGATATTATATGTCAATGGGGTAGTATATACACCTCATAAAATAAGATAGGTTCACATTATTAAACGTATGTTCTAAAGAATACGAATTTGAGACGAATAACCCTTACAAAGATCATATAGCTTAATTAAGGGTTAATAAACAGATATATTATGTGAAAAAATATAAATACACACAAACCAATGGAAATAAACAATAATAAAATTATAGGAAATTTCACACATAATCATATGATATCGAAGATAACGAATAAGTAATATATCCCAATGAAAAGAAATTTATTTATGAAACCCCTTACCACTTGATAACTTTCATGTCAAATAAACTTGGATGAAATAATTAAAATTTTAACTTAAAATACCATAAATTATTAAATATTCATGATATAACATGTAAAAGGTATAATATATACCCCACAAAAAATAAATAAGTGGTGAATATGGCATATGTCACATGAAAGTGAAAGTGAGATGAGAAACCCTTACCATGAGTCCAAACTTTCCAGGCATGTCCTTTAAATACTATATAAAAATATTATATAAATAATTTTACTTCTTAAGAACATTATCTAGGTTTAAAAACATATACTTAAATAATTTATTTTAATTACATATTAAAAAACTTAATCAGTTAAGTCCTCATGGGGTGTTTTGAGGACGTCTGATCCATATTTTAAAAACTACTTCAGTTTGTTGAACAAGGTCAAAGGGGTCATTGTTTAATCATATTCAGAATAATAATAATGAAATAATTATCATTTTTTAGTAAAATTATACTTTTAAAACCAACCATGAATAGTGTTTCTGAAAAATGAACTAAGTTACAATCACAGAGACAGTAAGCTGTATGTACGAATGAATAACATTTTCATTTTTCAATGATCATTTTTGAAATAAGGTAAGTATTATTTTATCTTTAAATAATTATAATAAAATTATAAATATCATATTATTCATTTAAATAAATTTATATATATCATCCATGTGATGTGGTGATGAAAAATGAATCACATCACTTTGTAGAAGGGGTAGTCCACACGTACACATAAACGAAATTTTCATCTTTCAATGAATGGAAAGGTAAGAAATTATATGTTATATTATATTTTAGTAATGATAAAAATTTAATGAATATAATATATAAAAAATAAATCCATCATCATGGATATCCATGAGGGGTGATGATGGAAAACAAATTACATCAGTTCGCAAGGTGGTAGTCCTCCATACACACAAATAATGGTTTCATTTCCCATTTTATGGTAGAGGTGATGGATTTAGTTTATGAAATTAAAATAATAACATATAATTATATATTATATACTTATGTTATTATATAATAAGGATTTAATAATAATATTATGATGTGGAAGAATAAATAAAACAAAACTCTCAGTTAAGAACGATACCTTTTCTTCAGACGAGCTCTTTAGTTTTGCACCAAAATAATTACTAGGAAAATTTTATACTATAAAAATGATTCTAGTACATTAATAGGTAATTAATAAATTTATTTGTCATATTTTGTCTGAACCTAAAGGTTTTTAGGTTTTAAGATCAGAGGAGAGGGGGTGGCCTTTTATAAGTAGTGGAGAGGACACACTTGAAATTTTTGAAAAGAACAAGCTATACCCGCATTTTACACTTTTTAAAAGGTTCCAAAATGCACCATTATCATGAAATGAATGATATAAGGTCTAAATATTTCAATAAAATAGAATTTAGAAAAGTTTTTAGGTTATTTATACATTTTTATTTTTAGTTTAACCCCTCAGTAAACCCATTTTAACCTAAGTGGTAAAATATTTTTACTATTTTACCTATTCATTATGAACAAATAATATTTTGGACTTATTATATAATATAAATTATGATTATAAAAAAAAATTTAATCCATTTTATCACATTAAATTCACATATTTGGAATAATTTATTTTAAAATAAACCCTTCCAATGCGATGGAAAATCAAGTTTTTAAGAAATGTATTTTTCATGCATAAGATGAATTTATATTAACTATATAACTAGTAATAATTTTTTTATTAATTTAATTTAATAATTATAGATATATAATATATAAATTTAATTTAAATAATACCTCATTACGTTTTTTTAATTAATTAAAATGGAGAAACATTATTCACTTTAAAATTGTTTTAAAAAAAATGTGTTTTTAAGCCTCAAAATAAACCCATACTAAAATCCAGTATAAAGATGATTGAAATGTAATTAATTATATTAAATATAAATAAATAATACTTATGTTAATTTAAATCAAATTTAAATAATAATTATACTTTTAAATACTTAATTTATTGAAAATAAATGACAATTTTGAAAAAATCGGTATTCTTCAATATTCAATGAAAAATAAATATTTTCTGAATATATAAAATTTTCACCCTAAGTTAATTTTGATATTATGATTTAAAAAATTAATTTCATTTTTTCAAATACATTTTATAAAACTTTTATAAATTAATTATAATATTTTCTCACAAAAAAAATCATTTTTAAAGAAAATTTATTTTGATGAATAAAAATGACATTACTAAAAATTGAATGATTATTTACTAAATTTTATCAATAAATTTATATTTATTAATAAATTTTTATATATATTTAATAAATTAGTTAATCCTATTCATACCCACCAATTTCACATAAAATTTATTATAAGTGTATATTATTCTGGTCGTTTACACTCAGTGTTACATGTCATATACGCCATCGAACATAATGTTATTATTTTAAAATAAATAGGTGTTACATTATAACCCCTTTAATAAATTTAGTCCTCAAAATTTTTCTTGATATTTATAATTAACGTTTTCAAATTTGAAAATACCTTTCTTGAAATCTCACATCATAAAAAGTCTTAATAAAACTTTCTTTTGAAAAGATAGAAGAGAAAATCCGAATGTCATTTGGAATGATACAAAACTTGGTTTCCAAAATAGGTGAACACTGATGGGAAGTGAAGATATAGAAATAGAATAAAATCATAATGGCCCATTTATGATAGAGAGTTATAAATATCATTGATCATAATAAAGTGAATGATCATCAGAAAGTCAACAACTACAAAACCATAAACCAAAGAGGTGTGAAAAAGACCATAAATTTCATTAAAAATAATGGTAATAGAACAAATTTTTTGTTTCACAATCCATTCCATAAAATTGAGAAATTAATTTTCCATCCATATTAAGAAAAAAAGTAAATATACTTACTTTATTATTACAATTTCATCCTTTAGTCAATTCACACCACAACATCATCTTTTTCTCTATACGATGTGTATTCAAGATGAATTTTTCCTTCCTAAAGAACTAAAATCAAACTATAATGGATCACATAATATGAAAAAGGATTAAAAGATATTACTCCTATCTTTATACAGTGACTAAAACCAAAAGTTTTAGCACAAGGTATAATATTTCTCAAAATGAATAAACCTTCATATAATTAATTTCAAAAATTCAACAATATTACCCAAAGTTCAAATGAAATCATTTTATAGATTACTACCCTTAAAATATTTTAAAATATTCCTATTTATGATTGAAACCAAAATATTATAAGGTAATAATCACATATTCTTCTAAGATTTATTTAACATTTATCTCAAAATAACAATAATCACTTTTAAAGTCTCATTCCAAAAATGTATATACATTAATCATATAATCTCTATGATATTCTAATAATTTCCATAAATAACTTGAATCACCACAAATACATAGTAAAATAATATATGATTCCAAAAATATAATTAAATATTTATTACTCAGATAAAATCCAATAATGTTTTCTCTACTTTAATCATATAAGGTTCCCAAAATCATGATCTTATTCCAAAATAAAATTAGTCACCTAATCACTAAATATATTCTTAATCCCATGGTTATCTATATGATAAAACCTATATTCTAAAAATAAACTTATTAATTATATTTCAAAAAATTTAAGTAAAAATAATGATTTTATAATAATTAGGAGATGTCATAGGCCATTGGTAGGAACTTCACCCTTATCGCCTTTTGGTTGTAGTTTCAATCCCCATGACCTTGATTGATGTGATAGGTTGTAACTTTTCTAAAAATATACTAATATCATTATTATAACATTGTTATAAATATGATGAAAATACTCAAAAATAATTTAATAATCATATATAATATGAACCCTAAAGTTCACTAATACCATTAAACTTATATCAACCAAAGTAATAGTATTATTCCTTAAATAAAACTTCACATTAAACCAAAGGGTTACATATAACTTAACCCAATAAAACTTCTCCCCAAATTTCATTAATCACCACAAAATTTCATTACTTTATAACTCAAAAGGGGTGTCTAAGACTTTGAACTTACGATTAACCTTAATCTTTTAAACCCTTGATTAAATCCTTAAATATTAAGATAAAATCACATGAAAGCATCCTAATCTCCAATGTTATCTAAACCCTTCTATGATGCCAACTATTACAGCCCCAAACCCGCACTCCCAGATCCAGTGCTAAAAAAACCATCTTTTAAATTTCTAGATTGATACTGATAAATTTGACCCATTTATACCATCCAAAATTTATAAAAACAAAAATAAATACTAGATCACTTACATACTAAGGACCATTTATATTTATATTTTTATATAATTCAGAAAAAATCTTAAATAAAGAATACCCATGACTTTAAGGGAGTATTTTTTCCATTATAACCAGATTTTCATATTCCATATTAGGTCGTCATCATCATCATATATATGAAAACCTTCTAGAAAAAATTCATTTAACATAATTATTGATAACCTAAGGAAAATAAAACATAAGAGGGGTGAGATAAAATTATCAATAAGTTTATACATGAGCGTTAAAAATTTAATTTCATTAGTGATAAAAAGTTGAGCATAAGGGTATAATGACATAATCAAAGTGCATGAGCATAATAGAAGAGAAATCATAACCAATAATACCTGGATCATCAATCATGAAACATGGAATAAATATTTAATAATGGAAATATTTATAAGAGTCAATAACCATGAGACATGTGATTTTTATTTTGATTAAAGGAAAATTTTATAACCCATAGAAAGCATAATTAAAATATGTTGGTATCTTAAAATGTTATCTTCATATAAACCTTACAAAATCTTTACAAATTGGAAAAACCATATGACCATGTTCTAATATACTTCTATAGAGAATATAATCATTATACAATGAATTATAGAGCTATAATAGGGATCAACCATCATATAATGAGCTATATTGGGGCTCCGGGGTTGTTGAATAACCCATAGAAAAGGAACAGGTTTCATGAAAATATATATGAAAAAATAATAATCCATCTACAAAAAGGATTGAGATGGTATCATTTAAAAATATCCCCAGAGTATCATAACTAATATAAAGGGTTATTGATGTTGATGAATGAAAAATACTATTAAAAATTCGATAAAAACATTCTTGAGGAAAATAAAATTTTAAATTTGAAAATCAATTATAAAAAAACATAAAATATTGTGAAAATACATTTCTCTTAAATTAACCTTGGAAACATAAAAAGTAAACTTCAATGAAAATAAAATAGGGAAAATCCATTCATGTTGTAAACATTAAAATAAACATTATTTTCAAGCATTTTGTAAAGGGAGTCAAAAGTGTCCCATATAGAAAATGTTAAGAAATATACTTTTTAAAACATTTTAAAATATGGTCAAATATCATGTAAAATAGATTTAAAAAATACATTATGTTTATAAATGAATTTTTTTGAGAACTTTTTAGAAAAAATGTATATGGAAGAGACAAATTCTCGATATAAAATAAGAAACAAGATTAGTATCAATTAAAAATAATTTTCTTGATGTTTCATTAATCAATAAAGAAGTAAATGGAAACACGTAGAAAAAATTAATAACTATAGGAGAAGAAAATATTCATGGTTTATGAAGATAAGATCACATTATTTCCTCCAAAAGAACCTTAATATAAACAATCCTCAAAAGCAAGGAGATTATTACATAAATCCTTTTCCACTTTGGTAACATTTCAATCGTAAGCCCCATGAAATAATGAATTAAAATGAAACTTTTAAATTTCAAGAAAATAAAGATATTCCTGATATTACATGTCAATATGGTATTATAAACACTTCATTAAAGAAGAATGGTTCATATCATTAAATGTATGTCCCAAAGAAAGGGAATTTGAGATGTATAACCCTTAAAAAGATCATATCATTGAATTAGGAGTTAGTAAATGGAAAGATTATGTGAAACAAATATAAATCCAAAAAAAATTGGAAATAAAATATAATATTTTTAGTGGACATTTCACACATTTTCATAGCATACCAAGGACAAAGAAGTAGTAATATAACCCAATGAAAAGAAATTGACTTATGAAACCCCTTACTACTTGGAAACTTTCATTAAAAATCCACTTGGATGAAATAATTCAAATTAAAAATTAAAATACCATGAAATATGAAGGATTCATGATGTAACATGTAGAAGGGGAAATATATACACTATACCAAAGAAATAACCAGTGAATAAGGCATATATCCCATAGAAGTGAAAGTGAGATGAGAAACCCTTACCTTGAGTCTGGACATTCCATGTATTCCATTTAATTACTATATAATAATATTATATTAATAATTTTATTTCTTGAGAAATTTTCATGGTGTAATACTTTATTCTTAAATCAATCATTTTTATTGACTTATTTAAATAATTGATTAGTTAAGTCCTAATCAGGTGTTTTAAGGGCGTCTGACCCATATTATCAAAAATTATTTGGTACATTGATCATGGTTATAAGGGTAATTTTTCCATCATATCCCTAATAATAATAATGAAATAATTATAATATTCATACATAAATTATAATTTTAAAACAAACCATGAATAAGTATTATGAAAAATGAACGATGTTACAATCATGGAGACGGTAGGCCGTATATATGCATGAGCAATGTTTCAGTTTTTCAATGATCACTATGGAAATAAGGTAAGTATTATTTTATTATTTTATCATTATAATAATATCATAAATATAATATATTTCTTTAAATACATTTATTTATATCATCCATGTGACGTGGCGATGAAATTGAATCACATCGCTTCGTGGAGGCGGTAATCCACATGTATGCATAAATGATGTTATCTTATTTAAATGAATAGAAAGGTAAGAAAATATATGAAATATTTTATTTTAATAATTAAAAATATGTCATTAATATCATATAAAACATTAAATACATCATCATGAACATTTGTGATAGGATATGATGAAAAACTAATTACATCTGTTTGTGAGGTGGTAGTTTTCTGTGTACATGAATGATGGTTTTGTTTCCCATTTTGTGGAATATGAGATGGATTTAGGTTATTATATTAACATAATAACATATTATTATATATGATATAATTATTTTATTCTATCATCATTATTGAAAAATATTTTAAGGAGGTGTAAGAAAAAATAAAACAGAATGCTCGATTAAGAATGATACCTCTTCTTCAGATGATCTCTTTAGGTTTTCCTCCAAATACTTATTAGGAGGGTTTTATAATAAAAAAAGGATTCTAGGAAATGGTTTGGTACGTTAATAATTTATTTTGGTAGTTAGTGGATGAAAACATGGCTTTTAAGGAGTAAAGAGGAGAGGAGAGGGGTTGGCCTTTTATAAGTGGGGGAGAGGATACACTTGGAATTCTTGAAAAGAAAAAGTTATACCCACATTTTAAACATTCCAAAATGATCCCAAATAGACCATTATCAATATTTATATGAGATAAGGTGGAAATATGTCCATAAAATTGAATTTATACAAGTTTTAGGTCATTTTAACTGTAGAAGCCCGAAGAATGACGTACATAGATATTGCATTACTTTTGTGGAATACTTAATACATAACAAAAACAGACACACAAGGACAATAATAGTTTAGTGTATTTGGAAACTTGGAAAGTAATCTTCTAATCATGGTGAAAGATCTTCAACATCTCCCATAAAGATCTTCCACTTTTTTTTCCTTACCTAAAAACTTTCTTTTAATCCTGGGGGAAAATAAAACATAAAAAGGGTGAGCTCAAATGCTCAATAAGGGTAATCATCGATAAAATAAAACATACCATATAATTTTGAACTTAAAAAACATAAAAATAATGTTTAAACATCAAAATCTAGAGCAACGACATAAAACATGGAAGTACATATGGCATAGATCATAATGGAACATAAATCATGATAAAATAGAATGGAAATAAAACATGTAATTGTGGCATCCATTAAGCACATGTAATGATTTCCTTAGTAGCCAAGGCATTGCTGCCAAGACCATCTTAGTGGACAAAGTCCCTTTCTGAATCGAGTTCACTCTTCGTTCCAGTCCTGTAATACTGAACTGGATTAACTTACCATTCCAGCCATATCTATCTCATGAGATATAAATCTTTACCCAATGAATTGGAGGGATATATAGGTCCCACCCATCTCATAATGAAATCATTTTTACTTGTGCCAAAAAATAAACATAAAACATTCATCATATCCCAAAGAATAAAATGGGTTTCATAAACATCATCCCATCATCACATAATCCATATAAAATAAATGGATATCATTTCATAATAAGAAAAGTGAAACTATGTAAATCATAGAGACATTATACTTGAAACATACACATATGAAATAATGTCATCTTAGATGGAAAAATGGTTTTGATAAAACACATGAAACGAATTCTTGAGGAAAATATCCTTTCTTCTACAAAATCAATTTATTTTCACAAAACGTCATGAAATTTTAAAAGAAAAGAGATTTTTTTGAAAATAGTCATGAAATATTTTGGAGTAAGCTTCATGAAAATAAGGGTTTATAAAACTGTAAAAATCCTTTCATGCCGTATAAGTTAAAAAAACATTCTTCTCGTACTTTTGCTGGAAAAGTCAAAAAAGTACGTTATAATGTAAACAAAAGAAAGATTCCTTATATACCATGTAATAAAAGTCAAAAATTGGTAAAAAGGACTTTAAACATAGATGAAACCATTTTTAGAAAACAGGGACATTGATGATAAATATAACCCCAATAAATACTTATGAATAAACAATCTCGGATAAGAATGAGATTAGAATAATTATCCCTTACCTTAGGTCCGATATGCTTCGTACGTATCCAAAACTCCTGTATAATGATTTAAATAATGTCATTGACTTATTACATAATCATATTCATTGTTATTTTATCATATATGGTTCACTTATGACTTTATATTACCTATTCTTTTGTAAATTCTTGTTATAGTAGCGTTTTGGGTAAAATCGTTTCATTTGTTGTTCGTGTTTTAACTTGTAATTATTAATATGATTACTTAGATCATGATTAATTACATCCAGAATGTAAAACATGATTTATATATAATATATATTCATAATATACATATATATAATAGATCGATAAATGGAAAGAAATACACCATTCATGGAGACGGTAGGCCGTACGTACGCATGAACGCTGTTTTCGTTTCCTTATTGAATTGAATGGAATTAAGTAGATGACATAAATATACATATATAAATAAATCTAGTAGCATTATTATGTCATATATTTCATTATTACTTATTATATACACTTTATAATCATTCTTGAATGGTTAACATGGAGAGTGAATCTCATCGCGTCGTGGAGACGGTAGTCCGTACGTACGCACGAGCGATGATATCATTCCCAAGATCGTGGAATGGTATTAAAGTGTATGTATAATATTAAAGAATCAATATCACTTTAAAATAATCATATATATTCATTACTTTCACCATTATACCCATCCAAGTAAGGTGGTGGTGGAAAATAGATTACACCACGGTGTGGCGACGGTATTCTGTACGTACGCACGCGCGGTGATTTCATTTTCCATAGGATCGATAGATGGTGAAATATGGTTGTTTCATACTTATAATAACATATCAGTATATGAGTGATACTGATGTTATTACCTCATAATGAAACAACTAAAAAATAATAAGTGGAAGAAGAAATAAGGTTGAAAGAATCGGTAACGGACATTACCTGTTCTTTGAAGCGCCTCTTTGAGACCTCCTCTTAGGGCACTAAAATTGGTCTTTTAAGAAGACCAGGACCTGTATAATGTTTCTTGGGAATTGGAGAAGATAATTTGGATGGGTTTTTCCGATATTGAAGGCTCAAAGTGGTGTGAGGAAGAGAGGGAGGAGGTGCCCTTTTATAAGGGAGGAGAGGGGCACCTTTGGAAATATAAGAAATATTAGTTTATATTAAATCCCAACCCCACTCAAAAACTTCAAAAATGACTCATATCTAAATATTAGATGAGATAGGGTTGAAATATCATCAAAAAATAAAATTTATACATGTTAGGAATTTATTTTAAACATTATCAACATGATTTATCCTTATTTATCAATTTAATTTTATTTGTGGTAATAATATTCTAAATTTTAAATTATTATAAATAATTACATATGTGTTGTGCATTTTCCATAATTTGACACTTTATGACATTTTAGACCATATAAATTTTAATTTATAATTTTTAAATTTTTTTGTTATTTTTAATCAATTTTATAATATGTTATTTTTATAAAATAAAAATAGTGTCAATTTTGACACTATTCATTTATTTGAATTTAAATAAAATATATACAGAAGATATTTTCAAAATAAAAGCTTTAATAGATTCATAAAATGTCATATGTATCTAAAAAATTAGTGGTGCACAGTAAATAGTTCATATAATATTTATTTTAATATTTTTAAAATCATTTATTTGATATTTTAATTAATAAATTAATTTCAACATCACTATTGTGTCATACTTAATGATAATTATTTAATCCCTAAAATTTCTAAATAAATTCCTATGATGTAGATAATTGTATTAGAGTTCTGGATACTATTCATGTTTTAAGTTTCATTAAGTTTATCACTAAATTAAAATCATTATACTTATAAGATTTAAGAAACTGACATGTTGTCACTTTCTTTGGTTTTAATAATAATTAAATTATTTTCATGGAAAAAAGTCCATTAAATGAATCTAATCCGACCATTAGGTGATATGGGTCTACTTTTAGTCATCCAATAGGATTTTGGCAGGTGTTAGGGTAATTTGTTAATCTTATATTTACCCTTAATTACACGATTTACCTTTAACTATGGTAAATAAAATTTACCGTAGTTACTATTCATAATGCCAAAAAATAAAAAGTAGCTTATTAACATAATTTGGACCAACTGATTCCAAATATTGAATCCATATTTCCAAATTCAATAGATAAAAGTTTCAGAAATTAAATTAAAATTAATCCCGTTGTCGAAAGAAAACGGGTTTTTGGTTAAAACTTTGCAAAAGATTGAGTTGATTTAACCTACAAATTCAAGGTAAAATAAATTCTAATGACATACATTATATTAAATGGTAAAAATATATATTCTATTTATAATTTAAAACCTTTAAATATTATAATTTAACCATATAAATTATTACAATGAAAAAAGTTGTTTTTAATTAAAATATAGCGTGTTTTTACTATTCATTAAAATATGAAAGTTATCAGAAAAAATATCAAAACTTTATCCAATGTAAATTTTTATTTCCTGATTCAAAATAAGAAGTTTATTTTGTAAAATTGAACTTATAAACATGTCAAAAACTAGATTTAATGTGGGTGCTCCATTAAAAGGCGGCAAAACTGCATTTTTTGAAAAATACTTATTTTACCCGAAAAATTTATTTTGTTCACATACCATGTTCTAGAAAATGAGTAAGATGAAATAATAATATTATAACATTCAAAATTTAGTTAATACTATTCATAACATCTAGTTCATAATAATATTATAACCATATATCATTGTTTAGTGAAACATGATATTGCGTACAACACACACTATCGAGGAAAGTCGCGATTGCATGTAATTCAAGCCAAGTCAGGGTTGCGTGTTGTGAAAGACTCCTTTGTTGTTGCATTTAAAAAAATCCAACCATATTTCATTTATACATTGAATATATATATATATATACACTCAATGTTTCATAGAATAACTACTATAAAAAAACATGAAATTGTGTGTAACACGATCCAAGATTAGCGTTGCCTATTCTGCAAGCTAATACGGTGTTGCGTATATCGCAAGATAATATTGGTGTAGAGTACATAAGAAGATATGAAATAAATTAAAAATAATATATCTTATAAAATCTCGGGGTGTTACATTCTACCCTCCTTAAAATTAATTTAGACCTCGAAATTCATCGGGGTTATAAATGGTTTAATACATGAAAGTTTCTTTAGTAGAAACCCACATCGTAAAAAGGGAATACCAAAACCTATCTTTAAAAACTAAAGTATGAAATGTATTGGTTACCCAAATTAACTAATCACTGGGTTTCCACATATGAGAACATAGATGAAAAAAATATGGATTTGGAAGAGAAATCTAACCATCAAGTTCTGATGGAGAGTGGTAGAGAACATGGATATGAAAAAGCCACCAATCACAAAGCCATAGATTTGTGATGATCTAAGGTACCATCTGATTTATCAGATATAAGGGTACTATGACAACATTTTTTGTTTTCAAGATCATTTCCCAAAAGTTGATGAAATTTTAATTAGAAGAAATACTTTCGTGATTTTGGTACAGTCTCACCGTTAGTCATTCTATGGACAATTTCCACTTCATCTCTTAAATAAATGAAGTTGAATTTGTCATTCATGAAGTGTTAGAAGATAATGTTATAGAATGATTGGTCATTCCATCTGTCTCAAACAAAATGTTATAAAATTTATCAAAAATAAATAAGTCCCTCTATAGTGATATTAATCATATATGGTTCCTAAAATGGACTTATACTTCAGATATCATACTTCTTAATATAATAAAACTAGTTTTTACTAAACAGTGACTTCCTGTAGGCCAGTGGTAGGCGATAAAGTCCATTCACACTTCGGTTGTGGGTTTGATTCCCACATCCTTGTCCGATGCGATGGGTTTTCGCCCATCCTACAGGTTTTCCTTTTTCTAAAACTACATTACTATAACATCTCATTAATACTATCGAAAAAACTTCTATCCTTAAACAATACTAACTTATGTCCAACATAATTCATTCCAATCTTTAGGCTTATCCATAATACTGCAGTTCACTCTCATATTATAGTGAAAACGATTACCAGAGATTTCATATAACAAGCATGTTAATACCATCGTTGATCCCCATAGATCATAAGATATGTCTTGTTGGTCACATTCCAAACATTCTAAGGCCTTAATCATGTATTCTCTAGAAAAATGAATACCCATTGAATCTTAGTGAAAACATGAGTGCTATCAAAAGTTAACTCTTTCCACATACCAAAACCCCAAAATTCTATATACTCAAACCATGATATAAGTTTTTTCTTTTACCAGTTATGAGCTCATGAATACTATCAAACATTTCATTTTTTCCTTATCCCTTCATTATGCGCATATCATCTTTTTTTTCCAAAAATATATCAATCACTTTCCATGTTTACCGGTACCATAAAATTATTGAAAATAGACCAAAACATAAATTTTACATTATTCCACGATACTATATACAACATTATTTTGGAATCCCATTACATAAACACTTAATCATTCCACCACACCGTTTTGATATTCAACATCGCCAATAGTGATCGCATGTGACTTCCATTTTTCCTTTGCCTTAAGTGGTTGCTCATGTCGATCATCACTAACCCTTGGATTAGGGTATTTATTATCATAATTTCCCATTTCCTTGCACTTGAAGCATTGAAGTGCTGGTGGTGCGTTCTCTGCAGTATTTTCTTTATTCACATCATTAGAAACCCTTTTTCCATTACTTCAATACTCAGCTGCTCGATGACCTTCTTTTCCACAATTAAAACATTTTCTAATCCCTTTAATACAATCTCCACCATGCTTCTTTCCACACTTTGAGCATAAGGAAACATTCATCTTATTTTCACCATTATTCTGAGATTTATCCTTGAACTCCATCTTTCGTTTCTTATCAAAACCATGAGATGGATAAGTAACACCAACTTCCATTTCTACCTTGATAGAACAACGCACAATTTCTTCATAGCTACTAAAGTCTCTTATAGCTAATTCCCTTCGAAGACTTGGTTTTATGCCACTGAAAAATCGATCAACTTTACTTTCAGGTTGGATGATAAAGCTAGATTCATACCTTGCAAGTCTTGTAAAATTCGCTTCGTATATACCAACAGATTCATCATCCTTCTTCTTAAGCTCAAGAAAATTCTTTTCCATATTTGTTCGAAGAATACGAGGGGAGTACTAACTGAAAAAAAAGTTCTTGAACTCGTCCCATTCCATGGACTCAATTTCATCTCTTGGCCTCATATTCTTGATAAGATTCCACCATTGATTAGCTTCGCATTCCAAACGATATACTAATAAGATGAATTTATCATGTTTAGAACATTGAAGAACTGAAAATATCTTTTTAGTGGTACTGATCCATTGTTCAGCAACAAGTGGATCAGAAGACCCACTAAAAGAAGGTGTATGTTGCCTCATGAAGGACTCAATAGAATATTGTTCCCTTCTCTGCTCATTTGGAAGTCTAGAATGATTCATAGCTTGTGTAAGTATATCAATAAGATTTTTCACTCCATCTCCCATAACATTTGTTTGTTCAGGATTACAATCATTGAATTTTCCATTGCATTGATCAACACGGTTCCTTCGGGTTCCAACCATCGTCTAAAACCCAAAAAGAATAGTGTGAGAGGCAAAAATCATGCTAGGGAAAACAACATAATAAAGGGGAGAGTACATTCAAAATCTAACATCTTAAGTTTAATTCTAAGATAATTACCATAATTCTAGGACTATAACCTATATTTATACTTTACCTTAGGGACATCCCTAGACATACCTTAGAAATATCTCTAGGGATCTCAATAAAGTTCTCACATCCTAGTTTCCAAAGGTTGACTAAACCTTTCCTCTGATACCAACCGTAGAAGATCGAAGCTTGATGTACATGGAAATTACATTACTTTTGCGGAATACTTAATACATAACCAAAACAAACACACAAGGACCGTAATAGTTTAGTGTCTTTGGAAAATTGGAACATAATCTTCTAATCGTGGTGAAAGATCTTCAACAACTCCCATAAAGATCTTCCACGTTTTGTTTCCTTACCTAAAACCTTTCTTTTAATCCTAGGGGAAAATAAAACATAAAAAGGGTGAGGTCAAATTCTCAGTAAGGGTAAGCATGGATAAAATAAAACATACCATATACATTTGAACTTAAAAAACATGAACATAATTTTTAAACATCAAAATATTGAGCAACGACATAAAACATGGAAGTACATAAAGAATAGATCATAATGGAACATAAATCATGATAAAATAGCATGGGAATAAAACATGTAATTGTGGAATCCATTAAGCACATGTAATGATTTCCATAGTAGCCAAGGCATTGCTACCAAGACCATCTTAGTGGACAAAGTCCCTTTCTGAATCGAGTTCACTCCTCATTCCGGTCCTGTAATAATGAACCGGATTAACTTACCATTCCAGCCATGTCTATATCA
This sequence comes from Viscum album, assembly GCA_963277665.1. Lineage (NCBI taxonomy): Eukaryota > Viridiplantae > Streptophyta > Magnoliopsida > Santalales > Viscaceae > Viscum > Viscum album. The sequence continues at coordinate 590,087,840 of OY728147.1, forward strand.
TGAGATATAAATCTTTACCCAATGAATTAGAGGGAGATATAGGTCCCACCCATCTCATAATGAAATCATTCCTACTTGTGCCACAAAATAAACATAAAACATTCATCATAACCCAAAGAATAAAATGGGTTTCATAAACATCATCCCATCATCACATAATCCATATAAAATAAATGGATATCATTTAATAATAAGAAAAGTGAAACCATGTAAATCATAGAGACATTATAGTTGAAACATACACATATGAAATAATGTCATCTTAGATGAAAAAATGGTTTTGATAAAACACATGAAATGAATTATTGAGGAAAATATCATTTCTTCTACAAAATCAATTTTTTTTCACAAAACGTCATGCAATTTTAAAAGAAAGATATTTTGTTGAAAATAGTCATGAAATATTTTGGAGAAAGCTTCATGAAAATAAGGCTTTATAAAACCTTAAAAATAATTTCATGCCTTATAAGTTAAAAAAAACTTCCTTCTCGTACTTTTTCCGGAAAAGTAAAAAAAGTACCTCGTAACGTAAACAAAAGAAAGATTCCTTACATACCATGTAGTAAAAGTCAAAAATGGGTAAAAAGGCCTTTAAACATAGATGAAAACATTTTTAGAAAATAGGTACATGGATGATAAATATAACCCCAATAAATACTTATGAATAAACAATCTCGGATAAGAATGAGATTGGAATAATTATCCCTTACCTTAGGTCCGATATGCTTCGTACGTATCCAAAAATCCTGTATAATGATTTAAATAATGTCATTGACTTATTACATAATCATATTCACTGTTATTATATCATATATGGTTCAATTATGACTTTATATTACCTGTTCTTTTGTAAATTCTTGTTACAATAGCGTTTTGGGTAAAATCTTTTCATTTGTCGTTCATGTTTTAAATTGTAATTATTCATATGATTACTTAGATCATGATTAATTACATCCAGAATGTAAAACAAGATTTATATATAATATATATTCATAATATACATATATATAATATATCGATAAATGGAAAGAAATACACCATTCATGGAGACGGTAGGCCGTACGTACGCATGAACGCTGTTTTCGTTTCCTTATTGAATTGAATGGAATTAATAGATGACATATATATATATATACACATAAATACAGTAGAATTACTATGTCATATATTTCATGATTACTTATTATATATACTTTATAATCTTTCTTGAATGGTTAACATAGAGAGTGAATCTCATCGCGTCGTGGAGACGGTAGTCTGTACGTACGCACGAGCGATGATATCATTCCCAAGATCGTGGAACTGTATTAAAGTATATGTATAATATTACAGAATCAATATCACTTTACAATAATCATATATATACTTTTACCATTATACCCATCCAAGTAAGGTGGTGGTGGAAAATAGATTACACCACGGCGTGGAGACGGTATTCCGTACGTACACACACTCGATGATTTAGTTTTCCATAGGATGGATAGATGGAGAAATATGGTTGTTTGATACTTATAATAACATATTAGTATATGAGGGATACTGAATTTATTACCTCATAATGAACCAACTAAAAAAGAACTAGTGGAAGAAGAAATAAGGTGGAAAGAATCGGTAACGGACATTACCTCTTCTTTGAAGCGCCTCTTTGATACCTCCTCTTAGGGCACTAAAATTGGTCTTTTAAGAAGACCAGGACCTCTAGGATGTTTCTAAGGAAGTGGAGAAGAGAATTTGGCAGGGGTTGGCTGAGCTTGAAGGCTCAAAGTAGTGTGAGGAACAGAGGGAGGAGGTGCCCTTTTATAAGGGAGGATAGGGGCACCTTTGGAAATATAAGAAATATTAGTTTATATTAAATCCCAAACCCACATAAAAACTTCCAAAATGACTCATATCCGAATATTAGATGATATAGGGTTGCAATATCATCAAAAAATAAAATTTAGACATGTTAGGAATTTATTTTAAACATCATCAACATGATTTATCCTTATTTATCAATTTAATTTTATTTGTGGCAATAATATTCTAAATTTTAAATTATTATAAATAATTACATATGTGTTGTTAATTTTCCATAATTTGACACTTTATGAAATTATAGACCATATAAGTTTTAATTTATAATTTTTAAATATTTTTGTTATTTTTAAACAATTTTATAATATGTTATTTTTATAAAATAACAATAGTGTCAATTTTGACAATATTCATTTCATTGAATTTAACTAAAATATATACAGAAGATATGTTCGAAATAAAAGCTTTAATAGATTAATAAAATGTCATATGTATCTAGAAAATTAGTGGAGAATATTAAATAGTTCATATAATATTTATTTTAATATTTTTAAAATCATTTATTTTATATTTTAATTAATAAAATAATTTCAACATCACTATTGTGTCATACTTAATGATAATTATTTAATCCTTAAAATTTATAAATAAATTACTATGATATAGATAATTGTATTAGAGTTCTGGATACTATTAATGTTTTATGTTTCATTAAGTTTATCACTAAATTAAAATTATTATACTTATAAAATTTAAGAAAGTGACATATTGTCACTTTCTTTGGTTTTAATAATAATTAAATTATTTTCATGAACACAAGTCTATTAAATGAATCTAATCCGACCCTTAGGTGATATGGGTCTACTTTTAGTCATCCAATAGGATCGTTACAGGTGTTAGGGTAATTTTATAATCTTATATTTACCCTTAATTACCCAATTTACCTTTAACTATGGTAAAAAACATTTACCGTAGTTACTATTCATAATGCCCAAAAATAAAAAGTAGCTTATTAACATAATTTGGACCCACTGATTCCAAATATGAAATCCGTTTTTCCAAATTCAGTACACAAAAGTTGCATAAATTAAATTAAAATTAATCCCTTTGTCGAAAGAAAACGGGTTTTTGGTTTAAACATTGCAAAAGATTGAATTGATTTAACCTACAAATTCAAGATAAAATCAATTATGATGACATAAATTATATTAAATGGTAAAAATATATTCTATTTATAATTTAAAACCATTAAATATTATAATTTAACCATATACATTATTACGATGAAAAAATTTGTTTTTAATTAAAATATAGCGTGTTTATACTATTCATTAAAATATGAAAGTTATGAGAAAAAATATCAAAACTTTATCCAATGCAAATTTTTATATCCTGATTCAAAAGAAGAAGTTTATTTTGTAAAATTGAACTTATAAACATGTCAAAAACTAGATTTAATGTGGGTGTGCCATTAAAAGGCGGAAAAACTGCATTTTTTGAAAAATACTTATTTTACCCAAAAAATTTATTTTGTTCACATACCATGTTCTAGAAAATGATTCAGATGAAATAATAATGTCATAAAATTCAAAATTTAGTTAATAATATTCATAACAGCTAGTTCATAATAATATTATATCCATATATCATTGTTTAGTGAAACCTGATATTGCGTACAACACACGCTATCGAGGAAAGTCGCGATTGCGTGTAATTCAAGCCAAGTCAGGGTTGCGTGTTGTGCAAAACTTCTTTGTTGTTGTGTTTAACAAAATCCAACCATATTTCATTTATAAATTGAATATATATATATATATATATACACTCAATGTTGCGTAGAATAACTACTATCAAACAAACTTGAAATTGTGTGTAACACGATCCAAGATTAGTGTTGCGTATTCTGCATGCTAATACGGTGTTGTGTATAGCGCAAGATAATCTTGGTGTAGAGTACATCAAAATATATGAAATAAATTAAAAATAATATATCTTATAAAATCTTTGGGTGTTACATTAACCCTTTTCCTTTTATTTGGATCCCTGGTAAACCTATTTTCACCTTAACCACGATAAAAGATTTTTACTATTTTCACTGTTCATTATGTAAAAAATTAATTTGACTTTATTATATAATATAAATCATTATTATTAAAAATATTTATTCTATTTTTTCAAATTCAATTTATATAATTTATATAATTTAATTTAAAATAAAATCTATAGTCGTGATGAAAAAGTGGGTTTTCAAGAAATATATTTTAAGCAAAATATGATATTTTATTAATTAGATGAATTATAATAATTATTATATGAATTTTAATTCATATTTATAGATATAAAATATATAAATTTAGTTTAAATCATTCCTCATTTGTGGTTATTTTAATTAATTAAAAGGAAAATACTGTATACTTTTAAATAGTTTTTAGAAACATGTTTTTTTAAGCCTAAAAATAAACTAATACTAAAATCTAGTATAAAAATGATTAAAATTTAATTAATTGGATTAAATATAAATAAAAAATACTTATATTTCATAAATTATAATTTAAATTATAATGATACTTCTAAATTACTTAATTTATTGAAAAGAAATGACAATTTTTTCAAAAATCGGTAATTTTCACTACTCACTAAAAAATCAATAATTTTTGAAAAATTGAAAAATTTCACGCTATGTTGATGTTGAAATGATGATTTTAAAAATTAATCTGATTCTATAAAATAAATTTTGTAAAATTTCTATAAATTATTTGCAATATTTTCTCACAATAAAAAATAAAAATCATTTTTGAAGAAAACATATTTTGATGAATAAAATGACTTTACAAAAAATAGAGTGATTGTTTACTAATAATTTATCTATAAATATATATTTACTAGTAAATTTATACATATATATATATTTCATATATTAGTTAATCATATTCTTACTTGGTATTTTAATAGCTAGGTTATAACATTTATATATTTCACTACTCGTTTGTGCTCGGTGTTGCGTGCCTTATACACTATCAAACATAATGTTCATTTAAAATATCAGGGTGTTACAACAAAAAAATATTCATAAGAAATTCACAATAATTTCCACACAAGCACAAAAATAACATAAAAATCAATTTTAGTAATAATAACTACTACAACCCCATTTTTTTCGCAAGAAACATCCTACTGCTATCAAATTTTCTACACAACCAGTTTAATTACCATATTTAAGTGATTAGAATTTTGTGAAATGAAATTCAAAAAATAAAAAAATAAAAAAAAATTCATAATTAAAAAATTTATTTTAAAAAATAGTATAAAATAATCACCAAGTGTGAGAGAAATATCATGAAATAAGGTAAAAACATGCGAATCACCCCATTATTTTTAATTTTCTTAGCATGGTTCATTACCTTTATTAGTTCAATCTATTATACTCACTCAAATAAGGAAAAATAATTTAACTCCCATAATTAACATAGAATAAATGAGAGTTCTAATATCCAATAGTTTAACTAAATATTTGTAATCCGCTGTGCAATAATATGTTGATGAAGAGATGATCGCGAGATCAAGATCACACTAAGGAAAAAATTATCAACCTAAAGAACAACATATATCATCAACCACTCACTTCAACCGCACAAAATATTACCATATCCCAGAACCAAAACCTTCTTCAGATGATGAACAAAGAGTAAACCATCAAGAAATGTTGAAGGACTCATATTCTATCACAAAGAAATGATCCATATAAGTTTGTGGTAAAATCATAGAAAAGGGAGCTCAAAAGTATCTAAAAGTGACCCTCAGGTCGCGTACCGTTTGAAGGGGAAGGAAGGAAAGAATAAAAATTTGAAGGAACTTAAGAATTTATACATGATGGATTTTATTATAGACAATATGAAACACTACTTACTACATTGAAATAACTAGGTTTCCACTAAACTACAGTGCAATATTGGATGTTTTTCCACAAAAGGTCCCAAACCAACCTCTCTACGAAATCTGCAGTGCAATATCCTCTAAATCCTAGTAATATTGGGTATGTCTGTAGATATAACACCCTGTAAATTAAACAACCCATAATTAAATAATATAAAATAAGGGTTTCAATTTCTTATATTTCTAGGATTTTTTGGTTTAGAGTTTCAGATAATTTGGAAAAAATATTACATGTGAAATACATACAAAATAAAGTTTTCACTTATACTCAAGGCCCATTTTTACAAAAAATAATGATTCTTAAATTTAAACTCATGTTTCATTCAAAATAATTCTTTATATTTTATGACTAGTAACCATAGTTAAAATATTTAACTTTTTATAGTTCGTACACATCCTTAGATCCCATGTTTTTTTATAAAATGCGGGATGATAAAAAAAGCTTAGTAAGGGATATAGAATTAAAGGAATCCAGTGAGTCTAGTGAAAACATGAAAACCCATAAATTTTTTTAACCTTTTTCATCACAAAACATTGATCATATAAATAAAACATATCCACATTATAAAAAATCCTTTTCTCAATAAAAAAATTTAAAGCCCATTAGAAAGAATAATAAAACCATGAAGGCATAATGAGGAACATGAGAACACATGAAAAAATTTCTTTGTAAAACAAACCTTTAGCCATTCAATGTTCATAAACATTCCTTACTTCATAAAAAAAAATATTACCAAAAAAACTATTTTTGAAATTAAAATATCGATACCTTGGATAATCATATTCATAACCCATATTTACTCATTTTATCCCATGTTAGAATAAATGAATCCTAGTTAATCGTATAGGAGTAACCTAATCAGTTATCTCCCAAATTTTTCTCTTTTGAAGATTATTCATTAACTAATACATTAAAAAGATATATCATGATCACCCATCATCATGAGATATAACAGGATCACCCATCATCATGAGATATATTAGGATCACCCATGATTATATATAATAATAAAGTACCATATTATAAAAAACATTCTTCTGCTCTTTGGTAAAAAGTGTCAAAAGTGATCTGTGTGGAAAACATTAAAAATATTCATTTTAAATCTTTGTAAGTAAAGTAAAAAGTTTCTTATAATGAAATATAATAGACTTTTAATTATAAATAATAAAATTCTTGAAAATTATAAAAGAACATGGATATAGATGAGAAAGGGTTTATAACATTTAAATCTATATTTTAAAGGAAAATACCTTAACTCAAGTCCCAAATAATTTTTCTATATACCTACCCTACCAAGTAATAAAATTATGATAGTTTTATACTTGATTAAGAAGATTTTTCATTTTAATTAAATTTTCATTATTTCTTTTATTTCATTTGTTTCCATGCTTTATTTATTTATTGAATGGTAAAGTCGTTATTGTATGTTTTGAGGAAGTTTGATTTGTAACCTCAAAATAACATCAGTGTGTTGACCATATAAAAAGGGGTTATAGTTCCATTAACTAAAAAAATATTAGACATGTTTTAATTTTAATATTTATACATTAACTACCATTTTAAAACTAACCATTTAAGGTGGTCATGAAAAATGAGCCACGTCATTTCATGGAGATGATAGTTCATACGTACGTATGAGCAACGTTTTAATTTTTATAACTATTAGAAAATAAATAAATTATATAGTATTTTAATTTTATAGAATCATAAATATTATATATATATCATTAGATAAATATTTATAAATATCCTTATTATGTGGAGATGAAAGACAAATCACATCGCTACATGGAGGTGGCAGTCTAAACATACGCACGAGAGACATTACCATTTTACAATGGATTATAGGAAAAGATGGTAAACAATATATTATATTTAAGAAATAATAATAATTTGATAAATATGATATATATTAATTTTCTCCATAATTTTATCATTCCATATATTCTGGTGATTAAAACTTCGCTTTCGGGAGGTGGTAATCCACACGTACGCATGAGCGATGTTTTCACTTCCCATAGGATGGAATCTTAGAAAAAATGATTCTACCATAATCATAACAACATTTTTATATGGAATATAATTATGCTATTATTTTATAATGTTTAATGAATATTTGAATTAGGTATAAGAAAAACCAAATATGAAACACCCAGTTAAGAATTATACCACTTCTTTAGAAAACCTACCTTGGCTTACACCTTAAGCCTTCTTAGGTTTATTTTCTTGGATATACCAAAAAATATAGGATATAGGGATGGATTTTATAGATATATTTTGGTATTTATTGGATAATATATATTTCTCAAATTTTTTTGATGAAGATAGGATAGATAGTAACTTATTATAACTGAGGGGAGTGGAAAAATTATAAATATTCAGAACTTTGAAATATAATAAATATTAAAATCATGTAAATTGGAACAAAATGGACATAATTTATAAGGTATGACATGATAAGTTATAAATATCTTCAAACAATAAAATTTATACATTTTTAATTTGAATTTTAATCCTCATATTCTAGTTTAACCCCCTCATTATCCATTTTTATCCTTAATCACACTAACACATTTTTCACAATTTTAGGGTCATATATTTTATTATAAGGTGGAATGTCTATCAAAAATATTAAATTTATGAAATTATAGAGAATTTATCATCCCAATTTTACTCTTAAAATATTTATTTTTATTTTTAAATCATATAATAAAATATTTTTTATCATAAAATATCATTAAAGTCATTTTGAGATTATTCATTTAAGTTGATATCAAAGACATCATGAAAGAAATGGAAATATAATATATATTTTTTTTAAAATTAATTATACATTAAAATTACCTATTAAATTCATTTAATACCAAAATTCATCCAAAATATATTAATTTTATTTTTTTTAAATAATTTACAATGATGTTTCTTCTTCTAGAAAAAACACTACATCAGCGTTGCGTAGGAATTTAAGGTAATTATACCATAAATAAAAATTAAAAATAAATAAATATAATAAAAATAATATATTAATATTGCAAATAAAAATTTATAATTTCTCATTATTTATTTATATCCTAATGAAAATATATTAGAGATATTAAAAGCAATAGAGTGATATTTTTGTAATTATCCTTTACTTAAAATAATATAAAAGTTATAATCAAAGGGAAGTGGAAATAAATTTATTTATTTTTAATATTTCATGTTTATTTTTAAAAAAACACCCATAAAGTAAAATAACTAAAAGTCTTAGTGATACTTTAGGCCTTATCCCATAGTTTTTACCATGTTTTTTCCATTTTATCCATACTGTAGTGACAACATTTTTACCAAGGGTAATATTCATAATGAGTAAAAATAAAATAAAAATATTTAGAAAATATAAAAATCATGATTATAAATATTGGATCCACTTTTCAATAATGAATTTCTATAAGTTTCAAAAATCTATTTTAATATAAATACGTAAAATGTAACAATTGTTTTTATAGAAAAATGCATTTTAAAGCTTAAAGATGAGTGTATACCAAAATAAAATATAATGACGATTAATAAAAAATTAATTAGATTATTTTTAGTCAAATATATATATTTTTACTTTAAAAACAAATCTAAAGAATAATGAGACTTTTAGATTACATTGTGTAAATAAAAGAAATGACAGTTTTTCAAAAAATAAAAATTTTCACTATTCACTCAAAAATAAATATTTTCAGAGAAATAACTAAAATTAATCTTAATAATATTACTAAATTATAATTTCAAATATTTTTTTATTAAAAAAAAACTAAAATTAGAAGAAAATAATTAAAATATCTATGCACAGAATGCAATAAAAACCATTTTCGAAGTATAAAATGTCTTTATTCTCACTGCTTACCTAATGACCATAATTATATGAATTATAATTCCTTAAATTTGATATATAATATACCTATTACATTATAATTATTTATAAATTGTGATAAATTTAATATAATAAAATAAAAATATATTGTACATATAAAAATTGTTTTAAAAAAAAAATATATTTTTTTCTTTAAAATATTTTATCATCATTTCCAAACAATTGATAATAAATGAATGATATATTATTCATTTTATTAAGGAAAGAATTTATACATATATTTAATATTATGATTATTCCAATTCATATCTACTAAAATAATTACTAGGTTGTAACAATCATAATAAATTAACAATATATATGCAATCTATCATGATTCGTTTAATATCAGCATTGTATATGAAACACACTATATAATATTTTATTTAAATATAATATATTCTAAAATATCGGAGTTTCAAATTATACCCTTTTAATGTAACTATTTCCTCTCAATTTTATCTTAAGTGTGATAAAAATGGTTTAAAACATTAAAAAAATAACTCGAAGGAGTTGAAGATAAAACATATGATTGTAAAAGGTAAAACCAATTTTAATATTTAAAAAACATCTTATTTGAAAACCCATATCATAAAAAGGGATATTAAAATAAACTTTTTAAAATAGGAGAATAGAAATATGAATGGCACACATAATAACACATAATTGAGTTCCCAAATAAGGAGAATATTAGAGGGATGTGAAAATATGGACATGGATGTGAAATTACTGCTAAAAAGGATGAAAATTATTCTCAACAATGTTATACTTAAAAAAAATAAATTCCTCAAGGAAAAATATTTCAGTTAAAATTTAACTTTCCCAAAGGTAGAAGAGTGCATCAATTCTATATAAATGATTGTAAAATGAGAACATTTTCATTTCAAGATCCTTTTTATAGAGTTTGAGGGATTCTTTTACTATTAGGACAGAGAACACAAGAATATATACATATTTGATTTCTTAAAATACATACACACAATTTTATACTTTTATTATGTTTCAATAATTTCTCCACCTCTATTTCATCACATTTTCTAAATAATAAATGATAATTTTTTCATTCTTGATGCAATGAAATTAATTTTAAACAGATTACAAGATCCATAAAAGGATGAAAAATTATTTCTCCAGTTTCTATCCATTAAAAAATACCAAAAATGGTTATCATAATTTAATATTATATATAATCTTAAGAAATACTATATTAATCTCAAAATTCTCAACAATAACACCCAAAGTCAATCATTAAGAACTCTATAAATAACCAACCTTAAAGCTTATAAAAATATGCCTAACCAAATTCAAAACACTAAAATAAGAAATATTTGATCATATATTCTTATGAGATCAAATTAACATTAATCTAAAAAAATATCAATAACTCATAAAATCATATACCAAAAAATCTATATTCCATAATCTTATAATATCCAAAATATACTAATCTTTTCTATAAATAACCCGAATCACCATAAAGACAAAATAAAATTATATAGTCTTCCAAAGTATAATTAAACCTTTATTAATCAAATAAAAGACCATATTATAAAAAATTATTTCAATTTACCATAATCGTATAATATTTTGAATATAATGATATTCTTCAAAAAACAATATTAATCAATTAGTTACTAAATAATTTTTCAATCACATGTTTATCTATATGATAACTTATATGTTCCTAAAATTTAATAACCCTATTATAGAAATTAACCATAATTACCTCAACATAAAAGATCATATTAACCCTAAATTTTATCAATATATTTCAAATTATATCCACAAAATATAAAATCCTTCATCCCCAAATAACCTTTTCACTAAAACACACACAAATCCCAGGGCTTGTATTACCATAAATGTCTCCCAAAATACCCTTAATCATCTTAAACTCCCATCACATAAAACCTTAAATGGGTAATTATTTCTTTAAACATATTATCAAACCTATACTTATTAACCCATGATTATATCTCAAACTCTTAAAATATAATAATCTGAACAATCCAAACCTCTGAAGTTATTTAAAACTTTCTTTGAATACCAACTATAATGCCCTATAACTTAAACAAGCTACAATTTCATGGTTTATAATAATGGTTTCACTTTACTACATTTCAAAGTTCATTTAAATTTTTAGTTTTAGAGAATTTAGAAAAAGTATTACATATAAAACCCTTACAAAACAAAGAATTTACTTCCAAAAAAAGTAAGCTTTTTCAAAAAATTAGGAATCTTAAATTTAAACTCCCGTTTAATTCAAAACACTTCTTCATCTTTTAAAAAGAGTCACCATATACAAAATATTGAAGTTTCTATAGTTCCTACACATCCTTAGAACCTACAAAAAACATTTTAAAATATGGTATGCTAAAAATAATGATCATTAAGCGATATAAAAAAAAGGAATCCTATTATTCTAGGGGAAAACATGGAAACCTATGAAAATGTTTACCTTTTCACAATAAAAATTTCAATATATAAATTAAACATATCCATATTAGAAAAAAAAACCTTTACTCAATTGAAAACATTGAAATATATTATAAATAATAATAAAACCATGAAGGCATAATGGTAAACATCAGAACTAATGAAAATATTTCTTTGTAAAACAAAACTGTCACCTTTAAAAGTTTATAAACTTTTCGTACGTCATGAAATTAAAATATTTCCATAAAAACCCATTTTGAGAGAATATTGTAGGTATCGTAGAGAATCATATTAATAGTATTTGTTCACTCATTTTTAACCCATATAAGAATAGCTAATTCCTTGTTAATTACACAAGAGTAACTTAATTGATTATCTTTCTAATTTTTTTCCTCCAAAGACTATTCATTTCATAATACAATGGAGAGCTATATCAGGATTACCCATCATCATAGTTTATATTTATCTTACCCAAACATATATACAATTATAATGTACCATAACATGAAAAATAAAACTCTATTATTTCACCCCTTAATCAAAAAACAGATGAGAAACTCATTTGGACCCATAAGATTTTTTTTCATTTTCACATAATCCTATGGAGAAATATCTATTTTCCTTAGAAGCTCTTAAAAATGGAAAAATAATAAAAATAATTGCAAATTGAATTTACTTAATAAATCAATGAAAAATCATATAATAATATTAATAACAATTTAATTACATTTTTTTGGAGAATCCTTTCATGTTTTATATGTTTAAAAAATATTTATTTTTTTACTTTGGTAATAAGGGTTAAAAGAGACCTATATAGAAAATGTTAAAAAAATTAATTTGAAAAACTTTTTAACGAAATAAAAAATTAGTTGAAAATAAAATTTAATATACTTTGAATTATAAATAATAAAACTCTGTAAATATTTAGAAGAATATGGATTTGGAGGATAAAGTGTTGAAAACATTTAAAATAATGTTTTTTAAAAAATCCATTACCATGAGTCCCAACTCGTTTTTTTTGTATATATAACTTACTGAGTAATAAAATTATATTACTTTTATACATGATTAAGAACCTTAATCATGTTCATTAAATTATCATTATTTCCTTTAGTTCATTTATTATCATGTTTTATTTAGTTGTTAAAATGGTTAAGTTCACGTTGGATGTTTTAAGGACGTTCATTTTATAACATAAAAAATAACATCACTATAACAAATAATATTAAATTATACTAATTAAAAATTATATATTAATGAAACTATAAAAAAGTTAAAAAAATAATATTTTATGGCCCAAAAATTCTAATTTTATAGGATTAATATCAATTTTTAATTTTCTATGTGAATATAATCCTAGAATGAATTTTTGGAATTTTCCCTTAGAAATATGGTTTTATGAATAATTTAAAATTTAATATTTAGATGATCCTAATTTTATTTATAATAATTTTTTTATAATATTTATTATTTAACATATACTTTTTATCAATTTTATATAAATAAAGACATGATCATTTGGAAGTAAAAAATATATTTTTTTATAACTGTTTATAAGTGTATAATGATTTTCCATTTATTTAATTATAATAATCCATAATGATGAATGATTGAAATTAAATTAATATATTATCTATCTAAATTTATGAATTTAAATTCTTATAATGAGGTACTAGTCATAGAGTTAATGTAAGATCATCTTATGCTTGAAAAATGCATTTCTTGGAAAATATTTCTTTATCACATTTTTAGGTTTATTTTTAAATTAATTTCCACCACTTATAAGAAATGAATTTGATAATTTTTTTACACATTTGGAATCATAAATTCCAATTTTTTTAGTGACGGCTGTTTCATTTTTTGTTATTATGAATAGTAAAAATGGTAATAATTGGTTACTATAGTTAAGGTTAAAACAGGTTTACCAAAGGGTTAATCTAAAAAGATAAGGGTTAAGATGACCTAAAAACTTTTCAAAATACTATAATTTGTGAGTATTTCAACCATAACCTTATTAAATTAGAATATGGGTCTTTTTTTCCACAAATTTTCCAAGATATTTACTTTATAATATTTTAAAACTTCGATAAATTACATGTGTTCCACTCACCTAACTTATAAAAGGGAAACTCCTCACCACTTAATTACACCTATAAATCCATTTTAATAAAATAAAACTAGAAAAAATATCTCCAAAATATCCTTATAAATGTTATAGAGGTACTGGTCTTCCCAAAATACAAACCCTATGGTCCTTAAGATGATATCTAAAGGAACACTTTCAAATAAGTGGTAATTATCTTAATGAAAGGTTTAACTTTTTTCTTCTTTCAGCACCTTAAATTATGTATTAAAAATTATAATATGATAACAAAAATAATATGATATAATAAAATTTTATTATATTTATGGAATAATATTTATCCATCTTCTTATCCATCAAATAGGAAATAGAACCATCACTCATTTGTACGGTTGACTACCGCCTCGTGAACTGATGTAATTTGTTTTCCATCAGTGTCTCATGTAGAAATTAATAATAATGCAACTAATAAATATATATGATTCATATGAAATAATAATGTTTTTTTAAATTTAATATATCATTTATCTCCTTACCATTCCATCCATTTAAAAATGATATCATCGCTCATGCATACTTGTGGACTATCACCTCTACAAGCTGATGCGATTCATTTTTCAAGTATGCTTTTAAAAGATGAATATAAATACTTTCATAATGAATATATATGATTTTATATAATGATAAATATTATAGATATTATATAAACATGATCAATACACAATGACCATAACTTCTGAATCAAAACATAGATGAAAAATGAAGAACTTAACACTCAAAACACTGATAACAATAAAATATTATTAACAAATGGGGGAAATTTTATAACTAACAGAACATATATGATATTATAAATATGTATATTGTTTTTTAATTTAATTATTATAATTTTTTTATTATATATGAGGTTAAATTATGTTCAACTAAGTGGAAGCATGTGGTAAGAGATTTAGTCTCACTTTACACTCTATTGAGACATATTAGGTAGTATGCACCAATTTTATTTTATATTGTGTATATAGTTTCTATTTGATGTATTAAACTTGAATATATATATTTATTCATGGTAATTAAAGTTTCAGTCAAGTTTACTATTTTAAGGGGTTTAAATTTTAATGTTACCAAGGAGGTAAGAATTTATTTTACAATTTCATTTGTTTCAGATTTCTTGTATTTTTCATTAAAGTAATATTATAATAAATCCTTAATAAACTATATAAATTTTATTAAAAATTAGATAGTTAAGGATTTTACATGTTTTATTCTAACTTTTACTCAATCTGGTACTTGAATAAATAAAATAAATGTTAAAAAAATATGACTATATCTCTCTTTTGGATTAAATATATTTTTCTTCTATGTCCATATGTTTTAATTTTTTTTACGAAAGTACTTCTTATTTACTCAAATGATTTATAAAGGATATTTTATTTTTCCATTGAATTTTTAAATGGTTTTAAATGAATATTTATAATGTTTTCTTAAAGAATCATATTTTACTTTCATTTCAAAAAGTCAAAAGGAATGTTTATTTTTTACTTATATGATGTTAATGGATTTACCCACTTCCACAACTATTTTACACCATTTAGATTCTTCCATAAGATTTAATCATTTTAAAAAGAAAAATCCGTAATGAAAAATTATTTTAATTACATCACTTTTTTTTCTTCTATTCCCTAATAGAATTTATTTTATTAAAAAATGTACTTTTCTGATGAATTATTAATATATTTTATATCTTAGTAATTTTGTGGTCATTAAATTTATCTTGAAACATTAAATTTAATATGATCATATTTCATTGGAAGTTAAAATTCTCTTCCATTTCCATATTAATTGTATCATAGATATTCTTATTACCAAAAATATATACCATTTATATATACATTTTTTTACAATTTAAGTTATTTGATTGATTGGGTAAATCTTGATATTACATATTCATTATTTTATACAATTTTTTTTCAGAAGAATAATTTTTTATGAACTAAATTGATCATTAAATATATTAAAAATGAATTAAACATGAAGTGATGGGTGGGTCCCAAATTACATATCCCTTCAATGCATCGATGGGTCTCATGAGACAAATTAGTATGACAGAATTTTTAAATGGGTTTATGTATATACCTACACATCCACTTAATCTATCTTGGAATAAGGACTTGATGGTAGTATTTCAAGATGTATAAGATCATGATGTCTAAAATTATGCATTTCCTTCATTGAAAATTTAGTTATTACTATTTGTGATATTATTCATGGATTCATTTTTATCTCATATTATTGACTAAATAGCATGTGTTTTCAGTTATTTACCTTTTAATATTGATTATGCTTTATTTAATCATGATTGATTATATTGAACGTAATCCTTAAAAATTATTTTAGAATATACTTATTTTTTTGCTTTCTCCAGGATATGAAGGAAGAATATTTGAATGAGTTCCAGGATATAGAATGTTTATTATTATAATTTTTTATATGTTATTTCTAATGTAAAAATAGGAATCATGTATATATCTAGTTATTAAAGACTACTAAATTGATCCATCCTTCCTGATGCGATCCCTTGTATATCATGTCAATGTCATAAAGTAGATACCGACTCTGGAAAACTAGAGTTTGGGTTGTTATAGTTGGTATTAAAGAATGTTTAGTAGAAACCTTGGGAACTAAATTTAGGAAAAATAGAATAGGGTACATAACCCTATGAAAGAATTTGAGGATATGTCTAACTATAGGATAAAATCATAAAAGTTTTGTTAAGGTAGAAATTATGTGGTTTTCATATAAGTACATACATGTATGGATACGATAAGTGGATGTGGTTTTAGAACAGATTCATCTAGGGGTAGTAACTCTGAAAAGAGTTGGTCGACTATTTCTTAGCCATCATTCTGGTGTACGGTGAATGGTATCTTACCATAGAATTTATTTCAAAATATTAGGGAATATGATTGGGTTAATTAAAATTTTATTTAAAAACTATGAAGAAATATTTGAAAATATTTTTATGATTTGAGGATATTCCCTACGAAACCAAGTTTATGATTATGAGATTATCTATACATAAATTTTCAATTTTTGTTATGGGTTACACTAATTATATATTGTGATTTTAAATTACTAATGTTATGAACTAGTTTATTATCTTCCATTGTTTATAAATAGAACCTAAATTAAAGAATGATATTAATACTCATGCACAATGTATATATTTCCTTTTCTCACAAGACAATACAATTAGTGTTGGATATGTGAAGATCATGTCCATATTTGGGCATTTGAACCAGGTTATGAGGTATAAAATTGAACATAAGGGGTAACATGATGTTTCACCACATGATAAAAATATATTGGATCTTTTCATGACATATAAGACTCTATTTTTTAGTATAAATATTGATAAAGTGGTAAATGATAAATGGATTAAGTCCCTTAAAAA
Source organism: Viscum album (assembly GCA_963277665.1). Classification (NCBI taxonomy): domain Eukaryota; kingdom Viridiplantae; phylum Streptophyta; class Magnoliopsida; order Santalales; family Viscaceae; genus Viscum; species Viscum album. Next base: position 590,105,424 of record OY728147.1, read on the forward strand.
TATATTTCTTTCCATAGGAAGAAATGAAAGAGAAAACGTTTTGTGGAAGTGTATTTTCTTAAATTCAATTATTATCAATGATGGTAGATGATTTAGAATACTAAGGAGGAAGAATAAATTGAACATAGATAATAGAGATATTTTAAAGTAACATTATTTGATAAATATATCCCATGTGAATAATGAATAGAAATGAAGAAAAATCTCCTTAGTTTAAAGAAAAATTAGGAAGAGATTGTTTTATAGTACAAGTATTCATTTAAAAGACTAGAAAGGTATGATACAAATTATATAAATAATCTGAAAATAAATATTGATTATTTATTTAAATGTCTTAATATATGACTTGGAAGGGAACTATTATCACAATATTTTCATTATATAATGAAATAGTATTAAGTTCGATCAAAACAGAGATGGAATTTTTATGATTCTATATTTTAAGGTAATTAAAGAGAATAAGTGGCTATATGGGAACTAATAAGAAGGGAACTCATTAGAGAAAAATAAGGGAACAAATAATTTTCCCTCATATGGAAATTACTAAAAGAAGTATCCTGGAAAATAATAAAAGGTTATAGGATTTTATTTCAAGGGTGGAGATAAGGGTCATATGGATAATTATTTTAATTTTAAGAAAGAAACCAATTCTTTATAGTGATTTTACTATATAGAAATGGGGTATTATTCACACCAATGTCCCAAGAGTCAAGGGAAACTATCGCATAACAGTCCAAAGGGAGAAGGTTAAGCTTATTTGATCACTACAGTTGAGGTGAAAGTTCCAAAATAAGTGATGGTATTTAATTTAATCATAGATTTAAATTTATACAATTCATTATTCTATTTTCGTTTTTCTCACTCTTTTATATCTTTACTTTTTTCCAATAAAATTAGAATTTTTTCAAGGTCCTTAAGAAGGGAGTTATTAGTCAATACTCAAAGTAGAAATATTACTGTAGTAAGGATGTGTCAGTCAATTCCCATTATGAAATATAGACATAACCTATTTTTAGAATTTATTCTAATCCATGAGAATGAATTTTATATAATCCTTGGTATGTATTGAATTTAAAAATATAACATAAAAATTTATTTCCAAGAGAAGGAAATTATGATTCGTGATGATGAACTGGAATTACTTGTCTTTAGAGGGATGACTTCATCATCTAGGTTATGTACATATTCACCTCCAATAGCTCTTTTAAATGTGATTCTTGGGGAAGAAGAATAGACACAATCTATAGAGGTGAAATATAATCATTAAATTGAGGATGTAACTTTTGTGTAAGAATACATCATTGTATTTCTTGAGAAATTACCTGTAAATATACCAGAATTTCAAATTTAGTTTTCCATTGATTTAATCCCTAATAAAATATTTATATTAATGAATCCCTATAGGCTGGTCACTTAGGAATTAGTGGATTTGAAGAAAAAACTACATCAGTTGTGTGATAAGGGATTTATATTATTTACCATTTTACATTGGGGATCCCTTGTTCTTTTCATTAAGAAAAAATATTAATCTATGAGGCTATCCATTAATTATAGGTAAATCGATGATATTACTATAAAGAGTAGATATTCTCTACCAAAAATTGATGAATTGATTAATCACTTCTCAAATATCAATATTTTTCAAAGATTTTCCTTCATTTTGAGTATCATCAATTATGAGTATAGAAGAAAGATATCTCCAAGACATCATTTTTATGAGTTATGAATATTATGAGTTTATATTAATTCCATTAGTATTGACTAATTCACCCTCTATTTTTATGGATTTAATGAATATGGTATTCATGGAATATCTTGATATTTTTTTGTGTTATCTATTTATTATGTCTTATTGTACTCTAAAGGTTATGAGGAATATGGGAAACACTTGAGGATCATTATTGATACTCATAGAGGAAAAGAGTTATATTTAAAATTTAAAAAGTGTGAATTATCACTTTATAAATTCTATTTTCTTGGATATGTTGTCTATAAGGATATAATCTTAAACGATCCTGTGAATAAAAAGTCATTCAAATAATTTCTCACACTGACAAACTTAACCAAGGTATATAGTTTCCTTAGATTGGAAGGTTTCTATTAGTAATATGTTCACTTTTGTTTCTTCAAATTTCTATCATTTTAACAAATATTACTTGTAAAAGGGTTTAAGTTCGTATAGAAAAAGGAATGTGAATAATTTTTTGAAGAATTGAAGAGGAAATTGGTCAATGCTTTGATATTGACTATACCATTAGAAAAGGATGGATTTGTAATATATAGTGATTTATCGAAGAAGGGACTTGGTTGTATCCTTATGAAAAATGATAAAGTTATTACCTATAGATAAATGTAGTTAAAGAATCATTAAAAAACTATCCAACCTATGATCTTGAGTTTCAATATTTAATATTTTCTTTGCAGATATAGAGACATTATCTATATGGAGAAATATGTGAGATATACAAAAAATAATAAGATTCTTAAATATATATTTTTAGATAAAAATTCAAAATGAAGCAAATGAGATGACTTGAGACACTAAACGATTATGATTTATCCATACATTATCTCATAGGGAAAGAAAAATAATATAGAAGATGCATTGAGAAAGAAATATCAGGGAGTCCTAACCAAAATGAGGACTAATAGGGATCCTATATTTATGTATTTAATAAATATGCATATGGAAATTATTAATGAAGGGGAAACAAAAACTCATTTTTTCAAATTATTGTCAAAATATATTTATTAGAAAAGATAATAACTTATTATCTTAATGATGTGGATTTCTAAAAGAAAATTGATGTTGTGAATGATGGGTAATTGACAAACTTCATTTATGAGGATGTCATTTTGAAATTTGGAAATATTCTATGTGTTCCATCTATACCAAAACTGAAAAGTGAATTATTATATTATACTTATAGATAAAATTTACCTATACACCATATTATAAAAATGATTTATAGGTATTTTAAGGAACATTTTTGGTGGGATTATATGATGCATGAAATTTCTAATTATGTATCATAATTCTTATATTATCAATAAACAAAGGCTAAGAGACACCATCCTAGAAGAGTCATTCAAACTATACCTATTACTATTTATAAATGGGGTGAAATTACTATGGATTTTTTCACTTAATTACCAAATACTCTTAGAAATAATGATACCATATGGGTTATTGTTGACCACCTTAACAAATCTACGCATTTCCTCATTATAAGTGAATATTTACCTCTTCAGTACTTCAAAAAACTCTATATTAATGAAGTTATAATAATTCATGGTAAAAATATTTCAATTATTTATGATCATGATCCATGATTTACATAGAAATTATAGAAGATTTTTTAGATTTATCTTGATACTGATCTTTATTTGAGCATCGCCTATCATCCTCAAACTGATGGATAATCCAAAAGGACTATTCAAACAATATAAGATATGTTTAGGTTGTTCTCACTTGACGTTAAAGGTATGTGAGATAAATATTTACAATTATTTAAGTTTCCCTATAATAATAGATTCTATTCAAATATTTAAACAATGTCGTATGAAGAATCATATTATAAGAGATTTCATATAGTAACTTGTTAGGATGAAGTTGGTGAAAGGAATCTTGTAGGGCCAGAACTTATTAAAGAAACAATATAGCATATAATGACTATTCCAACCCATATTAAAGTAGATAAAAGTAGTAAAATGATTTATGATTATAATAAAAGGAAATATTTTGAATTTTAAGTTGGAGATAATTTTTTCTTAAAAGTATCTCCATAGAAGGGTATTATAAGGTTTTATAAGAAAGGAAAACTAATCCCCTAGTATATCAAACATTTTTAAATTATGGAATGAATTGGAAATATGTATTACCACTTGAAAATTCCACCAAGCCTCTTTAAAGTGCATGACTTGTTCTTATATCATTATTATAGAATTATATTCCAAACCCAACAGATGTTCCAACTTCTAAAGAAATTGAATTAGACACTAATCTATCTTATTGTGAAGAGTATATCTAGATTATTGAAACTAAATAAAAAGTGTTGTGGAATCTGATAACTCTATAAATAAAGGTACTTTGGAGAAATAATAAAATGGAGGAATAAACATGGGAACCTAAGGATGTGATAAATAAGAACCAACATCATTTGTTTAGAAAGTAATATCTATGAAAATTTTGAGGATAGAATTTTTAAAGGTGGGAAGAATATAACACCTGAGATTCAATTATAGATAGTGAATATTTTATATCTATGAAAATATAATAAAAATCACATTTTAATATTTCATGAAAAAAATTATAATTTGATAGGATGAATATATATTTTTAACTTACTATGTCAAAATAATCTTAAAATAAAATTTTGAAATTTTCCATTAAAAATATGCATTTATGAATAATCTAAAATTTAATATTTAGAAGACCCCCCTTTTATTAAAAATTTTTATTTATAATATTTATGACTAAACATATATTTATTATTAATTTTATTTAATTAAAGACAAGATCATTTGGAAGTAAAAAATAGATATATTTTACAAAATTTTTTATAACTGTATAATGATTTCATATTTTAATTAAATAAAACAATATTTAATAATGACTGATTTAAATGAAATTTATAGATTATATATCTATATATAAAAATTCAAATTCATATAATGATTATTACTAGTCATAGTGTTAATATAAGATCATCTTATGCTTGAAAAATACATTTATTGAAAAACTATTTTTATCATGTTTTGCAGGTTTATTTTTAAATTAAATTCTTCCAATTGTAGGAATAGAATTTTATAACATTGTTACCATATTTAGAATCATAATATACTAATTTTTTAATTATTTCAATTTTATTTTGGGTTATTATGAATATAAAAAATTGGTTACCACAGTTAAGGTTAAAATGGGTTTATTGGGTTTTAATATAAAAAGATAAGGGTAAAAATAAATAGAAAAAGTTTCTAAATCCTATTAGTATATATTATTTCAAAATTACCTTATAAAATTATAATATGAGTCATTTTTTATCCATTTTTACAAGAGAGTGACTTAATAATATTTTAACACATTGAAAATTTACAATTGTGTCACTCACCTCAATTATAAAATGGAACGTCTTCCACTCAATTGTTGGAACACATTGAGCCATTTATATCAACCAAAATCTAAAAACATATCTCAATTTTTTTTATAAATGTTCTATAGGTCATTATATTCCAAAAATACCAACCCTAGTGTCCTTAAGATTACATCTAAAAGAGGTCTTTTAAAGAAGAGGTAGTCATATTAACTAAACACTTTCTTATTTATTATTCTTTTACCACATTCAATTATGTCCTAAAAATTTGAATATATTGAAAAAATAAATCCCATATACTAATATGTTATTATATTGATGTTATAATATTCATCCATCTCCTTATCCATCAAATGAGATACAAAGCCATTGATCATGTGTACGATTAACTACCACCTCGTGAACTGATGCAATTTGTTTTTCATCACTACCTCACATGAATATTAATAATGATGTAATTAATTAATATGTATGATACTTATGACATATTCATAATTTTTTAAATTTAATATGTCATCTACCTCGTTACCCTTTCACCCATTTAAAAATTATAACGTTTCTCGTGCATATATGTGAACTACCACCTCTACAAAGTGATGTGATTCATTTTTCATATAAAATTTTCATGTATGATGATAAATATATATATATAATGAATATTTATAACTTTTATACCATGATTAAAATTATGGTTATGATATAACTATGATAAATGAACAAGAACCATAACCTCTAAATCAAAACATAGATGAAAAATAAAGTAGTACCACCCGAAACAATGATAATAATGAAATATTGCTAACAAATGAGTGATAAGATATTATAAGTGGATCATATATGATAATATAAATATATATATGGTTTTATTATTTAATTATAATAAATCTAAATTTATTATACATGATTTTAAATCATGTTCAACTAAGTAGAAGCGTGAGGTAAGGGATTTCATCTCAATTTCCACTATATTGAGACATATTTTGTATTATGAACCAATTTTATTTTATGTGGTGTATATACCACCAATTTGATATATTGATCATGAATATATATTTATTCATGGTGATTAAAGTTTCAATTCATGTTTACACTTTCAATGGATTATAATTTTAAGTTAACTAAAGACGTAATAATTTATTTTACAATCTCATTTGTTTGGGATTGATTATATTTTTCATTGAAGGAATATTATGACACATCCTTCAAAAAATCCATCTATTTTATTATACTCTAGATATTTAAGGATTTTTCAGTTTTCTTCCAAATTTTACTCTATTTGTAATTTGAATCTAGTGAAAAAATGTTTAAAGTATCATCCAATATTAATTCTCTTTTTGATTAGATATATTTTTCTTCAATGTATATATTTTTAAAAATTATTTTAAAAAGCCATTTTATCAACTTAAATGATTTATTAAGGAAATTTTATTTTATCCTTGAAATTTTAAAAGGTTTTAAAGGAATATTTCTATTGTTTTATAAAATTGTTTTTTACTTTCATATCAAAAATTTAAAAGGAACATTTATTTTTAACATATATGGTGTTAACATATTTTCCCTCTACCAAAACCATTTTATACTCTTTAGCTTATTTTATAAGATTTAAATGGTTTTATAAAGAAAAATCTAAATTTAAAATTTATTTTAAAATTTCTCTTTCATTTTATTTTATTTTAAAAAATCCTTCCTTTTTAACAAAATCTATATTTCTGTGGAATTGGTGATCACGACTTATTATTATTAATTTTATGGTCCTTAAATTTATCTTGAAAAATTCACTTTATTATGATCATATTTCATTGGAAATTACATTTCTATTCTATATCCATATTATCTGTATCATGGATGTTCTTTATACCCAAACTATATTATATTTCTACAGATGATGTTTACTGTGAATGTTATTCGATTGAATAGGGAAATATTGATATTTTTAATTCTTTACTCAATATATATATTTTTTGATAAAGAATATTATTTATGAATTAAATTAATTATTTGATATTTGAGGAATGAATTGGACATGCAGTGATGGTTGGGTCCCTGAATTACATTGTACCTCAATGAATTGACTTTTCTCATGAGATAAATTAGTTAGATAGCCATAGTAAATGGAGTTTTTGTGTATACCTACCCATTGAATTAAACTATCTTGGAAAAAGTCCTTGACAATAAGTTATCATGATTTTTGTGCTCAATAAATCCATTATTATACATTAACTTAATTAGGGATTAATTTATTATTATCCATGAGATTATTTCCTTCATATTATCTATGGATGCATTTTGTACTCAAGTTATTGATTAAATGAAATGTGTTTTAAATTATTTACCTTTCCATATTGATTATTCCTTATTTATTCATGATAAATTCAATTTTATGTAATCGTTAATGATAATTTGAGATCACCATTTTTTTTAGTTTCCTTTTTTCAAGATATGAAGAAGGAATATTTGAATGAGTTCAAGGATGTATAATGTTAACTATTACTATTATTTATATTTAATTTCCAATATAAAAATGGGTATAATGTAAGTTTATATTTCTTCAAAATTTTTACTACATTGATTGATCCTTAGTGATGTGATCCCTTAATAAAGTAGACACTAAATATCAGTTACTAGATTTGGGGTTGTTACAGTTGGTAGGAGAGAAAGTTTAGTAGAAACCTTGGGAACTATATTTAGAAAACATATATTAGGGTACATAACCCTATGAAATACTTTTTGGGATATATTTTTTATTATAGGATAATATCATAAATGTTTTTATAAGGTAGATATTTTGTGGTTTTCCTAGAAATACATCTCTATCTAGATACTATAAGCGGATTCAGTTTTGTTAAAGATGTATATGGAGGCAATAACTCCCAAAAAGAGTTGGTTGAGAATATCCCAAACATCATTATGGTTCATGGTGAATAAGACCTTATTTCACACTTATCTAGACACTTCTGGGGGATATGCTTTGGTTAATTCACATTTTATTTACAAACCATTTTGAAAGTTTTTAAAATATTTTTATGAATTCAGGATATTACCAAATAATCCAACTTCATTTGTTTTTTTGGTAGTAGGATCCTTACACTTATCATTTATAAACACAGATATAGGTATGTGTGCACACTCATACCATTGACCCATTCATGGAACAACTACATTAAATCAATCTACACCCCATCTATGTATCCACTATGCGTAGTGAAAGAAAACCTGGTTCGGTTCATGTTTTCATCATAAATCTAGTTCTAGGGGATACATATCATAGAATTATTGTAATAGTAACCTAATAAATACCCAATATTACGTGTGATTCAATAAATCAATTAATCAACCAAATTAGAAACCAATCATTTCAAATCATTTCAAAATATAATTTTCTAATTTCAGTTTTCAACATGACATTCTCATTTCAAAACCAAATAACAGGTTTCCATCATTTTATGCCATTTAAAATATCTATTCAATTTAAATCATTTTCTTATTATCCAAATCACATCATTTTATCGAAAAATTCTAAATCAAACCATATATTTTCATAAATTCTCCTAATAATTTGAATTTTGTTGAAATTGATATTTTTCTCAAATATCAATTCCATTTCAAATAAAATATCATATAATAAAAAATACATGATTTTAAATAAATTAAAAAACTAATTTCAATTTAATCAAGTAATTAAATTTTTCAAACATAGGGTAACAAATTATTGAAGCCTCTATATTTAAATCAAATATCTAGAAATTAACACCCACAATGAGATTCGCTAAAGAAGAACGAAGGCTTCAGAGATCAAGAAATCAAACCTAAAATCAAGATCCATTAAAAAGAAGTTTAGATCAATAAATTACATGAATATAAATAAAAATTTAAGTATTATAGAAATATAAATCTATATAAACTATATGATAGGAGATCCGCTTACCTGTAGGTGATCGAACAAGATGAACATTACATCGATACAAAAAGAAAAGTGTTTGGAGGGGCCAAAATCACCTCTAGGGAGCCTCCAAGGATGAAAAAAATCATTTTATGGGATATTAGGGAGATTTGGAATCTTAAAAATGGGGTTTATGATTTTTAAATTAATTTTTGAAACATTAAAAACTAGAACACATAGTTAGTTGGAGAGAGGTGCATGGTTAGAGGAAATTGTGTGATAGCCATTCAACCCTACTGATTGGGGTGAATGGTTTTCCCTAGGTGGGTGCACAATTTAGAAAACCATGTGACAACCCTGCATTAAAAACTATTCATGGGGTGAAGGGATTTCACTAGGGAGAACAGAATATTTTCAAACTATACTCTAATCATGCGCCAACCGTGTACAAATGAAAAAGCCACCAAAATTTCCAAAGTTCTCCTGGAATGACCTCAATACAAGAATCGACTTAAAGAAGATAAAAAAAGTGTCAAGGATAACCTAAAAATGAGTAACGGGATGTTACATTCATTTTTCAACTACTTAAATTATTTTTTATCCAGATCCATGATTTACATAGAAATTATGGAAAATATTTCAGAAGGATCTTGATACCGAGTTTCATTTGAGCACCACCTATCATTCTCAAATTGATAGATAGTCTAAAAGGACTATTAAAACATTATAAGACATTTTTAGGCTATAATCACTTAACTTTCAAGGTATGTGAGCTCAATATATACCTTTGGTAGAGTTTTCCTATAACAATAGCTACCATTTAAGTTTTCAAATGGTGTCATATAAAGAATTATATGGAAAGAGATGTTGTACTTCAAATTTCTAGGATGAATTCGGTGAAAGGAATTATGTAGTCCTAGAATATATTGAAGAGACAAAGAATAATATAAAGACTTTTTAGACCCATATTAAAGAATCTCAAATTAGAAAAAATATCTATGGTGATTATCAAAGGAAATATTTTTAATTTTAAGTGGGGATAACATTTTCATGATCCATGGAAGGGTGTTATAGGGTTATAAAATAAAGGACAATTGAGTCCCAGATACATCAAACCTTTTGAAATTCAATAAATAATTGGAGCTATAGATTAACATTTGGAAACACCCTCGATCCTCTCTAAATTTCATGATGTGTTCTAAATCTCATTGTTATGGAAGTATATTCTAGACATAACATATATGCTCACCTATAAATAAATAGAATTAGAACAAGATTTATCTTACTATGAAAAGCCTATAATAATTCTTGACACTTGATAACAAGAGTTATAGAATCAAAAAAATCAGTTGGTAATGGTGATTTTAAGAAATCATAAAATGGAGGATGCAATGTGGGAACTTGAGGATGTTTTGAATAAGAACCACCCTCATTTGTTTAGAATGTAATATCTTTGAAAATTTTGATGATGAAATTTTTGATGGAGGGAATGATATAACCCCCAAGATTTAATTATAGTATGTGAAAATTTATCTGAATAAAAATAAAATACAATGAACATTTTAATATTTCATGTCACAAAAGTTCTAATTTGATTTGATTAATATCAAATTTGAACTCAGTATTTCAAATTAGCCTAAAATTATTTTTTAAAAATTTCTTTTAAAAATATTTTATCTTATGAATAATTAAAAACATAGTATTTATATTACCCCAATTTTATTTATAATATTTAATTATAATACATATTATTAAACATATATTTATTATCAATTTTATAGATATAAAGAAAATATAATTTTGAAGTAAAAAGGGATATTTTTTAGAAAACCATTTATGACTACATAATGAATTTCTATTTTAATTAATTAAAATAATCCATAATGATGTGTGATTAAAATTGATTATATATCTAAGTACTTGAATTTAAATTAATATAATTATTATTACTAGTTATAAAGTTATTGTAATATCATCTTTTGCTCGAAAAATTAATTTCATTAAAAACCATTTTTCATCACGTTTTTAGGTTTATTTTTAAATTAAAAGTATTCAATTATAGGAAGAATATTTGATAATATAGTTTTGATATTTTGAATCATAATATACTAATTTTTTAATGGTTTTAATTTCATTTTTGTATATTATGAATTGTAAAAACGGTAAAAATTGGTTACCATGGTTGAGGTTGAAATAGGTTTAGTGGGGGGTTACTCTTAAAGGTAAGGGTTTAAATGTCCAAAAAACATGAATAAATCTAATTTGTTGTGTTTATTTGAAACATAAACTTCTAAAATTATAAAATTAGTCATTTTGAACCATTTTTATAAAATACAAACCGTAGGTTCCTTAAGAGTATATCTAAAGGATCTATTTTAAAGAATATGTAATCATCTTAACTGAACACTTACATTTTTTATTCATTCACCAAATTCAATTATGTCATAACCATTCCAATATAAAACTACCAGTGTCTCTAATATAATAAGATTTTATTATGTTTATGGCATAATATTTATCCATCTTCGTCTCAATCAAATGTGAAACAAAACCATACTTATGTCTACAACAGATTTCCACCTTATGAATCAATGTAATTTTTTCCATAATCACCTCACATGGATTTTTATAATGATGGCATAGAGTTAAAAGTTATATTTCTCACTTTTCTATTCCTTTAGTTTTGAAATCACAAACACCTTCTTAAAAATTATTTTCTAACTTTTTATGTAAAAATTGTTTTAGTATGTTTTCATAAAAAACATTTATTTACCATACTTAGAATAAGTTTTAAAGTATTTGAATATAAAATATAACATTTTTTATTACAACTATCATAATGAGACTATGTATGATAAAAATTGGACTCACCTTAATCAAAAATATTTTTGGACTTTAATTCTTTTATTTCGTACAGACAAATTCTTAATAATCATAATGATACTAGTAATGGTAAACATCAAATTAACCCTCAAGAATATTATCATAAAGATAATCGTAAAGAAGTCTGTTAGACTAAATTAAGTTTATAATCTTATTCAAAAGACTTATTTATAATATAAAGAGCATGTTTTAAAATATACTAGTGTAAATCAATTTGATTTTAGACATTTAGTTATGCCAGATCATAATGAGATATCAAGTTTCAGGTGTCCAAGTCATTGCGACAAACATGAATAAATACGATCGTTCGGTAAAAAATACGACTATTGGGAATATGCCTACAAATAATTAGTCATTCGAAGAGTTTGAAGTTACTGGTTACATTTTCTCTCAAATTCATCTAAATCCTACATAGCATGGAAAATGTTTTCTTATTCTCTTGTATTTATTTTGGGAGAGTCATTCTATAGAAACCTTGTTTGGTTGTCTCCTTAAGAACATTTTTTTAATTGTGAATTGTGTCTGATCAGCCTAACGATTGAGGTATTTTGGGGATAAAAATATAGAGAATAACATCCATCAGATCAAGGGATACTCAGGATAGGTAGATAGATAATCCAATCATCATATCAAAGGGATTTTAGGTATAGGAAGACCGATCCATACCGATCATCATATCGAGGGATTTCCTCAGTAAGGAAAGACATACTTTCTTGTAAGTGTAAAACAAGGGAAACATTTAGTCTGTGTTATAGACTACCTTTCTCTTAAGGTTAAAAGACACATAATTTTAATATATATAATTTCATTATTTCTTTAATATGAAATTGTTTTACTTGTTTCTTATAAGTATTTTATTCTTCTACAAATTTATAATAGAAAGTAAAACATCATATTCATCTTTCTATTATTGTTTTTATCTATATTTATTTGATTTTGAGAAAAACAATACACTTGAATTAATTTTGTCTATATTGATTATGATTATTTTAACTCTGATAATCAGATCCATAGTGACTTTTATATTTTACTCAAATTAAATTGAATGATAATTAGGTTCAATTTTTTTGATTACAATCATTGGACAAAGGACCAAGTCTGATCACATTCTTTAAGAGGCTTAGTGTATTGTTTAGTTTAATTCTTTTAAAACTATGTTTTTAAACTACAATTCACCACCCCTCTTTTAAATTATCCATATGATTATATTCTTATAATTATAATCTATATAATTATGATATACTCATTTAAAAAATGGTATTAGATCAGGATTCCACTGCTCATTTTCTTGTTGAAGTTTTTTAATTTATTTACTATTGAATGTTGTTGAAGTTTTTTTATAAAATGTTTTTTATAAAAAAAAATCGCACTAATTTTTTTGCGGAAAAGAATAGTTTTTTAAATATGGAAGGAATAATTGTTAGTTCTATAGAAAATATAAATACAAATAGACCAATAATATTTTATGGTGCTGACTATGAGTACTGGAGGGATAGAATGTAGAGTTTTTTTATTAACATAGGAGTTGGAAATTATGTTATGTTGATCGATAATTAAACAATTTCAGATAAGGATGTTAATACATTTAAAAATCAATATAATCAAGAATATCAGTTAAATTATAGAGTAATATGACTTTGTTCTATTCTATAAAAATAATAATTTATAGAAAGATTTATTATTATAAAGATTCTACTAGTATTTTGAAAAATATTTAGATCACACATTTTAGTACATCTAAAGTTGTTAAGGCTTAGAGAGTTATGTTAAGAGAAGACCACCAAGAATTTGAATTATTACCAAGAGAATATTTACTTGTGGTACTTTATAAAAAAGACCTAAATTTCATTATCTAGAAATTTTAATATCAAAATAATTTTCACTATAATCACATCCACTAACAATACACGGATGAATTTATTCTTTATGCTAATCGGGTTGATAATGTTTACACTCTTAAATTATAAGACCTTAGGATCTAGGACTTACCATGTATTAGTGAAGTGAAAGATCAATATTGGTTATGTAATAGAAGGTTAGGACATTGTAAACTTAGAGACTTATCTAAGTTGAATTAGAAAATACTTGTAAAGGATCTACCATAACAAAGGTTTGATTATTCAAAAGTATGTGACCCATATCAATACGGTAGGTAACATAAGTCGAGTTTTAAATCTATTAGTGAAGTCTCAACTTCTGATTCTTTATAGTTCGTTCACATAGACTTATTTGGTCCTACAAAAATTAGATGTTTTGATGTAAAATACTATGTATATGTTTTGGTTTATGATTAAAATAGATATACATGGGTCTATTTTCACATAAAGAAATATGAATCCCTTTTATATTTTAAAAATTTTATAGAAAAAGTTAAAAATGAGAAAAACTTCCCTTGATAACTATTCATAATGATCATGTTGGAGAATTTATAAATTATGATTTTGAAAATTTTTGTAGTAATAAATGTATTTAACATTGATTTTCATCCAATAGAACTCCTCAAAAAAATTGAGTAGTTAAAATAATAAATATAATTATTTAAGAAATAACTAGAAGCATGTTGAGTGAATACTCAACTGCCAATTTTTTTTGGGTTGAAGTGGTTAGTATAACCTATTATACTATAAATAGTGTATTGATTAAACCCTTTCTTAATAAAACCCATTATGAATTATGGATAAGTTGAAAACCAAAAGTTTCTTACTTCAATTTATTTGGTTTTAAAGTATCCATCTTGAATACGAAATATAAATTACATAAATTTTCAACCAAATACGATGAAAGAATATTTTTAGGATATTCCCCTACTTCTAAGGAAAGTACAATTTTTAATAAAAATTATTATATTATTGATGAAATTTTACATGTTATGTATGATTAAATATCCCAATTTTTTTATTAAACAAACCCAACCAACACCCCCATATGTGATTTCTAAAACTGATTTTCAAGCTATGTTAGAAAATTCTTATCATAAAGATGTAACTCAAGAAATTGTTTCTGAAGTTACTCCTTAGGAATATTTTCTACCTTATGTTTAATAAGAGACTTTAAAAAATATATATAATCAGTTGTTTCTTAGGAATAATCCTAGTGATAGTATCATTTGTGTTGTAGATCAACTAGTTAGGACTGAAACTTCCTTAAAGAATGAAATTGAACATCTATATTTCCTTTCCAAATTTGAACTTTTGAATCATGACGAGGATTTATGTAATGAGGATTGGATTAAGGAAATTCAAGATGAGATCAATAAAATTTAGAAGAATAAATTATGGAATTTAGTTGAATGGCCTAAAGAAAATTCTATAAATGGAGTAAATGGGGTTTTAGAAACAGATGTGATGAAAAAGAAATAATTGTCAGAAATAAGGCTAGAATTGTTGATAAGGGTTATAATCAACAAGAAGGTGTATATTATGAAGAAACCTATGATCCAATGTGTATACTTGAATTTATTCGTATTCTAATAGCCTTTGTAGGATTCTTCAATTTCAAACTTTTTCAAATGGATGTTAAGTGTGCTTTTCTTAATGGATATGTTTAGGAGGAAGTTTATGTTGAAAAAACCCTAGTTTTGAAAATAAAAAACATCCTGAATATGTTTATAAACTTAATAAATATTTTATGGACATAAAAAATTCCCTAGATCTTGGTATGATATATAAATAAGATTTGGTTACAAAACAATTTTGTTAAGGGAGTTGCAGATCTAAAACTTTCCAGGAAAGAAGTTAAAAAAATATTATGATTATAAAAATTTATGTTGATGACATTATATTTTGATCAACTCAAAAATATTTAATATATTTATTTATGTATATTATAAAATATGTGTTTGAGATAAGTATGATGTGTGAGTTAACATATTTTCACGGTTTTTAAATTTCAAAAATACCAGAAGGAACTTTTAAATCCCAAAATAAGTATATAAAAGATCTTCTTAAGAAATTTGGATATGAAAATAAAAAATTATTAGTACTCTCATAGATACCTCAAATACCCTTGATCTTTATAAGGTTGGGCAACCGGTTGATCGAAATAATTTTAGAGGTATGATAGAAAGTTTACTTTACTTAATTTCTTGTCATCCAGATTTTATGTTTTCTGTATTCAAATGTGCAAGATATCAATCAAATCAAAAGGAATCCCATATTAAGTATATAAAATTATTTTTTCATTATCTTAAGGGAACTATGGATTTACAACTTTTCTATTCTTCTAGAATTTTTTTTAATTAAAAAGTTTTTTCATGCTGACTTTGGTGGTTATAGAATGGATAGAAAAAGTAAATCTGGAAATTGTCATTTATTAGGAGATCCATTAGTTTCTTGGTTATGTAAGAAACAAAAATCAGTAGAACCTTCCACTGCTGAACCTGAATTTATGGTAGATGAAAATTATTCTGCTCTAATATTGTGTATGTAACACACACTCACTGACTATGGCATGAGTTTTACAAAAACTCAAATACTTTTTGATAAAAAAAGTTCAATTTCCTTAAGTAAGTACATAGAAAATCATTCCCATGATAATCACATATATATAAGACACTATTTACTTAGGGATCACACACTATAAGACAATATCATTTTACAATTTATCGGGACACGAGATCAACTTGCTGACATTTTTACAAAACCTCTTCCTTATAATAGATTTGAATACATTAAACCAATGTTAGGAATTATCAATGTAAATTAATCATCCATATATAATTCTTTTTTATCAATCTCCTTATATTAAGTTATGTGGGAGTACATATGTTTGTTGTTTTAAAAAAAAATTAGTTTTATAATAATTGTATGTTTTGTTAAAAAAAATTTGTTAGGTCTACAAGGCTGAATACCCTGAGGGGGGGGGGTGAATCAGGGTATGAATAATTTAAAAATAAAGATCATTCTGATCTTGTTTTGTTGTTAATCAAAACACTCTTCTCTCTCTTTCCCGTTGCACAATATAAACATAAAGTAAAGCATGCACAAGACACACCAATTTTTACTTGGTTCACCCTCACTGGGCTACGTCCAAGGAGCATACAACGACAATGTGCCAATGTACCAAATCCACTATAAGCACACTACTGTTTACAAGGTTCGAGATAGATCACTTCTATGCTCAGGTTCACTGCCTTTACAAGGTTTAGGGTCATATCACTGCTTTACCAAGGGTCACTCCCTATTTCTCTCTCTCTGGCTCACTACCGGTGGAGAGGATCACCTTCTTTCTCTTCCTTTGCTCACTTCACTGGAAAGGATCCACTCACAGTTTATAGACCTGTAAGTCTCTTCATTATCATTAATGAATATATCCTCTGTTGTATGTGGATGCTCTGTTGAAGACCAAATTTCACCCGTAGATGAATCTCTCTTTGCACCGAATGTATCAAGAAATCTTCCAGCTTCCACGCAACCCTAAATCACTGCAAGAAATCACTCTTTCTTGGCGGCCTTCTCTAAGCCGGCATGCAAGTCTCGACACGCAAGTCAAAACTGGCACACAAGTCCACCTCAACCACTTGCGCGACACAACCTTCTTCAACTCCAAATTTTTGTTACTCACTTCCTTCCTCGCCCAAACTGCCTTAGGCACACAACTATCACCTGGTGCGCAACTTCCACCTACGCGACCACACACCACTTGCGCGACCACCACACCTGCACGATGGGAGATCTGATTTTTCTAAGTGTTGAACTCTACACTAAATGAGGAGGGTTTACCTCTATTTATAGGCATTTGGACACCCCGCGTGACGGCGTGCAAGTCTCCCCTCAACATGAATGTTTCGGCGCGCAGGTCTCTTCCCCTACAATTCACTTTCGAAACCCACTTCTAAACTTGGGAGCCCTTCTCCCTTTTCCATGTTTTCATGTTATGGTCTTGAAGAACAACAGGCGCGCAAGTTCCCAAGCCTCCTAGGTATTAGCGCGCAAGTCTCTTCACGGCACGCATGTCACTTGTGTAACCACACCAATTCTTGAACAAACCTCTTTCCTTTTCCATATTTTAACCTTCTGATATTGAAAAACATTAGGTGCACAAGTTTCCTCTCCTTAAAGTACACAACACGCAAGTCTCTTTTCCAAAACCAATTTTCTTCATTTGTCGATTTTCAGGCCCAAAAATTTGGAAAACACTAGAAAACGGTGCCACCTTGTATCTGATCTTTTTATACTGCCTCCAGATCATCCATTCTTTTGTCGACGTTCTTGAATCAAACATGGATCATTGACCATAGCTCTTGAACTCGACATTCTGCCATGAAATCTTCTTTGTCAACAAAATTTTATGTCATGTTTTTCTTTGTCAACAATCACAACACAAATTTACACTTTGTCAATAAACAAAATCACCTCAAAAATGATTCAATTATTCCTTGATGGATTTTTTCCCAACAATATCCCCCTTTGGGTTTTTTGAAAACTCTTCCATAAAAAGATACATCAATGATTCTTCAGCCACCATTCACCTATTGAGAATCCGATAGAGGTCAAGGATTTAATCAACACGTACTCTAAGCCCACATGAGTAATGATCAGTGTGAGAAACAAGAGTAAAAGAAAAGTTCATCAATGAATCACTTCAACTATAACACCCACTGTTGACTCCAAACTGATACCATTTTTTTTGAAATACCAATTTTTGGAAATATTCTTACCGTATTCCAATCACCACTCTTCTGCACCACTCTTATTCTTTTATCACAATCCTTAGCTGTCGTGATATCTATTCTTTGATCGATCACTTCTAGCATCGTCAGATTTAATATTCTCCCTCTGTCTCATTGCACTCCCCCTATCTTGCTGCTCTACCTTCTAGCTTCTCCACATATCAATAATGATTTATCAAATTTCCACACTGTCTCCCCCTTGAACAATCACTATTTTCTCCCCCTTTGTCAACGAACCCAAATGTCACTCCTTTGTAGTCTAGAATAGAGTAGAGAACACATATCAACACATTAGGGGAAAACAAATCATACCTCGGGGAGAGGGGGTTTTCACATCCACACTCTTTCACGTGCGGGGAGTTGACTAAACTCCCAGAGCCAGTCGATGTCTCTCAAAATATTCCTTGGGTAAGGCCTTTGATAGAATATATGGAACCTATAGCTCTGTAGGAACATACTCTTACTTCACAAGCACTTGCTCCACCTTCTCCTTGATGAAATGATATTTGATCTCAATGTGCTTTTTCCTTGAGTGATGAACTGGATTTTTTCTAAGATTGATAGCCCTTGAGTTATCGCACTGGATTCCGATCATAGACTTCACTTCAACACCAATATTTTTAAGCTGCTGCTTCATCCAAAATAACTGTGTGCATGGTTGAGTGGCCGCAATATACTCAGCTTCCACGGTTATCAATGAAATGAAATCCTGCTTCTTGATTAACCAAGCAATACATAGTCTACCAAGATAGAATGCACCTCCAGATATTGATTTCCTATCATCCATTGAACCAGACCAATATTCATCTGTCTAACCCAATAAAACTGATTGAGATTTGTCATTATACATCAGACCGAAATCCATGGTGCCTTTGATATAACGAAGTATTCTTTTAACTGCAAGTATGTGGATTTACTTGGGATTACTCTGATATCTTGCTGCTTAGAATGTGATGAAAACAATATCAGGCCTTGTTGTGGTCAAGTACAACAAACTTACAAGAATTTTCATGTATTCTGTGATATTAACTTCCTTTCCATCCTCATCTTTTGATAATTTCATCTGGGTAGCAACCAGAGTCTTCATATCCTTGGAATTTTCCATACCAAACCTTCTTAAAACCCCCTTGGAATATTTTTATTGATAAATGAATGTTCCATTCCTTTATTTTGTCACCTGTAAACCAAGGAGAACTGTTAGCTCACCAATCATTGACATTTCAAATTCATTTTTCATGAATTCGGAAAACTGTCTGCACTGGGCTTTATCTGATCATCCAAAAATTATGTCATCGACATAAAACAACAACATCATCCTTTGATTACTATCATTTCTGAAATAAAGATTCTAATTAACTCCTCCATGCTGAAAACCAATCTTCTTCAAGTACTGATTAAGCCTTGAGTACCATTCTCTTGGTGCTTACTTCAGACCATACAACTCCTTCTTCATCCTGCAAACTTTATTCTCATCCTCATGAATAAGAAAAACATCTGGCTACTAAATATACACCTCCTCTTC
This sequence comes from Viscum album, assembly GCA_963277665.1. NCBI lineage: Eukaryota > Viridiplantae > Streptophyta > Magnoliopsida > Santalales > Viscaceae > Viscum > Viscum album. Next base: position 590,125,472 of record OY728147.1, read on the forward strand.
CATAACTCCATTCAATAATGCAGATTTGACATCTATATGGAACACTTTGAACTTTATTTGCACTGCTATGTCCAAAAATAATCTGATTTTTTCCAGCCTAGAAACTGGTGAAAATGTCTCATCAACATCAATACCCTCTATTTGGGATTATCCGTTGCACACTAGTCGTGATTTGTTTCGAATCACTGTGCCATATTACTTTATCTTGTTGCGAAAGACCCATTTAGTCCCGATGAAGTTCTTATCTACTGGCCTCGAAACAATCTCTCATGTCTAGTTCTTCTCAATCTGATCAAGCTCTTCATTCATAGCCTGAACCCAATTTTCATCATCATCTACATCGAAAAAACATTTCGGCTCCACCTGAGATAAAAACGATGTTTGCGGTGATTATTTCATTTTCGAGTTTGAACGGGAGCTGTCTGATCACCAATGAAATTTTTCTTATCAATTTCAGCTCGACTCTTTGGCTTCTTAGAAGATTCAGATTTGTTTTCCTCTTACTCATCATTAGTATCTTCTTCTGAGTCATCCTATGCCACTTCTACTCCCCCTGTGTTGCTTACCTCCTCATCACTTTCATCCTGAAACTATTTACTGGGTCGTTGAGTATTCTGTTCATTTTCAACTATAGTGACATCATTACTCTCAACAATTTTTTTCCAGCCTTTTGTTAAAGCTTTTATATGCTTTTCTTTTCTCTGAGTATCCAAGGAATATCCCCTTATCTCCCTGTGACTCAAAATTCATGTGATTTTCTTTGTTGAGAATGAAAAACTTACTTCAAAAGATTCAAAATTATTTCAACGTTGGATTATTTCCATAAAAAATTTCATACGAAGTCTTCCCTTCCTTCAGACACAACAGAGACCTGTTCGAAATACAGACCGATGTCAAAACTGCTTCCTTCCAAAATTTCTCTGGTAGGTCCTTTTCAATAAGCATCGTTCTGGCCATGTTTTTGATAATCTGAATTCTTCTTTCAAGCACTCCATTCCATTGGGGAGTTCTCACTGATGAAACTTTATGCCTTATCCTTTATTTCTCGAGATAGTCTTCTACTTGACTATTTGTGAATTCTGTACTATTATCAGTACAAAACTTTAGAACTTTCTACCCAATCATCCTTTCTAATTCCCTTATATACTGCTTGATACAACAGAACACTTATGTCTTATAAGTAATGACAAATACCCAAGCCATTCTGCTATAATCATCAATGAAAAGGACATATTACCTTTTCCCATTTACGGCTCATGGTGAGATAGGTCCACACACATCAGTATGCACCAATTCGAGCACTCTGGTTGATTTATGTTCCTTTGGATTGTATGTCTTTCGAATGATCTTCGCTTGTTGGCAAGAATTGCACGCATGAGTGCGGTCACGTGAGCCATGTGTTTATAAGAGGTTTAATGGGAATGCGGTCTTCATCCTAGTGGTATATGTTGATGACATATTGCTTATTGGAAATGACGTACCAGCCTTACAGTCAGTTAAGGACTGGTTGAACAAGTGTTTCTCCATGAAGGACATAGGAGAAACAACCTACATTCTAGGGATCAAGATCATTTGTGACAGATCCAAGAGGCTGCTTGGACTAAGTCAGGATACATACATTGACCAGATACTAAAGAGATTTAGTATGGAAAAATCCAAGAGGGGATTGGTTCCAGTGTCACATGGCTTACATCTTTCTAAGAAGATGTGTCCCCAGACACAACAGGAGAAAGATAGGATGAGCAAGATCCCATACGCTTCGGCTATAGGATCTATCATGTATTCCATGTTATGTACCAGGCTTGATGTTGCCTATGCACTGAGCATGGTAGGCAGATATCAAGCAGATCAAGGAGAACAGCATTGGAATACTGTTAAGACTATCCTTAAGTATCTGAGAAGAACTAAGGATATGTTCCTGGTGTATGGAGGAGATGGGGAGCTTGTCATCAGAGGGTATGCTGATACTAGTTATCAAACAAATTAGAATGATCTGAAGTCGCAATATGGATATGTTTTCTGTCTCAATGGAAGAGATGTGAGCTAGAAGAGTTCAAAGCAGCCAGTTGTCGCCGATTCTAAAGTGGAGTCTGAGTATATAGCAGCTTCTGATGCAGCCAAGGAAGCCGTCTGGATTCATAACTTTTTCCAGGAGCTTGATGTGGTTCCTATAAGTAAAGATCCCATTACATTGTATTGTGATAATACTACAGTGGTGGCTCTTGAAAAAGAACCAGGGTCACATCAACGGACAAATCACATACTCCAGAAATTTCACCTCTTGAGGGATTTCTATGAAATGGGTGAAGTTGAAGTGAGCAGAGTGTCCATGGAAGAGAATGTGGCGGACCCCATGACTAAAGGCCTATCTCATCAGAAGCATGAATATCATGTGAGAACTATCGGGTTAAAGGCAGTTAGCAGTTGGCTCTAGTCTAAGTGGGAGTTTGTTGGAGTTGGTGGTCTAGAACGAACTACTTTGTACTTTATTCATTTAAATAAAATCCTTATCACATCTTTATTGTTCTTCTACGTGACATGTCATGTGATAATGTCCTAAGGACAACTGTTGCATTAAAGGGTCGTAGCGGATCCCTGCTATGATGAGAACCCGGAAGTGCCATAACACTATTCCTGAATGTATGTTCTATGGCCAGATGATATTATTTGAGGGACAAAAATAATACAAGTTATTAGGGGTGATGACTCATAAAACTTTGAGGCACCTTCTCATGGTGTGTGCCCTTGGTAATATCCAGGAGGATATTATGAGAACGAGACCCGCCAGTAGGAAATCCACATTTCATAGTGTCATTGGATGTTCTTATCTGCGGACGTGTGTATTGGTCCTTAGACTTTAAGATTATTATTAATGGGTATTACAACTCGTACACTTAGATGTATTGACGAAAACTGTGACGACACACTGTTCGCAGTGAGGTAGGATATGTTGGGTGCGTCACAAGTAATACCGCATTAATAGATAATGCAAGAAAGGATTTGTCCCTTCCATTCCATAATGGAAGTAGATATCTCAGGCCCTTTTATGGAATTGATATAGCCTAAATAATTCCATGGACATGGTAAGGTATGGGAAAGTTCAATTCCGGGAAGTCAAAGAAAGAATAATCAAGCACATGGGTTGATGGCACTAGCATGCAACCCGCTTGATTGGAGATATCAAGACAAAAAGATTATATTACACGGTAAGCGTTTGTAGGAGGTGACACACCATTGCGATGTTAAATTCATTCTCTATGGGTGCCTTGGCGTGTTGCTAGATGCTAACCATGGAATTTAGGCAGGCTCAACCTAATGCCACTGAGAAAGAGGCCTAGAGGGTCACACACTAAGTGTGTCCATGTATCTCAGTTAAATATTAATTTAACAAGTTAAATAAATATTACTCCCGACTGTGGTTTAATAATTATTTAAGGATGTCTGATCACATTTATTTTGACACTAGTTATTCGAGAGAATATATTGTGGACGAAATAATATATTTATTAGAGAGTAATGCAGTTACATTTATTTAAGAAATAAATAGTCATTTCTCAAGGTATAATAAATGTGGTGGAGAAAAATGGAAAATAAAAGTACACGCCGTGTATATTAAATATACACGCCGTGTAGTTTTATGGAAAGCAAGTACACGCCTTGTATTAATTATTACACGCCGTGTAGTTTTTCCAGTTGGGATTTTTAGGATTTAATATTGTTTTATTAAATGATATTTATTATAATCAGTGTGGCCGCATGTCAAGAAATTAATAATTCGACATGGGGGTTTTCAATAAGATTTAATGGAATAAATAAAACGCGTAACATGTTTATTTATTGTCATAACTCTATTAACATCAAAACCGGTTATAAATATCCTCGCAACCCCAACATTTTAAAGAGCCATTGTTGTGCACAACGGATTTGGAAATACTCCCAATCCAAGAGAGAATTCCCTTTCCACCAAGAACGCCCTCAAGTTACAAGAGCATGATCCTCCACCAGATCAAGGCGGTCGAAGGCGGACATCGCAAGCGAAGGTTATTCCACGCTAGCATCCGGAGATCCCTTCGGTGATGTCCAGAGATACGTGACACATGTGTGTATCACCGCTTGAGGAATCCTACACTCGGATTCTACGACGCAATGACGATTCACCGAATCGTGACCGGACACATCAACGAAGAAATAATTCCAACGAGGTAATTCTTATGCATTAATTAAATTAATTATAATCAACATATGATGATCCTCATCAAGGGTTCTGGGAATCATCTTTTATTTTCATTCTTCGTTCTATTTCGAATATTCGGTGTTTTATATCGTGATAGTTCTCGGATTGAACGTTGTTTAACTTTAAAATTAAAGTTGGACAAACCCACCAACGTGCTCCCACTGCGCTCGGAACCTACATAGATTACATTGTTAGTTCTTTGAAAAGGCCTGAAGGAATAATCCCTTATTTTAAAAATACAGAATCCCAATATGAGCTAATTCAAGATAGTCTGAATGAGATATCATATTCAATCAATATATTAATTGAAAAAGTAATTAAGCTTGAGGATCAATTGAATGTTCATCAATAATGCTCCCAAAATCACATAAATTCCTGTAATCAAATGGTAAAGTGGTCACATAAAGTATATATCTATATCAATATATATGATGAAAACCCTGAATATGTGAAGAATATTTTAAATGAATTTGTGAAATACTATAATCAGTTCACAAATGACTGGATGAAAGACTAAAGTTTGTGGAAATTTTGAGAAATAAAATTTTTAATTAGACTTATGAAATAAAATACCAAAACGGAAATATTAGATACATGTAGTTGGAGTTTTCAAGACTCAAATATTCTTAAAAAGAAATAAACGTATTGACGAATGAGAACAAAGAACTGACTGAGAAGGTTCAGACTCATGATGAAAGACTAGAAAATTTGGAGTATGACAGAAAATAATTTAAGAATATGAATTCTTTCGTGAAAATATTGATGAAGAAAGATTAATTTCTTTTTTAAATATCATTATATTTTTTTGTAAATATTTGAAAAGTTTTATAATGAATGAATTACTCTTTTAATCCATTCTAATTTTTATGATTTTTTTCTAATTCTAAGTAGATGAATTTTATTTCATATTTTTGTGGATGATTAGTCATCTCCTTAGATGGTTTCATATGTTTTTTCGTTTATCTAAATTTTTATGAAAGTTAAAATGTATTCCCCATTCCTTTTTGAAAATAAAAAATGGGGAGAAATTTATATATAGTGGGAGAAGTTTATAGAAAGGGGGATATTTTTTAGTAATTGAAGAGAAGTTATTATCAAAGGAAGATTTATTTACTAAGGGGGAGAAAATTTCATAATGGTGGATTTTGTTACATGAAGGTGAGAATAAAACTCTTAAAAGATATTATTATAAAGTGAAGGAAATTGTTTTCAACACCATCATATTTAGATGACTTATAAATTTATTAAATGTTTAAATCTAAATATTAAGTACTCAAAATATATAGACTATAAGTTTTTCAATGTTATTTTTCATTTATGTTTTAGGTTTGAGATTTCAAAAAAGGGGGAGATTATTGAATTAGAAATTCTATTTCTCACTTTCCCATTCCTTTATTTTGGGAAATCAAAAACACCTTATTAAAACTTATTTACTAAATTTTTATGTCTGAAGTGTTTTAGTATGTTTTTTTAGAAAACATTATGTTTTACCATACTTAGAATGAGTCCTAAAGTATTCGAATATAAAATTAAACAATATTTATTAGGAATATCATAATGAGACCGTGCTTGATAAAAATCATACTCACCTTTATCAAAACTATTTATAGACTTTCAATCCTGTCTTTCATACTGACATAGTTTTAACAATCATAAGGATAGTGGTACTACCAACCATCAGGTTGAGCCACATAAATATTATCATAATGAAAATAGTAAGGAAGTCCATCAGACTGAATTAAGTTTATAATTGTATTCGTAATAATTATTTCTAATGTAAGGAACATATTTTACACTGTAATGGTGTAAATAAATATGACATTGGACATTAAGCTATACCAGATTATACTGATCCATCACATTCTATGTGTTCAAGTCATTATGAAAAACTTAGATAAATATGACCGTTGAGTGAACAATATGATAGTTGGGAATATGCCTATAAATACCCAGTAATAAGAAGAGTTTAAATTTTCTAGTTACATTTTCTATTGAATTATTCTAAATATTACATGGTGTTAACAATTTGTTCTTAGTCTCTTTTAATTCTTTAGAGAGAGTCTTTAAAAGGAAAACTTGGTAAATAGTCTCCTTAAGAACATTTTTGTAATAGTAAACTATGTCTGATTATCATAACGATTAATGAATTATAGGGATAAGGAGATAGATAATATAATCCATTAGATTGAGGGCTACTAAGCATAGGCCCATAGATAATCCAATCATCGTATCGAGGGATTTCTGGGATAGGAGACAGAGTCATACTAATCATTATATCGAGGGATTTACTTGGTAAGGAAAGACAAACGTTCTTATTAGTATAAAATAGAGGATACCTTTTGTCTGGGTTATATAATACCTTTCTCTAAAGGTTAAAAGAGTTATCTTTTTAATATCTAGAATGCAATTCTTTATTTTATATGCTCTTATTTTACTTGTTGGTTACAACTATTTTATTTGATGTACATTTATAATAGAAAGTGAAACATTGTATTCATATTTATATTATTTTTTGTTTTATCTATATTAATTTTATTATGATAAAAATAATACAATTGAATTGATTGTATCCATAGTGATTACGATTATTTTAACTCAAATAATTAGATCCATAGTGACCCCAATATTTTAATTTGATAAAATAGAACTATAATCAAGTTCCAATTTTTGTGATTACGATCATCGAACAGAGGAACAAGTCTAGTAACATACTTTAAGATTCATACTGTATTAGTTAGTTTAATTTTTTAAACTAATTTTAAAAAATAAAATTCACCCCCTCTTGTATGTTATGAATCTAGGTATATTTTTATGATCCAAATCAGTATAATTCTGATATACCGATTCATCAGATGGAACTAATGAATATAAATGATACTTATGGCATAATAATTACTCCATAAAGTTAATATATCATATACCTCCTAACCCTTCTACCCATTAAAAAATTATAATGTTTCTCACACGTACGTGTGGACTACCACCTCAACAAAGCGGTGTGATTCATTTTTCATTCTTTATTTTCACAGATAATTATAGATATGTATATAATGAATATGTATAATGTTTATACTGTGATTAATTTTTCTATATGATATAACCATGATCAAGACATAAGTACCAAAACCACTGAATCAAAACATATATGAAAAATGAAGCAGTTAACACTGAGATTAATGATATTAATGAATGATTGTTGACAAACAAATTATAAGATGTTATTAGTGGATCATATATTATATTATAAAAATGTATATGTGTAAGAACCTAAGTAAGATCAAGATAAATCATCTCAATTATTATTTATATTCATTAGTTAAAATTTATTCTTTATAATTATTATAAGAATATTATTTAAACTTTCAGTAAAAAAATGTGCTAGCTTTATTTCTAACAAAATTGGGGTTTTATGCATTGTTTGATTATATTTAATATCCTAATTTTAAAATTATTGAATTTTAATTTGAAAAAATTAATTTCTTTTATAAATTAATAATTGAAAAACTATTTTAGAATTAATTTTTAATATTTTTTTGAAGAGATTAAATTTTCAATGAATAAGAAAACATACTTATTTTTATTTAAATCTATAATTTATTTTAATGTATTTAAAAAATCATATTCCATTTTGGATTAATTTTAAAATTTAATTTGTTTTTTCATTAAAATTATACCAATTATAGTCTCTAGAATTAATTTTACACTTTAATTTGGTATAAAATCATTTTTATACTTAAGAAGGCATTTATTTGAAAAACTGTTTTCGTCACGTTTTAAGGGTTTAATTTTACATTAAACTCTACCAATTATAAGAATAAAAATTTTAAAAATGTATCCCATATTTGGAACCAAGATTTCAGAATTTAGTAAATAGTTTATTTTTCATTTTGGTCATTATGAATCGTAATATTAGTAAATATTTGTCACCATAGTAAGGGTAAAATGAGTAATTATTGTTAAAAATAATATAATAAGGTCTAAATAATGACCCTAAAAATTTACATTATCCTATTTCATGAGTGGATATTGTCTATTTACATCCATGTTTTGAAAATATGTAAAATTGGTTCCATATTTATTTTATATTAACCTTTATAATAATTAAGTAAAATCTAAAGTCAAAAATGTCACTTTCTTGCTTTTAATATCTATAATATTTTAGGATGGATATAAAAAAATTATGTTTGGTTATAAATGATTATTTGAAATATAATTTTTTTATCATGTTGATTTATTTATGGTTTTCAATGATGAAATAAATACCTTAAATTCTTACATAATGCCGACACAATATTTATTCAATTAATAGAAAAATAAAATAAATTGTTATAAAAATATTAAAAGTAATATAATTAGAATATATTTTTATATTTCATGAAATTTTTGGATAAATATAACATTATAGAGATGTTTTAAAGGTTTATATTATAATTCATTTACTATCATGTTACATTCAATGTCAAATTAAACTAATTGTTTAAAAATGACATTAATTTTATTTTATAATAAATTATGTTTTATTAAATGATTTGAAATTCCTAAAAATCCTATATTAGTCCAAGAGATTTTTATATAGTTGAAAATATCAACCATGTTACATTTATAGGGTGATTTTACTTTTATAGTAACTGTCTTGACCCCTAAAGAGTAAAAAACCCAATTATTATGATAATCGTTAAAAGTGTTAACGAGGGGGGGGGGGTTAAAAGAAATATATGAGAGAGAAAATATAGTGTAAACATTTCTAAATTTCATTTAATATGATTATTTAAACCCATACATATCTTAAATTTGAATTTTATTAGTTTGTATCCATTTTTGGATGAAAATTAATTTATATTAATTTAATACTTCAAGAAATTCCAAGAGTGCCCCTCCTCTCACTTAAAAAAGGAAGCACCTATCCTATTTTATTCACACTTCAAAAAAATTTTGGTTTAGAATATTCCTACCCATATACATTCTGAAAGACCCTCCCCATGTCTTAGTGTCCTTGGTTTGATCAGAAAACTAACATATGAAAGCTTTTGGAGTAAACCTTAAGAGGTTATGTAAAGAAGAGGTATAGTTCTTAACCAAGATTTTTTGTTTCATTTCATCTTCCACATCCTTAAAATCATCATAAAACATTATTATATAATAACATTAGTATCTTACATATACTTATATGTTATTATTTTAATTTTATAATTTATATTCATCTCTAAACTCTATCAAATGGGAAAGGAATACATCATTCGTGTGTACGGTTGACTACTGCCTCACGGACAGATGTGATTCATTTTCCATCACCACATCTCAAAGAAGGTTATAATGGTTGATTTAATTTATATATATGATATTATTGACATATTTATCACTATATAAATATAATATATCATATATTCTCTTACCTTTCCATTCACTAAAAAATGATAACGTCATTCACGCGTACGTGTGGGCTGCCACCTCCATAAAATGATGTGATTTTTTTTTCACCACCACATCACATGTAAGATATACATATTTTTATTTAAATAAATAATACATTATTTATTATATAATTATCACTCTATAAAGAAAAATTTATACTTATCTACTTTCCATCATGATCATTGAAAAATGAAAATGTTACTCATGTGTATGTACTACCTACCATCTCCATGATTGTAACGTAATTCAATTTTCAAAACCATATTTAATGGTTTTTTAAATTATAATTGATGTATAAAAATTATAATTATATCAATATTATTATTCTGGAGATTTTGATATAATGAACTCATTGACCATAGTCAAACTACCAGAGTCATTTTGTATATATGGGTCGAATATATTCAATACGCCCAACACAAATTTAATTTATTAAATAATTAAATATAACATGGAAATAAATAAAATAAAATGAATAATAAAATTGAAAATTTTCTTAATAATGTAAAAAATTATAACTATTTTATTATTTTTTAAGATAAAGAATTTTTAAGAAGAGTGGGACTTGAAGTAATAAACACTTTACTTTAAAAACTTCATTTTAAATGTTTTAAAGATTTATTTTCAAAATATTTATATTCCAGGTCAATATTACTAAAATTATTCTATGAATTTATTTATATGGAAATAAAATAATTATATATTATATTTTATGTCATTTTTTAATTTCTCTCAATGCTTACAAAAAAGAATCTTTTTACAGAATGTTTTGAATTTATTTTGACAAAAGGAATGTTAAATTTTAACATAAATGATGTCATTGGGTTTTCATGAAACTGTAACCATTATTTGATATTTGGATTCCTTTATATGATTCCTTGTTTTATTTAAAGAAAAAAAAACAATATCCTTTTATTCATGGTATTTTAGTTTTGAAAAAGGATTTTTAAAATGAAAGAGTATTTCAATATCCAAAAGTATTTTTCTTATGGGTTCCAAAAAGTTTTTTCATGGGATTTATGATGCAAAAGTGAAAAAATTAAAATATTTTATTTATGATATGGTCATTTTACATTTCTTAGGATTGAAAGTGAGCCCGATATAGATGATGATGATGGAAGATCCTGACATAGCTCATGATGACGATAGAGCCCGATATAGCTCTTCAATACCTTGGGTAATGATTTTGTACTATGGATAATTATTTTCGAAGTTGATCATAATGGTTATTCCAATTTTCAAGGGTTATATAAGGGCTATATTAATATGATTTCTAAAATCACTTACATGACTTTTTTATTATTTCAAATGAGTTTTCATGAAAATTGTTTGATTTTGAGAGGTAATCTAACTATTTTTTAAAGGAAGGATTATACAGTTTTAGGGTAGAAAGGTATGATTTAAAGAAAAAAAAATTCATTGGTTGTCATGTTTTCAAAGAAAACCTATTGATTATGATTTTTTCTTTATATTTATTATAAAGAATTTTATGAAAAAATGTGGGTAGTGAAGTTGATTTCATGTGTAAGTGGATGATTATTTTGAGCACCGAGTTTATCTATATTAAAGGAAAACTCTTTTTATGATCTAATGATTTTAAAATGGACTAATGTGGTACTAATTATATTAATTTATGTTATTATAATTTTTTTTGTACATCCCTTGTTTTTAATTTTTTTTCAAAGCTTTTAAGTATAACTAGGAATAAATAATAAGTTCAGGTGAAAATCATAAAGATTTTTCATGAAAATAAATCATGATTCTTTTCAAAATTTTTGTATTATAGAAAAAAGGGATACTAAGAGGAAGTTTCCAACATATATTCCATGATTTTGTTATGTAAGAGTTATGACCCAAATGCTCTAAAAATACAAACCTGAAAAGATCCTTGAAATACAAGAAAGTTTATTCTTGTATAAAAACAATTAGGAGATGAATATATATTGAGTCCTTTAAATTGGTATCAAAGGAATGGTTTAGATAATTTTAGAGTTTAGGATAGTGGTAATATAATACCCCTAAAATGTTAAACTTTATGGTTATGTTGAAATGATATAAAATTTTAATATTACCATGATTATTTATCTAATATATATCCTATTCAGAAAATTTTTCTATATAGGTAATATGGAAGTTGAAGTATGAAGGTATCAAGAGGAAAATATCACTCCAAATAATCAACCTGAAATGGTTGGAATCGAAATTGAATAATTTTTGGTTGTGATGGCTCAATTGATATAGACTATAAATGGTGGTGGAATCCATGTTATAGAGTAACCAAATTTACCAAATAGGAACATGTTGATAGTTGAGTATTTAATGAAACAACATCCTCCAACATTTGATGGAACCTTAAATCCATTAGTATCCAAAGGTTGAATAAATTATCTAGAAAAAAATATTTGAAGTCATGGGATGTTCAAATAATCAAAAGTAAACTATTTCAATTTATCATTTTGAAGGTGAAGCTTATTGATGGTGGTATTTGTTTAAGAATAAAATAGAAATATATGATCTTGATTCCATGGAATGGGAAACATTCAATAATTTTTTTGTAGAAATATTTCCCTAAGGTTGTTCAACTCAGGATAGAGAAACAATTATTATAATTTAAGAAAAAATATGAATATTTAGTAGCTGCATATGAAATAAATTTTACAAGATTAGCCAAGTATATGCCAAAATTTATTTAAAATATCGATAGTAAAATTAATATATTTTTCTCAGGATTGAAACGTTTTTTATAAATTTATTTGGTTACATGATAATTTAAAAGTTATAAGAATGTTTTTCATTATGCTGATAAAGTTGAGATGTAGTTTGATGACACTTATATTCCTTGAGATGAAAATGTAAGATATGGTCAATGTAGAAATATATAGAGAAGAAAATAACTAATAATTTTGAAGGTAAGCCTCCAACATGTTTCAAGTGTGGTAAATTAAATTTCAAGGAATGTTTGAAAGGATCTAAAAAGTGTTACTGGGGTGGAATGATTAGTCATAAGCCTCATGACTGTAAAGAAAAGTGTCATGAGCAATCTGAGAATGGGGTAATAGATATCCAGCCAATGGTGAGATGTTTTAACTAAAATTATTTGGGAAATTATGATAACATTTGTACAAAGTTAGATATACAGGGTGGAAATCATCAAGATTGAAAATATAAAGGTGCCGAAAAATCATTTTATACTACTTTAGATGATGCTGGGACGTCATCTGATATGGTGAAAAGTATGTTATGTATTTATTAGAATTATTTGAATACATAGTTTGACTTTAGAACTTTTCAGTATTTCCTTTATAATAAATTTATGATTAAAATGAGTCTACAACCACATGAAAAGAGATATGACTTTTGGTGTAAAGTATGGGTAGAAATATTAAAGCAACCATGATTTATAAGAATCTTCCTATTATTATAAGTGGGATGGCCTTTCCTAAATGTATCATTAAAAATCCCATAACAGAGTTATATATTATTCTGGGTATGAATTGGTTTTCATTTTATCATGTTAATATATATTTTATAATTAAGAAAGTTTTATTCAGTTATTCCATAACTTCGATAAATATCAAGAAGATAATAAATTGATTAGAGATGGTAGTGAAAGTTACCAATCTATTGATATTGAAAGGAAATAAAATTTTCAAATTAATGGTGTTCTAGTAGTTAATGAATATATATATATATATATATATCTTGATGAATTATCTAGTTTTATTCCTGATTAAGAGGTTGAGTTTACTGTTGACTTAGCATCTGATGCTAAACATATTTCAAAACCCCTTTATTGAATGAATCATATAGAACTTTGGGAATTGAAAAATAAGTTCAAGATGTTTTATTTGTTAAAGAGAAATATGGTTCAATGATATTTTACATTTATTATAGAGCCATGAATAACATCATTGTTAAGAATAAGTAATCTTTCCCTCACATCGATGATCTCTTTGATTAGATCCAAGGAGCATAGTATTCTTCAAATATTGACCTTAGGTTGGGGTATCAATTGTTGTAGGTGAAGGAGGAATATATTCCAAATATATCATTTCAAACAAGATATGTGCATTATGAGTTTGTAGTTATTCCAATTTGGTTGTCTAATTCACAACTGTATTGATGGATCATATGAATAGAGTTTTCAATGAATTTTAAGAAAACTTTTTGGTTGTGTTTATTGATGATATATTGGTATATTCTAAAATTTATTAATATTAGGAAAGATAGATAATGTTTTTTATTTTTAAAATTAAAAGAAAAGAAACTATATGGAGAAGTTAGTAAGTGTAAATTTTGGTTGCAAAAAATTTCATTCCTCGGACATATTATTTATCAATATAGCATAATCGCTAAAACTTATAAAGATAAAGTTATTAATGAATTGTCATGACATAAAAATGTCACATATATAAGTAATTTTCTTTTATTAGTGGGTTATTACTGATGTTTTTCTGAAAATATTTCTCGGTTGTCTAGTTTACTGACTAAGCTAACAAAAAAAGAGTTAAATTCATCTGGATGAAATAATTTAATGATTGTTTTCAGAAAATAAAAAATATATGGGTAAATGATACAATTTTTGCCTTTACCTTTATAAATTGTGATTTTTTCATCTAAAACAATGCTTCATTGAAGGGAATTGGTTGTGTTTTGGTAAAAAATGTCCAGGTAATTGCTTATGCTTCATGTCAACTGAAACCTCATGAGTTACATTATCCTATAGATGATATAAAATTAATTGATGTGGTTTTTTCTTTAAAAATTTAGAGGAATCATTTATATGGAGTAAAGTGTAAAATATATACTGACCATAAAATTTCAAAGTACATATTCACCCAGAAATAGTGAAACATGAGGCTTAGAATATGGATGGAACTGAATAAGGATTATGAATGCACGATTGATTACCCTCATGAAAAAAACCAAGCAGTTGATGGTTTGATTGATAAAAATACTACTACATTTACCATGTTACATTTGGAACATGACCCTTTGGTTACTGATTTGATGAATTTTGGACTAGAAATTGTTCATGAAGAAACTTCTTTTGTTTTGTTTCAAGTGTTACTACAATCACCTCTATTAGAAATAATTAATCAAGATTATAAGGATGATAATGTTTTATAAGAAAATGCAAATTTTTTAATAAGGTTAAGTTTCTAGAATTTAATGTCGATAAAGAAGGTGTTATCAAAATTTTAAAAATATTATATGTGACTTTGATTCCTAATTGAAGAAATAATTATTGAGTGAAACTCATAGTTACTCATTTTCCATTCATCAAAGTATCACTGAGATGTACAAATACCTTTGAGAGTATTACTGTTGGGATGGAGTGAAAAGAGATATTTTTGACTTTAACCTAAAATGTATGACTTTTCAAGAGGTTAAAGAAGAATGAAAATTAATAAAGGGGATGATTCATCAATTTCCATTTTCAGAGTGGAAATGGAAAAATATATCCATGAATTTTATGGCGGGATTACTAAATATATTTCAAGGTAATAATGCAATTTGTGTTACTGTTGACTGACTAACTAAAAGTACACATTTTCTTCCCATTCAAGATAATTTTTCTTTAGATCAGTTTTAACTATATTTTAAAGATATAGTTAGGTTACATGGAGTTCATATCTCTATTTTATATGATCCTGATACCAAATTCACCTCTAATTTCTATAAATGATTAGAGAACTCATTGGTTACTAAATTAAATTTCACTATAACCTTTCATCATCAATTTGATGGATAATCAAATAAAACAATTCACACCTAAAAATACATGTTTCATTCCTATTAAATGGATTATAAGTGAATTTGGGATCCACATATTTATTACAAAACTAAAAAACTAGCCTTTAATAGCTCTATAAATTTCCTTTATCAATGCTTGAAAAGCGCTGACTACATGTGTGAGGTTAAAATCCTCGGTCTTTTATCAGTGCTTTAATTTTGCACCACTAAAGGAACCATTTATGATCACTAATAAAAGAAATTATAAAGGATTGTTTATAAGCATTTATAAAATAGAATTTTATGAATACTTATAGAAGTTCTAATAATTCATACCTTTATCAGCACATTAAAAAGTGCTAATAAACGGTCATACTATAGTGTGTTGTAACAACACACTACTGCCCCACTGTAGTGTGTTGTAACAACACACCGCAAAACCAAAAACACACTTGATATCAATAAAAACAAGTACCAAAACATGATTTAAATGTAATGAAATTTACAACACAATCAAAATAAAAAACTCTATATTATAGACATTTCAAACATTAGTTCATACAATTATTTAAACTCAAATTATTGCATACATTTAAAAACATTATTGTCCCATTTAATCCTGACCCAAATCATGCAATTACTGAAAAACCCCCCCTTATTGAAAAATGAATGCACCCTTATAAGAAAACAATTCTTATGTTAGCAATAATATAAATAAATAAATTAACATAAAGTGTTAATTTTACTAAAATTTATCTCAATTTTAAGTAAAAATACACACTTGGAGTCATACTGGTCACACTGTGCATCAAATTAATGTGAGAATGATTTCTACACAACAAAAATTACTTATATATCATTGTTATAAAGTATTTAAACAAATTTAATGCGTTATCTCAGTTTTGAGTAGATCTGTTATCCTTTTTAGTTAAATTGATGTCAATATTAAATAAAAACACACACTTGGAGTCATATCAGTCACACCATGCATCATATTGAGGTGAATATGATTCATGAATGTCTTAAATCAATTATGGATCACTTTTCAAAATTATAAAACAATCTGATTGTGTTTGTTTGGTTTTGAGTAGTTCAATATGTTTTTTAACTAAAATTGATGTGAATTTTAAATAAAAATGCACTTGGAGTCATACCAGTCACATTTTCTATAAGATTGAGGTGCGACTAATTCCTACACATTCCAAATTTCTTATGGATTGTTTCCCTAAAGTATCAACACAATCTGAATATTTTTTCTTGGTTTTGAGTATGTCACATGTATTTTTTACTAGAATGTCATTTGAAACTTGAAACACATACTTTGACTCATACGGATCACATGATGTATTAATTTGATTTGATATCAATTCCTACATGTCACAAATGATTAATTAATTGATTCCATAAATTATCAAGAAAATATAAGCGCATTTCTAGGTTTTCAGTGAGTGAAACATTTTAAAGTAAAATGTCGATTTTAAACTCATAACGAACACATTGAGTTAGTTGTATTTTTTACTAATTTTAATTTCATTTTAAAATAGAAAGAAGTACTTGGAGTCATACCGGTCACATTGTGTGTCGAGTTGAGGTTCGACTAATTCCTACATGTCCCAATGTCTCAAAAAATCCCAACTACCATTGTAACCATTATTTCCATTGACTTTATTTTTTGAACTTCCAACACTGCATGAGAAGTTTCAAACAAACCACATCAACTCGAAAAAAAGAATCCACTTGTATATGAAAACAATTATCATGTGAGTAATACTAAAAAGAAATAAATCAAACATAAATATGAAACAATAAATTAATTCAATAGATAATTATTTTTCTGTGAAAACTTCAAGATTACCTCTGTAATTTGGTAGAGCGAGCATCCTTTATCTTTCTGAAAAGTCAGTGGAGGTAACTTTAAAGAACATAAAAAATGAAACAATGTAGAGGTGAAAAGGTTTTAAGGGAGAGGGATCATGAAAGTTGGAAAGAGAACCCCAACTCGAACAATATAATCCACCTGTATAAGAAAGAAATATAATGTGAGTAATACTAAAAAGAAATAAATTAAACATAAATATGAAACAATAAATTAATTATAAAAACAATTATTTTACTATGAAAACATCAAGATTACCTCTTTAATTGAGCAGATGCATCACTGTTTTTCTTCCATTAATGGTAGTGGAGGTAATTTAAAAGAAAGTGATAAATACACCACTACAGGGGTGAAGTGGTTTTAAGGGAGAAAAAGCATGAAAGTTGGAAAGACCACCCCAACTCAAACAAAAGAATCCAGCTATATACAAAAAAATTTATTATGTGAGTAATAATAAAAATAATTAAAATTAAACATTAATATGAAATAATACATTAATTTTATGGATAATGATTTTACTGTGAATACATCAATATTACCTCTGTAATTGAGTAGAGGTTGGGTCGTTGCCTTCCTGTAAAGGTAGTGGAAGTAACATGAAAGAAAGTTATAAATGCACAACGACATGGGTGAAAAGGTTTTAAGGGAGAAGAATCATGAAAGTTGGACATATCATCCAAACTTAAACAAAATAATCCACATGTATAAGAAAACATTTATTATGTGAGCAATACTAAAATGAAATAAATTAAACATAAATATCAAAATTACATTAATTCTAGGATAATGATTTTACTATGAAAACCTCAATATTACCACTATGATTGAGCATAGTAATTTTTTTCTCTTCATTAAAAGGCATGATATATGGATATAATTCATCTAAAATAAATAAACTCTATAAGGAATAATGAAAATTAAATCAACGTTTCATTATATAATTTTTCGGTAAAATAGAGAAAGTATATTGTAACATTACCTTTAAATAATTCCAAAGGGTTTCCTTAATTGTAGTTTGTATTTTCATCCTGTGTAGAATACATTGAATTCATGATTAGTCAAACATTTAATTTATATTATGTTAATGTAGTAGAGAACATATAATATTATAAAGAAAATCACAATATATTAAAAAAAAATTACCTTCTCATTGAACCCTATTTATTTTTTAAAGGATTCAAGGATTTGGTTCCTCTTTTGAGAATCCAAATATCCTCCTTTTGGTCCCCTCTAATGTATAATACGTTGTCTACTTTGGGACTGATATGAACTGGTTTTGATGTCCCAGTGAAAGGGTCATCCTTGATTGAATTTTAATCTAACTCAACATTTTTTTAGTCACCCATAATATAATTGACTAATTATTGTTTTTTGGATCAGTGACATAAAATACTTTCACTTCTTGGTATTCCATTCTGAATAGTTCAACCTTTTCCCCTTCTACACTAAAATTCACATTCACAAAACCCATTTCATGAACTTTCACTCCATTGATATTGTCCACCCATTTGAAATGGAAAAGATACACTTGAAATTTTTTATAATCCAACTCATATATCTATTCGATGATTCTAAAATATGGCATATGTTCATAAATTGTATTTCTATCCTTGGAGCCAGATATGTGCATCACTTCAGCCATAAGAATTACACTACTATTTTGCATTATACCAAAGTCATCGTTTTCATTTATATGGAACATATCACCATTGATTACAAAACTAGTGTAAGATATAACATTTTCATTTGGTCCTCTGGGTAGCCATTAAAGTTGTTCGACAATTGAATTTGTATTTTCATATAGCTCCTTATAAATTATATCTTTGAACCATCTTATAAATTATTGATTATATGTATTTGATATCCATCCTTCAGCCCTTGATGGATTCAAATCTATAATAATTTCTTTGTGGGATTTAATGTTTGGATCAAAATTTTCACTATGATGTAATATATAAATATTTTCTTGATCACCCTATATCAAGGTAATTGTAACAACATATCTTTTAAAAATTCCATTTCCCATAAGGTGTTTGCTGTGATGAGACTTTGGGAGACCAATGCTTTCAATATCTGATAGGTAATCGATACAGAATTCAATAGCTTCTTCAACAATATATCATTATACAATATAAACTTATGGATGACTTTGATTCTTAACATACCCTTTAAAAATAGTCATATACCATTCAATGGGGAACATCAAATGTAATGAACCTGACCACATAGTTGAACCTCTCTAACCAAGTGAACCATTATATCAAAAAATGATGGTGGGAATAACATATATAATTCAAAAAATATGACTGAAATATCCTTCATGATGGAAAGATTCATTGGGTCTATAACTTTACTGCACATGGCTTTGAAAAAGAAGAGATTCTGGTTAACGTATGTCATACTTTTTGAGGTAGAATGTAGTGGAAATCAACAGATATTAAATCTTGAATCAAAACATGAAAATATTCTGATTTTAGTCCTTGAAACATAAAATTAGTCATTTAAATGAAATTATTTATATTTAATAAATACCCCTATAGAAATTTTACACTACTAAGAAGAAGGGGAAATTAAAATTTTTCCTATCTGGATCGACTGTAAGCTACTGGAGAAAGAAAATTCTGCCTTTTACCCTCCACCAGTGCCAACTCTTACCTTATCCCCATTTCAATCAAGTCCAACCTAGCCTTGATTACATCTTTAGTTTTTTTGGAACATTTAGTAACGTGACAATAACACTTTAAAATAAATTTTTTTACATGAATGACATCAATAATTTTTTTTGACATGCAAATAATTCAAAAATGGTATTTCAAAGAAAATTGATCTCTTTTTCCAACCTGATTTTTATGGTTTTTCAAAAATTATTGACCAAAAACACTTTCAATATTTCTAACTTTTTTTAAAGTTGATTTCCCATTGCTGGAGATGGTGTTGTAACTTTTCACACCTCAAACTGTGCCTTTATTTTATTTTATGATTTATTTGGCTTTATATTATTTTTTGGTGGTGTTTGTGTTCAGTCTTAGATAAGATTTTTGAGTTTATATTAAAACGTGTGAATTTTGGGTTGATGTTGTTGGCGCTTGGGTAGAGCGTGTTTTGAAAACACCGTGTGGATTTTCCTAGACATTGCACAACCTTCCATATTCAAAAAATAAATAAATAAATAAATTAAAATATATGGATTTTTTAATTAGAACACACATTAATTGTTGTGTCATTTAAGGTTTTTATTGTGTTAATGATTTTATTAGTATTGAGATAATATGAATACTTTTATTCTTTTTATTTTTAGCATCATGATTTTATTATTATTATTATTATTATTATTATTATTATTAGTGTGAAAAATATTAATTATTATTTCCATTAATGAGATTAATTAATTTTATTAGTATTATTATTATTATTATTATTGAGTGTGACACGACCCTTCCCAGGACCTCATCCTCCTCCATATGTTTTTGTTGCAGCAGTCCCGTCACCTTTCCCCTTCGGTGTGCCTCCCTGTCCTAGCCCTCACCCTCATTCGCCGACCTCCAGCGCGTCTCCCCTCTTCCAGCTGCACCCTCGGATGCGGTCTCCTCCTCCTGAGCACCTTTTCTTCTGGATTTTAAACACCGCCAGTGACCCTCGATTCTCCAATGGAGTGGATCTTCCCTCCTGCCTGATGCACCCAACAACGCAACCTCTTCCTGGTGTGGTGAGAACCTCCAGCGGCTCCCTTCCTGCTCAACCACTGGCCTCCCCCATCCTTGCTACACCAAGAGGTGAGACCCCCTGCTTTGTCATCCCTCGACCACAACCCCCCGATCATACTACATCCAGTCACACAGACCCCCTCCGTAGGTCCAACATGATGCCCTCTGGCATGGCCCTTTCTAGCCATCATGACGCCCCAACACCCCACTTACCCTCCTGCTTCCAGCGACGAAGCCCCCCCTTGGACCCCCTGCTTCCCAGTGTTTTCTTTTTCTGACCATCCAACCACCTTTCCAACCTTCTGTACGCCTCCCCGTTATGTGCCGAGCGACTGACCCCTTCTTATGATGTGCGCAACTCCCATACGATGGGTAAACCGTGGTATACCCATTTGTTTCATGATCCTTTTCATATTTCAATTATATATATATATATATTACCCTGTTTTAATTAGGGGTTTTGTTATTTAAGTGTTGTTTTGGTTAGGTTTGATATTTTAGAACCCGTGTGAAGCGAGTCTGAGTGGCCGTTGTCATCACGCATTGGTTTCAAGGTTGCGTTGTCATCACGCTTTGATCTTGAGATAGGATTTCCCTTTGCACTTTCTTTTGAATTCAAGATTTATTTATTTCATTATTTCCACATCTTGTTTAATTTATAAATATTGAAAGATGATTCTTGGGTTCCTTGGTTAACATGTAAATTTTTTTATACTTTCTTGTGTGATAAATAGAATTTCATTGTAAAATATTACACATAATGCGTTTTATGAAAAGAATCGGTTGGAATTTTCATTTAAAATGGTTTTTTAGAACATGCAAATGAATTTTTTAGAGAATTATTATAAATGTTTTGGAGTGGGAATGGTATGCTTAACACCATTTTTTTAAAATGTTTTCACTTTGAGATCGGGGTTTGTTGATGAATGATTAAGGGCCCGTTTGGCCACTTTGTGAAAAATTAGTGAAAATTGTTCATCATGAAAACATCATGTGGTTGTTTCTCATGCCATACTGTGTGTGTATAATGGATGGGATGTATTTAGTATTGAATCCTCGTTATCCATTATGAGAGTGTCTAACATTGGAATCTTTATGTTCTTTGATTAATGGTATGAGATCAGTTCTTGGAGTGGCTCCGGGTGATTCCAATTGTGCATTGTTATATATATATATATATTTATGTGATTGGATTCTCAGTTGGCATCGGTTGGATCACCCCCTTTCCAAATACTTGGGACATGGGAATCTGTTATATTGAGAGAATATTCTAAGAATGATTACTGCACTTGTAGGTTATGGTACTGACCAGTGGCCAATAGTAGGTGGATATATTGGGTTTATTACTATGGGATTTTCCCTCAGCCTGTATGAGAAAGGATGGTCAAGCGTATTGGGAATTATGATTTCATCATGTGTGACATGTCAACGAGGATGATGTCTCATGTATTGGTGTCTTCTAGTTTCTTCTTGATCTCCAAGGTTCACCCATGTCTATTCGGATTTTGTTTCTTGCAGTAGTGATTATGATGCTTATATGTATACCTACATTTCCCTTTCTCTGTGATTTATTTGGTTCATTTTTTTGTTTTTTTTCCTTGGAAAGTGGTAAACTGGTTTTGATTAGGTTTCTTAAAATGGATTTCAAATGAAAGTGTTTAATCCTCTTTGTAAAAATTTGAAAATATAAACATCACTTTTCCTTTCTAAAATTCCATTGAAACTAGTGAAATGAATCTATATTTGAAAATGGTTAAGGTAAATTTTTTTACTTTTCTTCTAAGTAAAATACTTAGAAAACCTTACACTTATAAATTGTAGTTCAAAATGGAAATGATGTTTCTTTTATTTTAGAGGTTGTGCATTGGGAATAGATTATCAGGATAACTTACTGAGTTTTAATACTCATGCCTATAGTTCATTTCTATTTTTAGTTTTTTTTAGGCAACATATTGAGTATTCTCACCTAGGGAAATGCTTTATTGTTGAGTCAGAGAGTGACCCGTGAGGTCACACTGAGTTAGTTTGGATGTCGAGTTTGGTTAGTTTTATTTTTTTTCTTGTTTAGTCGTTTTATTTGGTTTAATTATTCTACGCTGCTCTTTATTATTTGTATTTATTTATTTATTTCTTTGGGTGAAATTATTCCCATTGTTCTCTGCTCATGCCTTGGAACTTGTTTCCAGCCTGGGAGGATCAAGAACGCTTCTCATGCCTTTCCACAGATCAGCTCAGGTGATCGGTTCAGGGTTGACCCATGTTGGTTTGTGACAAAATGGAATCTGAGTAGGTCAGCTCTTAGCATACTTCTCTTTTCAAATCCACCTTTGTTATTTGGGATGTCAAGGTATATGGAGTAGGATTGTCGGGACTTGTGGGGTAGGTGCGGGAAGAGCGTCGAAAACTCTTTCTCGTTATGATCCTCGAGTTTCCATGGGATGTTTAGTTTAATTTGTTTCTTTGGGTTTTTATGGAAATGTTTTGTGATTGGGATATGATAAAGGGAGTTGGACTAATATTACTAATGAGTCGCATGGCCTGGAAAGCCATGTGGAGCTAGGGGCATGGTTCTAAAAGGCTCTCTGTGTCGGTGATGTGTTTGGCATATGGCTGCCAACCATATAGTCCGGTCACCCACCGATAATAGTTCCCTATTTGAGTTGTTTTGAGTTTCCTCTGGTTTCTGAAAGTTGTTTTTATTAGGAAATTTGGTTTTGAAAAATAGTTGTTTGAAATGAAATGTTTAATTTGAGGATTGTTTTAAAGGAAATGGGATAAAAGATTTGTTTTTGGAAAATGAAGTTGTTTTGTTTTGACCATGGCATTCCTAGGGGTTCTCACATGCATAGTGGTATTTTGGATTATGAATGGATGTCTGGTATGGTAGATGGATACTCGAAGTGTCACATATAAATGTATGTGAGTGAGAGTCTAAATAATACAAATAGAGAGGGTTTAACCCGCCAAACTTGTTTGAAATTAATGATGATTTGAAAGAGAAATGTTTTGATGTTATGATAGCTTGTTTTCTTGTGTTGAGATCTTGTCACCCATGTGGTGTTTGATTTTGAGGATTTATATTTATTGAGTTGGCCTTGATTGGGTTCTTGAATTTTCTTGTCCAGCGGTTATCCCCTTGAAACTTTGATGGGTGATCGTAGTACGATTCATCAACCTAAGTATTTTATGCTTGAGTTTCGGAAGCTATATCCACCTCTCTTTTATGGTCATGCAGACCCTTAGGTGACAGAGGAGTGGATGTGGAGGATTGAAAGGGACTTTAACCTTTCTGACTTTCCTGAGTCGTTGAAGGTAAAGTTTTCAACCTTCATGATTGAGGATTCACCATGGATGTGGTGGATGTTAGTGTCTTGGGGTAAGCCCCGTCAAGATCTTACTTGGGAGTTTTCAAGGATTTCTTCATTCATCAGTATTTATCTGAGGAAGAAATGGTGAGAAAGAGGATAGAGATGTGTTATCTGAAATAGGGTGATAGATCCGTGTTGGAATATTTCCAGCACTTTGGGGAGCTATCCTCTTATGATACATGGTATGTCAGAGATGACTCCATGAAGGCTCGATGCTTCGAGGCAGGCCTCCATCCTGATCTACAATTGATGGTGTCAGAGGCCAACCTAACTACTTTTATAGATGTGGTGAGACAAGATTTTTAGTTCGAAGCTGTGATGGAAGGAGTGCTCAAATTAGTCCTCCCTCCTTCAATCCATATGAGTAGTCGTGAAGATTCAAAAAAGGAGATGAGGAAGCAATTGAAAGTGGATAGAGTAGGTTGTGGAATCCAAAGGCCTTAAGATCATTCATCAACCTCTTCATAGCGAGAGATCTTTGTGTGTTATCAGTGTGGTAAGCTAAGTCACAAAAAGTCATCATGTGAAAATGATCTGAAGCCCTGCCACGCATGTGGGTGCATGAGTTACTTGTAGTGATTTTGTCAGGGCATTACTAGAAATCATCATGGAGGAAGTTATCAGAAGTGATGTGTTGTTGGTTTTTTGTTTAAAGTTTCGTGTGTATGTTTCCTTCCAGTGTATGGGATCTCTTATCATTGTAGTGTACTGATGGGGTTTTGGGTTTTTAAATGTATGTGAATGTCATGGGTCTTTTTATGAACTCCGATTTTCAATGCTAGTATGTTTTTCATTTTAAAATATTGTCCTTTATTTTTTCAAATCGAATGGTGTATGTTTCTTATTGGGATTATCAGAACCTAAATGCAAGGAAAGAGATGCTTCATCCATCAGAGCTCCAATTAAAATACCTTGGAGTGAAGCCGACACATAGTCAGGAACCCCAAGAAATTTTAAGGGGTTTGGTTAAGGTTGTGCCTCTATCATCGCGATGAGACAATTTTATCATTTCTATTGTGGTTTCTCTATCGTTGTAAATTCTCTCCATCGGAAAAGGGTGTGATAGACTTATCCCTCATGCAATGTCAATAATTGTGAATATTCAGATGCAAGTTGCTGATCAGTGACCATGCGTGGACCACCCATGTGAAACAATTATGGATTTGGGTTGGGTCCATCCCGAAGTGGTGATTTGTGAGTAGTTTTCCATCATGGTTTCATTGATCCAATCCTATGGACCTCCCTCCCCGCCCATGGGGTAAGGGTTTTTGGTTCCTGCAAAGTTTTCGATTCAGCTCTTATCCCATTCAGATGAGAGTGAGTGGTTTAAATGTCCTTACTGTGCTCTTTCTAGCTTGAGTAAGCCCTAGTGTAGGTCTATGTTGGATTTCCGTTTGGTATCTATTAGGTTGGTCCTTTATGGTGGGGGGACCCACCGTCTCTTTGGGTTTTCTCTTAAGTCATTATCGAATTCTGGTTGAATTCTTATGGTGGGGAGTCCGATCATACCTCCCCTCCGCTAGTGATCTGTTTCAGGCGACATGGTCGAGTCCCACTGGTGGTCGGTGTGATGTCCTTGGGTTAATAGGTTAGATCGTGTTTATGTTGAATCCTTAGGTTTTAATCAATCAGCTAGATAGTTTTGTGTCTTTCCGGGGATGGAAAGCGTTATGGTGGGGTTAATTGTCACACCCCGACCCATGTATTTATTTTATTTTACGATTTCTTTGGCTTTAAATTATTTTTTTTGATGGGGTTCGTGTTCAGTCTCGGATGAGATTTTTGAGTTTATCTTAAAAAGTATGCATTTCGGGTTGACGTCATTAGCACTTGGGCAGAGCGCATTTTGAAAACCCCACGCGGCATCACTTAGACATTTCACAACCTACCATCTTCAGAAAATAATTAAATAAATAAATTAAAATAAATCAATTTTCTAATTAGAACGCACATTAATTGTTGTTTCATTTAAGGTTTTTATTTTGTTAATGATTTTATTAATATTGAGATAATATGAATACTTTTATTATTTTTATTTTTAGCATCATGATTTTATTATTATTATTATTATTCTTATTAATATTATAATTATTATTTTTGTGAAAATTATTAATTATTATTTCCATTAAAAAGTTTAATTATTATTATTGTTATTATTATTATCATTAATATTATTGTTAGTATTATCATCATTAATATTAATATTAATATTATTATTATTGTGATGATGTTTATAATAAAAATAATAATAAATTTTTATTTTATTTTATTTCTTTTTTAGGGTTTCTGGAAACCCCCCTCTCCCTCACGGCCTCCCTCCTCTCCCATTTGAGTGCGGCGCGAACCTTCCCTGAACCTCCTCCTTCTTCTTCTTCTTTTTGTTACAACAGTCCTGTAGCCTTTCCCCTTCGGTGCACCTCCCTATCCTGGCCCGTTCCCCACTTCCCTGACCTCCAGCGTGTCTCCCCTCTTCCAGTGGCGCCCCCGGATGCGGTCTCTTCCTCCTGCGCACCTCCGCTCCCGGTCGAGCAACACCACCAGCGACCCTTGCTTCTCCAGTGGAGTGGCTCTCCCCTCCTTCTCGACACACCCAATAGTGCATCCTCCTCCTAGTGCGGCATGAACATCCAGTGGCTCCCCTCTTAATCAACCGCCGGTCTCCCCACCCTTGGCCCTGCTCCACCAAGAGGTATGACCCCCTGCTTCGGCGGCCCCAACCCACAACCCCCCTAGTCAGCTTGCATCCAGCCGCACAGACCGCCTTCACTAGTCCAACATGATGCCCTCTAGCATAGCTATTGCTGGCCGGTGCAACACCCCAACACCCACCTTGGCCTCCTTCTTCTAGTGGAGAAGCCCCCCCTTGGACCCCTACTTCCCAGTGTTTTCTTTTTCTGACCATCCAATCGCCTTCCCGACCTTCCAGACACCTCCCCATCATGCACCAAGTAGCCGACCCCTTCTTCCGGCATGCAAAACTCCCATACGATTGGTAAACCATGGTATACTCATTTGTTTCATTCTCCTTTTGATATTTCTATTTTATTTATTTACATGCAACACTGAGTTTCTACAAAACATCTTCTTTTGTTATAATTATTTAAACGAGATAGTTATAATTTATCTTTTAAACATAGTAATATGAATAGTGATTAATAATTTTAAAATATTTTTTATAATGGTTTTATATAAATATAACATATTGATAATAAAACATATAACTTTTGGAAAATTATTTATATGTTTGAAAATACAATTTTATCTAATGAACTTGTTTTTATGTCCTTCTGTGAGAAAAAAATAAAATTTATTTTAGAAAGATTTTGAAATTGAATTTGAGAAAATAAAAACCATTTTTTAAATCATAATTTTGAAATTATATTCATGTAAATTCTTGTGAATTTTCTAAGAATCATTATTTTTGGATGAATATGATAAAATAGTGACTTTTAATTAAAAAATGTGTTTTTGTCTAATTTATTAATATTTATAAATTATATTTTAATATAGTTTTAATGTAAAAATAGATAAATTATAAATCTATTAATATAATTGATTTAATTGTAATAATCATTTATATTGAATTTAGATATAAAATATTAATGAACATTTGAACATACTCACTTTAAAAACCTTCTTTCTCGCCACTTCTATGAGATTAGCATTAAAATTAATTTTTCCACTTCCATGAATTGAATTTAGAAAAATAGACATAAAAGTTTATAATCATTATGATATTTACAATCCAATAAGATCAAATTAATTTTGGACCAAATAGATTTGTGAAAGTGATTAAAATTAATTACAACAATTAAGGTAAAATTAAGTATAACAAGGGAAGAAACCTTAAGCTTAAGGGACCAAATGACCTATAAACTTGTCTAAAAGCAATTTTATAGCAATATTCCAGCCATAAAACTTCCATTATTTCTTTTTGTTGGTTTTAGTGACTTTATTAGGTAAAAATGTGGTAAAAACTAACTTGTTTTCAAAAATTCAAAGTGTGTCCTTTCCCTCCCCTATAAAGGGCTACCATGTCATGACCCATCCACCAAGGCCCATGCCGTGACTATCCCAAACCCGCCTTCCATAGGCCAGGGGTTGGAGACTAGCACCAAAGGTGTAAATTGATATACTGGGAAGGAATTACCTTTATAACCTATAAACAATCACAAAAAAGTACACAACAAGATACCAACACAAGTAAACTGTATAAAAAAGAGTGCTGAAAAGTAAAAGGGGATATAATACAAGCCAAATATTAAAGGTACAAGAAACTGAAAGTACAAGTACAACTGAGAAAAAAGAAAAAAAATCTACTGAGTCATCCACCGAGGTTCCTACCTGAAGGGTAGGTACAGATCACCTCCTCAACACTCCATGTCCGTCCGTCTCCTATGTGTACCGAAACGCCGTATGGTCTAGCTCTGGGTACCATCCAGTCCTGGTACTCTAAGCCTTAGTCAGCGTTGTTCGTCGTCTGTATCCAACACAACAAGGTGCAGGAATAGCCCATGGTGAGTATAACAATTCTCAGTAGGGACCCTGAGACCCTCAAGGTCTCACAAAATCAACCAAGGATAAACCACAAAGTATAAAATCAATAGATAACCCTACTTAGGTATATTCCTATACATATACCTCAGTTATCAAGTAATCCATCTCAATCATGAGGAAAACACAGAAAAACTAACTCAGCTCAAACCATGATTTTATTCTAGGGGAAGTATCAAGTGAAATCCCCAGTCACATTTTCAAAACCTTGGCTGCTAGAGAACTCCTCCTCCATCGAGTACAGTGGGCCTGCCGCGACACCAAGGCACTTCACACTAATCTTGATCTGCTGAGGTACTCCTCCTATCGAGTACCATGGATATGTTGCGTCACCAAGCACGCTCCCCACCATGGGTCTGTCGCATCACCAAGCATGCTCCCCCTCATAGCCTCCTGAGGTAATCTTCCTATCGAGTACCGTGGGTCTGCTGCGACACCAAGGCACTCCCCACTGTGGGTCTTCCGTGACACCAAGGCGCTCCCCACTGGGCTAGTCGAGTCAATCAGAGTCGAATCGGTCAGTAGTCGTCATGTCTTACCCAACAAATAGGTCTCCGTAGTATGCTCGCTCGTCTCCGGAAGGATCCGATCCATGATCTATTGGTCGATACTCCAACTATCATGAAGTCCCACGAAGAAGTATCTCAAGGGTCCGACACATCATAGGGGTCTCAACATAACAGAATACGCATCAATCGGACGCTCGGTCTGTGAGTTATTAGCCTTTTAGTTCCGGGGGCCCAGTTGGATTCCTGCTCAATCCAACCAAATTGTTCCTTATCATAATCCAAAACACAATGGGGTATCACTCAAAGGGACCGTCTCACTACAAAATTTCCAGCACCACTGACGGTTCGTAAAATGGTCGACCGGTGCCAAAGTTATGGCCAAAAGAGTGTAAATGAGTCGTAGTGGACCCGGGTCCGGTCCGAAACTGTCGGACTAACCCGACCCGAACTGACATGGTCGACCCAGTTCAGGTTGACCTGGCCCGACCCATGATGTGGCTCGGTTCTCTCGGAGGTCCAGCAGGTTGCAAGGGCCGCGAGGGGCCGCGGAGCCTGCGGGTGGCGTGGGGCGCTCGGCAATAGGGGTCCCGAGAGGGCACGAGGCCTGTTCTGCCAAGGCACCACGGGGGCGCGGGGCCAGTTCGGCCGGGGCGCCAGGTGGTGCGGGGCTGATTTGTCTGGGGCGCCGTGAGGGGCACGGGCCTGTTTGGCTGGGGCTCCGCGGGGGGCATGGGCCGGTTCGCCCGGGGAGACATGGGGCCGCGGGCCGGTTCAACTGAAGCGCCGTGAGGGGGCGTAGGCCAGTTCAGCCAGGGTGCCCCGAGGGGCGCAGACCGGTTTGGTCGGGGCACCATGAGGGGGAACGGGCCAGTTCGGTCGGGTCGCCGCGAGGGGTGTGAGCCGGTTCAACGGCTGCACGGAGCGACGGAGGCCGCGAGTGCCGTGGGGTGACGCGGCGAGGCCGCGGGCGATAGAGCGCCGCGGGGCATCGAGGCTGTGGGCGGTGGTGGCCGCGGGTGGTGGAGCGCCATTGCCTTTGTCGCCTTCCTCCATTTCGAAGAACACACCAAAGAAGAACGATGGAGGGGTCGAGCCATGTTAGTTTGGCCTGCACCCTCCGTGTTTAGAGTGGTAGAAAGCGGTTCAAAAAGAACAAAGTAATGATCCTCAACCATGATCCTCCACAATTTAACTATTCCCAATCCCGCACAAGAGAAGAAGGGATTACATGTAAAGTAATAAACAAATAGCATAAAACCCCTAACTCGTTCCCTTGATGATGTTGGCACAAGAAGGTAGTATGGTCATCGATTCGCCGTAGATGAGGACGTCCCACTTCGGAAGAAGTCCTGAGGAAGAAGCTCGAAGTCAACGTTGGTGTTCTTCAATGGTGTTCTTCTTTGGAAGAACATGTTCTTTGTTTGGAGAAGTATCTTTTCATTGGAGAGATTTTCTCTGAAGCCTCCACCCAAAAGAAAAATGTCCAACTGATGTGTTTCCCCCAACTTTAATAATTGGCACCAATTCAAATTAGCCCAATTAAACACCTAGGTTGGCATATTTAATTGAGGTGGATTCAAATAATTAATGTGGAGGAATTCAAGGGGCTCCTACACATTAATGAGGGAGTTGAGAGGTTTTCCTCTTCCCCCATTAATAGGGTTCGGGTGGTCCCCGCCCCCAAATTCAAATCAGGAGGTTTTGAGTTCTCGAGTGGTCCCCACCACAATAAATCTAAAAGAGGAGGTTTAGTTCCAGTGGACACCACCCCTGAACATCCACATGGTGGGTGGTTACAAAGATAAAAAATAAATCTTTAGTTTATTTTATTTTATTATTTCCACGAAAAACCCAAAAACTAACTTTCACCCTCGACCATCTACCGTTGAGGTGAAAGTCTCTTTAAGAGAATACAGGTGCTGTGAGTTCAATGGTGCCCTCATATTTAAATTCTGAGCACTGGTTCAAAAGTTAGAAAAACCTGCTCCTACGTTTACTGAACATACCTGAACAAGACTTCAGAAAATGATTCCGTGCACACCAGGCCTCAGAATCATGCACCGTTAATTTTCGCAGACTCGTAAAATTTCCATTTAGTTAAAAAAAGTACATGGAAATTTTTGTTCTTTACATTCTCCCCTCATTAAAGATCTACGTCCCTGTAAGCCAAAACTCAAACTAGGTAAACATGTGGGGCTACTAAGCACGCATATGGGCCTCCTACTCCCATGTGCTCTCTTGGAGGTTCTCGTACTGCCAATGAATGCGCACCATAGGTATCGAACATCCACAAAGGACCCACTCCTGTCGATCCTCAATCTGTACTGGAACATCCATAAAAGTTTCTCCATCATTGAAGTCCAGCTCGCCCTGGTCGATGATGTGAGAATGGTCATACATTTATCTCCTCAGCTGGGATACGTGGAAGAAGTCATGCACCCAGTGCAACTGAGGTGGAAGAGCTAAGTGGTATGCCACCTCACCAACTCTGTTGAGGACCTAAAAAGGTCCAATGAATCTCGGAGATAACTTTCTGCATTGGCTAAATCTCTATAAACCTCATCGAGGTGAAACCCGTAGAAAGACACGGTCGCCATCCTCGAACTCTAGAGGTCTCCGTCTCCTATCGGAATAGGACTTTTGTCTGCTCTGTGCAGTCTTCATCTGCTTCTGGGTGATATTCACCTTCTCTCTGGTAGACCGTACCATCTCTAGTGCCACTAGTGCTGAATCCCCCGGGTCAGTCCATCACAAAGGTGATCTGTAAGGTCACCTGTAAAATGCCTCAAAAGGTGCCATCCCAATCGTGGAGTGATAGATGTTGCTTTATGAAAACTCCACCAAAGGTAAGTGATCCTTCCATCTATGACCGAAGTCGAGGAAATAAGCGCAAATCATGTCTTCGAGGGTTTGAATGGTCCGCTCAGTATGGCCATCCATTTGAGGATGGAAGGCGGTGCTCAAATGAAGCTGTATCCCGAAAGCCTCCTACAACCCCTTCCATAGCCAGGAAGTAAAACATACATCATGATCGGAAATGATCGTCAAGGGTACTCCATGTAACCACACAATCTTCTGCACATAAAGGTTCCCTAAGCTCTCTACTGAACCCTTCTCTCTAATCGGTAGGAAGTGGGATGACTTGGTGATTTGGTCAATGATCACCCAAATCGAGTCATGTCCCCTGGATGTACGTGGAAGTCCTATCACGAAGTCCATGGATATCCCATCCCACTTCCACTCTAGGACCCATAAAGGCTAAACTAAGCCTCCTAGTACCTAATGATCCGCCTTCACTTGTTGACAAGTGAGGCGTCATGAGACAAACTCTTCTATTGCTTTCTTCATATCCATACACCATTGCTGTCATTGGAGATCCTGATACATCTTCGCCACTCCTGGATATACCGCTAGAGGGGATGTGTGGAACTCCCTCAGCACTTCCTCCTAAAGTGATGCTGGTACCATGGTATGTCCCCTGAAGAGGATGACTTGCTCCCCACCTTTAGAAAATACATTAGGTGCCTGTCTTGTTGATATCTGAGCACGTTGTTCCATGCAGTCATCATCCCCATGTTGCGCCTCCCTGAATCGATGAAGAAGTGGGGGAGTGACTGTAAGATACTAAAGAAAAGCTTCTCCATCTTTATCCACGAATGATATCTGGAAAGAAGTTAGCTACTCCGTTGCCTCGCCTAGAAGCTATATACTAGATCTTCTACTGAGTGCATCTACAACAACGTTCCCCTTTCCAGGAGTATAGACTATCTCGAAGTCATAGACCTAGAGGAACTCAAGATAGTGTCGCTGTCTAAGGTTAAGGTCCCTATGAGAGAAGATGTACCTGAGACTCTTGTGATCATAGTATATGGTAAAATGCTCACCCATTAGATAGTTTCGCCATGTCTTCAAGGTGAAGACCACTGCTGCTAACTCCAGGTCATGGGTTGTGTAGTTCTACTCAAGTTGTCTCAGCTTTCGAGAACTATATGCGATCACTACTCACTCATACATCAGGACACATCGAAGTCTGGTCCCTGATGCATCATATTAAACTACGTACCATACGCCCTCCTCTGAAAGCCTCAAGATGGGGGAACTAGTCAGCCTCTGCCTCAACTCCTGAAAACTCTGCTGGCATCTCTCCGACCACACGAAGGGTTGCCCCTTCTTTGTCAAGGGTGATTGTGGTGCTGCAACTCTATAGAAGTCTGGAATAAACCTTTAGTAATATCCATCCAATACCAAGAAACTACATACCTCCCTCACACTCCTAGGTGGCTCCCAAGAAAGTACCGCCTCAATCTTTGCTGGATCCATGGCAACTCCAGCTTCCAAGATGACATGTCCCAAAAAGTGAACCTCTCGGATCCAGAACTGGCACATTGAGAGCTTACCATAAACCTGGTGCTCTTGGAGTATGTCCAATACTACCCGAAAATTTTAGGAACACTCCCCCTTATTAGTCGAGTAGATCAGAATGTCATCATTGAAGACTACTACAATGCGATCAAGGTATGGCTGAAAGATCCTATTCATGAGTCCCATAAACACTGTTAGAGCGTTGGTTACACCAAATAGCATAACCAAGAACTCATAATGGACATACTGACATCTGAAGGCCATCTTCTTAACATCCTCATATCGCACTCTGAGCTGGTGATAGCCTGATCTTAGTTCTATCTTCGAGAACCACCGTGCTCCTTTTAGCTGATCAAAGAGGTCGTCAATCCTCAGGAGTGGGTACTTGTTCTTCACGATCACCTAGTTCAGGTGCCGATAGTCAACACAAAGCCTCAATCTCCCATCCACATTCTTGGTGAACAGAATCAGGGATTCCTAGGGAGAATCACTGGGATGGATGAATCCCTTCCTCTGAAAGTCCTCCATCTGTACCCACAGCTCACAAAGCTCAGCGGGAGCCATCTGATATGCTGGTGTAGATATCGATGCTGTCCTAGGGTAAAAATCAATGTAAAAGTCCACCTCTCTATGAGAAGTTAGACCCGTAAAATCATCAGATAAGACATCCACGTACTGGTCCACCACTAAAGGATAACTCGGACTCTCCACATCAACATCTCTGAGGGTATGGCTAGCCAACTGATGAGTGATTGGCTGCACTCTCCTCCAAGAAAGTACATCTTGTGGTGAAAAGGCTCCCTTATCACCAGTGAAGGTAAACTTGGTCCCATCCATGTGAACACACCACAAATAGTGCCTAATACAGTCTATATGAGCATGGACTATAGATAACCTGTCCATACCCAAGATGATGTCCTAAGGCCTCGATGCCGCTACTAAGAGATCCCAGCCGAAGCTCTCTCCTCCTAGAGTAAGCTCGCACTACCGGAACCAGTGCATAATCGTCGAATATGTTCCCATAGGAGTCTCTATCCATAAGGATCAAGACAATGAATCCATCGAAATCTTAGAGCCCCGAACGAGGGCAGTGGAAATGAAAGAATGACTGGAACCTATGTCTATAATTACTACAACTATGGTGGAATAGACATAGATCGTACCTCATATCATCTCCAGAGTTCCATGACCGTAAGCCTCAACTGCCTAGAGCTGAGCTCTCCCTTGTCCACCAGATCCCAACGGTTAGGGCGGACCTCTTAGCGGGGGTGGCGGTAATAAATCGAATCATCACCCACCGCCAGCTGCAAGACCAGATCCTCTGCCACATCCACCTGCTCCCTGCAGACCTCCTTGGTCGAACCTTTGTCTCTGTTTGGGAAGTCCTTCGACCGTCTTCTGATCATTTGTACGACGTGTCGGATAGTCACGATCCATGTGACCCTACCTTCCTCATGTGAAACACTGACCACTCCTGGAATGTCTCTCTTTGCCTTGGGTGCCCCGCACAACCGAATCTAAATCATGCAGTCATACACCTGTAGGTCTGGTCCTCTTGGACCTCTGTGACATCTGTCTGCTGCCATTTGCAGAATACTCCACTATGCGTCGACTGGTGGTGGATCCCACTGCTGGAGATTGCTCAACAAGGAAATTTTCCACTAGGATGGCTCTTTATAACACCCCTGCCTCCGTCAGGATGTTGGGTGAGATCACCAAAGCCCTGTTCTCCCACTCGAGTCCCTGATCGAAGGTCTGGGCCCTGAATAATGGGTCCCACACTATACCCGTGGAGTAGCGTGAGAGGTCTGGGAACCTCGCTGAGTGCTGAACTATAGTCATGTTGCCCTACGGTAGATGAAGTAGTTCTTGAATGCACACTGCGCGAAGAGTCATTAGAACAAACTCTGCCTGAAATAGGCTCTCGATGTTTTCCCAGAGAAGTGTCACCTCATAGTGAACTTGAAGCATCAAGCTCCACCATATGCCCAATTCTACCTGTAGAAGTCTTGCAACAAGAATCACCATGAGATTGTCTGGTGTCCCTATCAGTCAAAAAACTCTCACCACGACCTCTAGCCAATCCTCTTCTGTATGCGGGTCCGTCTCTCCCCTAAACCTGGGTGGCCTCTGGCACTGGAACTCATGCAACACACTCAAGCAGTATGCACCATCTACTACTGGGGATGGTGGCATCAGTGGCCCAATGGGTAATGGTACCTCTAGTGCCTCTACCGGTGTCTCTACTGGAAGAGGGCCCTACATTGAGGCCTCGTCACTTTGTGGGAAATCGGTGCATACAACTCTCGGAATTCTACCTGGCTGTCTGTGTGGAGGCATCCTGAAAAGAAACAGGTGCACTATAGTTAAAAAGTTATACCTGGTGAGCTGACCTAAAGAAATTTTTTGAAAACACACACTCCATCAGTGTTTTCGTGTACTGAGTCAGAAATCAGAAGTTAGGGTCCTAGTGTATGGATACGTCGGCCGCCGCACAAACACTGGACTCCCTGTACTGAAAACCGCACTCACTACACATAACACTATTACTTCACTGAAAAGATCAGAGTCCTAAGTTCTACTGTAGAACTGACTCCTCTAATACCAATTTGTCACGACCTGTCCCCCGGGACCCATGCCGTGACTACCCCAATCCCACCTTCCATAGGCCATGGGTTGGCGATAAGCACCAAAGGCGTAAATCCCTATACTGGGAAGACATTTCCTTTATAACGTGTAAACACTCACAACAAAGTAAAAAACAAGATACCAACGCAATAAATTGTATAACAGAAAGAGTGTTGAAAAGTAAAAGTGGCCAGAATACAAGCCCAATAGTAAAGGTACAAGAAAATGAAAGTACAAGTACAACTGAGGAAAAAGGAAAAATAGTTACTGGGTCATCCACTGAGGTTCCTGCCTGAAGGGTAGGTACAGATCGCCTCCTTAACACTCCAAGTTCGTCCGTCTCCTTCGTGTACCGACACGCCGTATGGTCCACATCCGGGTACTGTCGAGTCCTGGTACTACTAGCCTCAGTCAACGTTGTCCGTGGTCTATATCCAACACAAAAAGGTGCAGGCATAGCCCATGCAGGGGTGAGTATAACGATACTCAGTAGGGACCCCGAGACCCTCAAGGTCTCACAAAATTCATCAAGGATAAAACAAAAAGTATGAAATCAACAGATAACCCTACTTAGGTATATTCACTTACATATACCTTAGTTATCAAGTAATCCATCTCAATCGTGAGGAAAACACAAAAAAATTGACTCAGATCAAACTAGTATTTTATTCGAAGTGTAGTATCAAGTGACATCCCCAGTCACATTGTCAAAACCTCGACTGCTGGAAAACTCCTCCTCTATCGAGTATAGTGGGCCTACCGCAAGACCATGGCGATTCCCACTAACCCTAGATTACTGAGGTACTCCTCCTATAGAGTACTGTGGATATGATGCGTCACCAAGCATGCTCCCCATCGTGGGTATGCCGCATCACCAAGTGCACTCCCCTTCGTATCCTGCTAAGGTACTTCTCCTATCGAGTACTGTGGGTCTTCTGTGACACCAAGGCGCTCCCCACTGTGGTTCTTCCGTGACACCAAGGCAGTCCCCACTGGGCTAGTCGAGTCACTCCGAGTCGAATCAGTCAGCAGTCATCAGGTCTCAAACATCTACTAGGTCTCCGAACCATGCTCGCTCGTCTCCAGAAGGATACGCTCCATGAGCTACTGGTCGATACTCCAACTTTCAAGAAGTCCCACAAAGAAATATCCCAAAGGTCCGCCATGTCATAGGGGTCTCAACATAACAGACATCACGTCAATCGGACGCCTGGTCTATGAGTTATTAGCCTTTTAGTCCCAGGGGCCTGGTTGGATTCGTGCTCGATCCAACCTGACCATTCCCAATATTAATCCAAAACATAGTGTGGTATTACTCAAATGGACCGTCTCACTCCAAGATTTCCAGCACTGCTGACGGTTCGTCAAACGGTCGACCGATGCCAAAGTTATGTCTAAAAGAGCGTAAATGGGTCGTAGTTGGCCCGGGTCTGGTCCGACCCAGTCGGACCGACCCGACCCTACCTGGCATGGGTCGACCTGGTTCGGGTTAACCCAGTCCGACTCGCTGGTTCAGGCTTGACACGTGATGCGGCCCGGTCCACTAGGAGGTCCCGCCGGCCGTGAGGGCCGTGAGGGATAGTAGAGCCCGCGTGTGCCACAGGGGGGTTCGGCCACAAGGGTGTCGTGAGGGCGCAGGGACGGTTCGGTCGAGCCATCGTGGGAGCACAGGGCTAGTTCAGCTAAGGTGCCGTGGATGCACGAGGCTGGTTCGGCTGGGGTGTCACGAGGTGTCTGGGCAGATTCGGCCGAGGCGCCGCGGGGGGGCGCGGGCCGGTTCGGCCAGGGCGCTGTGAGGGTGCATGGGCCGGTTTGGCTGGGGCGGCACGAGGGGCACAAGATAGTTCGTCCAGGGCACCACGAGGGGTGTGGGCCGGTTCGGCAGTGGAGCGGAGCGGTGGAGGCCGCAGGTACCGCGTGGCGATGCGGTGAGGCCGCGGGAGGTGGTGGCCACCGGTGTCGGAGCGTCGTTGCCTTTGTTGCCTTCCTCCATTTTGAAGAACAAACCAAAGTAGAACGGTGGAGGGGTCGGGCTATGTTAGTTTGGCCCGCACCTTCTGCATTTAGAGTGGTAGCATTAGGTTCACAAAGAACGAAGCAATGCTCGTCAACCATGATCCTCTGCAATTTAATTATTCCCAATCCCACACAAGAGAAGAAGGGATTACATGGAATGAGATAAAAAATAGCATAAAACCCCTACCTCGTTCTCTCGATGACGTCAATGCAAGAAGGTAGTACGGTTGTCGATTCACCGTAGATGAGGACATCCCACGTCGGAAGAAGTACCGATGAAGAAGCTCGAAGTCGAGGTCAGAATTATTCGTTGGAAGAACGCGTTCTTCGTTTAGAGGAGTGGTTCTTCGTTGGAGAGATTTTCTCCCAAGGCTCCACCAAAAAGAAAAAATGGCCAATTGATATGTTTCCCCAAACTTTAATCATTGGAACCAATTCAAATTATCCTAATTAAACACCTAGGTTGTCATATTTAATTGAGGTGGATTGGCATAATTAATGTAGAATAAGTCAAGTGGCTCCTCCACATTAATGAGGGAGTCCTGAGGTTTTCCTCTCCCCCCATTATTAGGGGTCGGGTGGTCTCCACCCCCAAATTCAAATTGGGAGGTTTTGAGATCTCGGGTGGTACCCACCACAATAAATCTAAAAGATGAGGTTTAGTTATGGTGGACCCCACCCCTGAACATCCACATAGTGGGTGGTTACAACAAAATAAAATAAATCGTGTGTTTATTTTATTTTATTATTTCCATGAAAAACCCAAAAACTTACTTTCACCCTCGACCATCTGTCGTCAAGGTGAAAGTCTCCTTAAGCGAATACCAGCACTACGAGTTCAACGGTGCCCTCAGATTTCAATTCCAAGCACCGGTTCAAAAGATAGAAAAACCCACTCATACATTTACTGAATATACCCAAAAAAACTTCAGAAAATGATTCCGGGAAGACAGGGCCTTAGAATCACGTGCCATCAATTTTTGCGGACTCGAAAAATTCCCATTTAATTTAAAAAAATTACATGGAAATTATGGGTCTTTACATACCACCTCTTCCTATTCTTCACATCTATAAAACCACTTAGGTGCAGAAAATATCTTTTAAATACACTTCCCAACATCCCTAAATTCTTACTTGAAGCTTACCTTTGGGAAAAAAGAAATCTAAGGAATCCATTTGGTGAAAACCAAAAGTATTTACCCAAAAAAGAGGTAACATCCTCCCTCAATCTCCATTATTTTATTTTCATTCTCCACCCCCTCCACTCTCCTTATTACATTTTTATAAAAAAATAGTATCCTCAATGTACTGATATTTTTTATTCTAAGTGATAGAACTAAACTTACACACACTTACATCTAATGGGTAATGAACATACTGTTTATGTGAACGATGAACTACCACCTCACAAAACGATGATTGTTAGTTTTTATTTTACCACCTTTCATGGTTTGGAATTAGGATGGACAAAAAAAATTTATATGATTTATATGATATATATAATATATTTTTTATTGTGTAAATATTTTATAACATACACCTTTATACTTTCCATTTTTGTGTAAATATGATAATTTCGTTTGAGGAAGTGTGGACTACCGCCCCCTCTATGCGATGTGATTCATTCACAAACTACATGGAGTGTATTAAGGATAAGTTTAGTTAAATTATATGATATATATGATATAATAATTATACATTAATAATTATACACACACATACACAGATATATATATATATACTTATATGTTATTTACTCACTTTTTTCGATAACGAAAATTAAATGGAAACAACATTCATGCGTACGTATGGTCTACCATCTCCATGAATGATGTATACCATTTCATAAATATATATTCTATGGATTATTATAATACACATAAAATAAATATAAATTATAGTTATATCATGTTTTATATTCAATAAACCATGATATAAGTATTAGGACCACAAATATGACAAATTAAGACACAAGCGAAGAACAAAATGGATAATACCCAAAGTGAAACCTTAACATAAAATTGATAACAAGTAGGTAATATAATTACATAATAAAACCCTATATGGTATTATATATAATAATATTCTTTTGTAAAATATTTATAATAGACTTACATTTATTATATAGGAATCTTGTACAAGTACGGAGAGAGCCGGGACATAAGGTAATGGGATTTCTACTCTCACTTTTATTTCGGTGAGATTTATGTCTTATTCACCACTCATCTCTTTTATGTGGTGTATGTACCACCCATGAATATATACTAGGATTGTAATACTTAAATTTATGGGTATTTATATATACATTTTAAGATATCTTTTTCAGGGGGTTTATGTTTCAATAGTTACCAACCTAGTAGAGTATGGACAAGAAACAAGGATTTTGAGTGAAGATAAATGAGATCATGGGTGAGTTTATGTAGGAAAAGAGGGGGATTTCTTTATTATTTGGGTTCTGGACTCTATATAATAAAATAACCAAAACCAAAATCCATCCCATGGTTTTAAACATGGTTTTTTCAAAATTGGATTGGTTTAAATTATTTTATAATTCCAATGGCATAAATTAATAAAATAATACCCTTGCTTTGGTGGAGGTGAGTCATACTCTTAAAGAAAGTATTTTAAAACCTTAAAATATATTTCATGTTTTGAAGGATTCATAATGGATTTATAAAATAAGTAAAATAAACTTAAAATATCATTATTTTAAATTTAAAACATACATATGATCTTTTATACCCTTAATAGTATTTTTTACACCACTTTTGGTTCATTATGATGTCATAATACAGAAAGAATATTTATATGGCATTTAATTTTTACTCAAAAATCCAGCTGTCTTAGAAAATTATGAAAAACTCACCATTGGATAATTTAGATGTCATGATTCCAAAAATAATATTAATTTTATCTAAAGAATTTTATAAATATATTAATTTTAACTTTTAAAATTAAAACTGACATTTATTGAAAATGGTAGGTTCTTGACAATAAAAGTTTTCAAACCCTTATAAAAATTACTGTTGACTTTATAAAAATTAAACGATCATTTATATTTAATAAAAAATATTTAATAAAAATATTTTTTAAATTATTATTTATTTCAAAAATATATTAATTCATCAAAATTAATTTCTTAATTGAATTTTAATATCACCCAAAAATTCTATTTGTATTTTATTGAATCAAAATAATGATCATATATAAAGTAACAATAATAGGATGAAAATATATTAATTATTCTATAAAATATAAGTTGAATATTCATATTACTAAGGAATAGATAAATATTCGTTTAATACTCCAAAAAAATCATTAATAGTAAGGTTTGTGATGGTGGGACGTTCATGGGGCGGTTCGACGAACAAGGTGTGGGCCGTGATCTCGATGAGCTTGAAATTCTCCCGTAATCAGTTTCACTAATATTTATGTTGTTTGATATATTTTTTGGATTTCTCAAGGGAATATTCCATAAATTATATCTCCCTTGAATGATTTGATAAATGGGTTCATTGGGTACAATCATACTGGTTGAGGCCATCACTTCCTTTGTATGTGACAATTGGATTTGTTAAAACCCTATATTTATAATAATCTTTTGATCACTATTCAGTGACTATATTATCAATGGTAATGATTCATAATGTTCAATTAATCTGATAGGATATAATAAAACCAAATAATTTCATGCGTTTTCTATTACCATATTACAAAATAAGACAATTAAATAAATTGGAAGGGGAATTTTATTTATAACAGTTTGGGTCATTACATGAGACTTCTTATAGAACTTTAAAATGTTATAAAAAAATTAAATGTTGAATATGTTAATGTTTTGGAGAATTAAAGAATATTTAATAAGACTTTAGAAAATTTGAGAATAATACAAATGAAATTAAAATGATCATAAAATTTTGGGTTATGTAATTTGAGTGAGCGGGAAAAAGAAATTGGTTTCTAACCCTTACCTTTTCCAGAGCACCTATAAATAAAAGTGAACAATAAATTTGTACATGATACTATAAAAAGAGGTAATAGATAAAATAATAAATGATTTTTTATTATATGTGAGTTTTCCAATGGAATTATTATTATTTTATTGAATAAAGTTTCTTGAACAAAGGCTTCATTCAAAAGTATGGGTTGTAGAATGTTTTGCTGACTAGACTGATGGAATGAGATTGAGTTTTTGAATAGTAGTTTGAGAGTTTTAGATTTTTTAAATAGATAGTTCATAAAGTTTGGTATATTCACATATTGAGAAAAGGGAAATCAGAAAAAGTTAATTAGATAGAGGCCATTAGAACCTGGTTATCAGATTCAGATTCATTAGATGCCAGAATCAGATAGAGTTTCTAGATTGGATTTTGTGGAGATAAAAGTTTCAATGTTCTTTATTTTTTAAGGCTAAAAATTTGTAAGAATTTTTTTTAAAAAAATGGGAGTAAATATATTCATTACTATTATGAGATAAATGTAGTCCAACTATATTTTACACAAGTTCTATTCACTTATTCATAATAGTGAATTTCTATAGATCCACTAGACTGGCTATGGAAAGGATGTAGGTTCTCACAATGAGGCCGAACTTTGTACATATTGTGTGCCTTGTTTAATTTCCTATAATTTCTTGAATTTTATTTTACAAAAATTTGATAAGGATTAAACTCTAACAAGTTATAGGGGTTATATTCCTAAATGTTGAAATTTATAAAATGGGATATCACATATTCAATTCCACCCTACTTAGTGATTTAATGATCCTTCATAACTTCAAATTATATCAAGGAAAAACTTTATACATATATTAAATAATAAAATTATTCCTATTCATACTCTCCAAAAAAACTAATAGGCAATAATAGTCATCATTAAATAAAAATATTTCTATAGTATATCGTGGTTCATTTTAGATAATCATTTTGTATACCCCAGACTATCTATAAAACCCTTTATTTTTGTTAATTTTTTGTTGTCTAATGAAATTTGTACTTAAATAATTCTGTAGTTAAGTTCCAAGAGTTTTTGGAAAGTTTTTGAGTGTTTTGGTAGTGTTTTTGGAGGTTCATAATTCGAGCATGGTTAGTATAAACCATAAAAAACCTCTAAGAAATCATGCAAGTGGGGATGCGAGTCATTAGGTAGGAACACAATTGAGACATGATTTGGATATATCATGTGAGTTCCTAGGGGAAAACATGTGGCAAGAGATA
Organism: Viscum album; assembly: GCA_963277665.1. Taxonomy (NCBI): domain Eukaryota; kingdom Viridiplantae; phylum Streptophyta; class Magnoliopsida; order Santalales; family Viscaceae; genus Viscum; species Viscum album. The sequence continues at coordinate 590,169,087 of OY728147.1, forward strand.
GAGGAAAAACATGGTTGGAACATAGTTTTCCAAGCTGTGAAAACCAACCATGTATAGTGTTGGAATTAATACAATAACACCGAATGGTTGGTGCATGATTTCCAAACCATGGAGCCTGGACAAGCAACTACTTGGGTTTGGTCTAGTAGCACGGTAGAGATGGTGCATGGTTTGAAAACTTTTGTGACCTAACCATGTGACATGTAGTTAATTCTATAAAAATATTATATTAATTTTATTAAGGCCCCATGAACCTCATTTTTTCCCTATTATTCTGGGGTCTTGAACTCATCTTCCCACCTAGGATCTTAAGGTGATTCCCTTCAACTTTAAGTGATTCTTGGGTGGATCCAAGTGCATTGGAGATCTAAAATCATTGGTAAGTACTTGTTACTACTTTTTTATTAGATCAACTCTCATAATCTCTCATTAAGTCATAGATATAGTCTTTTATGGATAAGTTTATGTGTTAAGATGTGAATAATGATGTGATATTTGTGGATCTATTGAGGGAATGTGTTATAAACTCGAATCATGAAGTTATAAGTGTCATTATTCATTTTAGTAATCCATTGAGAGTTATGTGGTTTCTCTATCACCTACACTATTCAAGAACATGATGTATTAGATTTATTTAAAGGCTTTTCTTAGAATTTTAAAGGAAATTCTATGTGATTTCATAAAGGAAACCTATTTGGTTTTTATTTTGGGAAAATAGAAATTTCAAGGACTTTTAGAAAACACATTTTTTTATAATTTTAAATTTATGATTTTAAAATTTTGTTAGGGTTTTATTCATGATTTATTTTTTATAAAATTATTTTAAAGGAAGAACTATTTTACGTGTAATGTTTTGGGATGGAAGTTTTCATAATTGAGTTAACGCCTATTCAAAGTAGACCGGTATGATGAGAAGTGACTCCCTCAAGGTAGGAAGAATTATGTTCATGGAGTATCTACCTCAATGGTAACATTAATATTGAGTTTATTTTTTTGTATGGATATGTGTGTATATGTGAACATGGAAAGGATTTTTTCCAAATATGAATAAATGGTGATGATATTAGTTATGAAGAATGAAAATGGATAGACAACATAGAAATCAACAAGAGCAGGCTACTGAAAATGTGGTTTCACCTGAGCCCCTACTGAATTGTAAACTTATCCAAAGCATCAAAAAGGATTTCAATCCACGTAAAGAGGAAATATTAATGATGAAACTCAAAAGGTTCACCACTTAGATCAGTTTCGAAAGAAGAATTGACTCATATTTCTACGGGATTCTGACCCTGAAAAAGTGGAGGTGTGACCGAATTAGATGAACCAAATATTTGAATTTGTGGGTAAAATAGATGAGTTTAATGTTAAGATAGAATCCTATATTCCCGAATATCTTGTCTAAAAATGATGGGATTTAGTTCTTCAATCTAAATGAGGCCATGAAATTACATTGGAGGATTTTGAAATTTTTTTCAATAAAAAATTCTATACTCACACTTTCAAAATCACAAGAACAAGAAACTTATTCAGCTTGAAACAAGAGAGTCCATATATCTCAGAGTATATGGATATGTTTATAAATTTAGTCTAATTTTCCCTAGTTGTTTATATTAGTTCATCCTTGAAGCCATACATCTTTGATTTTAGGATGCGACTAGAGATTTTCTCTAAGATAGATGTTCTCTGTATTATAGATTATAGAGAAATGGTAAATAGTGAAATGGTTAATGAAATATATATTTATGGATATAAAATTAGAGGGAGTATGTTTCTTACCATCTTAATAGGTGGGAACTCAAACTCGAAGAAGGACACTTACTTCCAAGGTCATAGAGAATCTAAAAATCAGATCACAAGATTAGTAAATTTCCCTTTGAGACCCAATATTAAGAATGGTTTCTTCCAATTTTGTTCTAATTATAATAATAAGAGATATTTTATTACACCAAATTTACATTTCCATAACTATAATAAGATGAAACTTCTTCAGTGTTACCATCACAGTACTCCAATTTTTGGTGAGGGAGATATAACTTATGTTTCTCTGACATCCTATACCTCTATGAGGATATATCATAAAAATAATTTAAATCCACATAACTGATAAAGTAAAGGTGAACCTAGGAACACCATGACCCCTTAGGTTAGGCAATATCCACAAGGAATAAAGGAACACGAAGGAGATACTAAGTATCTTTATTGTGTCAAGCATATTATCATGGATGAAAATTTTTTCCCTTCGACAGTGTAAGGTATGATTATTTTAAAATCAAATATAATGAAAAACACATTTAATACATATGAATCACAATATTTTATCAATTCTCATTTTTTGGATCATGTGATTATTGATGTTTAAATGATGCATTTTGTTTTGAAACTTAAATTTTTCTTTGGGACAATGAGAGTGTCGAGAATTTAACGGTGCAGTGTGTGCTATAAATATCGATGGGCCTGGGTGGTTTTGGGATTTCCTTATTTTTGAGATGGATATATATGACATAATTTTGGGAATGGATTGGTTGACAACCTTCAAGTCCCACATCGACTGTTATGATTGACAGGTTAGTTTCACATATTCTGATGCTATTAAGAATATTTTTAAAGTAGATTGGGATGTAAATTCAAGAAGAATATGATCTTTAGTACCGATGTTTGGGGATATATCTTAAAATTTTTATTATTTAAGTTGGTATCTATAAATGATATCATAAATATATTTTTTCCACCCATTGTTGACCAATTTCTTGATGTTTTTTCTGACAATTTCTCTGGGTTCCCAACTAAAAGAGAAATAGAATTGGTGATTGATATCCTATCACGGGCCAGTCCTATTTTAATTATATATTATAGGATATAACCAAAAAATTGAGGTAATTTAAGGTCTTGTTATAAGAGTTGAAAAGTAAATGGTTCACTAGACTGATCACATCCTTGTGGGTAGTACCAGTACTTTTTTGTAAATAAGGTGGATGAAACTGTTAGGATTTATGTGTATTATAATATGATCAACCATGTTTCGATGAAGAATCGGTATCCTAATCCATGAATTGATGAATTATTTGATAAATTGAGAGGATACCAATAGTTCTCTAAATTTAATTATGATCAGGCTATTTCCAACTACATGTTCAGAAGGAGGATACTCTGAAGATACCCTTCAAAAGAAGATATGTCCATTATGAATATGTGGTTATTCCCTTTGGACTCATGAATGCACTGATGGTATTTATGAAATTAATGAATTTCATATTTTAAGGGTATATTTATTCTTTCATAGAGGCGTTCCTTGATGATATTATGATGTATTTTAGGACTAAAGATAGTCATGAACAACCCTTATCTATAGTGTTTGGTATCTGCAGGGAACATCACCTTTATGAAAAGCTTACAAAGTCTAATTTATGGATATGAGAAGTATTTTTCCTAATCCATTTAGTTTTTTAAAAAGGATTTCTTATGGATCCTAAAAAGATAAATGTTTTTCTCTTTTGTAATCCACTAAAGAATATTTTTATGATACAAATTTTTCTTATATTAGTAGGATACTTCCAACACTTTGTTCATGAATTTTCACATCAGGACATACCAATGATATCTTTTAAATGGAAGTGTGTTCCATTACAATGGAATGATGAGTGAAATAAATATTTCCAAGAGAATAAGATTTCGTTTACATCAACACCAATAATAATGTTTGTAAATTTGGGATGATGGTATCTGGTCTATTTTGATGCATCCAGATCAGAGTTGGGTTGTGTCCTCATGTAGGGAGATAATGTTGTTTCTTATGGCTCACAATAGCTATAAGTGTATGTAAAAAACTACCCAAAATATGATTTACAATTTACTTATATAGTTTATTCCTTGAAGACATGGGATCATTATATCTACAGGGATAAATTTATGTTTTTATAGATCATAAGAGCTTGAAATACATTTTCTCAGTAAGGGATTTGAATCTATGTTAACCTAGATGGATGAAATATATATATATTTATGAATTAGATTTCATGTATAGACCATGAAAAGGATGTCTTATATCTGATTCATTGAACACAAATGAATATAATTATTAAGATAAAGAGGATTTAGATAAATGGCATATAATGTTTGTTATAAGTGATATGCATATGAATTGTACGGAGCAAGGTGATGTTATAGTTTTATTTTCAGTTTCTATTGTCCTAATTTGGTTAAGTAGGTTATAAATTCTCAAACATCCGATCCTAAATGTTTACCATGATTTTAAAACTCAACTATGTGGAGACAACTCAGGGATGGAGGGTGGATGAGAGATCTGTGCTGCGTTTTAGATATCAGATTATGGTTCCTCTAAAAAATATGGAAAAAATCCATTCTACTTACCACTATTCGAGTTGGGTTATCCACACTATCATATAGAAAATTTATAAAGTGTCAAGGGAACATTATTTGGTGGTTACCATGAAAAGGAATGTGTTAGAGTTTTTCTCATGATGCCTCACCCATCAGAAGGTCAAGACAAATAACCAATAGTCAGTGGATATGTTCCACTCTTTATTGATTTCTATATGTAAATTGGATAAAATTAATATGGATTTTTAGTCTATTCTGCCAATAATGATTTGGGAACATGATTCCATATGGGTGATTTTGGATCAACTCATGAAGTCATCTCACTTTATCTCTACTCATGAATTCAATACAGTGGAAGATTTGTCCAAAATTTACACATGAGAAGTTATAAATATGCATGATGTTCCAGTATAATTTTTTTATTAAGACCCAATATTTATATATTAGTTTTTAAATCCTTATCACAAGACTTTGGAATATAATTGAAAATGAGCATAGCTTATCATTCTTAAATTGATGGTCAATCTGAACAGATGATCCAGATGTTGGAATTCATGCTCTGTGCTTCTGTGATGAATTTTAGAGGCTCATGGTAAGTTCGTATATCATTATTGAAGTTATCAAACCATAAATTTTATCAATATTTGATATATATGGCTCATTTCAATGCATTTTATGTCTCTCATTTTCATCCCCCCTTTGTTGGGGTGGAAACTAACATGACTTCACTTATCCGACCTAGCGTTGAGCACAAAACAATGAAGAAGATTCAAATGATAATAAAGTGGATTTTGGTGACTTAGAGTCATCAAAAATCATATGTGGATCATCATCGATGACCACTGTATTTTTAGGTGGTTGATCATGTTTTCTTGAGAATCTCTCTAAGTTTAGGGTATCATCGTTTTTGAAAGAAATGGAAGTTGACTCCATGGTACATTGCTTCTTTTGAGATATCTGAATGAGTATTTCATGCGGATTAGAGGTTTTATTTACTACCAAATTTTAGTTCTAGGAATAACATGTTTCATGTATCATAATTAAAGAAGTACCAACATGATCCTAACCATGTGATTTGATGGGACCATATTGATCTAGAACCATATGAAAAATTGATTCATGTACCGATATAGATAATGGTTAGGTAAGAGAAGCTCCCATGTAGGAAATCATTGGTTTAGTAATAGTTTTATGGAAATATTTCCATATTCAAGAAGTGATGTGGGAATGTGAAAAGGAAATATTGGATCAATGGATCAAGCTCTTCCATATCAACACCATTTTTCCACTTTCTAACGAAAGAAATACCACTGGTGCGGAGAATTAAGAACCTATAATTTTAGTTACTTTACCTTTTTTTATGTAATTTTAGGTTATATAATTATTGGGTTATATTTTGAGAGTTTTTGGATAATGTCGTTGTGTTTTAGAAGTGTTTATAGAGGTGAATAGTTTGATCATGGTTAGTAGAAACCATGAAGCACCTCCAGGAAACTATGTAAGTGAGAATTAAAGTCACTAGGAAGGATCAAAATTGGAACATGATTTGGGAAAATCATGTATTTCATAACATCATGAGATTTTAAAATAATAACATTGTGTTTTATAGCGTATACAATATGAAAGATCGAGCATAAAACGACTCACAAAATATATTATTTAAATTGGATCATTATAACCTTACCATTGAATTGGAAGGAATTAATAATATTATCAAAATTGGGATATATATATATATATAAATTCATAATCCATATAAATTATTAAACAATTATCAGTAAATAATCACTCAAATTTTTAGTAAAGTCATTTTATGCTTCAGAATAACATTTCGTAAAACATGGGTTTATTTTTAATTTTATTTTTGGGATTTATAATTAATTTTATAATGTTCAAGGATTATAATACATGGATATTACATATTTTTTGATGAATATTCATTAAATTACACAAACACACAAATGAGGACCATAATAGTTTAGTGATTTTAGAATCTTGGAACATGATATTCTAATATAGCGAAAGATCTTCAATGTATACTGTAAGTATATTAAAATTAAATAATCTTCATAGGTATACCCTACATGAAACCTTTATTCATAAATCAGGGAAAGGAACAACAAGAAAGGGTGATCTTAGATTCTTTGTAAGGGTAAATAATGGATCTATGTAAGCTAACATGAACATAAGTGTATGATGACATGATCATAACATTTGATAACAACACCTTTCATATCAAAGATCATAATATTGAGTTATGGAATTAACATTGGCAGCTCCTAATCCATGAATCATGAGAAAATAAAATAAAACGATCCATGAGATCATAACATTGGCATAATAAATAAAATTTTGTCATATAAATAATCATAGAAAATCATTTCTATAGTAGTCAAGGATCATTTCCCAAACTTATAAGGGAACTCTATGGGAGACTACACCTCCTTGGTGGGACACACCACCATCCCCAGTGGAATCCCTTTCCACATATTGGAATGTTATCACTCCCAAATACATTATAGTAGTCAAGGTTTTCTCCTAAGACAATCATATGAAAAACTTACCTTACAGAACTGGGTTCACTCCCCATTCCAATCCTATATTATAAAACCAGGTTCACTCCCCATTCCTACCCTATTTATCTAATTAGATATAAATCTTTATCCAATGCATTGGGGGAAGATCTATGTCCCACCAAAATTTGAATATAAAGTAACCATCCTCCTAGGTTATAATGTTACCATCATCACATAATAAAAATCATACATATGTGAACCACAATATCATAAAACATTAATCAAATCAGAAACTATGAAATGAAATGGATTTCTTAAAAATTTCATCATCAAATAACCTATGGAAAGTAACCAGTTTCTATAATCATTTCATTATTTCATCAAAGAATATTGCATGAAAAAAATTATGTTTCATAAGCATTTTATCATTATATAACCCATGTAAGAGAAATGGGTTGTATAAACATATTGTTATCATAAACATAAAACAATTAGATAAATTATAAGGATGGTATCTTTGGATTATATCCACAGTAAAGCATTAGAAACCTAAAAGAGTTTTATCTTAGATGGAAAATAATTTTGAAAGACTACTTGGGACATTTCTTGTGGAATTTGTTTTTTGAAAATAAATTTTTAAAACATAAAACAATATGAAAGTCATTTTCTTTAGAAAATACCTTGAAAATGTATAACGAAATATTTTAAAAATCATTTAAAAAATTTATTGAGTAAAATATCCTTTCCACTTTGAAAAGATCTTTTTAAAACATAAAACACGTTAAAAATCCTTTTCACCTTGAAATAATTTAAATAAAATATAAAAATTTCCCAAATATTAAGGAAATAATTTTCTTTGAAAATAACTTTAAAAACTTGTTATGGAAGTTTGAAATCATTTAGTGGTCATGATAATGAGAAATACTGTTCTTGTCATGAATGATAAAAACAAATATTCTTTTCATATTTTCGGTGAAACACAAAAGATTATTGTTTTATAAAAAACACGAATATTCCTTTAATTTTTTTTAAAAGAAGAACATGGGTAAAAATTTATTTTAAAAATAATAGTTTATTAATAAAATATATTTGAGAACACTTTTGAAAAAATAAAGAGTCAATCACAAAAATTTATAGGATGACTCCCTTATCGATTCACAATAATATTATGAAGAAAACATCATTTACATACTCTATAATAGAATATCTCTCTCCATGGGAAGCTGGAAAGGTTGTATTGATAGAAAGAATGAGCCCCAAAACTAGGGAAAGAGCCTTGAGTGAAGGTGGTGATAAGAATGGAAACAATGAGGAAGAATGAGAGAGACCAACCATGACCAGAGTTATGGGAGATGAGTTGTATGATTTTCCATGGTTGAGAACAACAAAAAAACACAAACCGTAGAACCAAACAAGCATTCAATGAGATAGGAAAAGGAGGAAATAACATACCTTGGATTCTAGAATTAATTTTTTCGAGAGAATGTAGAGGAGGAGTGATGAAAGAAGGGGAGTTCAGTGATAGCTTGAGAATCATAACTGAATCATTCACGGTTAAGGTACTTTTAAATAGATCGGAGACACTTTTATCAACACTTATAAAAAAGCACAGATATAGATACCTTTTATCAACACTAAATTGATAAGCACGGATAAAAGATATCTTTATCAGTGATTTTTTAGTAATGATAATGATCATTATTTATCAAAGCTAAAAAAATGGTGATAAAGTCAATATTTATTGGCGCTAAAGTTTTAGCACTAATAAAGATGCCTTTTATTAGTGCTTTTTTAGTGCTAAAAAATATCTATTTTTATCAGTGCTGAAGAAGCACTGATAAAAAGAACCATTACTAGTACTAAAACATTAGTGATGATAAAATAGTTATAATTATAATTACAAATTTTTTTGAATATATTTCTAAAAATTAAATATATGATTATTATAGTTTTATAAATATTTAAATATATAAATATTTATTTATAATGACATAAATACTTTTTAATAAAATTATAATTTTTTATTTACAATTATAAATATATAATTTTATAAATATATAATTTCATAAATATAGTAAATATACATTTATAAATATATTTATAACTATTTATAGATAATTATTTATGTATTATTATAAATATATTTATATCATTATATATATTTATATTATATATATATATATATTTAATAAATAAATAAATATATATACTAATATAGTAATTATATTCATTATTTAAATATATTTATTATAATTTAATAAATATAAGTATATTTATATCATTATATATATTTATATAATTATATATAAATAATAAATATATATGAATATAAATATATTCATTATTTAAATATATTTATTATACTTTTATATTCTTTTAATATATAATTATTTATATATAAATATATGAATACTTTAAAAAAAAAATACTTATATATTTATATATTTATATATATTTAGTCCCCATGGTGTAGCTCAGGGTTAGCTGCCCCTATGGGTCTCAGCGAGGTCTCAAGTTCGAGTCTCGCTGTGCACATCCCTACATTGTTTGTTTCTTGCTTTTCTTTGTAATGTCGACTCTTTCTCCGAATAAACTTAGTCTTTAACCTCAACTTATATATATAAAAACATAATGAATAAACATAAATATAAACATAAATATAAATATAAATATAAATATAAATATAAATATAAATAGAAATAGAAATAGAAATATAAATATAAATATAAATATAAATATAAATATAAATATAAATATAAATATAAATATAAATATAAATATAAATAGAAATAGAAATATAAATATAAATAGAAATATAAATAAAAATAAAACTAAAAATAAAAATAAAAATAAAAATAAAAATAAAAATAAAAATAAAAATATAAATATAGATATAAATATAAATATAAATATAGATATAAATATAAATATAAATATAAATCTAAACATAAATATAAATATAAATCTAAACATAAATACAAATACAAATATAAATATAAACCTAAATAAATGTAAATATAAATATAAATATAAATATAAATATAAATATAAATATAAATATAAATATAAATATAAATATAAATATAAATATAAATATAAATATAAATATAAATATAAATATAAATATAAATATAAATATAAATAGAAATACAAATACAAATACAAATATAAATATAAATATAAATATAAATATATATATAAATATAAAAATAAAAATAAAAATAAAAATAAAAATAAAAATAAAAATAAAAATAAATATAAATATTGTATATTCATTATTTAAATGAATTTTTCATAATTTTATAATTATTTAAATATATATAATTATTTATTTATAATTATATAAACATTTTTTTTAAAATAATAGTTATTTATTTATAATAATTATATATATAAATTTATAAATATAGTAAATATACATTAATAAATGTACATATTAGTAAATATTTAGTTACAAATATATTTTTAACATTATTAATGAATATATAATCTTAAATACATGAATTTTAAAAAGGAGTGGAATTGAATAATTAAAAATGAGTACATTTGAAAAATATTGAAAAAATGAATAAGTTTTATTAATTAGATATAAATTATTAAAAAAATATGGATATATATTGAAGTAAAGATGAATAAATATTCAAAATACTAAAAAATAGTAAATACCTATATATAAATAAATAATAGAAAATGATTAAATTGAAATAAAAAATAATAAAAAATAATAAAAATTAATAAATAATACAAAACTATAATAATATTAAAAATAAATAAATAAAATTAACCAATTAAAAACATAATATATTAATTTTATCATGTTAAAATGAAATTCTAAAATATGCTAAAATTGGAATAAATTATATAAATATTAGGTGTTTGTGTTTCTATATAAAATTTCATTAATTTCTTAAATATTTGTGTGTCTACGTTGTATATAAAAATGAATTAATTATATATATGTATGTGAAATAAATGAAATAGACATTTGATATATGTTAAATTGAAAAATAAAACAATATTAAAAACGAATAAGACATTAATATGTCGTTAATTATTACATTTTATTCATTTTGTATATATTTATATTTAATATATATTATTTATTACTTTTTGTAATTAATATATACAGACATATATATATATTAAACTTATTCATTTTTATTAATAAATATTTCATTAAAAAATTTTAAGAATTTTTTAATTTATTCATTTTTAATTTTTTTGTTTGATTTTGACAATTTATTCATTTTTAATTTTTTTGTTTAATTATTACAATTTATTAATTTTATATGTCTATATTTAATATATAATATTTATTTATATTTATAATCTACATATATTTTTATTAAATATATTCACTTTTATCAATAATTATTTAATTAATAAAATGTTTAATAATTTTTTTTTCAATTTACTCTGTTTTAGTTTTTATTTCTTTAATTATTTCATTTTATTTTGGAGCTTTATCAGTGGTAAAAAATATTTGATAAAGGCTACCCTATATCAGTGCTAAAAATAAAGTTATCATTAAGGGTATCATTTATCAGCGCTATATAAAAGCACTAATAATGGTTACCCTTTATCAACACTAAAAAACGAACTGATAAATGAAACCTTTTATCAGTGCTTAATTAAGCACTAATAAATGGTATATGTTATCAGTGATTTTTTTGCACTGATTAATGGAACATTTATCCACACTTTTTGCTAGTCTGGATAAAATCCAACACTGTTAAAGGTTTATTTTGTTGTAGTGTTAATTTTACCTTGAAACATTTACTTTCTTGTGATCATTGGACAATAAATTTCACTTAAATATCCATATTATTTATCCTGGAAATGATTATTAATTAAACTATATATCCTTTCTATATAAAGTGTTTGACTTTGAAGATTATTTGATTGACTGTGGAAAATCTTGATAAATCTGTATTTTTTACTCAATATAGATATTTATTGATAAGGCATATTATTCATGAATTAAATTGATCATTCAATATTTGAGGAATTATTTGGACATACAGTGATGGGTGGAGCCTAGAAATATATATCCCCTTGATTCATCAATATTCTTATCAGGTGACTCTATAAACTATCATTGAATGGATTTCTTTTGTATACCTACCCATTGATTAAACATTCTTGGAAAAAGGTCTTGACAGTATAGTTATCATGACGTCCAATTTTAAGCATTTCAATTTATATAAATCATTTGTTATTATAAGTGAGATTACTACATTAATATTATCCATGGATTCATTTTTTTCTCAAATTATTGATTAAATGGCACTTGTTTTCAATTATTTACCTTACCATATTGATTATTCCTTATATAGTCACGATAGTCACATTATTGATAAATGGAATGTGTGTTCAGTTATTTAACATTCTATATTGATTATGACTTATCTAATCATGATAGTAATGTTATTGATTAAATAACATGTGTGATTAGTTATTTACCTTTCCATATTTATTATTGCATATTGATTCATAACAGTTTCTACTATGCATTACCCCTGCTATGCATTTGAGCTCCCCCTTATTTATTTCCATTCCATGGGATAAGAAGAAGGAATCGTTGAATGAGTTCTAGGATTCATAATATTTAATTTTCTTATGATGTAATATATGTTTTCAAATGTAATGAAAGACTAAAGTATGTATATTGTTACTAAGACTACTAAACAAGTTAGTCCTTTTGGTTGTGATTTATTGTATCTTGCACCAATATAATAAAGTAACCATAGACTTTGGGATATTTGGTTCAGAGTCACTATAGTTTGTATCAAATAAAGTTTAGTCTAAATATTCTGTACTAGATTTATAAAAATATATATCAGGGAACATACCACTAAGACAGACTTTGTGGATAATTATATGTATATGATAACATCCAAAGGTTTTGGTAAGGTAGAGCTTATGTGGGTTTTCCTAACAATACATTCCAATCTGGATAGTATAAGTGGACATGGTTCTGGAACACTTGTAATTAGGGGTAACAAAACTTAAAATGGTGAATGGTTCTTTGACTCTAGCATCACCTGGTACATGAAAACGAGCCTTACTGTGCATATGGTCCCACACTCATGGAGTAAATTCTTGGTTTAATTCACATTTTCTATATGAATAATTATGATTAATTAAAGAATAGAACCTATGGAAACCTATGATATTCCATAATGATATGCGGTAAACCTATAGTGTCTTGAAATGAAAACTCAAAGGTTTATTATAATTTTAAAGGAATAGATACCCCTTCTGAGGTTCTATGTGATGGAAGTACCTTGGAGACATTTATTGAGTTTTAATAGATGTTTGAGGCATATGTTTCCCTTATGTATAACTTGTGTTTTTGAAATAAGGTTATTTTAGGAATAATAATTTTATATTTAATGGAATTGAGTTTAATTTTATCGATAAATTTTTTTTTAATTTGATCATTAATGATAAAGTAAAAATAGTTAATTAATTTTATTTGATTTTATGGGAAAAAGTTTATAGAAAAACTTAGTGGTTAAAAAACTGTTTAATGAATAATTTTATTTCACAAATGATCATTGTATATTTGGAAAAGTTATAGGAATTATATGAAAATAGTTTTAGAAAAAGGAAAACCAATATATTGAATGATAACCCATCACATCCAATAAGGACACAAGGCTAGAACCCATAATATATGGGTGATAAGGGTGTGGAACTTACCATTGGCCTACATGATGTACTAGTTTGTATGAAATTGTTTTTACTTAAAAAAATTTATGGTTAAATTCTATGTTTATTATGGGAAACATATAATAGGATTGAATCATTGTGATTTTTAAGTAATTAATGACATTTAAGAAATTGTTTTATTGGGTGGAGGTATATATAATCATTATGTTTAACATAAAGGATAATTTCGGAAGAATGCAAAAAAAAATTGTGTTTGTAAGTAAAAAGTTATGATGAAACCTTTGAAGTGTAAACATTATTTAATTTTGGGAACATTACGGTTAATTGGGAAGTAGGGATATTTTTTTGGAATGATCTATGTTTAACCATTGGTGGAAATTTTGAATTAAAATGTATTATTTCTTCATATGAAGGTTTATACATTATTATTATTATTATAACTAACGGTAACCATTTTAGTTTTGGTTAATATTTAAAGATAGGAGGAGTGACTTATTATTATTTTATGGATGTTACTATCCATTAAAATCTTCATCCATGAAAGTTGATGTTGGATATTTATTTCATGGAGTAAGAGATGAAGTGAAAACTATTCAAAGAACAACCAGAGAATGAAATCATGCTTACGAAACAGAAGGATATCAAGTAAGAATACTTCTTTATATTATTATCCTATATAGTATAGGAATTCCTTAACTCTAGTAAAATGTTATTGAAACAAAAATCTTATCCTTTTAAAATCACATCTGATAGATCAATAGTATTTCCTCCTATTGAGGATTTATGGCTTTGTATTTGTTAAATTTCTCCTAAACATGTTCTCTATCACTCTCTATTAGTCTTTTGGTGATAGTTTTCTACTCCATTTACATATTTTCACTTACCAATAATATTTTATTATTGGGAAACCGTGTAGTGTGTTATTATAGATGACCTTAGTATTTTCATATCCATATTTTTAAGAGGAATTTTTATTAACCCTTTTTATGATTTGGGTTTTCAAAAAATGGTATTTTCAAATATCAAACCTCTGATTTCTGAGCATAAGTTAATATCGTGAGGATGGAATTTTTTTAAGGTGGGGATAATGTAACACCCCAAGATTTTAAAATAAGAACATTATGTTCAATAACATATACTCCATGCAACCCCAAGCTTAAAATCACCCACAAGATATATATTTTTAAATAGGATCAATATAACTTAGCTGTTGAATTAGAGGGCATGAATAAGATTCAATGTCTTATGATATATAAATATAGGTCCTAATAAATATAAATTTATTGATAAATTATTTGTAAATAATCACTAAAATTTTTAGTAAAGTCATGATATGCTTCAAAATACATTTTCTTCAAAAATGATTTTATTTTTCATTTTATGTTTGTGAATTATAATTAGTTTATACCAATTTTACAAATTTTATTTTTAATAAATAATACCATTTTTGAAATAATAATATAAAAATTATAATGTGTTGATGTTTTGGGATTATTTTTTGAAAATAGTGATTTTTAGTGAATTGTGAACAATGCCGCCTTTTTGTAAAACTCTAATTTGTTTTCAATAATCAAGTAATTTAAAATTACTATTTTGATTTAAATTTGATTTAAAAGTAAAAGAAACATTATTTATGTATATTTTAAAATTATTAATTACATTTTAATCATATTTATAATCGATTTTGGTATAAGTTTATTTTTAGGCTTAAAAATGCATTTATGTGGAAACTATTTTTAAACACACAATGCTCCTTCATTTTTGTTAATTAAAATAACCACTAATAAGGCAATATTTAAATGAAATGTATAGATTATATATATATCTAAGTATATAAATTTAAATCCTTATATTTATGATCACTAGTCATATAGTTAATGTAATATAATCTTATGATTGTAAAATACATTTATTGAAAAACGGTTTTTACAAGATTTATACATTAGTTTTAAATTTAGATTCTACCACTTATTTCAATTGAATTTTTTAAAATGGATTATATATTTGGAATCAATGTAATTAATATTATATAATAATAACAACACAATTTTTTTTTCATAATGATATGTAAAGATAGTAAAATTTATTTACGACTACGAATACAAAACTGGTCTTTAACAGCATTGACCTTTATCAACGCTAGAAAAATGTGCTGATTAAGGTGACCTTTATTAGAGCTAAAAAAATCACCGATAAAGGAAATCATTTATCATCACTAAAATATGTTGATAAAAGGTACCCTTTATCATTGTTTTCTTATCACTCATAAAGGATAACCTTTTATCAGTACTTTTTTAGCGTTGATAAAAGGTACCCTATATCATCGCTTTATTTTTAATGTTGATAAAGGGTTCCATTTATCAGTGCTTTATTTTAGGTGCTAATAAAGGTCTTGAATATATAGAAATAATTAAAAAAATAAAGATTAAAAAATGGTTAAATTAAAAAAATATTTAATTTTTTATTAATTAAATTGTTATTGATAAAAATGAATAAATTTAATATACATATATATAAATAATAAAAATTATATATTAAATTTATAGATTTTAAAATGAAATAATTAAACAAATTAAAATAAAAAATGAATAAATTAAAAAAAGTTAAACATTTTATTATTTAAATAATTATTGATAAAATTGAATAAATATAACATACAAATATATAGATTATAAATATTAATAAATAGTATATAATAAATATAGATATAGAAAATGAATAAATTGTAATAATTAAACAAAAAAATTAAAAATGAATAATTTGTAATAATTAAAAAAATAAAAATGAATAGATTACAAAATTTTAAAAAAATTATATATAAAATAACTATTAATAAAAATATAAATAAGTTTAATATATATATATATATATATTAAAAATATTAATAAATTATACAACTTAAATATAAATATAGAAAATGAATAAAATGTAATATATAAAAACATATTAATGTTTAATTCATTTTTTATGGTTTTTATAAATAATTATTCATTAATACATTTAATATAGAAATATATTCATATATATATATATATTAATATATATAATATTTACTAAAATTTAATTTATATAATACAAAATACTTATGCTTATATTTAACTAGATATATAGTTAATGAATAATAATTTATAATTAGAAATTAATATTAATTAAAAATACCGACTAATTGCATTGAGTAATGGACATAATTTAAAATCGTTTAATTTTTTAATTTAACATACATCAAATGCGTGTTACATTTATTTCACACATAAATATACATAATTAATGAATTTTTAAATACAACACACATAGACACACATAAATTTATGTAATTAATGAAATATTATATAGAAACACATACACCTAATATTTATGTAATTTATTCAAATTTTAAAATTCATTTTACAATTCCATTATAACATGACACATTTTATATATTATGTTTTAAATTGGTAAAATTTATTTATTTATTTTTAATGTGATTATAGTTAGGTATTATTTATTCATTTTTAATATACTTTTTTTGGTATTTAATCATTTAATAATATTTTTAAATGAATTTATTTACTATTTTTTAATACCTTCAATATGTATTCATATTTATTTCAATATATATCAATATTTTTTTAACAATTTATATTTAATTAATAAATGTTTTCAGTTTTTCAATATTTTTATGATGTACTTATTTTTATCAGCGCTAAAAAATTGGTGTTAATAAAGATTGATTTTATGATTTATTTTTAATTTATAACTGTTAAAAGGAATCTTTATCAATTTTTTTTGGAAGCATTGATAAAAATATCCCGATCTATTTAAATTAACCCTAATCATGACTAATTCAATTGCAATTCTCAATCTTCCATGAAAGTCCCCTTCTGCCCGTATTCATCATATACTTTCTCTCGGAGAAATCAAGGCTCGAATCCAAGGTATGTAAATTTATCCTCTTCCCTACTCATTGATTTATTGTTTGGGTTCTATGTAAAGTGATTTTTTCTTTTATATTCTCCATTAGTTGACTGGTTTAGGAGTTTTATCATTTTAATTTCTTTTTTCATTGTTTTGTTCATCCTCTCTTGTTGTTTATTAACTTTTTTACACTATGGTTCTATTTTAAGAAATCTCAATTCCCTTTTACTATATCAATGTGTGCGATGCTTTCCCTTCTTCTTCAATAGTCTCTCAATGATTTATTCCCCTAGATTTAACTCAATTTAGATCTTCTCTACACCCTATATTGAATTACTAATGTAAAAGATATGTCTTATATCTTCCTCTATTTATGATCCCTTTTTATATGTATTCCTCCCAGAGAATTAAATAGATTCTCAAAGGTAAATAAATTTTTTATTCTCCATTATCCTTCTCCAATCATCCAAAGCTCCTTTTTCTGTCAGTTTTATTTTCACCAAAATACCCATTTTTATATGAGGGTTGAATATATGTTTGGGTTTGATTAAATTTTAGGAATTTTTTTCATTTCATTATAGAGGTCATTTCCAGGGGTGCTGTTCTTTCTCCCCCAAAATAAATATGTTTCTACTTGATTACGGTTGTTGTTTTATTGAAACTAATTTATTAAACAGGTCATGCAATAATTTATCTATATAAATTATTTTCTTATCGATATATTCATATATTTTATACCCATTAGGGGTTCATAAAATTTTCTTGATGCTTCCTATGAAGGTCATAAAGGGTTTTCATGGGGTTTAAAAACTTATTTATAAAACTATTGATTTATAATTTTTAAGTGTTTTTTTAAATTAATAATAGGATCTTTAAAATAAATAACATGAATGAAAAATGGTTTTGTCCCTATTTTTAGATCCAAAGGATGTAACCAAGGGATTAAGTGTTTATAAAAAATAATTTTTATGATTATTAATTTACTCCAATGAGAAGAATGATTTGTTTTCAATATGATGATACTTATTATGTTTTAAAGGATATTTATAACATGGTTTTACATGATGATTTTTATACATTTTGGTAATTGATAAATGGCATAATTAGTTTATAGAAAGGATGGTTTTTTAGCAATATTTTCACCCATATAGTTACTAAAGTCCTATTGTCACTTTATTAAAAAAATCATTAGAATTTTATCACCCTAATTAGAAAACCCTTGGGATAGTTTTTTCTTTAGTCTCATTCCCTTTTATGAGATCTGTATTTATTATTATTATGTGATTCTTGTATGATGTGATAGGTAGATATTTATTGTGATGGTTTTGGAGGTTAGATGAGATTTATTGGTTATGTTTTATTATCAATTTATAAATTCATCATGTTCAAATTTTTTATCTCCTCCACTTTTAATATTCCATGCGAACATAAGGTAACTATGTTAGGGATCTTTTGTGTGTCATTATGTCTGGACATGATGTCCTTATTGCTTTTCCCATACTTTTAGTGATCTAATATCCATGTTTCTACACCTATAGTGTTAGGGATGTGATGTCCTTGTTTCTTTGATGATGGTGTGGTTTTATATGGGAACCCTTGAGTTTTTTATTCTACTAGTATATGTTTAATATTGCCACACCCTATGATCCAATTAGATTCCCATGATTGTTTTTTATTTGATGATATTATCTTAGATATTCCCACTATACACATTATTTGTATCCCTTTTTACATTTTATAGACACGTTTCACCAATTCATCTTTATTTATTATTATTATACATCATTTTTATAATAGATCTCATTTGATCTATATCCATCTTTAATATAAAATTGAATTTACCTTTTATTTTTATTATAAAATGTGTTTTGGGATTTGTTTGGATAAATAAAATTGATTTTTATTTATTTCCATAAACTTTGAAGCCTAAATTTTTAATATTTTAAAGTGTTTCCACTTTTAAATTTATGATTCCATCCATTGGTTAGTAAAATTTGGATTTTGAAATAATTATTTTCAATGAAAATTTTATCTACATGAGTATAAACGTATTGATTTTAATCATGTTTGTATTTTATTTTCAAAAAAGGTTTTACCTTAGGATTTCAAAAAGATATAAATGTATGATATGTCATTTCTTTATAATTTCCTTTTTGTAAACATTTTTTTAAATGCTGTTCAGGATATATTTTGTGATTTTTTTATAAATGAAATTTAATTGACTATTTGATGAAATATTACTTGGACTATTTTTCTCACACCCTACATACACACTCATATGGGTATATATAAATCTTATGTTTTCATACATGTTATGAGGTTATGCTCTCAATTTGGATGTCATTAATGTAGTCCATTTATGAGCATTTTTTCGGTGGTAAGGGTCCATGGGTCACGTGGAGATGTTGGAGCCATATCATAGTTATAGGTTTATTTTGGGATGTTCTTTTGTTGGAAAATTTTGAAACCTTATATATTTGAATTTTATTTTACTTTCAAAAGAGACTTAATTATGTATTACTCTAGAACTTTATTTAATAAGTTAGTTTTTAGTTATTTCTTAGGAATCATTTATTCTAATTATTTATTTTTAATAATTTAGTTTATATTACATGGATACATAATGTATTGAAACATCATGATGAATACTTAGAAACATTTACAATGGTTGTTTAATGTTATTAAATTGTGAAATCAATCCCAACTATATATATATTGATACCATGGTTCTTTACGTGTTCTTTAGGAAATCAGGAACACTTTTTTGGTCTTGTGAAGGAACATTTAAGGTTATTTTTACAATTAAACCTAGAATATTCATTAAAAAATGGTATCAAAGAACACTTTTTATTTGATGAGTCTTGTTGTATAGAGCTATGAATTAAAAAATCAAGAGGTATGATATATTTAAGTTATTTATCACTATATTTCATGATAATAAATGAGTTTCCATAAGTAACAATGATTATTCCTTTAATTTGATTATATTATTATTTTTATGGATTTTGACATGAGATGATAATATTTTTATCTTCATTGAGTTGAATATAATATTTTAGTGGTTTCTTGAATTTTTGGGTAATAGTGGAAGAAAAATTAGAGGTGAAACATTGCCTTTATGGTATAAAAAATTTCATAACCCATGTGTATGGTGTTGAGAACACTTCATATGATGTTAGATGGTTGGCACATGATTCTATAGAATCTGTAGAGAAATCATGCTTTTCTTTAGGGTGGTGGACTACATAGAATTTTTATGGTCATGCATATTTTACATTGAAATTTTAAAAATGTAAATTTATTTTAATTTTTAAATTGTGTTTTTAAAAGAAAAAAAATAAGGTTTTCTATTAAAATGGACTAAAAATGATTTAGTTTTTTGAAACTCATAAAGTGATTTCAAAGTGAACATGAAAAGTTTTAAAAATTTCAAAGTGTACATCTTTCCATTGAAATTATTTCAAAATATTAATTTATTGTTAATAGATTTTTGAATATGATTTAATTTTTTTTCACTTCATACTAAAAGTGTTTATAGAAAAGGTGCTTTGTATCCCATTATGTGTTTCGAAAAAAATCGGTCTATTTTCATGTGGAATTAAAAAAATGGATTTCAAGTGCATCTATAAAAATTTAAAAAAAAGGATTTTGAATTTTAAAAGTGGTTTTGACATGAGATTTGAAATTTTAAATTAATATTTGGTAATTTAAATTTTTTTTGTGTTTTACAAGGTTTTTTGTAAATAAGTTGGTTTTAATTTTGAATTTGGGAAATGTTAATTATCATAAAATGATTAATTTCTTATTCATTAATTTATCTTCCCCTAATACTAATTTTTGTAGAATTAATCCAATTATTCATTCAATCATTATATGAAAGCTAATTTTGATGATTTATTCTTTTTATACTATCTAATATCCTCTCCACATTTTTTAAAATAATCAGGAGAATTAAATATTGCATGTGTTTCCTCTATGAGAGAATATTGTAGTCTTGGTTTATTTATTTCTCTATTCAAGGTATAATGGTTCTTAGATGCTCAAGCCAAGGTGATAATGTATCTCAACACATTGGGAATGTTGAAAGGGGTATAAAATAGTAATATAACTGTAACCATGTATTGTATGAACATCTCATCTATCAAACCCTTATGTTCCGTAGAAACTTTTCATATTTAGGAAAAAACTAGGAAATGTTGTCTGGTGCTTTGCCAATTCCCATCTTGAGAGAATTTAGATTTAAGGAGAAAAATTTCATCCTCATCAGGTTCATCTCTAGAATCTATATTATTTAATTTTTTGTTCTCGATACTCATCCCCCATCTCTTATTGACATGCACTTATGTTTCTTGAACTACTTTGAGCAGTAGTCATACCATACAAGGTACCCATGATCATTTTGGATGAATTCATAGGATAATATCTACCATAGCATAATAATTATTTTCTTAAATGAAATTACTCATTGCATTCAAAGAATACTAAAATTATTTGAAATAATCAAATGTTGGTTTCCCCTTATTAGAATTATCTATAACTTTCACCTTTGATAATGATTATCTTATGTATATATATATTTTTTGTTTTAAAAAATGTATATTTTATGGACATAATAGGATGGGTATGAATAAAAAATGCATGCATGCTAATATTATGGAAAAAGGGTATGATAATGGAGTTAAATAGTTCATAAAATTTATAATAGAGAATGCATATTACAATTATCAAATCATTTTTCTAGGTTTACATTGTTGTTATTCAAGACAAATTAGTCTATAAGAGTTGGAAGAACATTTTATATTTCAAAGAATAGACCAAAGCTATAAATATTAGACTAAACATAGGAAAGTCTGAACATGCATACTGATTGGAATGATATTATAGTTTAAGGATAATTTGATATGAATACTAGTGTAAATGATGATGGAGATCGCACAGAAGAAATGAAAATGGAAATTGAAGATTTCCTTTTTGACTGTAAAAATTTGTTTGAGAAGTTTAATAATTATTCTAAGAGACCATTTTATACTAGTTATACTAAATATATAACTTTTCTAGTTGTATTAAAATTATATAATTTGAAAGCTGGTAGTGGATAATGGGACACTAGGTTCCATGTTGTAGTCTACTCAGTGATATGATACCAGAAGAAAATGAACTTCCATGTTGAACATATGATTATAAACTTATGCTACATTCAATGGGAATAGTCTTTAAAAAAATACATTCTTATCCAAATGATTTCTTATTATTTCATAAGTACCATGATTCACTCCTAAAATTCACGAAGTGTAGTGTTGATCAATACAAAAAAATGAATCAATTCCTTATAAAGGTGTATGGCATGTTCCTATCATTCCAAGGTTTATTAGACTATATGAATTCCAAGAAAGAAAATTAAAATTGACATGGAATATATTTACATGAATTAAAGATAATAATCTATGACTTCCAATAGATTATCCTTAGAGGAATAAAATTGATTATGAGTATCTCAAATTTTGAAATGATCCAAGAAACTTTTGTATTACATTTTCTATATATGGAATAAATTCTTTTGATGTACAATGTATTAATCGTAGTACATGTCCTATCATGTTGGTAAATTATAACATGCCACTATTGTAATGCATGAAACAAAAATATATTATGCTGTCTCTGCTTATATCTAGACCAAAAAAACATGGTAATGATATTGATGTCTATTTTTCTCCATTGATCAAAGATCTTAACTTGATATGGGACACAAGTGGTACAATGTATGATGCTTATAGAAGCTAATAATTCACATTGAGGGCTATGTTGTACGAGATGATAAATGGATTTACTTATTAAGAAAATTTTTTAGGATATAACATTAAAGGAATATTGGGGTGTACATTCGATGGGAATACCAAACAAGGTAAAAAAATATTTCCACTAACGGGTGATCAACTATTCGATAAAGTAAAAGATATTGAATTTCTTTTCAAAAAACCATTTTTGAAATAATTTGTAAAATTAGATTATAAAAATGGATTAGTTTTCACTGAATTACCATATTAGAATTGTTTTTATGTCAGACATTTTTTTGATGTTATGAATGTAGAAAAAATATATTCGATAGTGATATTGGAACATTACTAAATGTTCCTGGAAAAAACAAAATATGGAATCAAGGATAGGTTGGGCATGATTGACACAGGGATAAGGGAAGAGTTGACATAGGTGAAGGGTAAGGGGCAGAATTTTCTTCCTCCAGTAACTTATACTCTATTTAGGTAGGAAAAATTTAAAATTTTAATTTTCTTTAATGGTGTAAAATTTATTGAGTGGTATTAATCAAATATCAAGAATGCCATGTCATTGAATAAATTCATGTTACAGGGACTAAAATCACATGACTATCATGTTTTGAAGAAATATTTGATGTCTATTACATTATGTTGTATTCTACCTAAAAATTCATGATATAAATTAACTAGAATCTTTTTTTTTCTAATCCATAGGTTATAAATATATAGTCCTTATAAAGTTACCAATAATGATTAAAGTGGTTATAGTAATATTATGTGAATTATAGATGTTCTTCCCACCTTATGTTTTGATATAATGGTCCACCAAATGGTTCAATTGGTCAGATAAGTTCAACTATGTGGTATTTTCCACTACATATGGATGTTCCCCATTGATTGGTATATTAATATTTTGAAAAGATATGTCAAGAATAGAAGTCATCTAGAAGGTTTTAGTGGAGAACAATATATTGTTGAAGAAGTTGTTGAATGCTATATTGATTAAATTTTTTATTTTGACAACATTGGTATCACAAAGTATCATCATAATGATTGCATTATGGGTGAAGGTATTCTTGGAAGAGATATTTTTACAATTACCATTACATATTGGGAGTAATCACACCTTTAAATTTTACATAATAGTGATGATGTTGATCCACACATTGAGTACCACAAAGAAATTCTTATAGATTTGAATACATAAATGTCTAAAGGATTGATATCAAATACACGTAATCAATAGTTTATAGGATGGTTACAAGATCCAATTTATAAGGTGTTATCTAAAAAATCCTAATCCAATTTCTGAACGATTTCGATGGGTAGCAAGGGGTCAAAATGTAAGTGTTATATCTTAAAATGGGTTTTTAATCAATGGTTATACATTCTATAAAAAATAACATGATCACTAAAGTACGATGAAAAATAGTGGAGTTACACATGTGGTGGAAGTGATGCACATATTTGGTTCCATGGATAGATATCCAATTTATGAGAATATGTCATATTTAAACATTATCAAACAGGTATAAAAGTTGGATTATACAAAATTTCAAGTACCTATTTTCAATAAATTGGGATTACAAAAAGAGTGAAATGAAAGTTGATGAAATGAGATTCTTGATGGTGAATTTCACTATGGAAGGGGAAAAGGACAAGCTGTTAATAATGGAATCACATGTGGTTCATGTGTTTTATTTCTCAGATCCAGCAAACAAGAATTGGTCAATTGTCTTGCTGGTGACTAAAACAACTATAGAGTAAGATGATAATTAAATTGGGGATAATGATTTCATTAAGAGATCACAATAATTTCATGGTGGTACCAATTTTGACATTATATTTTATATTAGAGGGGTCCCAGAAGCCAAATCCCTAAAACCATTAAAAAAATAAAGAGAGTTCAATGATAAGTTTTTTTAATATATTGTGATTTTACTCATAATATTTTATACTATTTATTTAATTAACACAATCTAAATTAATGTTTTGAATAATAATGAAAACAATGTCTTTTGTACATGATGATGTTACCAATGATGGGGAAGAATAGAATTTTTATGCTAAAACTGCATAATTATTAGGGGATCAAATAAATATTGATGAAAAAAAACAATAAGGACACAACATCATAATGTTGAATAAAATAATCAAGGAAAGAATTAAGGGTATAAAATTTGAGATTGGCTAGAATCAACGTGGCAAACCTATTGACCCCAACAAGTAAATGTTCATTATTCACTATGATGAGAAATCAGTTTAGTTTCACTATAGTCAATAATATATTATTTTAAATTATTTAACTTTTCCAATATCATTAAAAATTGTTAATTTATGAAACAAAAAAGGGTGATGAAAATAAATAATGGGCATCATTTCCAATGTACCCCTATCGCAAAGAAAGGATGGGGCACACTTCACCCTAGAAGTAATTGTTATGTATTTTAATTCAATAATAAATGTTTTGTGTGATATGAAACAATATATGTTCCTTAGTTTATATATAGATCGATGAATAAAACTCTCAAGCCACTTCAATCCCCATCACGTGCTATGAAAGAAGGATTGTGTAAATAAGGAGGGTAAACTAGTTGATGAGAACAAATAATCAGTATTGGGAACATGTGTACGTATAAAATAATAGTGATTTATTATACATTATAAAAATATTTCATAAAACTATATATTTAAATTCATATGTTTTTTATATTGTTTAGACATAAGAATCTATCATGATCGTACAAGAAGAAAAACTAATTTCAGTAGATTTGAAGCAGCCAGAACAATTTGGTCACATTAGAGGAGTAGGTTTTGGAGTGTCTCCTGAAACATATTTCAATAAAATAAAACCACAAGAAGATACATATAAGATGATGAAAGTATTTTAGAAACAAATAGAATATTTGTAAGATATTATTGTCCTGTATTGTTTGGAAGTCCAATATATGATAAAGGATCAAAGAGAATCGATTGGGGAACAAAGATCCAAAAATGATTAACCAAATGAACCTATTAGCTTTGGGGGTAGTCATTCACCTTATCTACATATCTTTCCTGTGGTAATCAATTTTTTCATGACTCTTTATCTTAAATGTGAATCAAACAAATTTTGATAACTTTATATTACTAAAATTATGTAGGGTAAAGTTGTATGTGATTTTTATCTATCAACACCCACACACATCCATTTTGTGAGGGGTACAATGTATAATATCCTAGGAGACAAGCTATACAATATGGAACTCCCAAAAAATCACCAGATAGTAGGGATTGTGGTAGCTCAAGATCTAACCTTTAATTTTCCTATTCCATTTGAGGATATGAATATTACAAAGGTCAATGATATTATTGAAACTTTTATAGCTTGGTATTATAATATTATAAAGATACATGAGGTATGTCTTTAAAAATATTCTTATTATGAATAACGTAAATAATTGATGAAAAATAGTCTAAAGTGAGGTATGATATTATAGACAGATAAAGAAAAGTGGAAACGAATTGTTTTATCAATAAAATATAGTGAATTGAACATGAAATCAAAAGGACATTTCAGGAGTACCTTATACCCATCAGTTCCACATTAATATTTACTATCTTTAAAAATTCACATAGACACCACATTTAAAAATGGAAATATTTTTTACATTATATATGAATAATAAATATTTAGAACTTTTATTATAGACATAGTTAGTCTCAATAGTATAAATGAGATTCAAAAGTTTGAATGGATGTGAGTCTCAGTTGTGAATATATACATAATATACATTTTCATAACATGTCTATCCAAATAGTGATCTAATATGTTCATTAAAGTTGGTAACTATTCATATTTTCTATATGAGTTTATATTACTACTATATAAATGGAAAATAGTTGAATCCATGATTAGGATTCATTAATCCCTATTTCATTTCTACACAAGAGACTTCTTTAGAGAAGGAAAAAATTGATAAGAAGAAAGATGAGATATACAATGTGTTTGATAAAGATATAACAGACAACAGAATCTTATTAATTTTTATAATCAAGGGGTAAAAACCTACAATCTAATCACATAAAATATTTTTTTTCTCATTACTTATTTTTTATGTTTTTATAGGAAGAACAGGATACTGATCGCACTCAATCAGGATACCTCAAATGTTTTTTATCCAATGCATGGATATCCAATAAACTGACCACACATGATGTGTAATGTGAATCTATAACACACTAAAATAACAATTTTATAGATAAACTTAGAATTTAATTTTTAATTTTTTGTTTTAATATGTTTTTTATGATAGGGTGGTTGATAAATATATTCTAAATCATGGCATGAAGTCGATGAATAAATGTAAAAAGTTTGGGTATTAATTAAAATGGAAACACATTATGGTATATATAGATAGATTTAACTATGAAAACATATTTCACAAAAAATTATTGTGGTCCATTTTTCTACAGTTTCTGAAAAAAGATAATTGTAATGATTGTGGATATTATGTTTGAAAATTTATGAGAGAGATCATAAACCATGAAAAGAAAAAATCCCCAAACATGTAATTTCTCTATGGGAATTACAATATCTTTAAAAATATTTCATAATGGTATGTTGGTCTAGAGTTTCTCAGTACTACCATGATTTATGAAAACCATCATACTCAAAAGAAGAAGTAATTTTGTTTAGAGATGAGTGGGAAGTTTAAATGGTGTCATAATGTTTGCCAACAACAAATATAGGTTATTACCTTATATATTTGTGATCTAGTATGGGATATGACCTTAGAATTATATTTGGGGTGTGAAGAATTAGTATCATAATTATTATATATTATTTTGACTTGTTTCTCAAGGATAATTATATTCGAGGAAATGAATTTTTTAGAAATGAGAAAAAAACATGGTGTAATAATTTATATAGGAATCATGAAGAGGTGAATTACTACTACTTATTT
The DNA here is from genome assembly GCA_963277665.1 of Viscum album. Classification (NCBI taxonomy): domain Eukaryota; kingdom Viridiplantae; phylum Streptophyta; class Magnoliopsida; order Santalales; family Viscaceae; genus Viscum; species Viscum album. The sequence goes on from OY728147.1 coordinate 590,197,230, forward strand.
CATTAATTTTCTCATCATGTTATCTACTTTTTTTAGTTAATTTTATTATAATTTTTTAATAAAATTAGACAAATTTACTATCTAGGGTTTCATCATGGGTGGTGGTAGATGATAGAAGAAACGAAAAATATAGTGGTTTCATCACATAGAATCTCACAGTCATTATATGAATAGATGGGTTTAACCTATCATTATTATTCATATAGATACTTGTTCACTAGATCATCATTAATTTTTTTTCCACTGATTCATCATTACTTTGCATGTTTACATTGTCTGAATGGCATGAAGGACTTCATTTTTTATTCATTTTTGATAACCCCCCTTTTAAGGGTTGAAGGGGAACCCTTAAATGGCCTGTAGGTTTCATGGAATTATAGGACCCAATGGTCTTAAAGTAATTCATTGCAGACTATGACTACTTGAAACTGCCCCTCCCCAGTGTCTGTATCTTGATTATCTCTCCACCTTTGCATGGGTGTTCAGATAGTTGTTCTATGCCAAGTTGCACAAGACTGACACCGATGGAAAATTCAATACCCTCTCATTCTTCCACATCCATTAGCTCTGCTTTGGTGAATGCTCTTTACTCTGAATCATCTTTTAGGGATTGTTCCTTATAGAATTTGTCTGGTTTACATCTACATGTTAGGTGGCCCAAAGTACTTGGGGTGGCCAGAAGGCTTAAGGTGGACCGAAATCATTACAGACCAAAGGCCTTGGGTGGCTTGAATGCCTTAAGGACTTCAGACCCATACCGGTGGCTCAATGGTGAATAGTTTCATCTGCAATAGTATAGAATAATAGCTTCTACAGTACATGCTATAGTGCTTGTTACATTACTACTATAGTACCCTAGAATTATGCCTCTGCCTGGAATTGAACCTAGGTCTCGTGGATGCACATAGAGATTCCTCACAAACTGGGCTAAGGCTCATGTGCAAAATGTGGGTGGCTAACACTAAATCCCAGCGGGGGTCCCTGACCCAGCCCAAGTGTGCACCGTATTCCCCAGCTAAGTAATGGATTTGAATTGACCTGTGTAAAATACACACAGTGTCCGAGTCTAGAGTGACTTGAGCCTGTTCCAGTTCCTACGAAGAGTGAGGTGTACAACCAGTGTGTACCACTCAGCTAACACCCCATGGGAATTTTCAAATTCATTATCTAAAATTATCTATGTTCACAAGATCATTAATAGAAAACTCATCATCATTCTTAATAAGAAATACATAAGAATATAGATGTCCCCATTTTGATGAAAAAATAACGATGATGTTATGTTAGAGTTTATCATCAAATGTATATACTAATATAAAACACAACCTAAGAATACTTAATGAATGTGCTATATTTTAGTGTCATTTGGATGATATAAAGGAAAATACTAATTTTTAATACTCTCAAAAAGTTGTAAATAAATTTTAATGGAGTTTTTTATATTTTTAAAATACATAATGGGTCACACTAATGTTTTTGACATCAAATAAATTAAATTTATTATCACAGAGTCTTTACTATCCTTTATGGTGAAAAAGAAAGAAAGATTTTATTATGTTCCGTAATAACACAAATGTAAATATTTATTTTAGTTTAATCAATTAATGTTAATAGTTTTAAAATAATGGAGAATGTTTTCTATGAAAAATAATGGGATAAAATATTGTAAGTATAATCAAGGATATATAATTTTTTATGATAGTTTTTTGTAGAAAATAAGAAGTAAAATGTTTATATATGAGTTTTACACCAACGCAAAAGGATAAATGTTTTTATGGGAGTTTTTTTGTAATATGTGAAAATTATGTTATTGTAAAGTGGTTAAATATATCATGTTTTTTGGATTGAGCTTCAAAAATATATCATATGTATCGATAGTGGTTGAATATAAATGTTATAGTTTGTAATCTTAGTTTAAACAATGGGACTATGAATGCCAATTATCTTCGAAAAAATGAGTGTTATAATTTTAAAATTTGATGAAGGGAATAAATTTAATGTAACAAATGTTGTGTGAAAATGTAGTCCTTTTTTATGAGATTTATAGTTTAGAGTCTTTAATAAAGAAATATTATATAGGTTATCATCATATATGTAGGATGATATTTCATACAGATTAAGGTCTTGTGGTAATAACCACTAAATGATGTTTAATTTTATATTATATGGTCCAATGTATTTTATTTTAGGGTCTTGTAAGATTTACTAAATTCCTTTTCCTTTAGTTTTATATTATCAAGAATAATTATATTATATTTTAATGATATTTAACAATAAAAATTTACATTTAGTTGATTTTATCATCATTATATTCACTTTTTTAGTTAATTTCCTCATCATTTTAATCTAATAAATATTTTGTTTGTTTTCACATAGATCATGAATAAATTACTTCATCAACAAGGATGATTCACTCATGTACTATGACCATGAACTCAACAAGGATGATGTACTCATGATGATGTAATTTTATTTTTATTCTCCAATGCATTTAACATTTCAGGTTATCAAACTATAGCACTGTTAGATGACCTAGAGTGTTGAATACACTGTATGATAAAACGACATGGTTTAATCAACCAGACCTCAAAGTGATACACAGTGTACCCGGTATGACTCAAATTTTGTGGTTTTAGTATAGAATTGACATGTTTTTTAATATAATGTTTCATATCATTGTTTAATTAATTTCTTTATAGTATTACTAGCATAAGAACTATTTTCATATATAGGTAGAGTATTCTTTGTGAGTAATGGTGGTTTGTTCGAGGATTATTGTTCTTGTGAGAGATTAGACTTTGAGGCTACAACTGAGATAATTAAAACAAAAATATGGGCCATGAATGAAAAAAACCATCACGAAAAGGTGAATTACTACTAATTGTTTCATTAATTATGTCATCATTTTATCAACTATTTTGTAAGTTAATTTCTTTATCATTTTTACCTGTTAACTATTTATTTATTTTCACATATATTTTGGGAAGTAATATTTTTCTATCAACTATATGAAAAAATCCAAAAAAAAGAACATGTTCTTTTCTGATGGAAGTGGAAAGCCAGTGCTACCTAAAACACAGTTTTTTTTGAGTCAACATGAGGGTTACCATTCAATAAGGATGGAACATGTTATCTCCTTATAAGATTTTTGAAGATAGTTTAAAGCAAAACACATATCATAAACTTAATCAACTTCACCTTAATTCGATACACAATGTGCTTGGTATGACTTAGATTGTATGTTTTTAGTTTATTATTTACATTTTAGTTCAAAAAAAACATCACATACTCAATAATGATAAAACACATTTATATTATTTGATAAATCAGGATAACAGTTTATATGTTATTTGTTACATGTAGGAATCAACTACAAATCAATCTGACGATAGGTGTGGACGGTATGACTCAAAGTGTGTATTTTTATTTAAAATTGACATTTTAGTAAAAGAGGCAAGTGACATAGTTAAAACTAAGAAAACAAATTTGGATTGTTTTTATACATTAGTATAATGATCCATAGGCCATTTTTGACATATATGAATTATCCACCCAATCCAATACATGGTGTTCCTAGTATGACTCAAAGAGTCCATTATTAGTATAAAATTGACATTTTAGTTCAAAAGGTGTGTCACTCATTGAAAATGGAAAAAACGCGCTTATATTTTCTTGATAATTTTGAGAAATAATTTAAAATTCATTTGTGACATTTATAAATCAGTCTAATGTCCAAATGACACACAATGTGACCAATATGACTCAAAGTTCTTACTTTTATTTAAAATAACATTTTAGTAAAAAAACAAGTGACATAATCAAAAATGCGAAAACACATTTATGATTGTTTTTATTATTTATTAGAATTATCTATAAATAATTTTTGATATGTTGGAATTAGCTTCACCTCAGTCTAACACATGGTGTGACCAGTATGACTCTAAGCAATTATTTTTATTTAAAATTGACATTAATTTTAGTAAAAAAGACAACTGGCATACTCAAAAGAAAAAAAATGCATTCTAATTGTTTTTATACTTTAGTAAAATGATCCATAAGTCATTTTTGATGTGTACGAATTAGATTCACCTCAATATAATACACTATGTGTCCGATGTGACTCAAAGTTCCCGATATCAATTTAAAATTTACATTTTTGATCAAAAAGTTACACTCACTAATAACCAAAAAACATGCATAGTTTTTCATGATACTTTACGAAAATGATTTTTAATTCATTTGCGACGTATATGAGTCAATCTCATCTCAAACTGAAACATGATGTGATGGGTTTGACTCAAAATGCTTGTCTCCATATTGAAATTATATTTTAGTAAAAAACATAAACCAAGAAAAATAATTTATATTGAAATGATAATTTATATTGAATCAATGTTCTTGTTTCCATTTGTGATTTATAGGAATCATCATCACCTCAATACTACACATGACGTGACAGGTATGAACTCAAGTGTGTATTTTTTTAATAGATGTTAATTTTAATGAAAAAGGAAATTGACATACTCTAAAACAAGAAAAAAAATTTATATTATTTTGATACTTTTTTAAAATGATTCTTAAGTCGTTTTTTTACATAATGGATTATCCAATCCTCAATCCAATATACGACGTGATTGGTCTAACTGAAAGTGTCCATTATCAATTTAAAATTTACATTTTAGTTTAAATAGTGTCACTCATTGAAAACTAAGAAAAAAGGCTTGAATTGTCTTGATAATTTAGGAAAAATATTAATAAGTCATTTTTGACATGTTGGAATTAGTATCATGTAAAACTCACACATGATGTGACTGGTATGACTCAATGTTTTTTTCCAATTAAAATTGACATTTTAGTAAAAAAGAATGGTAAAATACTAAAAATTGAGAAAACACATTCAAACTGTTTTGATACTTTATAAAAATTATTCATAATTCATTTATGATGTGTAGGAATCATCCACACCACAATATGAGGCACAATGTTACCGATATGACTTCAAGTGTGTCATTTTATTTAAAATTGTAATTAATTTTAGTTAAAATTAAAATTCACATGCTCAAAAACAAGAAAAAACATTCATATTATTTTTAAATATTAGTATAATGTTACATATGTCATTTTTTATGTGTAGGAATAATCCTCACCTCAATCTGATACATGATGTTCTTGGCCTAACTCAAGGTGTCTATTATTTGTTTAAAATTAACATTTTAGTTAAAAAGGAATCACTCATTGAAAAAAAAATAAAATGCCCTCATATTTTTCTGATTATTTAAGAAAATTGTTCATAATTAATTTTTGATTTGTAGTAATTAGTCTCACATAAAACCAACACACGATGTGATTGGTATGACTTAAAGCGCGCGTTTCCAGTTTTCAATGGAATTTTAGTAAAAAAATAAGTCACATACTCAAAACCAAGATAACACATTAATATTGTTTTGATACTTTAGTAAAACGAACCATAAGTAATTTTTTATGTTTAGGAATCATCATCACCTAAATCTGATGCACAATATGATTGGTATGACTCTAATTGCCACATTTTTTATAAAAAAAAGTTGACATTAATTTTAGTAAAAAAGACAAGTGACATATTCAAAACATGAAAAAATATATTAAGATTATTTTTATCCTTCATAAAAATGACCCATAAGTCATTTTGGATTCATATGAATTATACACACCTAAATATGATGTAATATGTGCCTAGTATGACTCAAAGTGTCCATTATCAGTTTAAAATTGACATTTTAGTTAAAAAATTATTACTTGCTGAAAACTGAGAAAAAAATTTAGATTATCCAAATAATTTAGGAAAATGATTCATAATTTATTTTTTGACATTTAGGAAGTAGTTTCACAATAAACTGACACACGATGTGACAAGTATGTCTCAAAGTGAGTGTTTCTTGTTTGAAATGTTTTTTAGTAAAAAAGGAAGGTGACATACTTAAGACCCATAAAACACCTTTATATTATTTTGATTCCTTGTTAAAATGATCTATAAGTCTTTTTTAATGTGTAAAAATCAACCATACCTCAATCCGACACATGTTGTGACTAGTATTACTCAAATTAAGTCTTTTTTATTTAAAAATGACATTAATTTTAGTAAAAAAGAAAACTAACATACTCAAAACCAATAAAATAAATTCATATTATTTTGATACTTTCTTAAAATAGTCTATAAGTCATTTTTGACATGTAAGAATCATCCAAACCTCAATATGATGCACAGTGGGACCAATATGACTTCAAGTGCTTCTTTTTATGTAAAATGGGAATTAATTATTGCAAAAAGGACAACAAAAAAACTCAAAACCAAGAAAATGAATTCATATTATTTTGATACATTAGGAAAAAAATTCATCAGAAAATTTTGATGTGTAGGAATTAGATTCATCTCAATCTGATACACTATGTGACCAATATGACTCAAAGTGTTCATTATCATTTTAAAATTAAAATTTTAGTTCAAAAATTATCACTCCCTAAAATATGTGAAAACATGATCATATTATCTTGATTTTTTAGGAAAATGCCTAATAATTAATTTATGATGTGTAGGAATCACTATCATATAAAACCAACAGAGGTTTTGAGGATTATAACTCAATATGTGTGTTTCTAGTTTAAAATGACATTTTAGTAAAAAAACACAAGGGACATACTTAAAACCAATATAACACATTCATATATTTTTATACTTTAATAACATGATCCATAATACATTTTCAATGTGTAGTAATTATCCAAACATCAATATAATGAAATGTGGGACCAGTATGACTCAAAGTGTATCTTTGTATTTAAAATTTACATGAATTTTAGTAAAAGAGACAACAGACATACTCAAAATTGAGAAAAATCCTTCTGGTAGTTTTGATACTTTAGGAAAATTAACCATAAGTCATTTTTAACATTTTGGAATTGAACACACCTCAATCTAATACAGAATGTGCCTGATATGACTCAAAGTGTTCACTATCATTTTAAAATTATCATTTTTTTTCAAAAAGTGTCACTCACTAAAAAAATGAGAAATAAACTCATATTATCTTGAAAATTTAGGAAGATGTTTTATAATTCATTTTTGATGTGTATGAATTATTCTCACATCAAACTAACACACGATGTGACCGGTATGACTCAAAGTCTGTGTTTCCATTCTAAAATGACATTTTAGTAAATAAATCAAGTGATATTACCAAAATCAATAAAATTAATTCATATTGTTTTCATACATTAAGAAAATGATGCATATGTCATTTGGGATGTGTTGGAATCATCCTTAGCTCAATCTAATCCAAATAGTTACCAATATGACTCTTAGTGCATGTTTTCAATATATAAGTGTTATTTTAGTTTTAAACACACATTACATTATAAAAAATGAGAAAACATGCCTATATTTTTTATCAACATTCTATCTGCTATTAATTATTTTATTTCCTTATCATTTTTATATTATAATTATTTAGTAAATTTTTATAGAGATACTATTTGAAGATGAACATGAAATTGTATGATGTGAAAAAATAAACTGTAACTCAATCCGATACACAATATTCTTGGTTTGACTTAAAGTTTTGTTTAAATTTCAAAAAAATGTTCCATTTAATTATTTATATTATTAATAAAATACTGATTTCTTCTTATACAAGTGAATTCTTTGGCTCAAGTAGGGGTGGTTTGTTAAGTAATAACATGAGTCGGGGGTGGGGGACATAAAAAAAGAAACATTGATGTTTTTGAATTTATGTGAAAACTTTGACTTACTCATATAATTTTATAAACTAAATCTTTTAAGTGTCTATAATATAGTTTTTTTATTCTATTTTTTTGTAAATTTTATTTCATTTAAAAAATTTATTTGTACCTGTTTTTGCTGTTTCTGTAGTGTGTTGTATATTTAACAATACGCTTTAGTATACCCCTTTATCAATGAAAATAATTTCGCTGATAAAGGTATATTTTATCAATGACTTAAAGCACTGATAAAAGCATACACCGGTGCAAAAATTGGTTTTCACATCGTTTTTTTCAATTTTGATGTTGAGTTCTAACCGATGTTTATAAAGTAAATATTATAAATAAGGGCTTTGACATTATTTTTTTTAAAACCGACATCAAATATCTAATTTTTTAAATTTGGATCCTATTTTCATCATTATTTAATTATAGAAATTGATGCCTAAAAAGAGCTTCAACATCGGTTTTAGCATCAATTTTCATTAAAACGGATACTGAAAAAGTATTTTTGATGTCAATTTCTAATAGAAATCAGTGCCAAAGATAATGTATATTTTAAATTTTCGGCATTGGTTTTCCATAAAACCGATGTTAAAAACATTCATGGGAATGTTTTTGGTATCCATTTATAATATAAACCAACACTGAAATTGTTCTTCGGTGTTGGTTTGTAGATAATACTATTACCAAAGATCATTTGTGTTTTTTATGTTTTTGGTGACAGTTAAAAAAAGCTGATTTTGAAAGATAATTTTTTTAAGAAAATTGTAAATACACACCCCAAAAAATATCAGAATTTATGAAAAAAACATAATATACATCATCAAAAAACTTGTACAACAGAAGAAAAATCTATAAAAACAAATACAATTTAATAACTTAATCAAAAAAATATTATCTACATAATTATATTTTAAACTAGAGTTAAAATAAAAACACTTGATAATTGATAACATAATCATTCATAGTTATTGTTGAAGAATTATTTTGAGATCATTGGTTGGAACACCTATTATAACAAAAGAATTACCTTTTAACACTTTTTATTTAGAAAATGTAATATTAATCATGAACATTAAATGTTTCATACCTGATAACTTAAATAGTAATCATACATAATAAACAGTTTAAAACCACTTATCGAAGATGGGTAAGTTCACCATTCATATATTATTGGATATCATTGAATGTATATAATTACATTGAATGTTAAAAGATTAAAAAATAGAATACAATGACATAACATAAAAAATAATTAATATAACTAACCTTATAAAATTTAGTCATTTCCTCTGTTGTGATTATCTCATACATGAATAGTAAAACATAATAATGACATTCCACACTTCTTTATTAACGATGAATCTATGGTTATAAAACATTAACCTGATAATAAAAAACATTATATATATATATATCAAAATCATAATATTATCTAATATAAAAAATATTTACCTTTACTTGCATGTATTAGATTTGATTTGGGTTCATTATCAACAAGTGATATTTTTAAAACTTTTTCCATGAACTACGTTTCGATATATATCAAATAAAAAAACATGTATAAAAAACGAGAATTAAATATAATCAACTTTTAAAAAGGAAGAAAACTTGTCTAAAAGGTGCTAAAATTTTTATGAACATCACGTAATAAAGTGCTAAACCAATATAATGTGCATCCACTTTGGAAGAATATAGATAACGACCAATTCCCTCAACAATACAAAAAGATCACAATTAATGAACTTATTATGAATATTAGTTCAAAATTATCATAGTGTTCTTACCCATGAGGTAATAGAAAAAAACAACACCCAATCTCTATATTTCATAATCTCTCACATATATATGTAATTATATGATTAGTCTTCAAATATTTCATATCCATTGAAATGAATTATGGATCTATAAAACCATAAATAACAGTGGTCTCATTTTGAATGAGAAGCATGTATAGATACCTAATTAAATACATAATATAGTAAGTCACTTAAAGCTATCCTTAATTAATGAAAAAAAACTGAAACATAAATTTTCTTACATGGAAAAAAACTGCAACCCATGAATTTTGAGCTTTTCAGAACTAATCAGATCCATGGTATATTTTTATGAATATTCTCACCAGATAGTATCCTCCACATATATTAGACGTCATATTAAACTCATATAAATTATCCAAAGAAGAAGAAGCTTGAGTTAATCTTTGTATTCGATCTGAAATATCAGAAGTATCTAAAGTTGTTTGTTCCATTATATTTTATTTTCTTTGTTCCAATTCATTTGATTTTAGATAATCCTTTATAAATTACATGTCCTAAAATAGTGTAAGTAATTTTCAATAAAATTTAATTAATATAAAAACATGTATACCTCATATGAGAGATGATAAAGAAGGATATCTTGGAAAAGTAAAACATTACCCACAGAATCTCCAACACTAGTAACCACCTTGGTAGGTAATGGCAGTAGAGAATTAGGATCAATAATATCATGCATGGATAATCTACCTAACCCATCTATATAGTGTAGTTATGTATAGAATCCACAAAAATATGTACACCTCCATATGATATAATATGTATATAAGGATCTCTAGTATACAACTCACAATGGAAGGTTGCGTCCGAACAGAGAGGTGGAGGATTTGAGTAGGCCGACTGGTCCGGCAACACAGGCTGTACTGGTTGGGCAGCTAGCTTGGAAGGTTGGGTTGGCCAGGCAGGTTGTGTAGATTGTGACTTTCTCATAAATTGTTCTAACTTATCCTATACAGCTAACTGAATTTTATTTTCCATGGATTTTTTCATATCATTCAACTCATATTATAAGGATTCTATTTATGGGACTCTTGATTTATTAGTTTGATAACCAATGAATTTATAAATAAAAACACACGCCTTATATCCACTTATGCAGCCAGAGTGTTCTTGTTTTCCTAAAGTAGTGTCTAGGATTCCAATCCTACCATTTGAGATAAAAAGTGAATTTCATAAATTTCTCCTGAAGGTCATCCTGAAATGAAAAATGAAAATGGTATACTACTTTTTTTAATTTATAAAATACAAAAATTCATGAAAAATATAAATTATTTAGTTATAATTATTTCACCTGATTATTTTTCTTTCTCTATAAGATATTTTTCATTTTTTCTTATTCTCAAACTTTTCCATTTTTCATGGTGGGTAGGGGGAGAAGGGGGACTGAACTAGACCTCATATAAAAAACTAGTATACTAAGCTCTTGATGCTTCAAACTTTTCTTCAATGATTTTTTTCTCTAATAAATGAATCCCCCCACATGATAATTATGTGGGTATGAATTCTACAACTGGATTTGTTGATTTCATTTTCTGAAGGAATATTATATAAAAATCAACTAAAAAGTTATTAGGTAAATATATAATAAACTTTTCAATATAAAATAATAATTATACCAAAAATTATTCATCATGTCGGTTGGAAACAAATTTCTTCCATGTATCTACACAAAAATCTTTTACTTGAGGCATTGATTTTCATTTTGTTTATTTCTAATTTTTTTTTCAATTTTGTTTTGAAATCTCTCCATCAAACCATCACTAAAGAAATAAATATTTTATTAATTTCTTTCATTTATTCACAATTTAAGGTCATCAAGAATTGAATAAATTAAATATTAGTCATTTAAAATATATAATATTAAAAAAATGTGATAAAATAAACCAATTGAGTTCTTTTAATATTATGGCCTCCCAAATATGATCTATCACCATATTATTAATAGACTTCTAATCAGGATATAAAATGCTAATTCTGCAATGGCTCTACACGACAATATTGCCAATAAACTACATTGGATTTTGGAAAGTTTCATTATTATTATAATCAAATTTAATATGTAATAGATCGTGTCCATGTGTAAGTGATAGTTTTGGTAAACATGTAATGACACATTTACTAACTTGTGAATATGATTTCTGACTACCAATAGGAGTATCATCCACCGGTGAAGTCTCACCAGTAATCATGTAATTAATATTTTTTAAATTAAAAGTTTTATTTCATTAAGTAATTATATTATTCAATATTTAATAATATAAAAAAATACCTCTGTACATGTTCCTCTATCTATGTATCTATATGTATCATTGAAATAGGAAAATGTGTTGAAATTATATCTACATATATATTATTATACAATTGAATAATTGAAAAATAGTAAAATAAAAATATATAAGTAAAAAAGTGGAACACATGTGTACGTTTAAAAAAAATAGTGTTCTGATACTTATCAAATATTATTCAAGCTAAACTATTAAATACAAACATTACTTATAAAATGATAGAAGAATTTTTAAATTTAATATAAATGTTATGAAAAAATTGATTCCATTTGCATAAATTTAACCAAAATATTATGATATGAGTTGCATATTTCAGTGAAAAAATTCTTAACCATAACTATTGAATATAAAATTTTACAGAAAAAATCATATAATTTATAATATATATATAATTAAACATCCAATAGTTATTAAAAAATACAGTTTTTTGACATGTAAATTTCTAAAAAAACAATTTAATTATTTAAAAGATTAATTAAGAGATTAATTTAGTGTTTTACCATATCCATTTAGCATGAACACTTAAAAATATATGCACTATGTTTGTGTTATATTCACTGTTATCCAGAAATGACATAGTAGATGAATAAGTCTCCTATGAATCATTAACATCATCATCATCCTCATCACCCAAATTGATTATTTTCCCTTACAAAAGGAATGACCTTTGATCATTCGATAAATCAATGATATAATATATTTTCTTTTCATGTGTTTCCAAGACAAATGGTTCCTCATTGAAACTAAATCTATTAAAATCAACCATGTTAAATCATTATTCATCTTTTTTGACATCACTATTACTAGAAACACAATTAAAATTAAACACGGTGACTCTAAATTTAGTACAATCAATTTCCCCTATGTCTTCAAGATCACTAAAAAAAGTTGTTGATGTCAAAATTTGGTTTTTATCTTTTGCACTTGAGAAATACAGTGCTTCAAATACAACCATTCCACTACTATTTTAAAATTTTCTCTTGTCATCCAACTTTTTTGTGTAAAATATGAACAAATGAATATCAAAACTAGACCATGTGATCACATTATATGACGACTCCCATACCAACAATTTCAGTATTTTTTATGCTCATATATCTGTGATGGCTGTCTTTTTAAACCATGAAATAATTGTATTTTTATGCTCAACCATAATGCACTTTTCATTTATTTTTTGATATCATACCTTTAATTCTGAAATATCTGATGCTATATATGATTGAACCTCATTTGTGTTGTTCAAAATGTATAAATGTTCCTGTATCACTTCATCACATGAAAAGAACTTTACCTTTAAGCCTTGAATCCCTCTATGTTCATTATCAACTATCATATGTCGAGATATAGGGAGACAAATATACTTAAATTCATTCAAATAATCATTACAGAACTAAATCAACTATTCTAATACATATTTTTGAATAATAGATGCATATGGTCGATAATTTTTTTTAACACAACCCCTCAAAATTTTCATATATCGCTCAAAAGTATACATTCATCTATCTTATATCGTGATTCCCCACATGTAGGACATTTTGATAAATATTCATATTCCTTTGAATACATCACACAATAATTATGAAAATAATATATCTTTTTATATCCAAATCCCATTGGTTATAATATTTTATTTTCCTCAAAATTGGAATCTGGAAGTCCATTTTTCTTCTAGAAGTATCTCTTTTAAAAGATCAAGAAAGGTAGGGAATCTTTTATCACTCCATCCATTTATTGATTTCAAGTTAACAAATGTAAAAACTCTTAATATCACTATATATTTAGTGAAACCAGGGAATAAAGGATTCCCAAAATCTCCATACAATCATTTAATAGTTTTCATCTTTTTGATAGTTTCAACACTTAAATAATGAATTAATTCTTCAATGCGATCCTCTGTATCAAAATAAAAATTTTCATAATCATTAGATGTTTAATTTTTGGTTCTTTAACTATTCCAGATCCAACGTGTATAATTAAGGCAAAAACCAAAGAAAATGTGATGATCCTTGATTTATATTAAATTTAAATTTCCCATATTCAAACAATTAAAACATGGATAGAAAATCATATATATGTTTTGAAGATTTTGTTTAGAAAATTCTATGAAATCATCGAATCCTTTTTCATATTGACTACTGGTTCATTGTAAATTTATCTAATTATGATCCGTTAAATACCTAAGATCAAAATATAAAAAGTGAATTTTTTAAAACCATATATATATATATATATATTTTAAAAATATAAATATAAATTTTAATCATAAAAACATACAATCAAAATTATTGGTGATCAGGTGGGAAATATCAATGATTATTATGAATAAAATTAAAAATAAATTACTCTAGATATTTATTTTATTTAAATAAATAAATATAAACTCTGTTTGATGATCATAGTAAACGAATATGGATACATTTATCAAGTTTATATCAAACAAGTTGATGCATCGATAGGTCTAATGAGACAACATGTTATAGGTTTTCACATATACATATTTCTATATCAGTATAGTTTTTGGAAAGAAGACCTTAACTCATGTTTTCTTGTTCAGAATTCTGCATTCCATCAATATGTTCTTAGAAATTATTTTACTCCATGTTTTCATATATAATAACAGATATATACTTCCCTTAGTTTAAGTTAATTATGAAATAATTACGGTTTCACACTCCTACTATAATATTTTTGCCTTGTTTATTATATGATTTCATCATTTGAATGTTTCTCAATGCATAGGGTTTGAGCTCTACCCTTTTCATGATTTAGTTTTCCCAGGATATAAGGGAATGAATTTCACATGACATATCTAATAAGAATTCTTATATGGATAATCTTAATAAGATTTTAATTTCTTTTTATGGATTATAATACACTTATCTAGTGTAATAAAATGTTCATTAGTTGAGAATGGAAAGGGATTTATTATTCTACATTTAGTCCTAATTCTATAAATCTCTAAGCTGAAAAGGTCATGGGGATGTATATAATGAAATATTTTCTTTAAGTCAAGTAATTTTGAGAATAATATTTATGGGAATCTATAGTTTTTATCAAATCTATTATATAATTTATTTTTTTATTGGTTGAGGTATGGGGGTGTTGGTCGAGGGAATCATATAATTTTGTTAGAATAAAAAATTAAAAAGATAATAACTATTAACTTCAAATATATATATATATATATTAATAAAAATAAAATGCATAAAAACAAATTTATTTTACAAAAAAATTACACAAACTTTAACAAACAAATTAAACAAACTTTATTAATCCAATTTAAAAAATTTATAATTTAAAATAAAATTAAACAAGATTTAAAAAACATTAACAATCAAAATAAACAAACTTTAACAATCAAATTAAAAAAATTAATTAAAGAAATTTATAATTCACAATCAAATTAAAAAAATTTATAATTAACAATAAAATTAAACAAATTTATAAATAAAAATCCAATTTAACATATTTATAATTAATAATAAAATTTTAAAAATTTATAATATTAAAAAAATTTACAATTAAATTTTTTTAATTGAAAATTAAATGAAAAAAATTTATAATTAAAAAACATTAATAATCAAGTTTAAAAATATTAAAAATCAAATTAAAAAAAATAAAATTATTAATCAAATTCATACAAAAAAATTTATAATTAAAAATTAAATTAAAAAAACTTTAACAATTTTTTAATTAACGATCCAATGCATAAAAACAAATTTAGAAATGACTCAAAATTATAGCAGAATGATAATGAATTGATATTAAAAATTTTAAAAAATAAGACACAAAATTTAGAGTTAAATAATTGAAAATTGCTCTATAATTTCTACCTCAAATTTGTTGGAAGGTTCGACATTGCAAGATAAAAAAGGCATTTATATAAATGAACAATAAAAAATAAGAAAAAATAAAAAATTAAACCACGGTAGATCACTCGTAAAAATAGGGTTTATGGAGACTAAATACATTCATTGATAGTGAAATAGAGATATATGATGAAAGAATAAAGATCATTGATCATGAAATATTGACTAAAATAAAAGAAACCGAATAAAATTTTCATAGAGGTTCCTCAGGCAGTCTTCGATGGTGTTGTTAAATGAGAGGAAATGAGTTTTGAATATTAAAAATGTGGGTTTCGGGGTTCAGGGGTATTTCTTAAAAGTGTTTTGGCATCATTTTTTTTTGAAAAAACTCACAGCATAATTTTTTAATTTTTTTTGTGAGAGTTATTTCAAAAATTGATGCCATTATTTTTTAAACTTTTGGATTCAGTTTTAGTTAAACCTGAATCCAAAAGTTAACCATTTATGTTTTGGCATCATGTTTTTCCAATACCGATGACAAAACCCGAAAAATAGTCATTTTTAACATCAATTCTGGAAAAAGTGGTGCCAAAAACTCTTCGCAGACCTTTTTTTACATCAGTTTACAATAAACCAAATTTATATATCCAAAATTTAAGCCAATGTTTCTATTAGTGATTGGGATTTTAATCACGCTTCAATAATCCATGATTTTTTATGTGTTTAAAAAGGATAATTTTAGTGCTGTTAAAAGTATGTTTTGTAGTAGTTCATGATTGAGGTTAAAATAGTGTTTTTCACGTTACATGAGCTTATGTTAAAATTAATTTTCCAAAAATATGGAATTATTATTTGATAAATTGGATTTAAAATTAAAAATATTTTATTCCAAATTATATAATAAGGGATAATTTATTTTTGTATTTTAAAAGATATTACCTAGGTTAAAAAACTAATTACCATGGTGAAAAATAAAATGGTAAAAGAAACTAAACTTAGAGGATAAAGGATGACATGTTCAATTTTTTTTTAATTTTTTTTGTAAAGGTTTGGATTAACATTAATTTACCAATAATGAATTATTTATCAAATTTGGAGTCACTTGGTGTGATAGCGAGTTCCTATTATTGAAAAGTTTTTGGTATTAACAAAAATTTCACCCCTTAATTATAAAAGGAAACTCCCTCCCCTAACTTATTCACACCTATCAAGACATTTGTCACAACCAAACCCAATCATAATATATCCCCATAATCCTTTTACAAATTCAAAATCTAATAGTATTCCAAAAATACTAACCCAATGTTCCTTTACAGGAGATCTAAAGGAAATTCTTTTAAGAGAATGTATTTCACTACACTCTTTCTTTTTTAATTATTATTTTTACAACTTCAATTATGTATTACAAATTACAATATAATATCCCCCGTATCTACCGTATAATGATATGAAATTATGTTTGTGGAATAATACATTTCCATATCCTCCATCAAATGTGAAACAAATCCATTTCTCATGTTTACGGAGGACTACCTCCCGACGAACTGATGTAATTTGTTTTCCATCAACAACTCAATGGATATTATTAATAATAAAAATAATGAATATATGTGATATATGTGAAATTATATTAATTATTTAAAATTAATATATCATCCACTTCCATACCCTTTCACCCATAAAAGGAATATATTGTCACTCGTGTGTATGTATGACCTACCATCTCCACAAAGTGATGTGATTCATTTTCCATGTAAAACATTAAATAATGATTTTAAAAATTTCTCAAATTAATAAATATGATATTTAAAACATTAAAAATATTTTTGATATTATGTATCTATATCCTATGCACAATAATCAGAATTCATTTGACAAAACATGAATGTGAAAATGAAGCGATTTACACCAGAAACAATGATAATAATAAAATATTATTAAAAAAATGGGTGATATGATGTTATAATAAGAGAATATATGATATTATAAATATTAATATGGTTATGGTTCTATTATAAATTAAAAAATTATTAAAACCATCATAAATGAGGTTAAAGAATTTTCAACTGAAGGAAAATGTGAGGTAATGGATTCTATCTCAATTTTCATTTATTGAAGCATATTTCAAGATTATGCACCAAATTTAATTTACATGGTGTGTATAATTCCCCTATTACATTTAATATAATAAATCCTTCATATTTCAAGATATTTTATGTTTCAATTTGAATTATTTTATACAAGTTTATTTTACTTAAAAGTTACCATGTTTTAAGGAATTTCATAACTTAATTTTGTTTTAATTAGGGTTCTACATTGTCCTTGATATTATAATATTATGTGTGTAATGAACTTTGATTATATATATTTTGTTTCTAATTGTTTTATATGGATTTAAATTTGTTAAACTTAATCAATTCATCAATTATTTCTCACATTGATGATATGATCTTTGTAAGGACTTATTTCACAATCTCATTTTAATGAAGATTAACCATGCTAGAATTTCCATTGATGGAATTTTTTTGATCATTAGCTAATGAAATAATTTAAAGTTATTATACTATTTATATTGATTTATATTTTTGTAATATTACTATTTTCTACTCTTAGTAACTTAAAATGATTGATAAAATGTTTTTAATAAAATTTTACTTTATTACTCTCCTTGGTCGAAAATCCTTTTTTACAAGATTTATTTTTTCTAAAATTGTTTGGAATAATGTTTTTAATATTATACAATGATTTATTAAATACATTTTGACCCATGTTTTACTTTATAAAATGGTTTAAAAAGTAATCTTCTCATCATGATGTGTGGGATCATTATATCCAATATTCATTATTTCTTTCATTGAGAATTTAGTATTTATTATCTGCGAGATTATTGCATTAATATTATCCAGGGATGAATTTTGTTCTCATTTTATTGATTAAATATTATGTATGTTCAGTTATTTACCCTAACATATTGATTATTTCTTATCTAATCATGATAGTGAAGTTATTGATTAAATGAATATGTTTTCATTTATTTACCTTTCTATATTGATTATGTATTATTGACTCATGAAATCTTCTATTGTACAAAACCCTTATTGAGTATTTGAAATCACACTTGTTTTTCTTCATTTCCCCAGTATATATAAGAATAAATCATTGAATGACTTTGGTTTTGTAGAATTTTTTCCATTATAATGATTTATATTTAATCCCTAGTGTAAAATGGGCATCATGTATGTATTTGGTTCTCCAAAACTACTAAATTGATCGACCCTTTAGGATTTTACCCCTCGTATCTTTACCAATATAATAAATTTTCCACCAACTCTGTATTACTGGATAGGGGTTGTTACAGTTGGTATTAGATAAATTTTAGTATAAATCTTGGGAACTATGTTAATGAAAATAAAGATTATAGAACATAACCCTATGATATAATTTGATGGCATATCAAATTATGGAATAATATCCTAAATTTTTGTTAAGGTATAGATTATTTGGTTTTTTCCTAGAAATACAACCCTTTCATAATACTATAATTGGACATGGTTCTTCAATATTTGTACCTATGGGTAAAAACTCTAAAAAGAGAACATTGTGATTTGACTCGATCATCACCTAGTACATGAAAATACTCTTTAATACACACTTGGTATGAAACTCTTGAGGGATATTATTAGGATAATTCAAATTTTCTACAAAATTATTATAAAGGAATTTAAATTAAATACATCCCTAAATAAACGATGTTTGAAATTCTGAGATTAAAAAATGTACAAATATTCAACTTATGTTAAGAGTGTCATTAGATTTAGAATTATACATTATGTTTTAAAATTAATAAAGTCACGAGAAAATCCATTATATTCCATTATTTAGAAATGCTGCCTGGACGGAAAATGGTATAAACACTCACAATCAATGTATAAATTTCCACATAGAGTATGCAAGTATAGATAGTGTTGGAACTGAGAAGATCATGGATATATTAGGGAATCTTAATCAGATTATGATAAATAACTTTTCCCAAATGGAGAAACCTGTTATTCTATAGTATAATTCTCCTATGTTGGATTGGTTCATTCAACAAAATCCACCATCATTTAGTGGGACTACTAATCCCATGGTAACTGAGTAATGAATTAATTCAATTTAAAAGATATTCCTATCCATATAATGTGATGAAAACTAAAATTTTGTACTAGGAGTATACTATCTCAATAGCAATATTGATCAATAGTGGTCATTGATCCAGAATACGAGGGAGGAATATGAAATAAAACACATAGAACATAGATATTTCAAGGATACATTTGTCAATAAATATTTACCTCATGAGAAAAAAATGAAATGAAGAGAAAGTTCCCTAGATTAAATAAAATGTATGAAGAATGTGTTATAGTGTGTGAGGATAACTTTACAAGACTATATGGGTATTCTATAGATTACAAATGGAATACAGAATGCAAGTTTGACTATTTTTTTGAAGAAATTAAGGAATTTATCTAAAGGGTACTAGTTTCTCAAACTATTTCATAATATGATAAAATATTATTATGCACCATAAAAATTGAAAATTAATTTTCTAGCTCCTATATATTCAAGTGGAATCAAGAGAATAATATGTCGTATGAACACCAAGAAAAAGGGAATGCATCAAACAAGAAGAATAAAATAAATCAATTTTTATAATGTTAAAATTATGGGAAGTATCATTCTGGAAAATACTTGAAGGTTATAGGAGTATGTTATAAGTGTAGTGAAAATTTTCACTTATCTCATGAATGTAAGGGGAATAAATATTTCATTTCAATCTAGTTATTCAACTATAAATTAATGGGAATTATTGAATCCATTGTCGCAAGCATCAAGGGAATCTACCATAAAAGTGTCTAAAGGGAAAATGACAAGCTTATGAAATCACTATAGCTGAGGTGGAAGTTCCTAAAGATGTTGTGGTAGGTACATTAATCATATACTCACATTTATCCAATGACTTATTTAAATCTAGATCATTTCACAATTTTATATCTTCCATTTTTTAAGAGAATTATATATTTCCCTTGTACTTTAATAAGGGAGTTGTTAGTGAAAAATACTAGTATAATTCTCACTACAAAAAAAATGTGTGATGAAGTTCATATTATCACACATAATCATTCTAAATTTTCTATCTTTTCTATCATATCTATTTTGGACTTTGATATAATCCTTGGTATGGAATGGATTCCAAAATATGATGCAAACATTTATTTCAAGGTAAAGGAAATTAAGATTCATGATGAAGATATAGAATTCCTTACCATTAGAGCATAGAACTCATCATATAGTTCATGTCAACATCCACCCCTAGTAGCTCATCTGAATGATATTCTTAGAGAAGAAGATAAAACCAATCTATGGATGGAATATTTAGTCTTAAAATTGAGAAATTATCTATTGTACATAAATACACGATGTATTTCTTGAGTAATTACCTGGTCATCCTCCAGGGCATGAAGTTGATTATTCCACTGATTTAATCCGTGATGAAAGACCTATATCAAAGAATCGCTATATAATAGACACTTTGGAGTTAGTGGAGTTAAAGAAAAAATTGGAGTAGTTGTGTGATAAGTTATTTATTCACCATATTATTTCAAAATGGGGAGCCCCTATTCTCTTCTTTAAGAAAAAAAATGTATCCATGAGATTATGAATTGATCATAGTGAAATAAATGACACTATAATGAAGAAAAAGTATCATATTCCTCGCATTTATGGCTTATTTGATCTTCACTAAGCTCAATAGTTTTCAAATTTTTAAAATTTTTCTATGTGTCATTAATTAAAGTAAATAAAGAAGGTATTCCAAAGGATATATTCCAAATAAGGTATGGAAATTATGAGTTTACGTTAATTAAATTTGGATTGTCTAATGAACCTTCTTTTTTTAAGGATATAATAAAAAAATTATTCAAGAATATCTTGATAATTTCTTCATTTTGGTATTCATTAATGAATCTTGGTTTACTCTAAGAGCTACGAGGAATATGAGAATCACTTGGACATCATTATTGAGGATCTTATAAGGAAAGAGTTATATGGGAAATTTAACAAATGTGAATTATGGATTCAATAAGTTTCTTTTCTTGGAAATATTTTTTGTAGGTATGGAATCTCATTTGATCCTGTGAAGACTAATACATATAGAGAGTAACATACACCAATGAACATAACTAAGGTACATAGTTTCATTAGTTTGGTAGGTTACTATCATCGATTCATCTAGAATTTTTCTTTGTTGGATAACCTTTTAAACAGGCTTATATGTAAAGGGAAAAAGTTCATATAGAAAAAGAAATGTGAATAATTTTTTGATGAATTTAATTGGATATTTTTTAATGATCCTATTTTGACTATACCATCATGAAATGATATATTTTTGACATATAATCATGCTTCGAATAAGGGAATTGGTTGTTTCCTTATGAAAAATGATAAAGTTATTTAATACATATAATCATAGTTGAATAATCATCAATAAAATTATCCAACACATGATCCCAAGTTGGAAGCTATAAAATTTTCTTTGAAGATATAGAGACATTATCTCTATGATGAAATATGTGAGATATACACAAACCATAAGAGCCTAAAATACGTAATTTCACAAAAAGACCTCAGTATGAAGAAAGGAAGATGACTCTAGATACTCATGGATTATGATTTCTCAATACACTACCACCTAGGGACAGAAAATAAGCTAGCAGATGCATTGAGTATGAAATATCATGGAGTTTTGACCCAAATGAGGATTGATAGGGATTCTATATTCAAGGATCTAGTAAAAATAAGAATAAGTATTATTAAGGAAGTGGAGACAAAAAACTTTCCAAATTATTTCCAAATCATCTATATTATAAAAGAAAAAACATTTACAATTTGATTATGAGAATTTTTATTAGAAAATTAAAGCTATGAATGATGGGAAGTTGGAAGACATAATTTGTGAAGATGGAATTCTAAAATTTTTAAAATGCATTTTTGTTCCATATATACCTATTATTAAAACTGAATTGTTGGAAGATTCTCATAGAAAAAACTTGCCTCTATACTCTAGTATCACCAATATTTATATAGATTTGAGGTAACATTTTTGGTGGGATAACATAATGTAGGAAATTGAAGATTATGTATAAATATGCTTTGATTTACAACTTGTGAAGACTGAGAGATAATATACTAGAGGTTTCATGCAACATATTCCTATTACTATATATACATGGGATGAAATTAATATATTATTTTTAATAATACTACTAAATACCATGATAAAGAATGATGTGATACAGGTTATTGTTTATTTCATAACCAAATCGACACATTTACTCACTTTATGATAATATTTAACTCTTAAGATCCTCACAAGGATCTACATTAATAATGTTGTAAGAATTCATATAGAACCTATTTTAATTGTGTCTAATCATGATTCCAATTTTAAATAAAAATTCTAGAAGAGTATTCCACAATATCTTGATACTATGCTTTATCTAAACTCTGCCTACCATCCTCAAGTTGATGGATAATCCAAATGGACTATTCAAACATCAGAAGAAATGTTTAGGTCAAGTTTACATGACTTTCTAGAAATTTGGGGTCATCATTTACCTTTGGTAGTGTTTTTATTTAATAATGGTTTCCATTTATGTTTTCAAATGGTGCTCTATGATGCATTATATGGAAAGAGATGTCATAATTTAACATGTTGGGATGATGTTTGTTAAAGGAAACTTGTAGGCCTAGAACATATTAAAAATAAATCATCAAAGTTAAAGTATATTCATGCTCATTTAATGTATATAAAATAAGGAAACATTTTTATTCCAAAAAAAAGGAGTAATGATTTTCAATTTCAAGTGAGAGATTACATTTTCTTGAAATAATCTCAATAGAAGGGTGTTATAAGATTTGGTGAGAACGGAAAACTAAGCCCCAAGTATATCAGACCCTTTAAAAATTTAGAATGTATTTTAGTTGTATCTTAACCATTGGAAATTAAACAAAGCCTATCTAAAGTAAATGATGTTTTCAATATATCATTGTTAAGGAAGTAAATTCTATACATAATGTAAGTGCTTACCTCAGAAAAAATAGAATTAGAACCTGATATATCTTTTGATGAAGATACCATCAAGATTATTAACACTTGAGAGAAAATATCAAGGAATTATATTAATCATATGATAAAGGTAATTTGGAGAAATTGTAAAATGGAGGAATACATGTTGCAACTTAAGGATTCTATGAAGAATAACCACCATCATTTTTTAGAAGGTAATATGTTATAAAATTTTGAGGATGAAATTTCTATATAAGGGAAAAAATGTAACACTTGAGCATAAATTATAATAGGTTAAAATTATATTTTACGAAAAATATAATACAATGAATATTTTAATATTCTACGGAAAAAACTCCAATTTTATAATATGAATATCTAATTTGATCTTATTTTGTTAAATAATCCTAGAACAATTTTTTTTTTAAATTTCCATTAGAAATTTTTTTATGAAACTATAATATTAAAAATTCCCATATTTTATTTATAATAATTTATAATAATATGTATAATAAAAAATTTATTATCTATAAATTTTATAGAAATAAATATAAAAACATTTGGATGTAAAAAGAAATATTTTCCAGAAAACTATTTATTTATCAAGATACTGTTTTTGTTTAAAAATACATAATGTCTATCCATTTTTATTAATTAAAATATTTATTGATGATTAATTATTTAAAAGATATGAGTTGATTATATATATAAATATATGAATTTAAATCCATTAAATGATTATAACTATTCTTATATTTAATATAGGATCGTCATATTCTTAAAAAATTCATTTCTTGAAAAACCATTCTCTTGACACATTTTGTGGGTTTACTTTAAATTAAAATTTTCCAATACAATGATTTGAATTTGGTAGAATGGATTCCATATTTGTAATCATCATAATTCATATTATTTAATATTTTTAACTTATTTTTTTTTTCAAAATTAATTGCGAAAACTGTACAAGTTAATTTCCCCAGTTATGGTTAAAACAAGTTTACCATGGGGGTTAAAAAAAATATGGGTATGTTTTCCAATTAAACTTGTAAAAATATTATTTTATGGACATATTTAAAACTTATCCTATAAATTTTATTAATTTAAGGTCATTTTGAAGAATTTATCTTGGGAATGACTTTATCATTTTGGATTCTTTTGGGAAATATCCTAGTATTTTCAATGATGGTCCACTTAAGAACTTATAAAAGGGAACCTCATACCATCACTTATTTAAACATATTAATCCATTTATATTGAAAAAAACATGAAAAAAATCACTTCTGAACTTCTTTTGTCACATTCTATAGGATCTAGTATTTCCAAAAGACCTACCCTAGGGTCCTTATTTTAAGGTCCAATGGATCTTATTTTAAGTGAAGGTAATTGTATTCACTATGGAATTTCTTTTTAACTTCTTATTTTACAACCTTTAATTATGTATTGACACTTAAAAAATATTATTAAACTAATATATAACATATAATGACATGTTATTATGTTATTGGTATATTATTTATCCACCTTCTTCTACATCAAATGGGAAACAAATCCATCACCTGCGTGTACGGTAGACTACCCCTTAATAGAACAATGTAATTTTTCCATCATCGACTCACATGGATAATCAATGTGAAGGGAAAAAATGAATAAATATGATAAATATTACTTTATTTGCATTCATTAAAATTAATATATCATCTAATTACTTTTCCATTCACCCATTAGTAAGTGATAATGTTGCTCATGCATGCGTACGACCTACCGTATCCAGGAAGCGATGTGATTCATTTTCCATGTTTAACACTCTATAATGGTTATAAAAAGGAATATAATGTAATAAATTCTATTGATAATATTAATATCATTTTAAATATGATGGAAATATATTCTATTCACAATAATCAAAACTTCTGTGACAAAATATTCATAAGAAAATGAAGTAGTTAACAATCAAAGAAATGGTAATAACGAAATATTATTAGCAATAGGGTGAAAAGATGATACAAAATGATCAAACACGGTATCAAAAATATAAAAATGGTTATGGTATAAATTAATATATTGTTTAAAACCATTATACAAGATTAATAACGTTTAACTAAAGGGAAACATGAGGTAAGTGATTTATTCTCATTTTACACTTCATTGAGTAATATTTGTTATAGACCTAGTCACTTTTATGTGGTGGATATACTACCCCTTCGATAAATTTTACATGAATAAATATTTATTAATGATGAATAATGTTACAATTCATGTCCATTTCTTCAATGTGTTATAATTTTAAAGTTATCAAAGTGGTACAAATCTATTTTACATTCTCACTTTCTGTTGGGATTTCATTGACCTTTATTAAAGGAATATTATCATTTATCCTTCATAAGATACAATAATTTATTATCCACTAGATATTTAAGGAGCTTCAATGTTTTCTTACAACTTTTTCTATCATTGGTGCATAAATCTTGCAAATAACTATTTAAAAGAAAAAACAATTTTATTTATTTTAAAACCAGATATATTTTTCTTCCATGTCCATGTTTTTATGTTTTTTTAAAAAATTATTTTTAGTTAATAAAATGACTTATTAAGGGCATTTTAGGTTATCCTTGAAATTTAAAATGAATTTTAAATAAATATTTCTACTTATATTCAAAAGGGTCATTTAAAAAAAATTCAAAAGGAATATCTTTTTAATGTAGACTATGATGACGGTCTTTCCCTCTCCCATGATCATTTTATTAATTTTAGAATATTATATACATTTTCAATAAGTTTATAGTGAATTTTTCTTTGTGAAATATTAATTTAATATTTCACATATATTCCATTTATTCAGTAAAAGGACATGAATTCATTAAAAAACCTATATTCTCAATGAACCGATGGTCACCTATCATTTTTTGGTTAATTTGTTGATTGTTAACTCTCTCTTAAGACACAAAATTTCTTGTGATAAAATTTCATTAGACATTTATTTAATCTTTAATATCTATATTCTTTATATCATGGATATTATTATTTCCTAAACCATATAAAATTTATATATATGGTGTTTAATTTGAATGTTATTCGATTAACTAGGCATATATTGATACAACGATATTATTTCTCAAAAAATATATTTATTGATAAGGCATATTGTTCATAAATTGAATCGGTTATTACATACATGAGAAATTATTTGGGAATGTAGTGATAGGTGGGGACTATAAATATATATCCCCTCGATGAATGATTGATCTGATTATTCAAATCAGTTTGCCAAATTAAATGGTTTTTTACCAATAGTTTTAAACTATCTTAGTGATTGGTTTTGATAGTATAAATATCATGACGTCTGAGATCATGACATATAATATTATGAATTTACTTAATTTTTAATTCAGTTATTACTAACCATGATATAATTTTGTTGATATTATCCTTGGATTCGTTTTTTGATAATGTTATTGATTAAATGGAATGTGTGTTCATTTATTTACTCTACCATATTGATTATTCCTTATCTAATCATGATAATCAATTTATTTATTAAATGGAATGAGTTTTTATTTATTTAAATATTTATATTGGTTATGATTTATTGATTCATTCCACCTTCCATTTTTTTCAACCATTACTGAACATTTAATATCACCATTAATTTTATTCCTTTATCCAAGATATAAAGAAGAATTATTTGAATGAGTTTAGGGATTCTGATTTTTTTCATTAATATGATTTATATTTTATCCCCAATGTAAAATGGGTATCATTTTTATATTTGATTCTCTAAAACAATTAAATTGGTTGTTCCTTCAGGATAATATCCCATGTATATATGACAATTTAATAAATTAACCACTAGATTTGGATTATTGGTGTCAGGATTATTATAAACATTATGTGATTTCATGATGGAAGCTCGTTTGGTTTCTGTTTTGGAAAAATGGAAAATTCATGGCTTTTGGAAAACCCTATTTTCTTATAATCTTAAAAAGATGATTTTAAAATTATTTTATGGTTTCCATTCTTGATAAATGTTTGATGAAATTATTTCAAAGTAAAAAATATTTCATGTGAAATGTTATGGAATGGAAGTTAGGAGAATTGGGTTGTCATATATTTGAAGTTGAAAAGTATGCTCAGAAGTGCCTCTGTAAAGGTAGAAAATATTATGGTCATGGAGTACCACCATCAATTAAAGCATCAATATCGAGGGATTTGTGTGTATGGATTTTTGTGTGCGAGTGAACATGGATAGGGTTATGTCAAATACGATTAAAAGGAGATGATCTTGATTACAGTTTTCTCACATGGATAACCATATATAAACTGTTTATGTATTTCCAATAGTTTTATATAAAATTCTATAACTATTTTTGTCCTTGTTTCATGTGTTGGGAAGTCTTTGGGGAATTATTACTAAGTTTATACTAACCCCTTAATTGGGAACTTTGGTGTGTTTACAGATGTTGTATACAGATATATATAAAAGGGGAATATATATTATTTCTCTAGATATGAATCTTGATACTGTGGGAATAGAAGGAGGGGATTGATCTTGGGTATGGTTCTGGGGGTACTTCGGACCATGTCACATAATGCATTTGACTCATGTTGTCTTATGGTTTTTCCATTTGATATTCCATGTTCTGTTTCCACGTTTATGTTGTTTTTATATTTAATTAATTTTTAGGTTCTTTTATTTATACTCATGCATTATATAGGATGAATGGAAGTTTAAGTTTCATGAGGTCATGATGCTTTATTATACATGTAAAATCATCACCCAAATGTTTCCTAATCCCTTGGAATTTATTAATGGAATTTTGTGTCTTGGGGATGTCACCTAAGGTTATTGGAACTCCATCTCTTCTCAAGCATCCTACTGACATCTGCAATTCCAAAACAAGAAATGTAATGGTCCATGATGATTTGGATAGGTATGGTATGCTTATAAATATATTGTGTACTTTTTAAATTTCCATTGAATATTGGTTATGTATTTGGATATATATATTTGACATAATTTAGTATTGCTTGGAATGTCATTTAATTGAAATTGCAACCACATAAGGAAGAAGTAATTTAGGTTGACTAATACATTGTATTTCTAGTATGGATCAAATACTCTAAGGATTTATATTAACCATTTTTTGTCATATAGGATGAGTGATAAACATATTAGTAATGAGCCTTATATGGTATAATTTTATACAATGGAATGATATTTTAAAGGATTGGTATATAGTAGTGAAATAACATATAATTATTTGATATTCATGAATATACAAACATTTAATCAGTTGTGATGTGTTCTTTCCATGGGTATAGGATTGATGCCAATAAAAAACTTTCTTGTGTATGAATATGTTTTCATTTTTACATATCCTTTCACATCATGTTAAGCATCTAGAAATACAATTGAACTTTTGAAGATCATAGGAAATGATAGGTAAACATTTTCATAATGTCCTAAATGATCTGATTCATATTGAAGGAAATCTGTTAAAGTCCCTTTTGCCTATCCCGAATGATTCAATTGACATAAAATTCAAATGTTTCATTGTAATGAATATTTTTGAAATTATTTCTAACAATCTTATAATAGTGATTTAATAAGTTATTTATTATAATATTTTAGAATTTTCTAGGCCCTTTGGATGAAACTTATATAAAGGTGAGTGTCCTAATGGGTGATAAGAAAAGATATATAATAGATTGGGGGATATTAAGACATGTAACACCCTAATTTTCTAATGAAGATTTCTTAAAATCTTTCTTTCTAAAATTAAATATAATTTCACAGTGAAATTAATTCTATTATTATTAATGATATAAAACAAAACACTATATAAATATTTATAACCTAAGTATTTTAATTTTTTAAATATTTTTTTTTCTTTAAAATATTAATTCAATTATAAAATAATTTTACGAATAATAATAATTTATGAAAATGGTTTTATAATATATATTTTATTGTATTATTTATTTGAATTACACAAAATATTTATTTGAAAAAATTTATTAAACCTATTGATAGTTTATTTTCACATTACCATTTAAATAGTAATTTAGTTAATGAAATATAATTTTTAAAATAGTATTTTACATGTCTAATCATTATTTAATTGCAATATATCACCATTGAAATTAATTTAGTAAATTTTAATGGAATATAAAATATTATGTACATAATATAATAAAATAAAAGTATAAATAATATGGGTTTCTCTAAAATAATATTTTATTATGAATTTATAATTTAAATAATAATTCATTTATTATTTAATTTTTTCATTTTAAATATTGATACTGTAGATATCTCATATTAAAATTTTAGGCAGCACATGTTACAATGAAATAATTCTATAATTTGTTTATTTTATTCATTTGTAAACTTAATTGATCATTTATATAGTTTCTTATTATAACATTATCGACATTACTGTGAGATAATGTGGTCATTATTAAGGTAATATAGTCACCGACATAACCATGTAACTATATTGTATAATGTTCCCCCAAAAAAATATTTTAATAAATATATAACGAAATGAAAAATTTAACCTAATTAGAAGATAAAATTTTTAAAATAAAAACCTCATTTTACATGAATAAATAAAATAATATTAATAATATAATAATTAAAGAATAATAACAAATATAAATGTTTTCACTCATAAAAAAATAAAACATTTATTATAAATAAATTAAATTTCTATGTATTATATGATTTTATTTAAAAGTTAAAGATCTAATAATTAAAATTTGAATTTTATAGAATGGAATTTATTTTTGGAATCATAACATTGAAATTTAGTAAGGGTGATGTTTTGGTATTTTTTATAAATAGTAAAATACATATGTGAATAGTAAAATACCATATTAGTATCATATTTTATAATAGGGTATATTAATTTATTTGTGAGGTTTCTAGAATTTAGTTTAATATTTTACTGTAACATTTACTATTAAATAAAAATCCCTTTATTATTTAATCACATATTTGATCACTATTTGATGATATAATATTTCATTACAAAACATTCTTCTCCCCCCATATAAATACAACCCTTCACCAATCTTGTTATCCTCAAAACTTAAGAATATTAGCATTTATAAACTCTAACAAATACATCAAAAAATTTACTAGAAACATTCGAGAGGTTCTAGTCATCACAAATGACCACTCTTTAATTCCCAAGCAGCATAACAAAGGAGGACTTCTAAAGGAAGAGGTAAGATATCCCTACCAATCATTTTTTAGTTTTTATATTCTTATTCTTCCTAAAAATCTATTATAGAAATTATTATATAATTAAATAAGTTATATATATATACATAAATTTTATTATATTAATGTAATTCTAGTTATCATACTTACTGTATTTAATTTTAAATGAAGCCATTTCCCATATCATGGTCGATTCATTGCCTCAATGGATGATGTAATCCATTTTTTATCACTGCCTCAATGGTTTGTTTTTAGATGAAATTATTTTACAATAATGGTAAAAATGAATGAATTAAAAAATTATTAATATTTATATAGTGTTAATATTAAAACATAAATTGAACATTAAAGTTTTTCCAAAAAAACTATCCATTCATGGATGATATAACCACATATAAGGATATTATTATTAAACAATTATCACTACCTTCATATATGATTGAAATAAACCATTTCATTGTTAAATATAAAATTAATAATTATATTATAATATTATTTATATTATTTAATAGAAAAATAATCATGAAATTAAATAAAACAAATTAATTTCATAATGGTAAGTAAACAGCCTAAATGAAACCATTAATATATGATAATAATTATACTCATTTATTTTTTCATAAATTGGAATTTAATTTGATATTAATTACCATATAAACTTTTAAAATATTATAAAACCAATTTCATCACACTTACAGAGTTATGGACTCATTTGAAATGAACTTTAACCATTATAGATATTCCGATACAACCTTAGAATAGTGAAAAAAACATTCATAGCCTTCTTTATTTTCATATATTGTTTATATATGGTATATATTATCTTATATGGATTATAATCAAAATATTGATGGAATACCTTACTATTTTCCATTTAATTTTGAGTTATTACTTCACACTTTTCCTCATATACATATTCAAAGTTCATACCTTACATGGTTCATAAAGGGTATTTATTACTTTTTCTTGTTCCTCTTGATACATTCACTATCACTCTCTATCTATCACAATTAATATTTCACACATTTTAATATGACTACTATATTTTATTTTAGGTCTCTCCTTCTTCATTTTCATGGGATACTCATGTCTTCCCAATTTCCTTCATATTCTTCTATTAATTCAAACCATACAATGTTTATAAAAGAATTTTTTATATTTTTATTTTCTTCTCCCCGTTGAGTTTTCTATTTTAAAAATATTTATTTTAAATATTACATTATTAGGATGTTTTATTGTAATGATTACGTTTAAAAATTATCTTACCCTTTTTAAAAAATTATCATTGAAGCTGACTCATTTTCTATTTTTATAGAAAATCCAAAAAATTTATTAAATCTCCCTTAATGAAATAACTTCTATTTTCCTATATATTATTATAAGGAATATTTTTAAAAAAAGATTTTTTTATTATATTTTCACAAATTTATTTATTTATAAATATCAAAATTTTAAAGAAAATTTTATGTTTATTTCCATATTTGAAAATGATATTTTATTAATTTACTCAAATGTTAAGTAAAAAATAAGAAATTATTTTCTTAAAAATTAATTAATTCCTTAAATACCAAAGACATAATAATACTCTACAATAATAATATTTTACATTCCACCCATTTTCCATTTATTAGGTTTTATTCCCTTGAATGGAATCTTTCTCATAAACAAATACTATATAAAAATAACCCAATGATTATTTTATTTAAGTTCCCATGTGCATGTGATGTGGTGGGAATGAAAACCTTATAATATAAATGATCCTTAACAGTTTTTTTAATAATAATAAACTATGAATAAAAATAAAAAATCTACCAATTCATATCCTTAGTGAATACCCTTTATTCCTTCTTCTTATTTAAAGGTGTTCACCTAGATACCTATACATTTGATTTATAGGGTACATTATTGACTAGATCATATAACCTTTTTTATATATAGTGTAAATACCATATAATTTAGAATTTTGATTAAAGGGTATTTACCTTTAGAGTTACTTTGTTACATTAGATGCATGCTTTATTTCCACAGGTAATTATGTTATGATTTTTAAGGATTTTTATTTCTTTTATATTCATGTGGAATTCATATTCATGATGTTTTATGATGTGATGTGTGGGAATGATATTTTATATCTCCCCAATCGATTGGGTAATGTTTTTTTCTCATGGTATAATATATATGGTGCATGAGTAGTGAACCTTGAACATTATATTATGATATCTTGGTAGAAATCCCGAAATTATATTTATGACAAGATTAATGTTTATGTCACATTAATATGATTCTCATGATTATCATTCTCATATGACACCATGAAACTTATTTTTTGTTTTATGATCTAGTCTATGATTTATGATTATGATTCATGCCTCATTTTCAATTCTTATGATTTTATGATCTTATTCCTTTAATCATGAAATCTATCACATGATCCTGTCTCAAATTTGTTTATGATATATTATATCCTTATAAATGTTTTACCCCTTACTAATATTTTTTGATCACTCCCTTCTTATGTTTCCTCATTTCCCCAGGTGATCGTGGGTGATAAAGAGAGTGTGTACCATTTATAAGAGGCATTCAATTATGTATTAAAATAATTTTTATGGTATCATATATGTTTATAATGGTTGATGCACCTAGATTCCAATGAAACCAAATATTTTATCTTGGGTGTTGGTTGTAACTATTGTGAGGTATAAATAGTATATATGTTTATCACTAGAGCTAGAAGTGTTGGTATTGGGGGATCTCATGAGGTATTAGAGTAGAGTTTGATTATTCTTTGGAATTATTATTATGTAAATTTTGGTATAGATCCCTAGATAGATCATAGTTAACCGTATAATACTTGGTTAAATATAACTTGTTTGACCACATAAGACTACCATTTCTCAAGTATTTATGATGTTTCCTTACCATAAAAAATATTTAAATTTATATTTGGGTTTAGTATCACATTTCATGAAAATAATCACAAGAATTAATATGTGTTTATCAATGAGTAAAAATTGCGAGGATGTAATTTATTTAAGGAAGTTATAATGCAAATTCTAAGATTTTTAGTGAATATATTTAAAAACAATTCTTTCAGAAATTATATATAAATGTTCAATAAATTTCTTTCTATTATTATTAATGATATAAAGAAAAAAGTTATATACATATTTATCACTTAACTAGTTCATTTTAATAAATATATGTATTTATTTATAATAATATTTAAATTATAATGAAATTTTAGAAATAATACTTTTTTGTTAAAATGGTTTTATAAATTTCCTTTTAATGTATTCATGATTCCTTTTACAAAAATGTTTTATTTTATAATAAAATTAGTCTTTTGATAGTTTATTTTTGTATTTTCATTTAAATAGTAATTCAATTATTGCAATATAACTTTGAAAATAGTGTTATACAAGTTTAGTGGTTATTTAAGTTTAATATATGACTATTGAAAGAAATTTAATAAATTTAAATTTGATTTAAAATTTTATGTACATCATATAAAGAAATTAAAGGATAAATAATATTTATTATTATAAAATATTCTTTTATGATGAATTTATAATTTTAATAATAATTCATTTATTGTTTAAAGGATTCATTTCATATTTTGATATGGTAGAAATTTCCTTTTAATGTAATAATTTCATATAAAATTTTATGCACATCCTAAAATAAAATAATATGGCATTCATAATTTCTATTTAAAATAATAATACATTCATGACTCCATCATAGCTTAATAATACCTTTATAATTCATTTTATTATAAAAAATTTTATCTTGGGTATATCTTCCCATTTTTACCATAATTAATGATATCTATATTAATGTTAAATATTTTAAATGTATTGAGCTCTTGTAAGTTGATAATAAAATCATCAATATGAGGTAGATAATACTTATTCTTTATCATGATTTTATTAAGTTTATAATAATAGAAAAAGAACATTGATCCATCTTCATCCTTGAAAAATAGAACTAGTACACCCCATGATGAATCACCTGAGAATATAAGACCCTTTTTCAGATTATCTTTATGTTTCTTTTTCAATTCTTCTAATTCAATGGGATCTATTAAATAGAGAATCATCGATATGGGCATAGAATCTGGAGTGAGTTTAATTGGAAATGTAACATCCTAGGTAATTATAGAATATGCATTATTATATTTATTAAAATTTATGAATTATATATTAATTTTAGTTTAATGGATACAATATGTGTGATAGCGTAACCAACACACAATAATGGGTTTCTCTAAAATCTTATGTTACACACAAGACTGAGATATACCGAAAATAATACATTATTACTATTATTATGGTAGTTAACACCTAGCCGTTTTATTTACAGGAACGAACATAGCTACCTATATTATGTTTACAAAATGTTTTTTCAAATGTTTTCTTTATTCTAATAAATTTTAGAGGCATAAAATGTGAATAAATCCAAATTTAAGCATAAAATAGTGTAATATTTTTAAATGATAGTTTTACCACCTTTTAATGGAGAACCATTTTTAAATATATTTTATGTCACCATTATATGTTCTATTTGAAAAAATAAAATTATTATCTAGGAGAGGGATATCAAAATTCACTTTGGTTTAATTTTTGGTATTTTTCTGATAAAATTCATTTTTCAATGATAGTGAACAAAATACTACATTTTAATTCTAAACTGCATTTTCATCTAATTAAATTATATTTTTAGATTATAATTTTACATGTTTTTAAGGTATAATTAAATTATTATTTTTTATTTTGATCCAATTATGTCAATTGGAATTAATTTCATATTAAAATTGGACATAAACACATGTAAATATTTTTATGGGTTTTACTTTTTAAAAACCAGTTTCCTCAATCCGTCAATGAGATTAACATTAAATTAATTTTATTCAATTTTTTGAATTGAATTTTAAAAAATGGTCTCAAATGATTATAATCAGTATGAATAATGTGATATAAGAGGATCAAAATATTTTTTTGTTGAATAGTAACTTTAGTATTTTATTTACCATAGTTAAAGGTAAATCATGTAATTAAATTTAAACAAAATATTATAATAATATAAAACAATTAAAAAACGTTTCATAATATTATTTTAGGAGTTATGGCCGACCAATATAGTCCTGGGGTCGAATTAGTGGCCTTTGGAAGCTACTTTGGTGTGATTATGACATTTATAACATTTAATTTAATGTAAAGGAAAAAATATTATTATCATGCATCTGCTTACAAAAACAATTTTAATATGGGGTTATATAAGTGATCTCTTAGAATGTAAATAGTAATTAGAAAAATAAAAAATATCACCTACATTATGGTAATTTATTTACAATATTTATGAAAGAAATAATTAAATTTAATTATGACACGATGATGATGCAATAATAGATTTATTAATTAAACAATCAAATAAATGATATTATAAATATTAATATATATATATTTTTGACATAATTTATGCCATAAACGGATTTTCTAGTTTACTATGATATTTTATAAGTCTATTAAATTGTTTTTTTGATGTTATATCTCTTTTGAATTTTATTTAAATTCAATGAAATGAATAGTGTAAAAATTGACATAATGGATCATTTATGAAAATAATAATTTATTAAATTATTTAAAAATACTAAAAATATCTTAAAAGAAAAAATGACTATGATACGGTCTAAAAGTTCATTAATTGTCCAATTATGTGAAATTGACCCCATATAAGTAAAATTAATAGCCTCTTAATATTTAAAATGTTGTTACCACAATTAAAATTAAATGAGAATAATTAAGGGTAATCCAAAAAGATAATGTTTAAATTATAATCAATACATGTGTAAAAATTATTGGATTAGTGGATTTAGAACTATGATAATATTATATTCTACATATTTCAATTTGGAGTCATTTGGATTAAAAAATTAATTTATATTCATTTAATATTTTAATAGTTTCCAAGGGTGCCCCTCCCCTCTCCTATAAAATGTACCTTCTCTTCTCTAATACTCACAATTCATGAACATTTTGGTTCATCCAAGATCTTCCCAAACCCCTTCCTAGAATTTATCCCAACATTCTTGAGGCCTTATTTTAGGTATAACACCCATCTTTGAGGTGTTAATGTGTTCTTCAAAGGTGAACAACCAACGAAGTGGAATTGTTTTTAAGTGTTTCTATTTTATTTCATCTTCAACTTATTTTAAACCTTATTCATATAATTTTAATTAATAACTACAGTATCCTATATATAATGATATGTTATTATGTTGATATCACCACCTAAATCCCTCTCTAATTTTATCAAATGGTGTCACGAACCAACCTATGTTGACCCTGAACTGATCACCCGAGCTAGCCCGCAGCATGGCCCGAGGGGAGTTCCCAATCCCCATGGGTTGGAAACTAGTGCCGAGCATCAAAGTATAGAAGAGGGAATGAATTGGACCATAAAAAAAGATAGGTAAATAAATAAAAACTAATAGTAAAAAAATGAAAACAAGAAGCATGAAGAAAATAAATTGGACATACCTCCTTGTGACCTCCTAGGTCACCACCCAACTCAAAACCACGCCTTCTCAAACATTGAGAAGCTAAACCAGGAACCTGTACGATAAAGTAAACCTACAACTGGAAAGATATAATAGGCGTGAGCACTAAGATTCTCAATAGGGATGCCAAAAATAAACCACTAAATCCAAAAGTTCTCTTTTACATAGCAGTCCATAAACACCAGTTTGAAATACAAGCATGAAAGTAGGTTTTTCACATTTTAAAATAAGAAAAATGTTTTTCCCATATAAAGAAAACCCAACACATGCTACATACCACTTCTAAAACCATTTGATATTTTATAAACAAAACTAAGACAGAGAGGCCAAGGTTGTTCTAAAAGAAATAAATAAACAGTACAAACTAAAAATAAACTAGCAGGTATAGCTGAAAGTAAACAAGAAATGTAAATAATTATATAACCATGGGTGATCCTAAACATCCCTAGAAGACCCCTGGATGTACTCAGTTCGAAACCACCTCCCGGCCTATGGTGAAGCTCCTAATCTATAACCAACTGGCCGCCCTTGCGGAAAAATAAACCAGCGAAACTCCCCATCTAGCCTCTATACCTACCAGTGGGAACCAACCCATCTAATTGGGGCTGATAAGCAACGATAACTCGATCAACTAAAAGATGCCCAGGAACCCCTGGTGGTTATTATAATACTATGTAATTAGGAGTCCCTCACATGCATGACTCTTCTCACCACTCTTGCCTACCCCAAACACGGACACTTTCTATACATTCACCCATACAGGGTTACCATAGAAAGAAGCGCCCCTAAATATACATTCGATCACTTCACATTAAACAAATTTCCAACCGGGATGTCACATCACATCCATGTCAAAACCATTTTCTAATAACATTTTAAGACTCTGACCAGGAACACACAACTTCCAACCACAAACCATTCTAAAAGTTAACACATATTCACCCATGAGTTGGAAGAGACAAACGAGACTTTAGGTCTAAAGTATCCAAAATAATTACCCAAGCATAACCTTTGAATTGAAAGTTCCAAATGGGCCTTTTAGTTGACATGTCTAAATACATTTACCCAAAACATCTTACCAATACTGATTTAAAATTTATTAACCAAACATGGATTTTTCTTTCCAAACAAACTCTAAAATAGTCTCATAAAATTTCTTTAGAACAAACGAAACAATTTATAAAAAATTTATAAACAAACTAAACAATTTATAAATAAATTTTTATAAACACTTTTGTAAATGAATAAAAAAATTATAGAAAATATTATAAATATACTAAACAATTTAGTGAAAACCCCCAATCTCACTTTGAAGAACCACAACATTTAAAATAAACATCCTAGGAATCTTAAACTAGGAAATTCACACAATCCCCTAGAAAAAACTTATTTTTAGTAAATTATAACAAATAAATAACACTAATCTCATTAAACCATAAATATTACAGATGTAAAATTAACCTTTAAGAAGCAATTGAAAACATGAATGTGAAAATGAACCATTTCAGAATGGAAAGATTAGAAATTCCTACCTCGAACAATGGTCATGCCACACTTTCTAACTCAAACAGTAGCTCGCTCGCACACACTCACTTCTACACACACACAAACACATATACATAAACTGATGCACATGTTCCCCACTCCATGAGGGAACACACACATAGAAGATATATATACCCATACATATACATACCTAGGAATATGCGTGCATGCCCTTGAAACTGACCCCAACTCCCCATGATAAATCCCCAGGACTCAAAAACACCACAAATACCTAAAATAAAAATTATTCCAAACAATGCAATCAAGATACAATTTAAAAACCAACCCTACAAAAATCACAAAGTTCAAAAGTAAAACCCAAATCCCATTTTCACTATTTGTATAAAACAAAACAAAAGGAAACACCCTCAAAATCACATTAATTTAATTTAACATAAAAAAAATTAAAGAATCACACCAAAGACCAATTTTATCCAATTCCATCAATGCCAAAACATCACAAAAATATATACAAGGATACCATAGGTATGTGAATTATATTTTAAAAATTATGCAAGAATTATTTGGCACAAAAACAAGCATATCATTGCAAACACATGAAGATGTAAACCATGAACTTACGCAAAACATATTTTTAACAACTTAAAAAATAGTGAAGAACACAACAACAAGATAATTAAGGGCATAACAAAGCTGTGAATAAAGTTTTAAAACTAAATGAAAGAGAGAAATCATTAGCGGAGTGCTCTGAAATTGAAATATGCAAATTTTCCAACCTCAGATGTACTCGAATACAACAACACTTCATCAGAAGGGAGAAAAGAACTTCGCAGACCCTTCACACACCCTTAAAATTGAGAAACACACACAAATTATCTCCCAATCTTAGGGTTTTCCCAAAAAACATAAAATATGACAAAAAAACATGCACCGAAGCAGGATAACGTTGCAAAGGGAGGTCGCGGATGAAGAGGAATGTCAGTGATGAGGAGGTCGCGCAAGGAGGGGCCGCACAAAAAGTGTCCACACTAGACCTAGTGGGAGGTGCACTACTAGCTGAAGGTGGGCTGCTAGACGAAGGGCTAGGGCACTGGAGGTAGGAGAGGTGCGAGGTGGGATGCCACCATGGAGGGTGCACCACTAGGAACTGCCGGAGAGGTAGGCCGTGAGGGTGGTGGCTGCACGAACATGAATGGGGAGATGGAGGTCACCGGAGGGAGAGGGTGCGCTAGAGGAGTTCGTGCGAGCAGGGAGGGGTGCCGCCAGACGGGGTCACACTAGAGAGGCAGAGGCCGCCTGACCAGAGAGGAGGGAAAGGCGGAGGACGCCACTGGAAGGAGAGGGGAGGGGAGCCGCGCACTGTGCGCAGGAGGAAGAGGGGGGGGGGGGGGGTTCGACCCCCTTCGGTTTCCCTTCAAATAAAAAAACAAATTAAAATATAAATAATAATAATAATAAATTAATTAATAAATAAACTAAAACCAAACCAAAGTTAATAATAATAATATATTTCATTATTGATTTATCGTATTTATGAGAATAATAATATTAATAATTAAGAAATTAATTATAGTAGTAATAATAATATTAATGAAAATTTAATAAAAAATAATACTTATAGAAATTTAATAAGAATAATATTAATATCAAATTTAATAATAATATTATTATTATTATCTGAAAAAATAATATTATCATGGCAGTTTAAACATTTATAAAATTTAGTTATTTTATGTATCGTGAAACCGTGCATTCACTAGGACCGAACGCATGAGCACCGCTTACAATGCAGTGACAACACACCGGCCCAAGACCCCCTGAAAACATCAAAGATTCAAAAATTTTAAACCCAAACCCAAATCTATCCAAAAGACACAGGAACAGGGAAAGAATAAAATAATAGGCTTTTGTGGTCTGGGTGTGACAATTCTACCCTCCACAGACACTTTCTTCTCCCAGAAAGTCACCAAGCCAACATTTTACACAACTTGAGTCCACGACCAGACAAAATCATAGAGAACCGAGAGCCTAGAGTTGAACATTCACAACATATGTCACACCTGACCAATTCAATGAGGACTAAAACTCTATATTGAGGGGAGAACACAAGAGGGTTCTCCCCACCTAGAGAATTTACTATCACAAAAAACCTTAAAACCCAAACAAACCACCCCCCAGGGTGGCCAATGCGGGAACTCCCAAACCAAACTCATTAATTTTCCCCACATGGACCAAACAACACACTTGAGTCTTTGACAAAAATATTTCTATGAAAAAAAACCAGAAACTCAAGGATGATAAATTAACTCAACACCTCCCATCAATTTCACAAAATGGTACATCCCCCTAACGAACACAGCTGAGACAAACTCAAAATCAGAACATTTCCATTTATTCACATGAATAACACCCTTTAAGGAAAACAAATGATTTGGAAACCACACTAAGAGAAGATAAGACCGCTTGGATTATGGTGGAACGAGATCATCACACCACGACAAAAAGGATGAGATTATGAAAACGATGAGAATAGAATAAGGAAATTTTGTATATTTCCATCCCAAAGTTGAAAACATTATCCATACTGAGGTTCCACACACCCTAGACAACTCCTGACAATGCGCGAGCTTCACCCTAAGACCTGTGGCTGGGGCCCTAATAGTTGAAGCATCTCCTGCCTCATAGTCAAGCATTTGAATACTTTGGTCCTTAAATCCTTCCTTCTGAATGAAACTTCTTTCAAAACTCTCCCTGGTGGCCTGAATAGTCGCATGGTAGAAAGACTTTAGAGGGATGCCACAAGGCTGCTTAGAATTCCTGAACTGGACAGACTAGTCACATACGAGAGAATGGTCCAACAAACTGGGAGTTAGGATAGACGAAGATCCTTTCCAGACGAGGAACCTTCACAAGAGCCAACCCCTACCAACTACACCTGAGACTCTAATGATGCTGAGACATCAAACCTTTACTAGTCCAGAACTGAACCCTCAAATAACTCTGAGATTGTATGAACCTTAACAACACTGGAAGTTCCCAACAACCCAAAGACACACTATCTTTCCAAACTATACAAATACCTATAACAGACTTCGATTACCTCGATAAAAAGACAACACCCAAAAAGAACTGGGAACTAGGCATAACTCATTAACAAATTTTGGAGGCTTTCTCAGAAGCATTCTCATAACAACACGAAAAACACCATCGAAACTGGTCCTCAAGCCAAAAATCAATAAAATCAATAACACAAACCAAGGGAAACATGACCATAAGCCAAACATATACAAACACAAGCAAGAATAACTTCTCTGAAATCGTTATTTCTTTAAAATTTTAAAACTCACCTATGGTGCCTTATGAACTGTCACATGTGTGTTTATTCAACCTCGCTCACATCATCTGTGAACAAGTTCACCCACAAACTCTCCGTACATACCCACGCACATGTTCCCCTCTATAAGGATATCCAAGGTTCAAACAATTATTTTCCTTACCAAATCCAAATAAATACCAAGTTTTTCCAAACTGATACACTTTCTCTTCAAAAATCCACTTTACTAATTTCAAAAACAATTTGGAAGAAACCCCCCTTTTTTTTATTTTGAAATCAATTTTATTTTTAACAAACACTCACATCAACTAAGTTAAAAATGAAGCACAACCAACTATAAACCATAAAAATGAGGAACTAGGGTTATGCTTAACCTGACAACATGGTGGTGTGCCATGACCCAAGTAAGGAATAACAATAATCAGACATTAAACTGGTCACTTGGACTCTACATGGGTCACCACCCCATGTGAGGCCATAACGTGAACCAATTCACCCCATTTTCATCCCTCAATCCAAAATAACTGAAGAAAAAAGACTCAAATCCTGGACTACTCGGGGTAACTCAGGTATCGTCACGAGAAGTGGTGATCAGGCACCAACCCATAACCTACCTCCTGAGCCCTAATAGTCCTAATATCCTTCTACCAAACACCCCATATAACAAAGACCTCCTATGATACAATTTTTTCATGAACCAACCCAGGTCGACCTTGAACCAATCACCCGAGCCGGCCCACGGCATGGCCCGAGGGGCGTTACCGATCCCCATGGGCTGGAAACTAGTGCCGGACATCAAAAAAAAAAAAAGAGAACGAATTGTCCCATAAATAAAAGACATGTAAATAAATAATGACTGATAGTAAAAAAACTAGTAGCATGAATAAAATAAACTGTACATACCTCATTCTGACCTCCTAGGTCACCACCCAACTC
Source organism: Viscum album (assembly GCA_963277665.1). Classification (NCBI taxonomy): domain Eukaryota; kingdom Viridiplantae; phylum Streptophyta; class Magnoliopsida; order Santalales; family Viscaceae; genus Viscum; species Viscum album. The sequence goes on from OY728147.1 coordinate 590,240,569, forward strand.
AAAATCACGCCTGCTCCAACATTTAGTAGCTGAACCAAGAAGCTGTATGAGAAACTAAACCTGCAACTAGAAAGATATAATAGGTGTGAGCACCGATATGCTTAGTAGGGATGCTAGAAATAAACCACCGAATCCAAACGTACTCTTTTACGAAGAAGTCCATAAACAAAATTTTGGAATACAAGTATGAAAGAAGGTTTTAAAATTTTAAAATAATAAACATGTTTTTCCCTTATAAATAAAACCCAACACAAGATACATACCACTTATAAAACCATTTGACATTTTATAAACAAAACCAAGACATAAAGACCAAGGTTGTTATAAAAGAAATTATTAAATAGTACAAACTGTAAATAAAGTAAAATGTATAGTTGAAAGTAAATAAGAAATGTGAATAATTATGTACCCATGGGTGATCCTAAACATACCTAGAAGACCCATGGATGTACTTGGTTCAGAACCGCCTGTTGACCTATAGTGAATATCTTAAGTCTATAACCAACTGGCCGCCCTCGTGACAAAAGAAATTAGAGGCACTCCCCATATGGACGCTATACCTACAAATGGGTACCAACCTGTCTAATCAAGGATGATAAGAAACCATCACTCGATCAACTAAAAGATCCCCAGGAACCCATGGTGGTTATAATAATACTATGTTAAAGAATATATGCTTTATGGGTGAAGGGTATAATTTTGTGAAATTTTTTTCATGAGTTTTAAATATTCATGGATTAATGATTTCATTCCTTATTTTATATCCCTTAATGAGATTTTTTGTTCTCATCCCATGTTTTTATAAAATTTTCCATAGGTTATAATGATGGGTAAGAGAAAGGTAGAAGTTAATAATTTTTTTATCAAGAAAAGAAAAAATATTGTTTACTTTTAAATGATTTATATTGTGGAAGAAATGGATACTATTTTAGTTGTGAACACTTTGTATTAATTTGAGTTCTTACGTAATAGTTATAACCTAATTATTCAAAACTATAAACTCAAAAGATCCTATAATATCAATTCTATTTTAAAAATAGTAGAATAAGGTATGTTTAAGGATGAGCCCTTATATAAAAATCAACCTCACATTCTAAGGGGAACCCTGTAATTAAATGGGAAATACATCTACATATTCCTGTAAAATAGGAACATCTTCAGTATTGAGTTATCCTTACTTCATTTGAGTTATATATCACTAATTATTGGGAATATATATCCATTTTAATGACTTTTTTTCAAATAGATCCCATCATCCCACTTGCATCAGTATATTTGATGTCATAGATGATGACTAGTTGAATGACTCAAGAGGGGGGGGGGTGAATTGAGTTCCTAAAATTTTATTTGATATTAGTCCACCCTCATCAAGGTATGTGATTTAAAATAATTCCTTCAAAATATATGCAGTGGAAATATAATAGCACATAGAAAATAAATTAAACAAAGAGATTTATAGTTTTTCAAGGAACATAAATCCCATAGTCCACTCCACCAACATTAAACTCTATGTGTTTGGTAATTTTCACTGAAAAACCATTTTATTGGGGGTTCCAAGCTGAGTACAAACAACTATCACTTATTAAAAAGGTACAAGATAATTACACTAGGATATACTTCCACAAGGAATATCCACAACCTTAAATATACTCTCTTACAATAAGTATCAATTAAAAAGTGATAAAAGGATCTTTGTAAATTGTTTGGAACATAGAATTGAAAGTATCAATTGAAAGTAGATGAATATGCATCTTGAGAGGATAAAATTCCTAAAAATATAACATTGGGTGATATTCAGATGAAAAAGAAAAACTTTTAATCATTTTTCATAATTAATAGTCCAATGATGTCAATTTACAAAGTAGTTGGCTTTCTTTTTTTTTTCTTCTGAGTAAGCACAAATGTCTCCATTTTTGTTTTTGTGTTCTCTATTTCTATACAGCCGCTAAATACACTATTTATATATATTATTTGGATTTTTAACATGATCAAATAGGATAATTATAATGGTTTACATGATAATCCATTGAGAAATAAAGTGGGAGAGTTGATAACATACACTTTTAATTATACATAGTCATTCTTTACAAATATGGAAAATACATCTACAAAAGCAATGTCAAAGACCTTATTTTTAATTAGATATTTGTATTTATAGAAACATGACATAGAATTTTCCTTAAATTGACAAAAATTTCTAAAATACTGAAAGGAAGGAAGCAACATGTCACAATAAAAATGATAGATAATCATAATTATATTTGTGTGTCATCTAGTACTGCCTTTGTAAGATGAATTTATAAAAAGACTTCATAAGATAAAACATATCTTCAGTATTCAATGCATAATAGAAAATGTCTTTCATGTTGCATAGAAGAAACTTTTTATTAAGATAAAAGGTACTGATGTGTAATATAATACTAAAAAACTTATTCTTATACTTCTTAAGATAATATTTTACAAATTTCTTTAATCGTTTCTTTCTTCATAAGATAGGCTATTCTCAATACTATATAAGATAACCTTCATCATAAGATAAATACATGTCATTATAAAACTATCTATAATTATCATATGATAATATTTTACACTGTAAGATAATATTTTGACAATGGAGCCTTCAAATTCTAAGAGGGAAGAAGATAATCTTTACTTTTGGTATGATAAAGTAACTTTGTCATAAAACTAGTACATCACACATCATTAGATATATATTTAGAGAATCAATCATAAGATGATCTATTTTGAAAATATCTAAGATACTTAAAACAATATTTTTATAATATTATTAGTGAATTTTTGAATCATAAAAACACATACATTAAGATATGTCGGAAAAAATAATTCCATCCAAGAATATCCCCCTTTTTGATGATCACAAAACCCATGAAATAGAAAACAAAACAAATTCACAAAAGGACCTTCAAAATTGACTTAATTTAAATTTTTTTACTCTTTCTCCTCCTTTGTGTGATAACCAAAATAAGTAATGTAAATAAATACAACCAATGTAGCACGTGAAAAATTTTAATTAGTGAATGTTTTTGAAAATGAGTTTAATTTAGCATAAATTTGAGATAATAAAAGACAGTAAGGAAAGATAAATTGGAAATAATGATTAATGAAGCATTCAGTAGAATATGGACAACACTCAAATGTTTTTTAAAAAAAAGGTGTATAAAATAATAGTATGCAATGATTCAAATGTTTAGTTAAAAGAAAACATTATGTTCCCACACGATGAGAATAATGAATCAATCTTGCAATGTGAAATGAGTTTTATGAGGATGTTTCCTAAAAGATATGGGTTGTTTGGTGGGTAATGAGGATAACAATAGTAGAGTATCATCATCCTTCCAAATAAAAAAACCCAACAATAGGATGGATGATCCAAGTCCTACACAATCAATTTTAGCGACCCTTACCCAAGAAGATTGAATTTTGAGAGTGGATTATTATTCCATCACGAGATTAAAAATATCCACACATGTAAAGGATATTTTTTAGGTTGGTTCAGGTAATGTTAAGGATAAATATTCTGAAAACCAATAGTTTTTCCTTTGATAGAGTTTAGTTGGATAAAATGTTTCCTTCAAATGATTACTGGTAAATGGATAAACATCTATAATTTGAGGTCCTAGAAAACATCTTCCACGCATATAAAATAGTTAATCTACACAAGAATTGATCATTTTTACTAATTATTGTTTGTAGTAGTCCAAAAGAGTTTTGAATCCATTCAATATTATTTGAGAAAAATTTCCAATTTTTTTTTCATGTGTCCTTTTTTATGCAACTAGATATCAGTCTATTCAACACTTCAAACTAGTTTTCCATCGTACCGACAACATAAAGAACTTTTTTTTTATTTTTTCAAAAATTATTTTTCCAATAGTTCTAAAAATGATTCAACTTATTACTCTTGTTTATATTTCGAGGAATATGGCTTCAAACTATTGACCACTACATCATGTAGATCTTCATCTTTTTTTTTCTGTAACCTCAATGTTATTTGATAATTATAAAACCATATTTTATAAAACAGTGATGATAAAGTTTATATACACCTTCACTAAGACTGAATTTCCATGAATTTATGGAAACTTTTGATTTAACAAGTCAGTGATTTCTTTCATTGATTGAACAAACAACTCAAAAATTTCTTTAGGAAGAACTGGTAACTTCAAAATTTCTGATACCATGATATTTTTGAATGTATTGAAATATATCCCTTGAGATAATCTCACACTACAGATAATTAAAAGCTAGATTCATCATATCCAAAACATGAGAAAATTCTATCATCTTTGACTGTTCATCAAAACTGTTCAAATTTATTACAGTGGATTCACTTGATAACTTTTCAATCATAGATTGAACTAATGATTTTTACTTTTTTAACGTTAGTCTTCATCAAACTTTGATGTTGAAGAGTTATTATTCAATTATTGGACTCAGTCACTTGAGATTTTATAAATTCCATTTTATAAAATAATTTTGAGTAGCTCTATAGAGCTATCACCTCATTAACCCTGTCAGTAGAATGAGATTATGAAAAAATATGCTCTGTGTGACACGAAGAGGGTCTATCTTGTGGAACTTCAATCCTTCAAGCATCATCGACTTGCATATCTTTTTTGATATAAACATATGATTCATTATAACTAAATTATTTCAATTACAATAGGGACCTTCTTTGGATAAGTAACAGATAATATTATTCATATGGATACACTAGAATGAAATGTGTAGCATTTGGGGATATTAAATTTTTTCCCTTGTTCAACAGTTACTAGATGAGAAACTGAAGAGGTTAACTATTCTATGAATAGTGGGATTAGAGGATGAGTTTCTATAAGAGTAACCTGTGCATCAGGTTGAATAAAAATTCTTACTCTTCTTTATCTATCAACAGAAGTGTCCTCATCTAAACCATCCATTTGAACAAATGGTCTTTCTGATGGAATTCCAACATCACTAGATAATCCCATTTGGGATGTCTCACCCTAAATATGGCATGATCTATTTCTATCCATTCATCATGACTTAATAAAACCAATATTTTTCTTAAAGAAACTCCAATACAAATGAATTTTCCTTATAATAGTTTCACTCAAAGTTATCAGAACATTGTGATTAGTTTCTATGTCTTCATTAGGATAAAATATAACTTTATAAAAATGAATGTTAATATCCTTACACAAGGATTGAAAATGACTCACTTATTTTGAACATGAGGCATATATATCATGATATGTTGAACTATATTTATAGGACTTGTGACCATGAATAGGTATAATAATGTAATATCTTAAAATAAAACATTCTCTAACCTACTATTATGTCGAGCGATAAAAAACTATATGAACATCATAAGAACTTTTCTTTTAGGTTCCAGTTCCTTGGTGATTTCTTCTCAATTAACGCAAATCTAAATAGACGATTCATGAGTTTATGTGGACTAACATTGTCTATGACAATCAATCCATCACTATAGTCTGTATGACCATTATAGGGACAATTTAGTGGCTCGACTATTTGTAGTGATATTATTGAAAGGTGTTTTTGGTTATTAGTTATAGTGACAAGATCCACTTTATCACTAAAATGAAAGGTTCTTGTTTCATACAACTCATAGACCTCCTTCTCAAAAAAATCATGGTTCATATTTTATCAAACACATACTCCAATTATTTTTAATTTATAACCTTCTTGAGTAGCATATTTATTCCACATAGCCAAGAAATGTCAATTGATCATCCTCTTTAATATTTTTATCATTTTCATTGAAAAGTTTCCCTACTCATGGATGTTAAGTTAATTTTCTTTGTCTTTTATACTATCATTATAGTATATCAGATTTCAAGTTTAGGATATTTTTTTATGATCTCTTAATAAATGATGTCTTAAATCAATGTGATTTGTTATTGAATGGTTTATAAGATTGTTTGAAATATTGAAATCACTTGTGTTGTTGGATTTTATTTGAAAAAAATTGAAATTAAATCCAAAATCTATTAGAGTGTGTTTTATTCCCAACACTTGTGCACTACAACCTCCTACCGTAAAATATTCTTCTATAATAGTTGATAATTATACATAGTTGTTTTCTTAATTGACCACAATACTAGAGATTTACCAAGGAAGTGACTGGTTTCTAAGGTTATTTTTTATCTAGTCTATAACTAGAAAAAGAAACATCTAAATATAAAATTAAATTAAAATAAGTTGTTTTTGGAAAATTGTAGAAGGTGACATAATTTGTTTTAAATGCCTTGAAATACTTTAAGAATAATTTAAACGAGATTCATTTCAGTTGGATTGAAATCTTACACAATGACATAATGGGAGCATATTATTTGGCCAACATTAAGAGAGATATAAAAAAAATTCAATGACACCTTGAAAAAAATTGTTGTTAAATATCTTTGTAGTTTCATTCGAATCAAGTTTAATATTGGTGCTCATAAGATTTGAGAAGGTTTCACTGTTTTCATGTACAAACTTATTATGAAAATAAAGTATGTACTATCTTTGATTTAAATTATATCCAAAATCATCTTGGTAAATTTTAAATCCAAGAAATTAGTCTAACTCACCAATCATAATCATTTAAAATTACTTTTTCATATGTTTTGAAAAATAATTTCAATATTTTTGATTTATTTATCTAAAAATATCATCATCTGCATATATTTTTACTAAAAAAATATCTCAGTATTATTTTCTCTTGAATAATGTAGGGTCGTATATTCCTACTATAAACCCATTTGATAAAATAAAACTGATTAATCTCTAATCCCATGCCCTTGAAGCTTGTGTTAGTCTATATATAGATTTTGTAAGTTTTAAAGTATAATTTAAAAAATGAGTACATTTAAAACTAAGAGGTTGTTCTATATAAACTTCCTCCATTAGAAATACACTTAGAAAATCATATTTAACATCCACCTAATATAATATAAAATTAATAGAGGATGTATTTTATGGAATGATTGTAATAGCTTCTAACTTAGCTACTATAGAAAACTTTTATTCATAATATATTCCTTCTTCTTGAGTATATCCTTTGTTAACTAATCAAGATTTATTTATAGTTATGACACCATAATCAAATTGTTTGTTTCTAAAACTAAATTTTGTTCTAATCAAAGGATAGTTCGAGGCTCTTTCAACTAATCTCCACAATTTTTTTCTTTTAAAATAATTTTACTCTTCTTCCATGGCTAAGAACCAACTTTCATTTGATAAATATTCTTCTATAGAGTTAGGCTATAGTTGGAATAGATAAGCATAGAATTCAACTAGATTTACCATGTTTTTTATATTTCGTACACATTCATCTTTGTTTCTTATAACTCTTTCTAGAGGATGTTATTTAATATTTCTTGGTATAATAGGAAACAAACTTACTGGTTCACTAGTATTAGCCCTTACTGGATTTGTTTTAATGTATTAAATTTCATAATAATCATCCTTGTTCTTATTAAAGAGTGATTCAGGACTCATATATTTAAGGGAATTATTTTTATCATTAGTTTGAATCATTTGGTGATCAAAAGGATCACATTCATAAAACATAACATGAGTTGATTCTTCAACAAGAGTTGAATTTTTTTTGAAAACTCTATAAGCTTCTAAAGTATTAGAGTAACCTAGGATGATACCTTCATTAGTCTCTGGATAGAACTTCCCCAGATTATCCTTGGTATTCAAGATATAAACTGTGCAACCAAATAATACGAAGTATCCTACCTTTGGTTTTCTATTATTCCACAACTCATAACAAGTTTTCTTTAAAACATGTGTCATATGAACTCTGCTAATGACATAACAAGCTATGTTAACATCCTCACCCAGAAAATAAGTGGGAAAGTTATATTCACATAACACAGTCCTATAAATTTCTTACAATGTCCTATTTCTTCTTTTAATAAAACCATTCTAGTGAGGTGTCCTATGGGTAGAGAATACCTATTTAATTCTTCATTAGAGCAATAAGAATTAAGTTCATGATTCTCAAATTCACCTCCATGATCACTTCTCAAAAAAATAGTGTCCTATTCATTTTTTATATGTTTTCAGAAATCAATAAAAGCATGACACACTTAACTTTTGAGTATTACTAATTATTCCCATGTAAATATAAAAAATAAACAACTAATACAGAAAAAATTATTTTTTAGTGAGACTTTTTTTTCTTGTAGGTACGAAAATATCCACATGGATAAGACCAAATTATGTAGTTATCGAAACCAATTTAATTGGTTTAAAAGATGACTTTTGTTTCTTTCCAATTTGATATGCATCACATAGATTCTCTATATCCAATTTGATGTTAGTAAAGTTAGAAATTAAATGTTTCTAATAAACGTTTTTTATGGAACAAACATTAAAATTTCCAAGCCTTCTAGGCCAAATCCACAATTCATTAATTTTAAAATTTAAATAATTTACATTATGTCTATAGAAACAATCAAGATCTAGTGTATAAACATTCTCTATCCTTGGTGCTATAAAATTGAGAAATTTATCTTTGAGAACTAAACATGAACTGTTAAGAAATCAATAGAATACCCATCATTTCAATGTTTAAAAAAACTTAGCAGGTTGTTCTTGATGACTCCATTATAAAGAACTTTACTAATAAGAATTGACTAGGGATTTCCAACTGATACAATTACAACTATATTTCTTCGTCTGTTGTAAGCAAAAGTGACATACCCTACATAAATTTTGGATAGTGAGTAAAAATTAGAGAAATGACCACTCATATGTATTGAAAAAACACTATCTATAAACCATTTTGAATTTATGTTCATGTTGTTTGTTCCCTACAATAAAAAATCAAACAAAATTTTTTGGTACCTAAACTCTTTTTGGTTAATTGTTTTTATGAGATATCTAGACATACTAATTTTTTTCTTTCTAGAAAACTTTTATGATTGTATTAGAAAATATTTTGAAAGAAGATCATTTTTTATTCCAAAAAATTGAAGTTTTTTAAATAAAAAATGTTGGCCTAGTTTCTTACTTCTCCAAAATAAAAATATATAACTTTGGGATATAGTTTATTTTTAGAATATGGAAAAAAATGTTATCTATAAATTAAGGGCATTTAACCTTGGATTCAAATTACAAATTTTTCTTTTCCATGTTGATTATGACCAATGATTTTTTAATTAATCTTCCACTTTAGTAAAGACACGTTCAAAATCATTGAAGTGTTAAACATCCTTTTGTAGGTTCTGAAATGTTTTGAATTATTTAGTATTTGAGGTAGTATATTTTTACTATTGATTATTTAAGTTTATAATTTTGTTTTTTGGTTTTCTACTTCACTAAACATTTTATTATAAGATTTTCAAAGGTATTTATTTTTCTTTTTCAAGATTTCATACTTAGATTAAAACAAATTTCATTACTCATATAATTTTTCATATGAGTAATTTTCATTTTATGATTCATGATCTTGCCTAAAATAGTGAAAATAATCTGCCAAATTTTTCTATTCCATGAAACATATGTTTTCCTTATGAATAACAACTTTATCTTTTGATTTTGATGATGTTCATTCAAAAAAATATTCTGAATCACTCCAGGTGGCCTTCATAGCTTTCTTATCTTTCTTCTTATAACCAACATTCTTTCAGTATCATTTTTTATATTTTTATCATTCTTAATATATATAGAAAAACCAGGATTTTTGTGCACTATCTTTTTCCATTCATATAACCTTAACTCTTTTTCATTTTTACCATTTTTCTTTTACTTTTTAAAATATCATCTAAAACCTCTTATATTATAGTATAATTTTGGTAATTTTCATGAAATTTAAGAAAATAGATCATTTTATCCTAAATTTGTTGGGAATATTCTTTTTTAGTTGTTTTAGAGATTTGTGAGATTATTATTATCCTATCATATTTGGAAGTAGATAATTTCAAGGCCTCATTTTCCTTTTTTATCCGATTATGTTCACCAATACCAGATTCCATTTCAGTTTTATACATTATGAGAGTTCTTTAGCTTGAAATTTTTTGTGTCTTTAGATTTTCTAATAACAACTGATATTCCACTCCACTTAGGTGGTAATACTTAGAGAACTTTGAACCCTTATTCAGGATCAGTGATATTGGTTCTTAGAGAAGCATTGTTGTTCAAAATATTAGTGAGTATTCCATTTAATTGAGTAATTATATCTCCTTCAACTATTTATAATGTTTCAAACATAATCTTAGATGCATACCATTTCTCATGTTCTATTTTTGGAATTTAAGAGGGATTAAATAATTTAATAAAAAAATTCAAGCTAATAGTTTTTAGCTAAATGATCATGCGTTATTTCCAGCAACCATAATTTTCACCATTAAAGTACATAACTCTGACCAGTGACATACCTTATAAGTTATCCACCATAGAATCCATTTATAGAAGATATTTAGACTTCAAAATTTGCCATTTTTGACCACAAGAGTCATAATATCTGATACCAATTTTTTCCCAGATTATTACTATATGAATAACTATGGGGGGGGGGGGTGAATTGAGTTCATAATAATTTATTTAAGATTAGTCTTCCCTTATCAAGGTATGTGAGTTCAAATATTTCCTTCAGAAAATATAAAATAGAAATATTGAAGAACATGGAAAAGAAATTGAACATATAAATTTATAGTGGTTTTTGTAACAAATGTCCTCTACTATACTCCATTAACACTCAACTCTATGAGTTTGGTGACTTTCACTAAAAAACCCATGTATAGGGGTTCCCAGCTGAGTACAAGAAACTATCACTTATTACAAATATTAAAGACCTTTCAACCAGGATTTTACTTCAAAAATGTTATCCACAACCTTAAATAAACTCACCTACATAGAGTATCATTGAAAAAAGGGATAAAATGATCTTTAGAAATACAATGAAATACACAGTTTCAAGCAGAAACTAACTATAGAAGAAGATGCATCCTGAGAGGATGATAGTCTTCAAGATACAACTCTGGGAGATCTTCGGATTAAAAAGATAAACTTGTAATCAATATTCTTAAGAAATAGTCATATGTAGTCTATATACAGAGTAGATGACATTTTTGTTTTTCTGAGTTAGCACACACGTCTCCATTTTCATTATTGTGTTCTCTCTTTTTATGCTGAAACTAAATCCATTATTTATATCTCATGTTTTTATTTTGACCATGAGAATACAAGATAATCACAATGTCCAACTTGATAATCCATTGGTAAGGAAAGAGATTGAGTTTATAAGGTATGATTTAAAATATTTGATGTCGTTCCATAAAAATATGGAATATATATCAGTAATAGAAATGTTAGAGACCTTCTTCATTCTTGGATTGTTGTATTTATAGAATCAAAATAAAGAATATTCCTTAAATAGACAAATATTTCCTAGTATACTTAAAGGAAGGAAGTAAATTACTATAATAAATATGATATGTAATCATAACAATCATTATGTTTCAGGTGGTGCTGTCTTCGAAAGATGAATTTTTAAAGATACATTGCAATATAAATTAATCTATAGTATTCAGTGTGTATGAGAAATTGAGTTTCATGTTGAGTAGAATATTATTATATCTAAGATAAAAGTAGTTGATTTATAATATTTACCTAAATCATATCTTCTAATACTTCATAAGATAATATTTTATGTATGAACTTAATCAATTATTTCTTTGTAAGATTATCTATTCTCAATAATACGTAAGATAACCCTCATCGTAAGTTAAAGTATCATCATTGTAAAATTATCTCTGATTCTCACAATATAATAATTTACACTATGATATAAAATTCCACAATGTATCGTTCATATTCTAATATGGGGAAAGATAATATTTTATTTCCATAAGATAATGTAGCTTAGTAATACCATAAATACCTTACACGCCGTAAGATAAATATTTTGAAAATAAATTGCAAAATAAGTTCTTTTAAAATGATCTGAGATAATTTAAAAAAACATTAGAACAATAGTCAGGATTTTTTTGAGTTATCATAACACAACAATTGTGCCATATTGTAATAACATATGTTTGTTGAAAAATATTATCATTGAGTGATTTGTGATATGAAATTGTATTTCCCTATAATAGAAATTGATTTGATCTCTATATTGTAAGATAAAATCCATGACCAAAATCACATAAAATTATTCCAAGGTAAGAATAACTAGATTTGTAGGAAGTATCTTCCCATAAAACTAAATTATAGAATATTTTTATACCTTGGATGTAATCATCACACTACCCAGTGTTTTCAATGATTATTCAATATTCAGTGTTTGAGGTAGTGAATCAACACTCTTAGAAACCTTGACTCTTATTAATGATTTTGAAGAACCAAAATCAAATAAAAAAATTTCAATTATTGTTTGGATAATGAGTGTAGATTTCACCACTTCATTTTTGTGACCTTCTTTTGTATTTTTGTTTGCACAACCATTCCATTACTCTCTTAGATTAGGAGCTTGCTGACATTGATTATCATTATTAACCCAAGGTTTAGTTCATGTGATGGAGTGATTTCTATAATCTTTAAAATTAAATCATTTTTTTGTGGGTGGTTCATTAGGACAAGTCTTATTTTCATTAATATTAATGGTTTACATTTTCATATCTCTTTGAAATCCATTTTATTGATATCCTTCTATTATAAACATGAAGTATTTATCTATCCATTTAAGAAAATTTCCTCCTTAATTTTTTACCAATTTTTAGTGTGTAGTATGATTAATATTATCTCATCCATGGGTTTTATCATTTAAGTTTCCATGGAAATAATATTTTATATTCTTTTCCCCAAAATCATGAGATTAATGGGAGTCTTTAATTTCCATTTCCACCTTTAAACTACATCGAACAATCACTTCATAGATACCAAAGTCCCTTGTAAATAATTCTTTTCATGGAATTAGTTTTCAGCCCCAAAAAATGATAACTTTTTCTTTCATGGTCAATGATAAAACCAGGAGAATACTTTTCATGTCCTGTGATGTTTTATTATAGGTAACAATGGATAAATCCTACATTTTATTCAACTCTAGAAATTATCTCTCAATTTTAGTTCATAAAAATTCATTAGAATATAATAAACAAAAAGAATTTTCAAACTACTCCCAATCTAAAAAGTCGATTTCTTCCTCTTACTGCATATTCTTAACAAGGGTCCACCATTGACCATCTTGACCTTCTAAATGAAAAAAATTATATCAACCTTTTCATGATTTGAGAACTGTAAACTGAGAGATATATTTTCTAATATGTCGATCCATTTATTGGAAATTAGTGGATTGAAAAATCCATTGGAGGGTGGAAATTAACTCATGAAGGACTCAATGTTGAGTTGTTCCTTTCCTGGAATATTTGGGAGTTTGGCATGATTTGTGTTATTTTATATAGCTTAAGAGAGTTGGTTGGGAATACCCCTTAAAATTTTCACTCCATCTCACATCCTATTTGGTTTCTCATTGGGATATTCATTGTACTTTCCATCACATTCTTTTTTAACATGATTCCTTCTATTTTAATCCATTGACTAAAAACCAACAAGCTTTGTGTAATCATTAACAACGAGAGTAATAAATCATATATTGAGGAAAATCATTCCTAATATGTCCTAAATTATGACACTATAATTTAAACAGAAGAAAATTTAGGTTCTTCCAACAAGAATTCAAACCTATGTGATCCAAGGGTAATGAACATATATATTACATCATTTTACATTATTATTCCTTATATCTCACAACAAAACAAATACTAGAACATATAGCTTAACTATATTTGAAGATTAGATACATAACCAAATTATTCTACATCATTTTTAACATCTACCACAAATAATCTTCTCTCATGATTCAATTTTAGACAGATAATACATAATAATCTTCTTTATAACCTATGGAATGGAAAAAAAAGAAAGGGTGACTCTAGATTCTCAGTATGGGTAAAAATAAGTTATATCAATCAAAGATCATAAGTTATCATAATATAAGAATATAGTTATGATAGTACAATCAAAGTACATGGTTATAAAAAAAGATAATCATAACCAATTAAACATGAATCAAAAATAATGGTTCATTCAATATGGATTTTGAAATAAAATAAAAAAATGTGATGTATGAAAGTGGAAACATGATTTTATAACCATGATCCTTGAAAAAATAGCATTGGAATAATAATTTGTCACATATATAAACAGAGAAAATTATTTCTAATCTCAAGGTTTACCACTAAGGCCATCATTACATTGTTTACGGAGTCCTTTAACTGATTAGTTTTACTCCCAAATCTCTAAAAATCTATCTCATGAGATATATGGATTAACCCAATGCATTGGATGAATATAACAAATCAACCCCTAATTTAGTGGACAAATGACAGTTAGGGGTTTGGGTTAACACACCATTCCCAATTATTTCATGACATATAAACTTTACCCAAGGAATTATAGGGTTATAACATACCCAAACATCAAATTGTTATATAACATAAATATGTGTTCCACATGAATATAAAGACATTCAATATTCATTTATATCTTAATTAACACATCAGGACGAATTGAGTTCCTTGAAAAATTTCTAACACATTATCATAATCCATCCATAGGAAAAAATTTGATCGTATCATTATATCATATCCCCATTTAAGAATAAGAAACATTAATGGATTATTAAATATATGAAAAAATATTTTATAAGATCATTAGAAAATTTATTTGAAAAATTAGAAGAAATATCTTTTACTTTTGATAACTTTTATTTTAAATGAAAATAATTTATAAAATAATGAGAGTAGAATTGAATTTTAAAAAACATAAATACTTTGGGTTGAATTTTCTTATATAAAACCAATAAATTCGTTTGAAAAATTCAACCATGTGAAATATATTAAAAAAAATCCCTTTCAGACTTCTATAAAGAATGTCAAAAAAATATTAAATGACTTGTATGGAAAGTGTTAAAAAGTAGTTCCTTTCATTATTTTATAGATAAAGTAAAAGAAAATAGAAAATGGTCGTATTAAATAAAATAAAATGTGATAATAACACCCATTAAATAATATAACTAATATGAACATGGGGATAAATACTTCCAACAGAAAACAAGAGATAAGGTCAGTGTCATTTGTGAGCATTATTTTGGTGGAATTGTGAACCAAATAGAAGTGAAATGGTTAGAATAAATGGAAACTCTAAAAATAACTAAATAATATGAGAATACATGGGGTTTATAGGTAATGAATATTGAATTTAACATCATTGGAATTTATTCACACACAATCTACAATTCAACGTGAGATTAAAAAATAAACCCTAACAATTTTGGCACATTAAATCAAAATACATTGAAATAGAAAATACAAGATAGGGTTTTAAATCCATTAAACTTCATGAAAATTATTATTAAACACACCCATTTGGTAATATATGCACCATAAAAAATAATATACATGATGAATATAGAATACATCCTAATGAAATAGGAATTGTAATGGGAAACCCTTAAATTTCTAAAAACATTTATTTTAAAAGGAAATAATTTATTAAAAAATGAGAGTATATTTCTATTTGTAATACCATGAATAGTTATAGAGAAAGTATAATAGATAAAATTAATGTGGGTATTAGGAAATTATGAACATGTAGTAATCATAAAAAATAATCATAACTCAATGAAAATAAGTTATGTTAACAAAAACACCTTACATATTTGGAAATAAATGAATCTAAAAATTATGATGAAGGGTTAAGGAAATAAAAATTTAAATTAAATTAAAAAAATATTTATGATGAAATAATCCAATGTTTCAGTAATAACAAAATATAACATAATATTTTTTGTATAATCTGAATGTTTCTGTAATGAAGGGAAATTGAGGCGCAAAACCATGACCCATAATCTTGACTTCTGTGGAAGTGATTTAACCTCTTGTATAATAAAAGTAACCATCTTAACAATTTAATTCATAAAATTATTCATTTTTATTAACTTTTTAATCATTATTTATGTTCATTAATTACAAATATATTTTTTAGTTGTTGTCTATTTTCATTATCAGACATTTTTAATTTTGATTGTTTTGTAAGAGTTTTAAAATGGCAATGTCGGTCCCCATTCATTAATACCAAGTTCATAATTCCAATATTATTCAATAAAGTGGAATTATTTGGTTTCAATGATTTATATAGTCATATTCTCACTGTATTGATGGTATGGGCAAGGGTTTGGAGAGTGGAATCTATGACGAGCTTGTTTTGGGCAATTTACCAATAAAAATGAGTTACATTATATTGATCATTAATTTTTATGTCACCCTTATAAAAGAATATTTATAACATAAAATAATATTATATATTATATATTACCAATATAAATTTCATTATATTAATTCATTTTTTAAATGGTAAATATAATATAACATCATTCATTTAGGTGGTAGAACTAAAAAACAAGTACATGTTATACTACAGAATGAGTAAGAGTATAAAGTTACATAATAGTATAATAACTTCCTGATAATAATAATTATGTTAATATAATAAATCTAAATTGTATAATTATATTTATAAATAGTGGATATTATAATGTAATTGAAAAATATCATGTTGAAATAGGTATTTACATTATTGAATTCTCTCGTTCTGGATACAGGTTACTTCGAAATGAGGAATTTAGGATTCCTTATCCGAAACAAAGGCAAAAAAAGTAAAAAATGATTTATGATATTATTAATGGGAAATTATTGAATATATTTTTGAAGGAAAATAGTGGTTGGTTTAGAGGAGGGGTACTTTTATAGGCGAGTTTTGAGTGGAATTTATGTAAATACTCATTCCATAAGGTACAAGGTTTTCATTTTTTCATGGAATGTGTTAAAATTTAAAAAATAATGGATATGGTTCATTAATACCCTTATAAATACAATTTATATATTATTTTATAGATATTTCAAGTCTGTACACCTTATTTAAAACCTTTTACCTAATTTTACCTTTACCGTGGTAACTTAATTTTTTTCCTTTGCAACTTATTTTTATTCCAAAAAATGAAATTGACCCACTAAAATAATGTTAATACAATTAATATATTTTTGGAATATATTTAATCTAATTCAATTTTATATTTTTTAAAATTTACCTTTTAAATGAAAACATAAAAAAATATAATTATTTTTATAGAAAAAGGACTTCTAAAAAGTTAAGCATTCTTAATATTATTTCATATCAATTACTAATTAAATGACAGTTAGTAAATTTATTTATACATTTAAAAATGAAATTATGGTAATCATTTAAAATTTATAATCTCAATTTGTTAAGATAAAATAACACAATTCTTAAAAAATGTTTTCTGGAAAAATATCCCTGTTTTAAAATTAAATAATATTAACCAAACCAGATTAAAATTAAATATCTATCTTATTACCATGTTATTTTATCAATAAATGATATTAAAACATTTCTACATATTTTGAAAATATATCAAACCATTATTTAATAATAATTATAACAATTACAATAATAATATGTGACACAAAAAATATATAATAAAATATTTTAATTGAAGATTATATTTTTGTTTCATTATTTATTATTCCCAGATTATGTTATTTTCAAGTTGTTATTAACAATTATTAAAATTAAATATTCCTATTTTATACATGCATACCCAACCTCCATATATTTGAAAACCATATTTTCAAAGGCTATATATCTGATGACTAAATTTTCAATGACCATATATATAATAGTTATATTTATCTCTTATATATATCCCTATAGACATTACAGAAATCATTCATACTATTCATTATATTATATATAAAAATTTCTTCCATATTTATAATAGTCCTCATTCTTTAAAAATATATAACCAGTGTTATGTTATTCATGGAAAACTACAAGGATAAATATTTTGGGTTCATAGTTTTTTTATATACTTATGGTTTTATTCTTATTGTAGTTTTCTTAATGATGTATCATATTATATTCTCATAATTTATTAATATTTATCTTGTATTGTAATATTTTATTTCAATAAAATGTATCACAATTTTTTTTAGTTTGGTGTTTCATGTAAAATAAGCTATTCAAAAAAATATTTATTTAAAGTGAAATACATAGTAAAATCATATAGTGTTACATTATACCCCTATAAAATAATCTCACCACAAAAATTTGTTACATTGATAAAAATTGAGGTTAATTTTTTCTTATTATATATTTGGGTTTCCACGTTACTTCCTCAAACATATGATTTGTCTAGAGAACTTTCACCAGGTGAGTGATCTTATTTCATATTATTTTATCTATATGAACTAGAATTTATATTAGTTGTTACTTATAAGAGAGACCAAGTTAAAATGGTATAACCTCTGAGTTTAGTATACGTGAAGGTTGGTGTGTGCACTTCCTCAAAAATGATAAATGGAATACATCATGCACTTGGGAATGGTTCGGTGGACATACAAGATGATAAGATATCATCCCTATATGATCAAGGATTTTGAAAGGGCCAATGTATCTAAGGATTGACTTTTCCTTCTTTAAAAATCTCATAATCATCTTCCACAGTGACGTTTAAAGGAATACCTTATCTTCGAATTCAAACTCCAAATATCATCGATATTTATCTGTATAAATATACTTCCAACTTTGTATAGTTTTAATGTGACCCTGAATTATTTTAATCTTCTATAATATTTCTTTTGAAATATCTTGTCCCTGTAGAATACACTATAAAAATTTATCCCAAAATTTTTAAGTTCTATACATTTTCCCAAATAAATCCTTATATGGTTCGATTTGAATTCCATAATTAAAATTGTTGTTAAATGAGAAACTATAAGTTTAAGGTGTTGATCCCATAAACTTTTGAAATACATTAAATATGATATAAACATATCCTATATATTTTTAATGAAACATCCTATTAATATTTTCAGGTATCCCTAAACCCCTATTTTTATCATGCTTTGGTTGGGCTTCATTTAAGGGTGAATCACGTAATTTTTTAGTACGCTTTGAAATTTTATGGGTCATGAACGGTTGGCACATGGATTTTCCAAACCATGTTCCCTCTCAAAGAAAACTGTGAAAACCCAGGAAGTGGGTGTCACGACTCGTCCTCGGGGCCCGTGCCGTGACTAATTAGTATCAGAGGAGTCGGTTCTACCGCAGAACTTATACATCTGATATTTTCTTTCTGTGAAGCAATAGTGTTAAGAGTACCGAGTGTGGTTTTCAGTTCAGGGAGTCCAGTGTTGGTGCGGGCGGCCGACGTATCCATACACCAGGAACCTAACACTTTGTGCATGAAAACACTGATTGTGTGTGTGTTTCCAGAAGTTTTATTTAAATATCAGCTCAAACCAGGTCAGCTCACCAGGTATAATCGTCTGACCGTGTCACATTGTTTCTTTCAGGATTCGTTTTCTCAGACGACCAGCTACAGCCCAGAGGGATGTGCGTACTGACAGCCTGCCGAGTGACAAGGCTTTGGTACAGGGCCCTCTTGCAGTTGAGGCACCAGTGGAGGCACCAACGGTACTACCATACATTGGGCCACCGATGCCACCAGCCCTAGTAGTAGGCGATGCACGCCACTTGAGCGCGCTGCACGAGTTCTAGCGCCAGAGACCACCCAGGTTCCGGGGAGAGACGGATCCACAGGCGGCTGAGGATTGGATGGAGGCTGTGGTGAGAGTCTTCAGGCTAGTGGGTACGCCAGCAGACTTCATGGTGATCTTTGCTGCCAGCCTTCTTCAGGAAGCAGCAGGCAGGTGGTGGATCCACTTGTTCCAGTTTTGCAATGGGATGGCCTTCACATGGGAAGACTTCGAGACCTTCTTCAGGGTGGAGTTTGTGCCAGTAGATCTACACCCCGAGCGTGTACATGAGCTTCTGCCTTTGCCGTAGGGTTTTCGATCAGTAGCCGAGTCATCTGTGGGCAGTAGACATATGATGCAGAGGTCCAGGAGGACCAGACCAGCAGTTGGGAGATCTCGGGTTTTAGGACCGGTGGTGCGGGGCACCTGGGGTGGGGTCAGAGCCAGGCGTGCCAGAAAGAGACAGTGTTACTCATGTGGTGGGAAGGGTCACCTGGCACGTGACTATCCGACTCCTCGTACAGTTGATCCGCAGGCTTTGGAGGAGCCATCGAGGCAGAAGTAGCGGTGGGTGCTTGAGCAACAGCCGAGCAGTGAACAAGGTAGTAGATCTCTGGGAGCAGGTGGACAGGAGAGGAACTAGTGGATACGTCCCTTGTTCTTCTAGTTCCATGTTTCTGTTGTTTTTGTGTCTTTTTACTATGAGATGAAATAATAAAAAAACACTTATCTTGTGATGTTTTCTTTCCTATCCTTTTTGTTTGGTTGATACTGAGTGTTCCTAGTTAAGACTGTTGACTGGACCCTCACTTTTGATATTTCTACTGGAGGAGACCCAGTGACTTCACACTGATGCCGACAGTGTGACTCGACCCTTGGAGGCGAGAGTGACAGTTGGATCTCTTTGTAGTTACATTGAGGCCTTACGATGTCATCCATGGCATGAATGCATCTTTCATTTCAGGATTGACTGTATTAGGCAATGGGCGTGGTTCATCCAGGGGATGAGACCGAGTTTCTCTTTTCAGCAGAGGTGAAATTTTAGCAGCTCTTTCAAATCGTAGGCAAAGAAGGTGAAGATAATCCAGGAGCGGATGAAAACTGCACAGAGCAGTAAGAAACAGGAAACTGACACCAGTCTTGGAGACACATGCATGTTAAATGTTTCCATAAGAGGAAGATTAAAGGAGAGATGAGTCTGCGAAGCAGCAGACGTGGAGGCAGAGCTAGGAGAGCAGCATGAGGTGGTGTACATATTAACATGCTAAAACCACCCGCCTTAGTTATCCCCGCCAGGCACAGGGAGCTGGAGGGCGGAGGAAGAGTGCGGCTACATACGGTCAAGGAGTGTGACCCAATGGCTCTAAAAATGATTCAAGGGACAGTCTGTGTCCACTACTAGCTGATGTAGTAACAGACGTCGATATGAATCATTCCTTGCTTTCACAAATCTTGTTCTAGAACTATAGTTTCCGGTAAGCCGTGGACTTGACCCTCATGTCTGGAGATACCTTGGGAGGAGACTCAATAATCACACTTACGCCGACGGTGTGGTAAGACCCTCGAGGTGAGAGTTTCAGTTGGAATCTCTTGGTGGCAGTGTCGAGGCCTTACGACGTTAATTTAAGTATGGAATGGGCAATAACTGTTCATACTCAAATTGACGGTTTTAGGAAAATGTCGGGATGAGTTTTCTTTGGTCAGCGAAAAGGAAACCCCAGGCAGCACGGGATAAACTCTTTCATATTAGGGTGCGACCGATCACTCTTGAGTCGGTCAACCATACCCTCATGGCAGCAGTTGTTTGAGTTTTAGTTCTAACAGAAAATGGAGACCTCTGGAGTTCGAGGATGATGATCACGTCCTTATACGGGTCTCACCTCGACAAGGTTTATGGAGATGTGGCCAAGGAAGCAAGTTATCTCTGAGGTTCAACGGACCTTTCTAGGTCCTCAGCTGGGTAGGCGGGGTGGTTTACCGCTTGACCCATCCACCTCAGTTGCACCAGGTGCACTACGTCATCCAGGTATCTCAACTGAGGAGATACGTGCTCGACCCTTCGCATATCATCGACCATGAGGAGAAGGACGATGGAAATGGGGTTACTTCCATAGAGGTTCTAGTAGGGATTGAGGATCGACATGAGCGGATCCTACGAGGATGGTCAAATCCTTGGGTGTGCTTTCTTTGGAAATACGAAATCTCCAGGTAAGCACATGAGAGCGGAAGTCTCAGATGCGTGCTCAATACCGCTTTTATTTCCCTAGTTTGTGTTATAGATTTATGGGGACGTAAAGCCCTGAGGTGGGAGTACTGTAAAGACCCAAAAATTTCAAGGAAATTTTTTTCTAAATTTTCTTTGGAATTTTACAAGAACTCAGTTTCTGATGGCACCTGATTCCGGGGCCCGCCGAAGATTAGCTCGGGTACGTTCAGTGAACGAACGAGTGGGAAATTTCTATCTTTTGAACTGGTGCTCGTAATTGAATTCCAAGGCCACCGATGGAACTGTAGCGCCGGTAATTGCTTAGGAACACCTATTCCGGAGTTTTGTTTTCATGAGAGTTGATGATAAAAATTGTGGAAGATTAATTTATAATTATTCTACAATTTTTATTTTTCTCTAAGTGGTTTAAAGGCTTGGAGTGGAAGTTGGGTAACTACCCAACTTCCCAAGGGATGTTATGAGGTTGGTGGGGCCCACACGAACCCCACCCCTTCAAATTCCTAACTCCCTCAACTCACCCTTTAATTTTGACAACATGGCTTGAATTAATTAAGTAGGATTAATTCAAACTTTTGAAATTCGTTTTTTTCTTATCTTGTGTTAATCAAATAAGACTTGGGCTTATTTTATTTTTGGTTAGAGTTTTTCTGCATTGGGAGGATTTGGGAGGCTTGAAGAACATCTTCTTCAACGACGAAGAACGTGAAGAATGAACCGGTCTCCAATGAAGAAGGCTGAGTTCTCGGAAACCGAGTACGCGACGCCGACATCATTTTCTTCCACGACGAATCCTCGGACAATCTCCGTATTCGTCTATGAATCCTCTTTCCACGAAACCAACCCGCGACGCGACGTCTTTTCCTCCGCGACGAAAACCTCGTTCAAGCCACGCTCGAGGTAGGGGTTTATTTTATTTAATTATTTTTCGTTCATGAATTTTAGTTTGTCGTTCTTCGTGGATAAACGACTAAATGATAACGATTAACGAGAGGGGGCCGGACCGCAGAAACACGACCGAACCACCTCTTTTATCCTTGTTTGATTCCTTGTGGATGGAACGGAATGGCATGGTGCCGTCGCACCACGCAGGAATCGCACGACAAGTAATACGCGACGCCGTCGCGCCGCGCCATGAAGTTGTTCAAGGACGCGACGCCGTCGCACCGCGTCGAAGAACACCGAAGACGCCACGACCAGAGTAGGGCCGCGGCAGAGGGGGAGTGGTGCCGTCGCACCGCACCAGACGAATCAAGCTGCGGCCGGTTCCGGGCCGCGGCGGAGCAGGGTGACCGGCGGCCGGTTCCGGGCCGCCGGTGTCGGCGATGGAGGAAAGGACCGGTCATCGCCTGTCCTTATCGGCAGAACCGGACGGACAAAGGGGATCCGGGGGAATTAATTCCCCCGTCCGGCTATGCAAAACGGCCCCCTTAATTGGGGGGCCACGGTTTCACCAGGGGGGCAGACCCCCCCCCCCCCCCCCCCCCTGCCGAAACGGCTCGGCCACTGGCCGAGCTGGCCAGCGCGCTTGGCGCGCTGTGCCCAGCCGGGCCGCGCCCAGCCGGGCCGGGCCATTCCGGGCCAGGCCTCCCGGACCCGGGGCAGGTCGACCCGGTTCGGGCCGACCGGGGGGTCTCAGGCCGAGTCGGTCCGGGCCCGAAACCCCCTTTTTCGGACCGTCTTTGGTCATTTGCCCATAACTTGGGCTACAAACCTCCGATCGACGCACCTTCAGTTGCGATGCGATCCTTGTATTGAGACAATCATTTTGGTATATCGCACTCAAGGTTTTGGAATACTTTGGGTTCGGCCGGGTTGGTTCGTACACGAAACCAACCGGGCCCTCAGAGCGGAAACGCTTATATCTTGAGCTACGGACGTCCGATTGATGTTCCGTTGACTTTGATGGATTCTTCTAAGTGAGAAGGATCATTTGGATTACTCCGCTTGAGATTTGGATGTCGGCGGAGTGCAATCGGGTTGGTTCATTCACGAAACCAACCGGGCCCCTGGAACGGAAAAGTCAATAACTCACAGACCGGCGTCCGATTGATGCACCGTCTATCTCGTTGGATTCCTCTTTATGAGACGGAAGTTTTGGCATACTTCGCCCGAGTTTTGGTTTCTGTTGGATAGTGACCGGGTTGGATTGTACCCAAAATCCAACCGGGCCCTTGGAACAGAAAAGCTGATATCTTTCAGACTGGACGTCCGTTTTACGAACCGTCAGCGGCGTTGGTGTTCACGTTGAGAAAAGGTCCCTATGAGTTTACCCTATGAGAGTTCAGAGTACAGTTGAGATAGGGCCGGGTTGGTTCACTCACGAAACCAACTGGGCCCCTGGGACGAAAAGGCTAATAAATCACAGACCGGGAGTCCGATTGGCGCGCCGACTGTTGCGTTGAGACCCCTATGACGAGGTGGTACTTTGAGATAATTCTTCGTGGGAATTTTATATATTTGAAGTATCGACCTGTAGCGCGTGGAGCGGACCCTCCCGGAGACGAGCATGCGGAGTATGGAGACCGTGTAGCTGACTGAGACCTGACGACTGCTTGACCGACTCGGCTTGGAGTGAGTCGACTAGCCCAGTGGACGGAGCACTACTTTTTGAGGTGCAGACCCATGGCGGACAGAGCACTACCTGTGTGACAGTGCAGACCCACGGTACTTGTCTGGAGAGTACCTCAGTAGGCTACTAGGGGGTGTGCACTACTATGTTTGGGTGACATACCCCGGTGAGAAGCACTACTGTGTTTGGGTGGCTGACCTGCGGTACTCGACAGGAGGAGTACCTCAGCAGTCTTAGGTTAGTGAGCAGTACCTCAAAGTCGTGACAGGACCACTGTACACTCCAGAGATGGAGCTCTTCAGTAGTTACGGTTTTGATAATGAAAATCCTGGTTTGAACTGAGACTTTTGACCTTTGTGTTTACCTCATGATTGAGATGGGTCACTTGATAACTTATGTATATGTATGGGCATATACCTAGGTAGTTTTTATCCGTTGATTTCATGATCTTGGTGTTTTCCTCATGATTGAGATGGGTTACTTGATAACTTAGGTATATGCATGGGAATATACCTAAGTAGAGGTTATATGTTGAGATCATCTTTGTGGTTATACTTGTTGGTTTTTAGTGAGACCTTGAGGGTCTCGGGGTCCCTACTGAGTATCGTTATACTCACCCCTGCACGGGCTATGCCCGCACCTCGTTGTGTTGGTTGCAGACGACGGAAGTGCTGACGGAGGCCGAGTGTTCGAGGACTGGACGGTACCCGGAGGTGGACTACACGACGAGTCAGTATCCGAAGGTGGACTTCACGACGAGACGAAACACGGAGAAGGTTGACGGGCGAGAGAATTGTGGAAGCTATATGTACCTACCCTTCAGGTAGGATCCGGGGTGGACGATCCAGGAGCTGCGCCATCTGTACCTACCCTTCAGGTAGGATCCGAGGAGGACGACCCAGGAGCCGATTCCGTTCTACCAGCTGTTGTATTTTTCTGTTGTACTTGTTCAGTTTTAGTTTTACCTTCATTTGGGATTGTATTCTGGCCCATTTACTTTTCAGCACTTTCTTTTGTACTTAGTGTTTTGCTTCCACTCGTACTCTGTGGTGTTTGATTTACTTTTATAAAGTCAATGCCTTCCCAGTTATCAGGATTTACGCCTTGGGTGCTAGTCGCCAGCCCCTGGCCTATGGAAGGCAGGCTTGGGGTAGTCACGACACGGGCCCCAAGGACGGGTCGTGACAGTGGGGATTTTCATGGTTGGATAATGGTTTGAAAAAACATGTGCCCACTTATGAGTAATCATGAAGTCCATTTAAATTAGTTGCATGGCCAGTGTGCACGGTTTGTTTTAACTATGTGGCTCTTCCCAGCTAACTATGCGTATGATATTTTTAATCATAAAATTAATTTATAAAACACCCAAAACCAATATTTTATGTTTCTTATAGGCCTACATGACACATAATCATTTTCTCCTTCACTAGGATCTTCCAAGAGTATGTTTTGGACCCTTAGAACACTCTCAGAAGTGAATCAAATCTCGGTGAATGACATTCGATCTTTTCCTCGTTAGTTTTCTCCTCTCGTTCTCTATCTCCCACCCCCCCTTCTTCCTCTTTCGGGTTTCTTAGATATCCTTGTTGATTGGAGGATATAATAACCTATTTTTTGGGATCCTAAACCTAAGTTTTATTATTGGTTTCCATTTTCATCATTCTCCATTGGTGAATCCCGTTTAGGGTTTGGAGTTTTGGGATCTAGCGATTCCAAGGCATGTGGTTCTATTAAGATGCACAATTTTTGTTAACCCTAAATTTCTTGGTTTAAATCCAATTATTGATTTAAATTAAATTTCTATTATAAATTAAATTTATTCTAATTGTTTGACTAAAAACCCAATTCCTTTGAATTGGGGTTTTTGGAAATTGTTTTTTTGCCTGAAACTGGGAAAACCCAAAATTACATTGAATTGGGGTGTGATTGTGAAATTGATGGAAAATTGTGGAAATTTAAATTGTTGAATTTAGATTTTGAAAATTAATGTTAATTATTTCAACTAAAGTTTTGAATTTAAATATGGAAATTGAGTTGTGAAATTGAATTGTGAATTGATTTCAAATTATTATTTGGGAAAATGCCTTAAAATGGTTTTGATAAAAACCTTTGGGTTTTATCTTAAAAAATTAATTTTTTGATTAAAAAACCATTTAGGTTTATAAATGGAAAATTGGAATTTTTGAAATGGGGGAACATGATTTAATTATATTTAATGATTTCATAAAACAAATTTCCCATCATTGATTTTTACTAGAGTACATGGAATCCTAGGTAGTTAGTGAGTTATTAGAGATAAACATGGAAGTATGGGAATTCTTAAGAACCACATTGATGCTTTAGAACAATGAAAAAAATCTTATTTACCACATATTATTACTCAGTGGGACATAGATGAGTCCTCTCTTTCGAGTGTCCGATGACATATGTACATAGGGTTGTTATTATAACATGAGTGTGTGAGGATACCATAACATGGAACTCTCATACATCTTGGAAGATGAAAATGTTTCTCACCTGTTAATATGTGAGATACAAATGTACGAAAATTTTGTGAACATTTTTACATGCCTTTTTTATTTATATAAACTATTTTATATACAAGTGTTGAAAATCCATTTGGATAAAAGTATTTCCATCATTTGAAATAAAAAATCATGATTTATTTTAATAAATTTACATTACATGAAATTTAAATCATGACTTGTTTAATTTATTATGATCATTTGAAATGTAAATCATGATTTGTTTAAATATGCTTTTTAAATAAAAAAAATTCTATTTGAAAATTCAAATATCTTTACTTGGTTAATTAAATTTTAACATCTTCTAACGGAATCCTTGGTGAGACTCTACAGAATTTAGCTCACACCCTAGCTATTCCTTCAAGTTTCTGTAGATTATCTCCTTCAAAGTTTGAGTATGGGTAAAGAAACACATTGAGGTGTAACTAAACCGTTGATCCTTGGACTTTTAGATTTGTGTCTATTGGGACTTGGGATATTTATATTCTTTTTTTTTCTGGTAATTTACTATAGTAATTGGGGTTTTTTTCTTATTTTACTTCTGTTACACTTATCCCTGTGAGGTTTTTGTTATAAGCATACTGATTTTTTTATCTTTCTTCTGTAATGTTTGTGAAAAAATCGTTCCCAATTTCTTTTTATATGATTCCAGGTGCTAGCTGCCACCCATGGGGATTGGAAATGCCCTTTCAGCTATGTGAAGATTGGTTCTGTTATCAGGTTACCAGGGTACCTGGGATGGTTTATGACAAAGTGGTATCAGAGTTATAGGTTGAGCTTCTTATCTTGAAGTCAGTATGGATTGTGTAATCTTTTCGGGACTTAAGAGGCAGTTATGACCGAGTTCCTA
The DNA here is from genome assembly GCA_963277665.1 of Viscum album. Taxonomy (NCBI): domain Eukaryota; kingdom Viridiplantae; phylum Streptophyta; class Magnoliopsida; order Santalales; family Viscaceae; genus Viscum; species Viscum album. The sequence goes on from OY728147.1 coordinate 590,268,380, forward strand.
GCCAGATCTCACTATAACAATCCATAAGTCACCAGGGGTGGTTTGTGAAATATTTCTAAATGATTAGTTTTAGTTTTTCCCTACTTTTTATTTGTATAAAATTGAAATCCAAATCGTTTTTGTCTATATGTTTGGATTAATTTCCCTTGTTTATTTTTTTGAGTGTTCATTTTAGGTCTTCCTTGTTTTCAACTGATACTGTATAGAATAATGTCTATTATAATATGTGTGAATCAGATCAATGAGGACACTAATGCTGAACCTCATTGAGAAAATTCTCTTTTGGAATCAAATCTAGTTGAGGTTATTTTTCCAATTGCCCATGGTTTGTGATAGACACCTCCACCAACTCCCATTCAGGATCCAGTTATGGAACCTCAAAGGGATGTTCTCTAGAATTGTTCTCATAAATTTCCTTTACTAATAGACACCAGCATTCAAAGGCTCAAATGACCATCAAGAGGATGAGAAAAGGTTGAGTAGGATGTAATGTTTTTTTGGGTTCTTGGGGACACCTGACAAAATCACGGTAATGTTTTCCACCCTCATGCTGGAAGGACCGAGCGTGAGATGGTGGGGAACTATAGTGACAATAAAAAAGAATGAGGGATTAGAGTGGAAAGACATAAAATTCTTTCATCGACCTACTTTATACAAAGTCGATGCTGTTAGCCAAGTCTATAGAGTTTTTCAAACTTGAGTAGGCTGACATGAATGTGATAGAGTATACAAACAAATTATCAAATCTCATGTTTTTTTACATGAGATAGTATCAAATGAGAAGATTAAGTCTTAGAGGTTTGATTTGGGAATTTCACGGGATATTCATTCTCATATTTTCATTCTAAAACATCCCCCTTATGATGATGTGATGGATAGACCATTAAAAGTCAAAATAGTCCTGGATGGAAAGTATGGATGATTGAGAGTTTCTTATCTCCCAATGGAATCATGAGTTCCTTTAAAGGAAAAGAAAATGTGTGATGATTATCATGGTGGTTCCCGATTGTAGGTTTATTATATATCCCTTATAGTGCCTAGAATAGTCATGCTGATTTTCTACTAGTGTGGAAAGAATGGGAATTCGAAGGGGTTTTTATTGAGGCACCCATGGTATGTGGTTCTTATGGACACTCAGGTCACCTATATATGTTCATCCATTTTTATTCATCTCCTTGTAGTGTCATTATATCATCATCTACTAAAAAAACATTATGCAAATCAAATACTTGACATATAAAAGGGTTCCAGCCACATGCATCCATAATGAAGCTTCTTCATGCAGTGGAAGAGTCTCTAGAGGAAGTAGATATAGGTCCAGTGATTGTAAGAGGTCGAATCACTTTTGATTCATCATTAGTGACAACTTTATTTGATACTGGTTCATCTCATTTGTTTATTTGAACATATATTTTTATTCTTCCAAATCATCATACAAAGCTTTTGTCTTACATCATGGATATTACTACACCCCTTGGTAAGAAGAGAGAGGAATGTCTTCATAATCCTACTTGTGATTAATATCTATCAGATATTGTGTTTTCTTGGACTCTTATGGTTCTCAACATGAAACCTATTGACGTCATATTTAGGATGGATTGGATCATTTCAAATAAATCCTAGATTGATTATTATCTTCAGCGGATCTCCTAACCTACACCTGATGGTTTGTGAAGTGTATTCAAGGAGAATGAGAGAAAATATTGTGTAGATATGGACCTTATTATTAAGAGTTTTGGAAATTAATATCATTTTTTACTTATGATCTAGATTGGTAATCCATAAGTGGTGATCTTCTACTATTTTTTGTCAAGTTTCTTGATGTGTTTCCTTATGAATTCTTTGGGTTTCCACCGATAAGAGAGGTAGAGTTTTATACCGATATAGTATTGGTACACAACAAGTTTCTATAACTTCTTACCACATGAAACCCATTGAAATGAAGGAGTTGAATAATTTTTTAGATGAACTTCTAGTGAAAGGATTTATTCACCTAAGAGTGTCACCTTGGGTGGCACCGGTTCTCTTTTCTAAAAAAGGTGATGGTTCTCATTTACTCTGTGTTGATTACCAAAAACTTAATCAAGTTAGGGTAAAGAAAAAGTATCCATTTCCATGGATAGATGATCCATTTGATCATTTGAGGAGGGAAATGTGGTTTCAAAGATCAACCTTTTATATGGTTACAATCAGTTGAGTATAAAAGAATCTGACATAAAAAAATGCCTTTTGGGGTATGTACAACCATTATGAGTACCTTTTCATGACCTTTGGTCTAACCAATGCTCCTGCAGTATTTATGAATTTAATTAACAATATCTACCCAGAGTTTGTTGATACTTTCATGGTTGTCTTTATTGATGACATACCTGTTTACACTATGTCTGAGGAGGATCACGTTCATCATTTGAGAGAAGTTATGTAATTGTTGATAAATCACCGACTTTATGCCAAGATTTAGAAATGTTATTTTTGTATTTTAGAGGTGAAGTTCTTGGGACACATGGTGTTATAACAAGGTATTTTAGTTGTTCTTTGGAATTTAAAAGATTTTATGACAAGGGGGTAACCAAAAAATGTGTTAAGAGTAACATATTTATGTGTTTAGCTGGGTATTATCATTTTTTTAAGGACTTCCCAATGTTCGCTTCTCTAATGACTTCCCTGACACTGAAGGGAGTAATGTTTTCTTGGGTTGAACTTTTTTACAGTTATTTTGTTTAGATGAAGTGTATTTTGACTACTCCTCTAGTGTTGACTCTTCAGGAGGCCAGGCGGGGCTACGTGTTCTTCTGTGATTCACCAGATTTATGTTTGGGATACGTTATTATATAAGGTGATCATGTCATTTCTTATGGATCCATCAGATTAAGCCACATGAGAATAATTACCCAATCCATAACATTGAACTTGTAGCTATGATACACAATCTTAAGAGTCAGAGTTATTACCTTTACTAAGAAAGGTTTATTGTGTTTTTAGACCAGAAGACATTGAGTTATATCTTCTCTCCAAAAGTTTTGAATTCCCACAAGAGGCGTTGGGTGGAATACTTGCAATATTTCAACATTGAAATTTCCTATACCCTGGGGAAAGGGATTGTTGTTGTAGATGATTTGATTAGGAAACGCCTGACCTTGGCCATGAAAGAATCTTTGGAAAAGTGAAACTTGATGTCTCTATTTTTAAAGTTTCATATTATAGTCAAGGAATTATGGGTTGAGGTTCCATTGGCCAGTGTTCAGTTGAAATATTCTCTTCTTGAGATTAGTATTCTGGAACAAAATATTGATGATGTGTTCCATAGAATTAGAGAGTCTATTTATGGTGGGGTGACCTTTGCTGAGTGGTTGTTATCAAATGATGAAATTCTATGCTATCATATTCACTTGGTTGTGCAGTTATCAGTAAGGAATTCTATGATGGTGGATTTACATTACTCCTAATGGTTTGTGAACCTAGTAACCAAAAATATTTCCTATGAAATGCAGTGTCAATTCTTGTGGCTAGGTATGGTAAATTACATTATAGAATTTTTCTCTCATTGTTATACATTCCAATAGGTTAAATCCAAGCACCATAATCCTTCATGTTTTCTTTTGACACTCCCAGTTACTACTTAGAAGTGGGATGAGATCTCAAGGGACTTTGTGGTTTGGTTTCTTAGTACCACAAGATTGAAGAATTCAATATGGGTTGTTATTGATCGACTAAAAAAACCGGCTAACTTTATTCTCATTCTTTATACAACCAAAGTTGAGGAGTTGGGAAATATCTATGTGGAAGATATTTTTCATTTTCATGGAGTTCCATATACTATAGACTCTAATAGGGATCCTTAGTTCACTCATAGATTTTGGAGATTTCTTCAAGAGGCACTTGGATCTCATGTTCAATTGAGTATGACATACCATCTGATGTTGGATAAGAAGACATAAAGTGATATAAATATTCTTGAGGATATGATTCATGCTTTTTTGCTTGACTTTGGTGGGGTCTTGGGATTAACATTTGTGGCTTGTTGATATTTATAATGAAAACAGTTACGCATCTTTGATCGGAATGGCTCTTTTTGAGGCCTTGTATGGTTAGCCATGTAGATCTCCATTATGTTGGTCAGATACTGGTGAAAGTTCCTTTGTTGGACCAAGCTTGGTTCAATAGAAAAGAACAATGATTTTGTTGATTCTTTAAAGAATGATGATGGATTAGATCCATTATAAGTCTTATAATGATCATCATCACAGGCCATTGGAGTTTTCAGTTAGTGACTAGGTGTTATTGAAAGTTTCACCATGGTGGGGTCATCAACATGTTGGGAGGAAAGGGAAACTTGCTCCTCACTTTGTGGGAACTTTTGAGGTTTTTGAGAAGGAGGGAATAGATTCTTACCTTTTAGTAGTTCTACTAAATCTAAAATCAATATGTAACGTGTTCTATATATCTTGGGTTAGAAAGTATATATATGATCCTTCACATGTACTGAGCTAGAGTGATCATGAGGTTATACATGATTTATCTATAACTGAATGACCTGCCAAGATAGTTGATTATGAAACCAATGGACTTCATTGGAGGAGGATACCATTAGTTAAATTTCTATTTTTAGGTATTCCTAAGCCCCACTATTTATCATTTTTTGGTTGTGTTTATTTTAAGGGTGAATCAGATGATTTTTGTTGAAAGTTATGAAATTTTTTTTCATGCATGGTTGAGGCACAATTTTCCCAAACCGTGCACCCTCTTAAGGAAAACTATGAAAACATAGGAAATGGGGGTTTTTCAAGGTTGGCACATGGTTTGATAAAAAATGAAACCCCTTAGGAGATAAATTACTATCTTTTTAAAATAGTCTCATATCCATGGTGCACGGTATGGTCCAACCCTGGGGCTATTCTTAGCTAACCGTGCGTAAAAGCTTTTTAATCCAAAAATCAATTTTAAAAACACCAGAAACACATTTTTTATGTTTCCAATGTACCTGTATGAACCATAATCCTTTTCCCCTTCCCTAGGATCTTCTAAGTGAAAATTTTATCCCCTCATTACCCTCCCATAAAAGAATCAAATATAGGAGAACAATGTTCGATCTTCTCTTATTTAGTTTCCTTCTTCATTTCTTAATCTTATGCTCTCTCCTCTTTCATCCATAGGGTTTCTTAGATATCATTTTTGTTTAGAGGATATAATACCATCTGTTTTGGGATCTAAAAACTTTTTTTGATTCCTGTAGAAAAAATAAATTAATTTATTTTATTACATACTAGGATTCATTATATATATTATCAAATGAATTGATGGGCCTATTTGGTGAGATCCTACTACTACTGTTATCTCATACCCTTCATGCACAATCTTGTATATGAGTATAAATATGTTATGTTTAATACATTTTACTAGTTTCTTTTATAATTTTTCATTATTCTAATGGGATTTTGATGTTTAATTAGGATCTGGAGAAAAACTTTGGATTAGATAAAGTTTATTATGTAGTTAATTTTTTAACATCGTTGCTTTTTTTTGTTTACCAATGTGTTGGCCCATAAGTTCATTCATTATTTTTATTCTATTTCTATTATTATGTAATGTGATTTTATGTTTTATATTTTTTTATGGATGTTTTTTTATTTTTCATCTTGTGGTGATCGGGAGCTCCCTTCTTGACTAGTGGAGTGCTGGGTTAAGGGACATGTCTGATCATGTCATGATGGATCACTACACCTAACCCTTTACATGCACTACACTCATATATAAGAAAAATATAACATTATATCTCTTATGATGAAAAAAAGTTAAAAATCATGGATCATAGGGACAAATTATTATGAAATAGGACCAATCACCTAGTTAATTTTCTTTGGATAAATAAGAAAGTTAGAGGAATAAATTTCTAAACGTGAATATGTAAAAATGTAGAAGTACCCTAAATTATTTTCTTCATATTAATGAAATTTTGAGGGTGAAATTATTTTAATAGGGTTAAAAATAACACCCCCTGATTTTAATATATATATTTTTCCATAAACAAATATTGTGTAACATAGATTGTTCCACACACAACACTGATCTAAAATGACTATGTTTTATTTTATTTAAATAAAATATTAGAGAAAAAAATAAAACATAAAACATTATGGGAATGAAATATGAATCATCATTAAGAAATTTACAAAATGAATAAAACCAAATGTAAATACATATACTGAGAACATAGCATCATTATCCACTCGGTTTTCCATTAAGACAATCACCTAAGTTTTAATTAATGAATAAAATAATTGAATTGTAAATATAATAAACAGTTTGAGAGGGAATTAACTTTATAGGATAAATGATTCTAGGAATGTATGAAGGGATATATATATATGTTAATGAAATCCAGAAATAATGTAGATGTGGTTGTTGTAATTATGGGAGTTAGATATATGGTCCTTAGAGATATGGTAATTAGAAGCATAACTGTTTGATATATAGTTGTTGATCATGCATGTTTTCAATATATGTACTAAAGTAGAGTAATTTTACTAACAAATTGAAAATAACCTAATTTTGTAAGTAAAAATGATAGTTTTTAATTAAAATAGTATATTATAAAAAATGTATTTTTTATGTGTTACATATTTTTCTTATTTTTAGAAATGAATGATTTTATTCATTGTAAAATTAAAAAATAACAATAATTTATTGAAACATTTTGTGTTTATAAGATGATTAATTAATTTTAATCGGGTGTGGCTAAATTTTTTTAATATTAAAAATTGATATTTTTCATTGGAAAATTTTTCAGTTATTATTATTTTTCTATATTACTAAATTAAATTTACTAACATATAATGATTAAAATAATATAATTCATAAGAGAAAAAAATAGATTAATACTCATTTAATTTGATATTTAAATGAAATTTTTTTAAGAAGCACGTACTGTTTAATACATTATTTTCTATAAAAATAATTTTTTAAAATATTATAGTTTTTAATTTAAAATTTTAAATTTTGGAATTTTGAAATTTAAATAGATTAAATGGATTAAAAAAATTAATCAAAATTTTGAAATTTTGTAAGTGGAAAAATTTCATTTTAAGAATTAAAAATAGTTTCCGATGTGAAAATCGAGTAACAATGGTAATGCTAAAATGAGGTGAAATGGGGTGAAACTAAGTGGTAAAGGGATAAAATATCATTAAACCCTATCAATAAATTTTTTTTAGGTATTTATCAGGATATACTTATCTAATTTGAAATATGTTGGAATTTGTATCCACTTTTCTTTCAAAATATTAATCTCACACCTTATGAAATTAATATTTATGAAAATTCCACTCAAAGATAACCTATTAAATGACCCACCCCCTATACCCGATCATAAACCACTAAAAATAGTTTTTTTCTATTGAATATCTTCTCATTTATGTTATACCTTATCCACAATATAATTTTCCTTAATCTAGTTCTTAGAGGGAAGCTTAAATCCTCCACTCCAATGGAATCTATACCAAGAATGAGAGAATTAATCCAGTAAGTATCCATGTAAATTTCTAATTATTTATAATAACTTCTCAGATCCACACATTAAAAATATAATAGTCCTATATAATGATTTTATATTAACCTCATTATGTGTCATTTAAAATGAGACTATAATTATATAACTCCAAACTTTTAGTAGTTCATTAGTATAACTTTTTCTTGTTTGGGTTAGTTCAAGCAACTACTTGAACAATGTTATAGAAAAATCACCAATTTTTTAAATAATATGAATATAAACATTATCAACGGTAATATATGATTTTAATGGGTGATATATTTCATGAATATTGTTCATTAATGTTGAAAAAATTAATTATTTAATAATTGATACATTAGTATCAGTAAATAACCTAAAAATGTCCACCATGGATTCTATTCTAGAGAACCATACCAATAAATTATAACAAATGAATAGGTTAACACGTAAATAATTGGATATTAATTTTTCCACAACAATTCATAATCTAAGAATGATTAAATTGATATAAATGAATATTAACATAAATCATGATTATGAATCTTTTTAAAATAATCCATATTTCTAGCATATGTTATTGAAAATATGTTATCACAAACTATATCAATAACCAACCTGGATGCCCAGGTACCCAAATACCAAAGATAGAACTAAAATGGCCTAAAAGTATTTCGTAGTCCCCATGATTTGGTGACTATAATGTAGAATCATATAAGAAAAAATTGGGAATGAAGTTTCCACACAAGTAAAGGAAGATAAAAGATACAAGTCTGTACGATCAAAACTCCACATGGGGAATGTACTAGAAACCAAAAAGGTCTAACAAAAACCCAAAAATTATAGCATCAATGTACTCAAAAACTATCAAGATAAACTCAAACATTTCAAATGCAGCATCACTTCAAACCTAATGGATAAATATCATCCCCCTTTCCCAATACATTATTTCCCTTTTCTCAAACCTAGTAGATGGAAATCAAAAAATTACAAAAAGAAAAGGAAGGGTCTGTGATAAAAATCCATCTAGGGCCTCCAAAAGATTTCCATAATAGATTAGATAATAATAAACCAAATAATTATTTAAATATAAGTAAAACAGGTCGTGGTAGTATATTTTTATTATTAAAATAAATCATTCTTTCATTTCAAAATGATGGAAAAAAATTCAAATATGTCTTAAATGTACATTTTATAAAAATCAGTTTAAATAAATATACTGGAATGAATAAAAAACTCCCTAATCTAGGTTATTATATAAAAACAATCCCAATAAGAACCATGGTCATATTCACTACAATGTGACAGTTTATAGTTGTAGTATTATCACAAATCACATATCAGTGAGAATTTAAACATGTGTGCACATGCCCATTAGGCTCAGGCTGAATAAGAATCATCAAAATCCCATCGGCTATAATATATTCATTACTATATTTTTTACAGTTATCACAATAAATAAATTGAAAGGTAATAATCATCCAAAAATTTTGTTCCCAAATAACACATCACCTACCTAGTCTTGGATGTTCTTAATCAATTAATAGACAAAGGTATAATAAACTCATTTCAAATCATACATCCTTTATTAGATTATTTCCCAATTTTCAAGTTCAATATTCCAATTCAGTTTCAAAACCAAAACATGGTTTTTAATCAATTCATTATTTTTTAATAAAAAACCAATCATATGTTTTTATAAATTAAATTTAACCCATTTCCAAAAATCAATTATCAAATAATTTCATGAATTACTTCCATTTTAAAGGCACCCCAAATTCCAATTCCATTAGAACTGAGAGTTTTCCTAAAATTTAATTCCAAATAAAATCACATTTCCAAATTAGAATAGTTTGTGTTTTCTTAAATCAATGAAAAGATATTTCAACAATCAAGAAAATTAATTATTACTTATTTTGAAAATCTCATTTGGAACAACCTGCCTTTTATCACGGAATCCCAATGCCCAACACCCACAATGAGATCTTCTGATGAATAACTATATCAGCTAAGAATAAGAAATCACAAGTATCACTAGGAATAAATTAAAAGAATTTTATGACCATAATAAACCTAAATATCTGACACTATATAAGTATGACAGAAATAGTGAGAAGTAGAAGACACACAAGAGGAGATTCACTTTACTGAAAGAGAATGAATTATATCTACCATTATTTGATCTACGAAAAAATGTATTTATAAGAGCCAAAATTAGTTCTTGAGATCCTAAAAACCCATTTAAATCTTTTTAGGTTGAGTTAGGGTCAATATTTGGCTTTAATAGGGGTTGGAAATTTTTTTAAAATTTTTCAGAATAAAAAAATACCTCATGAATGGTTAGATGGGTAGGACTACATGGTTAGAAAAATTGTACATCTTAATAGTGTGCCTCTGTACTAGTATTCATTGTTTCTAATAGGTGGGTTCAAAATTTTTCAAACCAAGTTGTAGTCATGAAACCACCCCTCCCCCCCATCTAGGGTTACATGGTTTTCAATGGTAGAGCGCACGGTTTGGGAATCATGTGAACCAACAATACACATCCCAAATAGCCTCCAAATATTTTCAAATTTCACCCAAGTCATCCCTAAAAAAGACACAATAAAATGCATGATCAATATGATGGATGAGGGGTACTTAAATACAAGAAACAAAATGTTACAACCTACCCACCATATAAAAATTATTTCCCTATAAAGCATTTTAAGAAGACTCTATATCAAATAGATGATTCCTTTACTCTCTCATGAGTGCCTCACGCTCCCATGTCTCGTGTGAAAATGAACCCTGATAACTTTGAACATCGACCAAGGGTATAATACACTAATGAATTAACATTGTCTTAGATTCAAAAATTGTAACTGGATGCTCAGTCATGGATAAATCAGGAACAACAAGAAGATCCTCCCAACTCAAGACAAGAGGTGGGTAAGAAACATACATCTAAAGCAGAGATATATAAAACACATTATGTATCAATGTAAACTTTGGTTAATATTTTTAATGGTAATACAATCTCCCACATGGCCAAAAACCTAAAAATTTCGAAAAAAAACCATGATACAGATTCCCTTACCTCTAAAGCTTTTGATCAACCAAAACGGTGTGAATATTTCAAAAACACCTTCTCACCAACTGGAAACTCTATCAGACTATACTTATGATCATAATAAGTATTTTATTGGATCTATTCTATCAAAATTATCTAATGAGTCAACTGAATATTTTCAGACATCTCATGATCAATGATCAGTCCAACCAAGGAACATTCATCGATCTCTGACCAACACAACAAATATTCTGAATTCGAGCCTTACAAAGCCACAAACAGATCCATTATGATCACGGACTGGTAACTATTGTTAAAAAAACATATCCAAAAAATTTTATAAAGAAGTCACTTAAATTCGAAGTTATCACAAGAAGTGGATGATGAAAACTTGGAGGTCTCTAATGCTCAGCCATGGCTTATGGGATAGTGTGACAATAAAATAAAATCATCAATGTCATGTCTCATACCTAGATTTTAGAATTATCTCGGTATTCCCTAAAACATATTTTTGGTTCCTGGGTCTACAACGCATTTGGAATTACATAAATTTTCCATCACATATTTTCTTACCGCCAACAAGGAAACATACTGATTACATAAACATAGAATATATTCCATAGAGAATAACCACATAGTAATGATCTCTATATAATAAATAGTTGTCCTAATACTATGGAATTCATCAAAAAGTTATTGTTTTGGAATAATCATCTCAGGAATAGAATAGGTAAAATAAACACTTACAAAGACAACATTGGCCTTTGTATTCCGAACTCCTATATGAGACTATGAAAAAATATCCATCATATTCCCCACATTTGATGATTCACTCATATCTCAGGCCATAAGTTTCCTTCTCAAATTATTTTTAGTGCCAATCCATTTCCCCAAGGTATTTGTTTTGTTAAAATAAAATGATTTAAAGTACTTCACCCAATCCCTTAGGAATAGATATAAATCTTTCTTAGTGAATTTTGAACCAAAACTCTTATGGTTGAAATACATGATAAACATTTCTCTAAAATGGTAATACCGATAACACTTAAGCGCATGAATCACAATTGAGATGTCAATGTCATGGGTTGGATATTTTTTATAGTGTATCCTAATTTTCTTAGATCCATATTATGCCACGTGATCACCCTACATAAGAACATAGTGAAAACCCAAACCTGATGCATCAAAAAAGAACACATTTCCCTACCCAGTCTCTAGAATATTCAACACTGGTGAGGAAGTCAAAAGACATTTCAGATTAATTAAATAGCTACTAAATTTATAAACCAAATATAAATTCACTCCATTACATGTATGTTCAATCATTGGATATTCTATCATTCAGAAATCCATTCTTAACCAATGATAATGCCTCACTATGACCAAGAAAGTGTGAATCTTGAAAACTTTCCATGGTTTCTCCCATATTATAAAAGCTTCCATCTTTTCATGATCAATCGAAATAACATGTTATGAGTCCTCGTGTCCCATGAACTAAAATTCCCAAATCCATAAATCACATTTCAATATCTTTTCACAAATTCAATGGCTTCCCAAAAATTCTATAAATTCTCTTAGATGATGCACATTATCCACATCAAACATAGAGTAAATCAGGATTTCATCCAAAATTAACATTAGGAACATATCAATATAATCATGGGAGATCCTAATCATCAAATATATAAAGGCTAAAGGAGAATTCGTTTGACCACATTTCAAGACAAGGTACTCATAATGTTCATACCTAGTCTGAGAGCCAATTTTATGAACGGAAAATTATTTTATTCTTAAATGGTGATTACTAGATTTAAGATCAATCTTCAATAACCACTTCACCCCTTTTAATTGGTAAAAAAATCACTAGTATGATTAGATACATACTTTTTCTTTACTATAACAATATTAAGTTTATGATTATCAACATATAGTAGAAGTGTTCTATCACCTTTCTAAAAAAAGAGAATAAGTGCCTCCATGGTGACACACTCAGGAATATAAATCCTTTCGCTAGAGAATCATACAACTCAATATTCAACTCATTCAATTTAGTTGGTTCCATGTGGTTTGATTGAATAGATATCAGCTGAGTAGCAATCACTAAATCAATCGGGCCATTCGATCAATCACTAAATCAACAGAAAACACCACCACTCTTATAGGATACAAACTATAGAAATCAGAATTGAATTCTTTATGAAACTCGATTACAACTTGAGGGAGATAATTGAAAAAATATTCCCAATCCAGATAAAAATCATACAAAAATATTAATTTCTCCAAATATAGGTAAAAAGGAAATGATCTATTCAACCTTGAGTTCTACTCTCCCAGAAATATAGGGTACACCCCATATGGTGCGGTAAAATAGACCCATCAAAGATAATAATCAATTAAATATTTGTTGATAATGATCCAAGCCATTACAAACATGAAATAAAGATGACTCATGATAAGAAATAGAAAATCCCAAGCATGTTAAATTACTGATAAATAGAAAACATAAGAAAGACAACAGAGGCCTTGCTCTCTCTATATTCAATGGAGCGTAGTAATATCTATCACATAAGAAAAAATTTCCATATAATGATATAGAAGGTTCACAATAAGATCCAACAAAAATGAATGTATGCATCAGTATGAAATAAAGTTGTAACGAAAGATGGAGCTATAGTGGTGGTACCTCTCATAAACACTAGACCTATATCATCATCCTCTAGAGACATGTCTATTGTGTGAATAAGCTTCATTCCAGATTCTTATCCCTGTAACACATTCTTTCGGGAGGAATCAGAATGCACTGAAGTACAATTTAGTGCTAATAATATCATGAAGCTATGTGGGTACCAAATATATAACAAAACATCTTCAAGTCACCTAATAATACACAATAACTTCAGATCATGGGTCCCTTATTGAAAACCATATTTGAATTCACAGGGTTTCCACCTTTTAAGTTAGTCAAATGACATATATTAGGCACTATAAGGGGTCTAGAAGTACTCTACTATCGAGAAATATCACAATATTCATCATGCTTACTCTTCCATTTATGGGAACTCATAGAACTACCACTATAAAGAAAAAGAATCATTGGTCGACCGTGAATTACCATCCCTATCATGTTTAACCATCATAGTCATATCTATAATTTCAATATAATAATTGAGGTTCATCAGGAATACATGAGAATTAATATCAAATCGAATGATCATATATAAATTTTGAGTCTTCATATTTCCCTTCGATAGAATCTTAGGTGAAAATTTTACATGTTCAAAAACGTAGTGTATATAATCCTTCAAGATCCTATTAGCATAATAAAGTTAAAATAATCTATATCTTTATAAAATAAAATAGACTTAGGATATAACAATTCAGTGAAAATTAACTTGAAATCCTTTTATACCGAACCCTCATACTTTTTTTCCATCACCATGGTGTCCCACTATCTCATACTAGGTCCTTCCATCTTGAAGGTGGCAGACCTCACTTTTATAAAACCAGTCATTCCCAAGAATTCGAAGAAATTATATATCTCCCTCAACCAATTATCATCCACTTAAGGATCATTTCATCCATGGAATGTTGGTTCCTTCTATAAAAGGAACTCTGGATCATGATTCCAAGATTTATCCCATTAAGCATCTAGAGTTGGATCTTTAACTAGAATGGATGCAGGTGCATATCAAGATGCATGGAAGGAAGGCATAATAACCTCAAACATATCTTATCCCATGACAAGTTTCACTCACCATAATTCACGATCATCTTACTCAGGGGTCCTCTTCATAATTATTCTCAAAGACATGATGCTACACAATATCAAAAATCATGGAATACAACAATAGATTACTTAGGACAATAACTTAAACAATTGAAATGGAAAAATTAATCCTTCTATATAAGAATACATGATTTTTATTTCAACAAATACAAATCAAAACCAGGGAAAATACTAGAATTAGATCAAATTGTTCCTCATGAAACCTTTCCCAGAACACCCATGCTGACTTAAGGTCCATTACGATGAGAGATGTCCAAAAACTCACTCTAAACTACCTCTTATATCCTAAAAATAATTTTTCAAACTGCATAATGACATCACGGGATGATTATCATAATATACCCTCTGATAAAAAAATTTCAAAAACCCGCCCGGATAACTTGGTACCTTGAAACATGAACTGACACAAACATGTAATAAAGGGTGTTCTTGATTACCATGGGTTGCTTACTAGTACTTGGCATCATAAAAGAAAAAATTCGGAATGAATTTTTCATAAAAATAATATACGATAAAAGATAAAAGATAAAAGTTAGTCTGCTAAAAAATACTTTGGGAGAATGTACTAGAAACCAAACATGTATAATAGAACCGAATTTATTTTATCATCAAAGTACTAAGAAACTAAATTGATAAAAAAACATCCATTGTGATAAATCACTCTATGCTAAAAGGATCAAGAATGTACACTCCCCTAAGAGGTGATTTATAATTTCATAGACTTATTTAATAATAATCTACAAATTCCCAAGGAAATAATATAGGGTGTGTGCTAAAAACCCTAATAGGTTCTTAACACGGGTTCCACATAAGATTACATTATAATAAACCAAATCATGATTTAAATTAAAATAAAATAGGGAATTTCATAACATTTTCTAATTTAAAGCAAAACATTCTTTCATTTTAAAATTATGGAAAACATTTCACACATTTCTTAGATATAAATCTTATATAAACTAGTATGTATTAATCAATTAGTATGAATAAAACAGTTCCTTAAACAGTGTCATATATATAAAAACATTCACAAAAACCACCATGGCCATCTACTCTATGGTATAATTGTTTCTAGTTATAGGATCCTCACAAAAATCATATAAGTGATCATGAAATAATGTTTACACACATTCATCAAGATGAGATTGAATATGACTCGTCAACATCCCATTGGTGATAAGATATACCTAAGTATATTTTTTCAACAGTTTCTATTATCAATTCAATACTTGGGAATAATTTTCCTAGAAATCTTGTCCCAAATAACCCACTAACTGCACAAGATCCCATGTGCTCAACCAATCAATTGAAAAAATTCCAATGAAATCATTTCAAATCAAATATCATTTACAATTTAATTAAATAATTATCAATTTCAATATTCCAATTTAATTTCAAAAAAACATGGGTTTTCATTATTTCATGTCTTTTTTAATAAATAACCAATAAAATGTTATTGTCAATTAAATTTAAGAAATTTTCAAATATCAATTCTCAAATATTTTTAAAAAATTCATCAATTTTAAAATATTCCTCAAATTCTAATTATTTTGGAATTATGGGTTTTCCCAAAATTACATGCCAATTCAAATCACAATTCCAAATTATATTAATTTGGGTTTTCATAGAAACAAATTGTAATCTATTTCAATAATAAATAAAATTATTCCTTTCTTATTTGGTAAATATCACATAGAACCACCACCCATTCATCAAGGAATCAAAATGCACAACACTCTCAATGATATTTTCCAACAAAAAACAAGCACAATAAAGATCATGAAATCCAATCTATAATAAATATTAATCTACACATTGTATATATCCATGAAAAACGTGATTATCTTACACTATCTAAGTATGATAGAAATATATAGAGGGGGAAGACATACAATAGGAGATTCGCTTACCCAGGGGAGACCAAACAAGATATTCCATGCTTTGATCTAGAAAATATTACATTTAGAGGATCCAAAATCTGTTCTTGAGATCCCCCAAAACCATTGAAATATATTGTGGTTGGATTAGGATTGATAGGGGGCATTAACAGGGGTTTTTGATTTTTTATGATTTTTGAAAATAAAAAAAAATCAGTGTTCTTGGTTTGCTGGGAAGGGATGCACAGTTAGGCAAACAATGAACCCTAACTGTGATTCCCTATACTGGGTTTTATGGTTTCTACTAGGTGGATGCATGGTTTTTCAAATGTGCACAAAACGTGAAAACCCCCACTATCTTGGGTTGTACATTTTGTAATAGGAGGGTTCCTAGTGAAGGATCTATGGACATGTTTTATATTGGGGTGTTGGAGATTAGATGAGGTATTTTTTGAAAATATATTAAATTTGATTGATACTATATCTTGTATTTTATTTTTTTCATACCTCCTTGATTTTTTTCATGGGAATACTAAGAGTTAGTAGATGACATGTAATAAGGTTCCCCCTAAAATATATTATGTAATTTAAAGGGAAAGTTGAATAAAAAAACTTATTTAGTTGAACTAAAATCTGTAATGGGAAGTATAATAACATGTGGTAGGAGTGTCCTATCGAATGATTTTATCTTCAGATGGTTTGATGATACTACTGGGGATATGGGTATATTATTTAGTGCTATATTAGGTTCTTTAACACTATTTCATGTCTTTATTTCAATATTCGTGTGGTGTTTCTTATGATTCTAGGATCCAATTCAATATCATTAAGGTATTCTATCCTTGTTTTCTTGGTATCCCTAGAATCATTTATAATTACTTGATGCCATTAAATTGGTTTTTTATTTATCTCTATCATCTTCTATTAACATTTTGGTGTTTTTTTTCATATACTACTTCAACCTTTCATTGTTTGTTTATCTTAATTTTTTATAAAATAGATTTTACAATAGTGTTCGAAAGAACAATTTTGGTGTGCTTTTAAATTTATCTTCAAATAGTTTTAGAAATTGTTTTTAAAGGTAGTATTTATATAAATATGAAATAATTATTTTCTAAAGGGTGTGTGGAATGTTGGTATAAAATAGACAATAAGGGTTTCATTTTGAAAATCTATAACCATTCTTTTATATTAAGTGTGTTTTAAAGTAAAATAATTAATTTTTTCTATTAATTAAAAAGTTCTATTTTTATACAGAGGTGTTGGGTTTATTTATAATGGTTTTTATTTAGTACTAGTTTTTTTCATTGTCCACAAATTTCTTCTTTTAATGCTAAAAAATCATGCTTCTTTTATTACTAACTATTCATTTGTTAAATAGTATAAATTCATCATTCATGTTTTTACATAAATTTCTCTAATTAAAAGATACTTCCCTGAGTTAGTCCTATTTTCATTATAGTTATACCATCATGACTTAAGATTTGTTTTCCTGCACTGAACACTACTACCTTAAATTAGTAGTCTCGGTCTATGTGTGGAACTATTAATCATAACTCTAGGAAAATATTTTTAATTATTTATACATCAAATAATTGTTCTACCATCATATGAATTCTGATACCTTCAAAATAATTCTAATAATGTGTTGAGGGTGTGCTACCATGAAGCTTGATATACCATCATGGATAAATATCTACTACCGTGAAGCAATATCTTCTACTGTGAAGGAATATGTGAACTTGTGAGATCGTATATAAGACCGAGACATGGAATATGTGACAAATCGACCCTAGTAGCAATAAATGGTGCCCCAAACCAACGATCCACATTTCCGCATGCACTCCTCCCTGTACGTTAGAGGTTGTAGATTAGTACTGAGGGATATAAAGTTTCTTTTTGTAGAATATTCCACCATAACATAAGTGCACCACAATATATATAAGTGATAACAGATAAATATATGAAGTATATGTAAATAATTTCACAGTAGAAACAAACACATTAACAACTGGACTGGTAACCCTCCATAGTGCGAGCAGACAAAAACATCGAATAAATACATAATAAAAAATAATGTAAACTAAATTATATAAACAAATTTTGATAATATATGTCATGTATATATAATTAAGGAAAACATGGATTTTATGTAGTACACAATGCTTTCTATACAAAAGATGGAAAAAGAAGTAAAACATTATCTAATATCTTGAGTGTTGGCTTGGTCATCCTATACCACGATCCTTCCTAATGAAAGAAATAAAAAATAGGATTCCAACATGATACACTTCCCCTTTTCAATAAATTCTTGTATATAATCTTCTAAGGTACCATTGGTAGCCCAGATAGTGTGTGTGATAAATCTCAGTAGGCCCCCACCAATAACATTTATACAATTCAGTCTATGAATATAAACTAATAGTGCATATGTGTATGTGAATGTAGTGAAATGATAAATAAATAACCCATACATGCTTCAACCTCATTTATTTATGTCTATCAACATTTATTCATTTAATTAATTCATTTAGGTTTAGATTATACAGATAAGTCCTATGAGGTGTGAAAATCGCTGATAATATGTTATGATAATAATAGTATTATTTGATCCAAGATATAACAAGGAATCCAATGGTGCTAATGATAATGAAAGAAATTATCAAAGGTGATAACTAAGACATCCTTGACCTTAGGGGTTTATCCAACATAGTAATAACATGAAGCCTAGATTAAAGGGGTATGAATGTAATATGAGGTGAATCACCCATGTAATTACACAATAATAGTTTAAACCAAGATAACAGATCTTGTCCATGGTAAAATGAGCTAAGCATGACTGGGCCTAATTGGGTGTAGCCATGGTGCCACATGTCTGAACACATCATTATAGATTCAAGGAGCATTTCCAAGGAATCCTAATATTTAAAAGATAGTGAAGGGATCCTATGAAGCCATTCCAGGAATCCACTAGTAGATAAGAATTGTGATCTAATGTGGGTATCTCTTATGGAGACCAGTTCCTTGAATTGTGATGGCATCCTCTATGTGCTCAAGGAAGTCCCTCAAGAATCCAAGACTGGATCAAGTCTGAAAACAAATCTAGAAATGAAAAGTCCCATGTGAATGGGCACCTTATAAAAACTTCATTATTCATTTAGTCCATGTAATACTTGAGCCTTTTAATATTTCGATAAGTTCATTCCTTTTATTTTAATACTATGTGACAAGTATAATTAGGATGTGTTACCAATTAATACATTGATTCCAAAATAAATTCAGAGTTTCATTCCATTACCTTTCTTAAGTATGACTAGGAGGGCTAAGGACATGCAGCTATATTAAAGTCAATTATATTTAACTACAAAAATTGATACAAATAGATATAATTTCCATTTCACATTTATGTTGTCCATTCATTTTTTTGGAACACATAGCATAGATTGTCAAAGTGATAACTATACAATTGTTAGACATTAAAATTTCATAATTCATTTAAGCTAAGAGTGCTTACCATTAGCAGGATCAAGCAACACACCCAAATGGTGTCCCAGATAAACCGAAATGGATTACCAAGGCATAATTAAAGATGAAAAAGAATTGGGGTGTAAGGAATTGAAGTCATAAATTCCAATGTATTTATGGTCACATATTTGAAGTGATATAGAATATTAGCACAATGATTATAATCACGACACATGAATTTAAATAGGAAACTCCTACCTCAATATGTGGGAGCACTATGAGAAAAAAATGGTGAGACTTTATGGATGATTTATAGACCACCTACCTCGATCCTAAGGCCTTATCTTCATCAAGTATCAGCCATTAGTATAGCATGGATAAAAAAAATTCTCAATTATGGATAAACACCCTAAAAATAAGGCATATGGTACTGCATCAATATATCATCATCGAGAGAATGAAAAATGAAGAACCCTTCCAAAGGATCAAATAACATACTGGTATCCTTCCAATGCAATGATAAAATCTCAATTAGGATCTTGAATTATGATTCTGGATTAAAAATGGTGAATAGGGGAGTCTAAGGGCTCTAATGGGTGAATATGGGATCCTACTGTCACTAGAAATAGAAAAGGAGAGGTAGGGTTACGTTAGATGATATATAGGGGGAAATGGTCTTTCATCTAAAAAGACTAGTTTACATAGTATGGTTGCACTATAGGGAAAATAGTGAACCAAACATTCTACACTTAAATCCTTAATAGGGGACCCTCATGGATAGGCCACATGATTGTAGAAACCATGCACCAACCATGCAATTCATATCTATTAAAATTATAGACATTTTTCATGAGCATGTGGCCCCCATAACATGGTTAGGGAATGCTGTGTGCCCTAAAAGGAATTGTGGAACACCCAACATGGTTAGAGGATTTCATGTGGACTAACTTGTGTGGTTTTTACTAACCAAGTGCTCGTGTTTCTTTCACCACTATCTAGGGTTTGGATCTCTGAACAAGCCCCAGATACCCACAAAACAACCATTAAGTCATTAATAATCTGTATTAGGTAGAAATAAAAGAAATAGATTTAAATTTTAAGGATAAATTAATCATAAAAACTTATATCTTTCTTTATCCCCCCAATAAAGTAACCCATCCGTGATTCAACCTTCCAATGGTAGTGAAGCACTTTCTTAGAAGAACTTCATCCATTGGGCACATACGTCAGCCTCCCACTCCAAAGTCTCGTATTATACACAGAATTGCTTCCATATCACCCATAATAATGGGAAAGACCGGCCTTGGAGGGCCTTCATGCTTCGGTTAATGATGTGTATGAGATTGTCCTTATTAGAACCAACAAAATCTAATTGAACCTCTTTGAGATCAAAATCATGAGACCAGATGACATGATAATGGAGAAGTTATGAAATGTGCAAGAAATAGTTCATGGAATGGTATCTCTTTGGTAGAATAAACCAATAGGATACTGTCCTGATTCTATCCATAATCTAAAATGTCCCACCATAATAAGGTGAAAACATACATTACCTCAATAACCATTTATTTCCATGTCTGGGTGATACCCGTAAAGAATGGTGATCGGCAACCATGAACTCTAGTGGTCTTCAATGGTGATTGGAATGTGATTTTTATCTCGATTGAGAATTATACATATTCTTCCTGGTTATCTAAAGACACTTTGAATTCATCTTCATGGTATGGGGACCTAGTATCACAACATCTCCAACATATAACTAGCATAGGGGATAATGGCATGGCCTACTTTATTAGACATCATAAAGAGAAAGATGAATTGTCACCTTGAATCTATTATTATAAGAGAACACGATGTGAGGGATATGATTCTCCCATAAACCAATAAAATAATGGGCACATTCTCATATCATGTCCTCTAAAACTTTTATCATCACTTTTGAATGACCATCAATCTACGGGTGAGAAGAAGTGCTCATAATCACCAATGTAGCCATATCTCCCAATAACCCCTACCAAAAACTTGATGTGAACTAAGAATAACTATTAGAAATAATAATATTAGGGAACCCATGTAGATTTATGATATCATGAAAATATAGTCTCCCCATTTCATCAACTGATAGAGTCTCATGGAAAGAAATGAAGTGGTATACATTTTTCATTCTATCCATGACAACCCAAACTATTTTTCTACCACAAGGTGACCTCAAGAATATTACTACAAACTATATTAATATATCCTCTCATTTAAATTCATGCATTTCTAATGGTTGTAGCAAGACATATGGTTGTTGGTGCTATGACATCACATACTGATAGGTAGAACACTTTGTGATAAAGCTTCTAATCTGACATTTCATACCATTCCACCAATACTGGCATCACATATCTCAATAAATCATGGACTGGACACCATAAAACATGGTAATCTCAAATCATATCCTCTCTCATATATATTGGAACCCATAAATTCTTATGTATATGTAGGATGTCATCTATATCATCAATCCAATCTGAATGTGGGTCCTCAATAAATATAATCTACTAGAGAACCAAGACTTTAGGATCAGAAAACTTCCTGATCATCACCTTATAAGTGATAGAATAGATAACTATCAAGGCTTAGAGATAAGACTGATTTTCAATATCAGAACCTCTACATTCTGCTCAGAGAAGAGGGTCATAAATTTTGCTTCATCATAGCATTCATGTATGGCATGTTCCTGAGTCTTCTATCTCAGCGCTTCAACCACCAAATTTCCCTTTCCATACTTATAAGACTGATCAAAGTCAAAGTACTAATGATATTCTTCCTATATTCCTTATATGATATTCATTTCACTCAGTGAAATTAAATATTTGAGGCTCTTATGTTCTGTATACACCACAAATCACTCACCCATCAGATAGTGTCTCCAGAAGCATATTGTTTGGACAACAGTTGCTAGCTTGAGGTCATGTGTCGGGTAATTCCTCCCATTATGCCTCTACTACCATGATCTGTACATGGTTTCTCTATCATCATGAATCATCACTACACCTAGTCTGATACCTAATGCATCACAAAACACTATATAGCCTCATCTAGGATCTGAAATAATTGGAATTGGTTCCAAAGTTTTCCTACGTTTTAGCTCTTAAAAAGACTTCCCACATGCTTGTGACCATAGAGAATTCACACCCTTATTTTTTAAGTCTAGTAGGAGGTGAAACAAGTGGTGATAAATTCTATATGAAAGTCATATAATATCTAACTATCCCTAATAAACTCTTTATATAAAACATGTTCTTGAGATAATCAAAAGAAACAACAACACTCACCTTCTCTGGGTCAAATGATACTCATGATTCTAATATAACATGACCTAAGAAGTTTTATTATTCAATACAAAAGTGGAACTTAGAAATCTTAGCATAAATCTGATTCTATATTAGTTTATTATAAATGATCTTATAGTTCCTAGGGTAGTCACAATGAGTACATGAATAGACAAATATTGCATCCACAAATACCAAGAAAAAAACCTATGTATGGATGGAAATCCATATTCATCAATTCCTTAAAGAAAAAGGGTGTGTTTATAAGACCAAACGATATCACAAGATAATCATATAAACTGTACTAACTTTTAAAATCCAAATACGGTATATCATAAGGACTAACTCGCAACTGATGAAAGCCCAATCTCAGGTCAATCATTGAGAATAACCTAGCTCTTTGGAGCTAGAAAAATATATCATCTATCTGAGGTAGTGGATATCAGTTCTTAACCGTAAGATAGTTCAAACAATGGTAATTCACACATAGAAAAAGGGTCCAATGTTACATCTTGGTGAAATGAATGGGTAAACTTTCAAACAAAGTGTGGGTTCAGGTAAAACCATTATAATATAAATAGTCCAACTATCGCTTGAACTCATGGAGCTCAGTCAGTTCCATATTTTATGGAGGAATGGACACTGGAGTTTCTCCTAGAAAAATCTCAATTGTGAACTCTACCTCTCTCTTAGGAGGTAATCCAATAAAATCATCAGGAAATAAATCCATCAAATGATCCACTTCTACAGGAAAATAAATCTAAGGAAGCCTATATTCCCCTATAAAAATACTTGCAATCTAGGAAGTCACTCCCCCAAACCCATGATTTTCAAGTCCATATCTACCGATTTGGACATTCCACTCACCCTTTTGGAGATAAGTGATTCCTTATGGTGATGTAAACAACCCCCTATGGTGATATTGGTCCATATATGCCTGATATGGAACCAACCAAACCATCATAAGAAATACATCTAATCTTTCCATCTCAAGGAAAAAGTGGTATTATAGGAATGGGAAATTTCTTACCTCAGGGTTTAGTTCCTACCTTGGTGTATGACCTATGACCGTACTACCAAAGGTGTATCCAGGGACATAAACCCAACAATGTTCTGAATTTCCAGCCCAATGAAATCCATAGTCAATAAATATATAAAGGAGTGTGAATCACTTTTATTGAAAAAGCCGATATAATAGTGCATACTACTTGAATTGTACCTTGTAATATAGGTGGTCATGCACTCTGATCATCGTGTATGAGTTGTAAATAATTAAAATGTCTTGATCCAAAGTACTATGATAAAACTAGACTACCCTAATCTTTTCCTCATTGGTAGCCTTGATAATTATAATTTTTTTCATCCATGAACATATCCTCTTCCTCCTCTTATTAGGCTGATTCTATTCCAACTCACCTCCTGATGTGACGTAAAATATCATTCCCCTGAAGGTGAAGCAGGTGAAAATTACATTATGATGTATGAAAATAAAAAGGTCTGATACAGCCTCTAAAGAAATCCCAACCCACTTATATCATGTCATTAAAGAGGTTCTTTATCATACTGAGGCTTCATATGCCCCTTCCATCCTCATCGATCACATATAATATAGCTATAAGTTCAGAAACTCTAGCGCCCACTAGTCAAATGAGAAACGGTAAGGATACACTTCTTACTATTCTAATAATGACTAACCGTCCATGGAAATGAACATATGTTCCCATAACTATCAACTTGCCTTAGGTTGTGCTAAGTTATAAGATCCTAATTTATGGTCTATGAAAAAGTATGTAGGAAAAATTCATTCACCTGAATACATATTGAACAAATTATCCCATCCTTGAAGTGTCTAGAATGAGATTCCTCATCAATGTCTATAAGTAGTGCAAAGGACTACAACTCATAAAAATGTACTGAACAGTTCATAACAGATATATCACCCTACTCCAAGTTCATAAACTCTTTGTCTTAGAAATCTCTCGGTGTCTGTGGAGGGAAATTATCATAGATGGTAGTCTAGAGGTTTATATAGACAATTCTTTAATGATGAACACCCTAGGTTATCCCATCCCACACACAGTTTCCTAAATCGTGATCTATATTGGTCAAAATATTCACCCTCTACTCTAAAGGCATATCCATATTCTCAAAGATTGAAATAGTTATAGCCATCCAAGACATAGTAGACTATTGGCTTCCATTCCCCGAAAATTTAAGAGGATGTGGATTCTCTAACTCATAGGTTAGATCATCCATAGTATATATAGGGTATGGAGAACCCTAAATAGAATAAATCAAATGTAGGAAACTCTCATGAAGCTAATGTTCAGTTCAAATATTAGGTATAATTGGTGGTTCTTGATGTGGCACTATAGGAGGAACCACTAATCGATCAAGGCCCACCACTTCTTGATCTTGGTCATCGCCGCCCTCCTAACACATGAAACACAGATTTCATGGTTGAATAACTCTAAAATTTCAAATTACACACCTTAGAATTGATTAGTAACATATATAAGAACTAAAGGAAATTGTAATTCACGAATAAATATTCAATACCCAAGGTATTACCATAACAATATT
This sequence comes from Viscum album, assembly GCA_963277665.1. Classification (NCBI taxonomy): domain Eukaryota; kingdom Viridiplantae; phylum Streptophyta; class Magnoliopsida; order Santalales; family Viscaceae; genus Viscum; species Viscum album. Next base: position 590,293,968 of record OY728147.1, read on the forward strand.
CTTATAAGACCAAGGTATTGGTATGTGTTTAGTTTAATTTCCAGGGGTTCCCATAGATGAAGGATCAATCACGCTTTTCCTCTTCATTTAATGGAAACCATTTCATTTTATAAGTAACTAATTACATTTAAAGTTTCTATTTTCTTATAATGATATATCATGGTTTGACTAAAATTAATCATCATTCCCAGTAAAGAAGGGATCATCCACCTTATCACTAAAAACAACACCCATTTAATTTCTATTAACCCTCATCTATATTCAGTCTCATAATATAATGGGTATCATACAATATATTAACCAAGTGAATTTACTATTCCAATCCATGAGTGGCCAAACACCTCATGAATTGAAACTGGAAATCACTCAATCATATCCAAAGATCCATTCCTGTGACCAAGTGTGCATAACTAACATGGGGATAAATCAGTCATTTATGATTCCACCATCAAAATATATAGAAAAATATTTTTCATATTGAAGATGATACATTAAATAACCATCTGTCTACCCTATAGAAGAATTTAGAATCATAAGAATATATATAAAAATCATGGATCACTAAAAAATCACACGCAAAACATGTAAATAATGTAGTGAAATTCACCTATATGGCATGGAAGATGCATAACATATTAATTATAGGTTCTTATAAGGATGTATGGTTAATGATTCCTTGTTCACATATTATTAATCCATGGGTAAAATGAAATCCCCAATCATAATAACAATATTAACAACCACATAACATGTGTGTCACCCAACAGTGGATGTATATCAACTATAATGAGAAAAATATAGAGCAACTATTTTCTATTCCCAAGAAACATGGTATATAACCTAAAATGGGCTTAGTTATTCCCACATATAGATTATAACCATGTTCCAAAGATTTCCTAATATCCAATCTATATTTAAAAAACAATAAGTTAAAAGAAAATAAAAATCTCTATTACCACTTCTTGACGTCCCGGTCTGGGTGACACACAATGGTGCCCCACACTAGTGAGCAACATAGCCTCAAGAATGACTCCCAATATGCTAGATGATTCTGACTAGCAGAGAAGGCCTAGGGTGTGTATCAGGGGATTTTATTCTATCATTAATAGATTTTATCACACCAGATAAGTAATCACAAATAAATATAAGAAGCATATGTAAACTTATGTTACAGGATAAATAAACACTACAGGAAAATGGACTAGTAACCCAGCCTAGTGGATGAAAAAATAAACATCCAAAGAAAAAGATAATAATCAAATTTTGGAAATTGAATCATATAAAAATTATGATATTTTATTTCATGTCTATATAAAGTAAGAAAACATGGATATAATGTAGTTTAAAATTAATTTTATAGAAACTAATTAAAAAAGAATAAAAAACTATCAAGAATACCAAGAACTTATTCGGTCATCAACTACCAACCTCCACCCAAATACAAGAAAAAAAGAAAAGTTTCTAATGCGAGACACTTCTTGTTTTCAACACCTAAAAACATATAATATACCTTGGTAACACCAACGGCCTATATAAGGAGTGAGATACATCATAGTAGGCCACAACCAATGACATCGATGCATTCCAGTCTATGAATACAAAATAACAATTTGAAGGTACAAGTAAATTTAATGAAATTACAAATAAATAACTCTTATATGCTTTAGAAAATGATGGTAATGTCTCTGAAATTGTATTCATTTAATAAATTCATTTTGGATCATTTTATATCGATAAGTCACATGTGTTGTGAGAAGAGCTGCCAATTTATCATGATAATAATAGTAATGGATCTAATATATAACAACACATCCTTTGATGATGATATTAGTAAAAATGATCCATGGTAATTACCAAGGAATCCTTGTCCTCAGGGGTCAGTCCAACTCTGTAATAACATTAAAATATGACATAATGGGTTTGTGTGTAATTTAAGGGTCATCACCTAAAGAATTTTACCATAATAGTTGTATGAAATTATAAGTATTTCATCCAAGGTAATACAGGATATGCCTGACTAGGCCCATTAGGTTGTATCCATAGTGCCACATGTTCAAAGAAATTATGCTGGATCTAAGGATTGTATTGAAGGAATCCTAATATCTAGGTGATAGTGAAGGGATCCTATGGAATCATATCTTGCATACAATAGTAACAAAGACCATGTTCCAAGGTGGGTATCTCCTTTGGAAACCTTCTCCTTGAATCAGAATGACGTCCTAAGTGCTCAAGGCATTTCCTTGGGAATCCAATGTTGGATCAAGTCTGACCACCCCTATAAATAAGAAAAGTACCATATTAAATAGGCTCCTTATACAATATTCGTTATTCATTTAGGATATGTAATACTCATTACTTTTAAAAATTTTGTCGGTTTGTTCCATTTCCTTTCATACTAGGTGACAAGGATAACAAGAATGTGCAACCAATTACTAATTTGAATCAATTTTATATTAGTAGATTCATTCCTTTACCAATCATAATAATTACAAGGTGGAATAATGACATGTGGCTATAAAAATTCAATTATAATTATCTAGAACAAGTTTTATATATAGATATCCCTTCGAATTTAAATTTCAGAGGCTTATTAATTAGATGGAACACATACCTTACAAGGGAAATTTGATTACAATAAAGGTGTTACCCGTTAACAATTCATAATTAATTAAACTTAAGAGGGAATTCCATTAGTATGGTCTATCCACACACCAAAACAGTGTCACTAATAAACCCACATGGGTTAAAAAGAAATAATTAATGAATAACCCTGCTTGGGATGTAAGTCATTCAGGTCCTAAATGATAATATCTTGATTATCACATATTTTAAGGGCTCCAGAATAAGAAAATAATGATTATAATAATGTCATATGAATTTATGTAAACAATTTCCTTTGAAATAAGCATTCACACAATGATGGTAGTTTAAAAAAATGGTGATACCCGAGGGATAATCCATAGACCACCTACCTCAATCCTATATACATCTGCTCATATAGTACCATCCTTTGGTTTTTCCTAGATCAGAAGAAATTTGACTAATGGATCAACTCCCTAAATTTTTTGCTTGTGATCCTTATTCAAAATAGCGACACCAAGGGAATGATAAATTATAAACTGAGCTCAGAATTGAAGAAATTACTGATTTTTATCCAATGTGATGATCAAATAATGAATTTGATCCCACACAATGAATCCAGATCAAAAAAATATAATTAGGGGAGTTTTAGAGATCTAACGGGTAATGATGGGATCCTACTTTCAGAGGAAATAGAAAATGAGTTATGGGGGCAAGTTAAAATATTTTCAATGAAAAGGGGTTTTTAGATAGAAGAAAATAAGTAGTTCTCATGGTTATCCGAACTGTGCACCAACCATGATTGGCTCACTCTACTAAAAGGGGAACCATAGGTTTAGGTCGCACGGTTTGAGAAACAGTTCACCAACCCTAAAATTCATATCAACAAAAAATTACAAAGATTATCCATATGTGTGCAGCCCCTGGTGCATGATTAGGGAAAGATTTGAACCCAGGTTGGTCCTCTAAAACACCATGAACTATTAAGGGAAACCTTGAAAAATGGATCACAAAGTTTCTAATAATTTTGCGGCCCAGATCTTTTCACCACAAGCTGGGGTTCCAAGCTCATAAAAATCCACAGACACCCCCAAACCAACCATGAACTCATTTTGAATCCATATTAAATACATTTAATATAATTAGATAGGAATTTAAAGAATTCATACCTCATTGAAAAACCATGTTCTTATAGAATCTAATCTTCTGTTCCTGAATTTGGGATCCATGAATGTTTCTTCACCCATTAGCATTTTAGATTTAATTTAAATTAAAATTTAAAGGGACAGATTGTGGAATTTAATGATATTTATAGATTTAGTCATTATGAGTATTTTTGTTAGTGGTTATTCTTAAATGACTTATCAATATCATTGAAGGTGAAGTAACATTTTCTAATATTTCCTAATTAGTATGAGTATTTAATATACTATTATCACTAAATAGATAATTAGCGTTTTAAAAAATTATAAATATGGGGAACCATTCATGAATATTTTGTTAGTTTGTTTTTTGGTTGGTTGGTATATTGTTCATGGTCATAGTTGATTCGTGAGCTAATGTGGTAGTGCTTACCAAAAATAAAAACAATTGTCTTGTTCATTACATGACAATATTTTTTTCAACATAAAAATGAAGCCCAATAAAATCATTCTGAAGATCATTTAGGTTTACATCACAAATAGATTTAGAGAAATTCCATTTGAAGAAGAAGATTATTGATGACCATATATACATTTATCAAAGAAAGATAACATCACAAAACGTTATTATTATTTCTATCTTCTTTTCTATTGTTATTAAATTTCAAGTTATTATGTTTTATATTTTTATAGAAAAATATAATTCACTTCATTGGAGAGTACTATCATACACTCTTCAAGTTTCTTTCTTAACTTTCCTCCCATAAAAAAAGTGAACGATGACAGTTATAGCCTAGCCTATATTCTGTGAAATTATTTTTGTATACTTGATCAAGTATGTGGATCGCTATATTTATTTTATTAAACCTTCTTGGAATTGGTATTTTTTCTTGTGGAGAGGACTAATTCTCAACTTGAGAGTGAAACTATTGTTTTAATATTTATTATCTATTATTATTGAATTTATTACTTTTTTTCAAACTATTAACTATGGTGTTATCGTTCATCAATTTTTATATAATTATTTTTTAACATTTTAGTTATAATGAAAACATAGTATTTTTTATTTTTATTTGTGATAGATTCTATTTTTTTGTGATTATTAATTTTTCAAAAGTTAAATCTATTTTAATATAGTTTTAACTCAATTTTGGATAGATCATTAGGAAAATATTTCAAATAATCATATTGTTTATAACAACTTTAATTGTTAATTCAATTGTTTATATTAAGGGGATTTCAGATTGATTTTAGTAAAAAATCAGGAATCTCAATCCACCCCTACCCTTTTAAGTTGTCCTCTGGAACTAATAGATATTGAAAATATAACCACCTGATATTTTTTTCATTATGGTGTACCATGTTAAAAAAATATTTTTTAATTATGTTCAAACTTGAAATATTAGGATCTAATATAAAGATATTTCATAGAATCAGTGGGTGGTAACATACTACACTATTTAACTCATGAATATGTATTTTATAGGTTCTTGGTTTTTAGATAAATTGGTGTTTTATTATTTTCACCATTGATGGGTGATTTTTTATGGGGAGTGGCAACCATATATTGGATGGATATGGAATTGGGGATTGATTTTGATTGGGTTTGTGATAGTGTGTCAACAATAGATTCATTTGATTGGTATAAGGTTTATTTTGGATTTAGGAAATTTTATAACTTTGAGAACTATGTGTTTTGTATTCATATTTATTTGTACATGTTCCCACTTATGATTTATTTATAGATACATCACTATGTCTATATTCATTGATTCATTACTAAAATAATATGGTTTTTGTTTTTTATCTGATGCTTATTTATACTGTTGTAAGAGATAAATTTAATTCCCAATGTTTGTTTTAAGATTCCCAGGACTAAGATACTAACCCATTGTGATCGATATTTCCATTCAGGCCCATAATGGGGCACTTTACAGGTTAATTATAATGAAATGTCAAGAGAATTCATCAATAAATAGTATCAAAGTATGGTTATCAGTGGGTTAAAAGATATATAAGTTATATCTTATTATCTATGATGTTATTAGTTTGGATATATGGGTATCAAGACTCATGTGGTAGGTGATATAAGAGTGTCCCCAAATCTTTTTCATTCAGATCCTCTTGTTTCTGTAGGTAATTGACATTTAAACAATAATTATAATTTTCTATTTGATGGATTTGTTTGATAGTGATTTAATATTTATGATAGTTGTTATCTGATCTTAATTTTTATAACATGATCTTTATTGGGGATTGTACTTAGGTTTTTTGGGTGAAAACAGAAAAGAGAATCAACATGTAATGTTAGCTTACAAGAATTTATAATCTATTTAATAAACACTTTTTTTACACCGAAATCATTTTTTGGAAAATTTTATGATTAACATGTGTCCTTCATCCATGTCTCTGAGACAATATTGGTTTCACTCCATATTTTTGTTTTTTATTTAGATATATTATCTATTACATTTTCTTTTGTTAATAAGGGTAAAAAAGTCAAGAAGTTCCTAAAATATATTATTGAAGTTTGATTATTTTTTATTTAATGGCTTTAATTTAATTTTCTTATATTTTTTATGTTTAATTAAATTTTTATATATGTGAGAAGTGGATTTCATGATAAAAATGTTATCATTTAAAAAAACCATATATCTTGTTCATAAATTGATATTTGGTTTCATAAAATGATTTTAAAGTGGGTTATTTCATTATTATATTTAAATGTATTTTAGTTTTAAATTAGTTTGTAAGAGTTCTAAAATGAAAATTGATTTTTTATGATAAAATTTATGCGTAATTTATTTTATATTCATATCGATATGTGGTTTTAAAATAAATGATAAATTAAATGGTTCATATGGGTTTCTTATTTTAGAATAAGTTGGTTTTCTTTCGAAATGAAAATATTATGGTTTGTCTAATACCTGATCCTTGATGTAACATATATATGAAATGGTTTTTAAATTTATTTTAAAAGTCGCATTTGGGTTTTATAGATATTTTTTGAATTATCCATGTCATATTTTTTCTTCGAGATGACATTATAAAAAATTTTATTTGTTTAGCCTTATATAAAAATGGTAGTCCATATTTATAATTTTTCTATGGTTTTAAAAAATATTTTTTGGGGACCATTTACCAAGGGTTTTTTGGTTTATAGATAAAAAATTGAGAAATAAATTTTTCTTTATTTGGTGAGTTGTTAAATTTTTAATTTGTGATTGAATTGATCTCATGTGTGTTTTTTTTAAATAACCCTCTCATAAAGGACATGAGTTAATGTAATGTTCTTAACATGGTGGTGGATGTTCCATTTTTAGTTTAAATATTATCTTGACTTTGAATGGAGTGGAAGATGGTTTTATTTCCCCTTAGTGATGTATCCTCAAATTATTCAAGTCATTTTTTTAGAATGATTGTTTGGAAACATTATTGGTCAATTGGTTTAGGCCAGGATCCTTGATTAGATAGATGGATCAGTGATGTAACCTTTTCTTACATATGTTTAATGTTTATTGATTGTAGATGATTATATTTATCCATAAAATTTTATATCATTTCTATTTTGAGTGTGATAATTATTTGTGTGATGATATATTTTATGATTTATTTTGTGTGTGTTAGGTACAGTTCTGGCTTGAGGAAATCATTGATCAATGTATTCTTTAGTTTCTTTTTTTTGGAATTTTTTAGTGTTGGTTGATTTTCATATTTACATGCCCCTTTTTTAAGGTATTTTCATTATTTCCAGTTCATGGTAGAGACCATAGTTTGGGTTTTTTTTCATTGGTTTTGATATGGAGAAAACCTAGGTTATGTGCATGGGTAACATGAGTGTCGTTTATTTAAAATTGTAGAATGGGTGCCTTTGTATTGAGTTTTATCAATTGGTATCCTCATGGGATAGTGTTCTTAAAACATAGAACAAATTTTCCCTCACATTTCTTTCATGATACGAGGGTTAGATCCTTGTTTTCTAATGAGTCATATTTTTATTTTCACTTCCCCTTGATCTTTTGGGATATTTTGAAATTGGTTATCCTTTCATGTGATCTTTGGGGCTATTTCTAACAATTGTTCTTCCTTTTTTTATTTTAACTTGTTATTTGAAGTTTTTTCCCTTGAGTAATTTATTAATTTCCTTTGCATATGTGTATAATTTTAGTAGAATTGTGAAAATATATTTTTATATAAAACAGGTTCATGTGGATCGCCCATTATAGATCAATTCTAAATGGCAGGGAGACCAAATATAGTAATCCATTCTCATAAAAATTGAAATTAATTAGTTATTTATTGTTTCATTCATGTGGTTTCAAGATGATTTTTTTGGGATCTACCCAGTTTTTTGAAATGTAATAATCTTACTTTCAGTCTCCTTTTCGGATTCTTTTCCTCCCCACCAAGGTATTATTTTTGGGAATTCAAATTATACATTCTTAAGATACATATATTATTAATATTTCCCTAACTTAGGAAATTATATTGGAATAAAGTGGCATGGTGGGGGAAATTATATTACTTTCATGTTATAGTTGTTGATTATTTTATGTTAATTTACATTAGTAAATTATGAGTTATTTTTTTATTTTCATGAGATTGTATTTTGGAAATTATAGTGGATTTTGGGTGTCCCATGGTTAGAATGAAAAAATAGGGGAAACCTTTCACTCAAAATTGTACATAGATATTTTTTTTATATTTCTATTTTTCAACATTAATGTATAGTAAGTCAAAACATTTAGGGACTTAGAGAAAAATATGTTGGGGCACAATTGTGTCTTGTGAGTGATGCATGTTTTTGTAAAATGTGGGTCCATGCTATGTGGTATTTCAAGATTTTATAATTTTTATTATTTAAAAAAATATTGATTATGTCACCATCCCAACTTTCATCTCCCCCTCCATGTGGTTAGTCCTTGATAGCTTGAGGAGATGTTTTACCCTTATTCATCGTTTGATTTTGGTTCATTTCCTTTGAATATCAATAGGTTTCATGATATTTTTCTATAACATTTTTCCACTTCTCCTCTCATCTCTCACATTCCATTTCCCTTAGGTTTTCATCTTCCCTTACACCCTAAATCAAATAGAAATTTTGATTAGGGTTTTGGGTTGGTTCTATTAGAGGGATTTTTTCTTTTATTACTTTTATAAGATGGATTCTTAATTTTTTTGGACTTCTCCAAATAAGGTTATGGGTTTTGACTCAATACAAGGTAGCTGTTTCTATTTTTTTATTTTATATTATATCCCATATGGTTATTTACTGTTAATAATGGTTATCCCATAAATTTATACCTATATTAATTTCCCATGTGGTTCTGAAGTTGATTTTCGGGTTGTCTTAACTATTACCATGGAATGGGACTCTATACCATGTGTTTGTAAAAAATATAAGGTTAATATTCAAAGGAATTTAAATATTTGTAAGGGTGGAAACAATTTTAAATCTTTAAGGGTGATTTAGAACAAATAGTTAACAATTAATTTTTTTCATGTTTTTGAAATGTTTTTTTATTATGAAGGGGAATATTGGCCCATACGAGTTCTATTTTGAAAAATGTTGGTTGATTTGTAAATTTTAAATGTGCTTTTATGAAAGTGTGGATTTCAAAAAAACCAAAAAATTCATTATAATATAGATTTATGAGTTATATATGAATTGGAATCTACACATGTGTGCGGTTTCTTGGAATCCCACGATTGTTTGAAAATTTATGTTTAGAGCCATATAAAAAATAGATTTTATATAACTTCTGAGACCATATTGATTCCCATAGTACATTTCATTATCATTATTTATTGGTGGTTGTTAATTAATGTAGAGATCACATAATGGATCTAAGGGTTTATTTCTTGTGATGGTATAACATATGAGATGATCAATTATTTGAAACCAAAATTAAATTGACTGATGTGTTATCAGGTATTCATTGGTTTTAAAACCTCCATTTATTTTTTTATACGTATCAATAGAATTAGTGTATGAACTATATGAATTTAATCCCTAGTTTATATTATGCAAAATAATGGAAATAATCTCGGCTAAAATGTGTCAGTTAAACTTAAAGGGTTAATGGGAAATATAGTAGCCCAAGGTAGCATTGTGATCTTACGTTTTTTATCCAAATAGTTCATTAGTACTACCAAGGACCCTGATATGTTCTTTAGTGAAAACCTAAGTCCATTATAACTATATCATTTCATTATTTCTATATTCATATGGGTTTCTATTTATATAATTATCTAATTAATTAACATATAGGGGTGTCCATCGTTGTTTTTATATCACTCAAATATTTTATGATTTCACATCAACTTTTCCATAATTTATTATTTTACATTATCATGTGTTCTTGATATTCTTATTCCTACTCTCATATACTCCTTTCTCATTTAATAGTGGATTTATTTTCAAATGCTTCAAAAATATATTTTTCAGTTTTTTTGAAGGAATTATTAAGGGGTGGGTTTTAATTTACCTTAAAAATATTTTATAAATGGGATTTTAAGGGTGTGTTTTTAAGTGTGATATTATTATTTCCTAAAGGTTTTTTTTATTTTTTTATTAGAAATAAAAAACTATTTTTTCATTTTCAAACTATAAAATCATTATTTTATGATCAATGTTTTTGAAGTTAAGTATTTATTGTTCTTTGTGCATTCAAAATTCTGGGTTTTGACCTAACGTGTTTTGTTTATTTGAAAAATTTTGGTTTTTAATTAGGAAAAGAAAAATAGAACAATAGGATATTGCTTTAGTCATTTTTTATCCTGAGAAAACCATATTTATTAATTTTTATAAAATAGGAATCTCTGGGATGTAATGAAAATTTAAATTTATAGACTCAGTGGATGGTGACATACTGGGTTTTATAACTCATTCGTATATATTGTTTGGCATATTGTTTTATCTTGATTGGGGGCTTTTACTCTAGGTAATCAATGGATAATTTTGGATAGGGAGGGGCCACCATTTGTTTCATGGATAAGTCTTGTTGATTGGTATAGTTTGGGTTTTCAATGTTATCATGGGTTATTTGGAGGATCATTGTTATAGTTCAATTTTTTTTTGGTTTTGGGTAGTGTACCAGCCATTTGGCCTGAAGTGTTTTGCATTTAGATTAATTTTTATTATTTTTCAATTTTATTTGATTTATGGAATTAGTTTTATGTATGACTATGTTGTAGGTTTATAAAATCAAGTTGGTTGGTTTATTTTTCTTCTTCATACCAATTTTTTTTTGTAGGTTGGTGAATTCATTCCCAATGTTTGTTTTGTGATGTTTAGAATAAATTTCCGGCCCATAAGGATCGAGAACGCCCTTTAGTATAGTGACTGGTCAAGTTAAGTTATTGTTTAAGTGAAAACCCAGGATGGTTATTCACACCCCTTTCCAACAAGATACTCTTGAATACCTAACCAAATAATCTCCCTCACAATCCACTATTTTGTTTAGGAACCTCTTATCCCATAAAGAATACACAAACCTCTCATTTTCAAGTGTCCCCTCATGTGAAAATTTAATCTATCATTGTACATGATATCTTTTTCTTGATTATTACTTCATATGATATTAATATGACTCTTCATGATTTTGATTTATAACATCGAAATTTAGTTTTAAAATTTTAACATCTAATAAAAGTTATGTTATCACTATACAATAACATATTATTTCTCATACAATTGTAATAACATATTTAACTTTTTGTTGGTTTCACCACCTACATAAATGATGTTAAAACTATTATCATATGAATGATTAGGATAACTTAAATACTCATAACAAGATATAATAATAATGAATATATTATGTTTTAATAATTCTGAACTGGAAATATTCAACATTATATTTACCTTTAAATTCAATTCATTACTAATTAGATAATCACTAAAAAATGTAATTTTTGAGGATTAACTAAAATCCATATTCATAAGATCAATGAAATGGATATGGGACTGAATAAATTTATAAAACTCATGTATTAATTTATCAGGAAAATTTATGGGTTTATGAAACAATAATCTAGAATTGGGGACTAGAACTACCAAATCAAAGAATTTAAGGGAAACATAATGGTTAGCACCAAAATATTTACTTAAAAAATAGACAATTATTGTGTTATTAAAAAGGAATTATAAATATATGTTATAAATTAAAATGAATATAAAAATTATAATTATTTATATTTATTAAAAAAAATTATACATTCATGTTAAATCACACCTAGCTAAGATTAAATCTCATGTTAGGTTTTCTCCCCTAAAATTTCCTTCACTGAGACAAATTTCATATTATGCTATTATTTTCATTTGTAAGGTTTATATACTACCACATTGACATATTATATCATTCATTTTTTAAAACTCATTTTAGTATAATTTCAATATCATGTCTATTATTTCAAGGTGGTTTTATTAGAAAAGTCAAAAGAGATTTTATTTTGTAACATTTCTTTAACCATTTTTGATGTTTTTTCCCAAATTTTATTCCACCATATCCATTTTCATTATATATTTTCGATAATTATCTTCCTTTTATTTAATTTGTTTCTCATATTCATTTACAACTATCATTGAATTTTTTATGAATTTTTTTTGAAGAAATTTTTTCAACGTTTTTCATATGTTTTCATTTTTACATTCTTTATAAAATTGAGAAATGAATGTTTTTTATTGTTTAAAACATGACCTAGTTATACCTATACCTTTTTCATTCATCATTATTTTGATTCATTTCTATGTTCCCATGTTTTTTGAAGAAAATTCTCTTCCCATTGCTCTGTGAATTTTTTAATTTTTTAATGTTACCAAAAGAAAATGATGTTTATTTTTATTTTCCAAAGTATATTACTAATACTTTTATAAAAGAATATTTATTAAATTTTAATGCACTTAATTGATTTTTATGTTTCACTGGAGATATTATTTAATGACACTATTCACAAAAGTTTTTTTTATTATAATTATTTTTATGAAATTATCATCAAACTCATTTCATTTTCATGATTTAATTAAGCTATTAAGGAATGATATATCCTATTATTTTCATATAAAATGCATATGTATAGTTATTATTTATAATATGGTTTGAACTTTTATATAATTCCTTGGATTTTCATAGATTTTTATATCTCATGAGATAATATCTAATGGAATGGGGAGTTAAACTAATCCATTAATGGACTCTTTCCACTAAGGTTTAAAGGGAATATGGAGTGAACCTAATCCACTAGGGGACTCTATGCATGATGTGATGATAGTCGTATAATTTATCCTAGATGAAGATAATTTTTTATTATGATTTTGATTATTCCACACACTTATTCCATATAATAATTCCTATGTTATCATGTGTCAAGATTATTTATTTATGAATCATGTTTATGAAAAAAACATTATGCCCTTATTTTATGATTTATGATTGACAAATTGTTACGTATGATTATACAATGTTAATTTAATAAAATTTGATTAATTTCACATGCCCACATTGTCAAATTATTCTCACATTTGATCTTTAATTGATATCTTACATGATTACACTAACTATTAATTAATGATCTCCGATTTAGTTTTTTCAAATTCCACATGTTGTAAATAAAGAAATTATGTATGTTATGTATAAATATGGGGTCTTATATGAATATTTTTTATTGGAAATATTGATTAAATTTTAAAAAAATGGTTATATAACAATTAAAAAAATATACTAAACCATTAGGTACTTAAATTTTGATATTATATGGGAAATGGAAATTTTAAATAATAAGATTGTATTATAATGAATATTTGTTATCTTGGATTGTCTCATTTGGTATTAAAGAAGGGTTTGGTTATTTTTATGGAATATGTTATAAAATATAATTTAAAATAATCTAAAATAACATATGTTAATGACAAATTAATTTAGGGTATCCAAAAATTAGATAGGTTTGAATGTAGTTTTCATAATTTAAGACAAATTAGGATTAATTTTCCATGTGATAATATTTTTTACTCTGATTAATTATTGATTCTTTCATTATGTTATCACCAAAACCCCATTATCACAGAGTCAGTTCCTTCTACCATAACATTTGAATAAAACACAAGGAATCACATCATTAAGGACTAATCAATTTGTAGTCCTCGTAGTCTATATGCATACATAAGTCTTACATTTCATTTGAATACACAAATTGAAACATTATATTTTTCCTGAAAAATAACATTATTTCTTCAAGAATATTCTTGAATATACTTCATATCAAACATCATGGAATCTTGGAGAAAGGAAGGAAAACGAGGGTGATCTCCAATTCCCAATAAGGGTTATGTAGAGTTGAAGGAGAAATTAATCAATAAGCATAATCAATATTTCAAGGTAACAACTAAACACACAGATCATACAATTAATAAGCTAATAAGGTAGTGTATTCTAAGATAGTATAAATGTGAAAATATCATGGATAATAATCAATATTGAAAGATAAATAATTGAAATCACATTCCATTTAATCAATAACATGACTTTCATAATTGGGTAAGGAAAAATCAATATGAAAATATCAAAAACTTATAACATAATAAATTTAATCATTAAACTATATATTAAATACATCCATAAATAATTTCTTAGTGAAAATATCCGAGATTATAATATTTCTTAAGGAAGGTAATGTCTAACCATCAGACTTCAATTTTCCTAGGAACGTGATACCTTTACTAAAAAGATATATCCCCAAGACAGTTTAAAATATGCTAGGTAAAATCCACTAAGCTATGGATATCCACCAGATTCATCCCATGAGACTACCGATGCATCGACGGGCTTACATTAGCTAGTCCCCAATCCATATATTTCAAGTACACAGAATTCATCACATATCAAATAATTTATTTAAATCATGAAAATATTGCCTTATCCTTAAATATCTTTATTGAGTAAAGGATATATATTTATCAATATTTCCCAAGTTAATCAATAAATTTCAATGTAAACGCCATATTTAACAATGTTATATGTCTTAGGGAATAAACATATCCAAGATAAATAAAAAATTAAATTTAGTCAAAATTTAATGTCCACTAAAAAGAGAATAATTCAAGAAAAAGGTAATGACTACAAAATTAAATCAAGGAAGTGGGTTTCAATATTTCATTATTTAAAATAATAATAACCCATTCAAAGGAAGGATAAGAATGGTGTCAATATACAATAAATAGTGTAATGATATTTTTTTCATTTATGAATATAAATAGCCTAAAAATATCGTCCAAATCATTATTGATAAAAATTTCCATTTACTTTTGATTTTTTTTAAATGTTTTTTTTAAATCACATCTATAAACATCTTTCATAAAAATATCCTAGTAAAATTTTAATGGAAACTTCAATGAAATAATCTTCTTATCAAAAGTTAATTCCATACATGCCATATAAATTTAAAAAATGACATTTATTTTTCATTTTAAAAAGGTTATGAATGTTCCTCATATATAAAAGGATAATAATATTGATTTCACATTTTCATTAAAAGAGAAACATGAATTTTTTTGAAAACAACCTACATTTTATTTGAAAACAACATTTAAAGTGTAAAAATGGGTAAAAATTCCTTTGATAGATAATTTTTAAATGGTTAAAAAAATTGAAACTATTTTAAAATGTGTGGTTTTAGAAGAAAAGATATTTTTAAATGGAGTGAAAAATGATGTCATATTTTATTGAAACAATTCTCAAAAAATTTAATATCAAAGTGTAAAATGTTACTATTACATGAAAAATATAATTAAAAAGTAGTGTAGAATAAAATGAGAGGGTTTATTAAACAATGATTAAACAATTCCCTTCAATGAAAATTCAAAAATAACGAGTCTTAAATAGAATTTTAGATATTAAATTCTCTTCCACTTGGTAACATTCTAGTCAAAACCTCTTAGATGCAATAATTTAATATGAACCATAAAATTTCTTAAATAATGAATTATCCATGATATTAAATTTCAAGTGGGAAGTATATACATCATATAAAATAAAATTGGTGCATAACATTAAAATATGCCTCAATGAAATGAAATTGAGATAAAATCCATTACCGTACTCTTTTTTTCATTAAACATGATTTAATATCTCATATAGTTCTTTAAAACATGTTATTAACTTCTTAAATGACCATATTAATATTTATGAATTCATATAATATCCCTTTATAACATATTATCACCCATTATTTAATAACCCCACATTACTTTCATTATTTTGGGTGTTAATTGACTAGTTTTCTAATGCGTGTTACGTCATGAATGGTCTGGTTTTGCACCTATTATATAGTTCTCTCATATCCAGAATTATATAAATCATATATTTATAATATTTTTACATAAATATTACTTTTAAAACATACCATTATTGAATTTTATGAAAATGAATTGTGTGACAATCATACAGATGGTGGGCCATGTGTACGTATGAGTAGCATTATCATTTTTTAATGATCATTAAGAAAAGAATTTAAGTAATATATTATATCTACATAATGATAAATATAGAATATATATCATATTATATTATTAAATATTATTATATATATCATCCATGTTTTTTTGTGGTTAAAGAGGATCACATCATTTTGTGAAGGCGATAGTCCATAGGTACACGAATAACGTTATCATCTTTCATTAAGTGTAAATGTAAAGAAAATGATATATATATATATATATATATATATATATTATCTATATGGAATAAAAAATATTTCCTGAATATCATAATTATTTCAGTTATATCACATATAATAATTAAACATTCCCATATTACCTTCCATGTAAATCATTAATGAAATATGAACCATATCACATTGTGAGGCGGTAGTATGTCGTACACACGAGTGATATTATCGTGTCACACACAGAATGGAATAAGAATAGTAATATACAATATAATTACTCTAGAATTATAATTATGTTATAAAAATCATATAAATAATTTAAATCCATTATCATAACCAACATTGAGATGTGGTAATGTAAAAACAAACGACATCGGTTCTCAAGGCGGTAGTCTGCCATACGCATGAATGATGATTTCATAACCCAATTTAATGGATGTTAAGGTGTTTTTAGGTTATTTATATACTATAAAAACATCATAGTTTATAGAATATTTTTATTTTATTAAATAATCACAGTTTAATAAGAATTTACGGAGGTGTAGAAATATGTAAAATAAAGACTCTCAATGAGAAACATTCCATCTTATTTGAGTATCCCCCTTAGGTTTTCACTATAGACTTAAAAGGATGTATTTATGCCAAAATAATTCTTATATTATGAGGGGAGTTACATTGTAATGTTACTTGGGAATTTATTTTCTAATCTAAAGTTGTTTCAAAGTGTGATGTGTAGAGGATAGTGGTTGGCGTTTTGTTAGTGGGGAGAGTGGGACACTTGTAATTTTCTTGAAATACTAAATTACACCAATGTAAATTTGATTTTTATAATCCCCAATAATGAAAAATTCTTAATAAAATAATTATAATATGAAAATATGTATATATAATGGGTTTTGGAAAATTTTGTCTCATTCATACATTTTATATTCTTGGATTATTGACTAAGTAAACTCGTTTTTACCTTAATCATTGTAATTTCATTTAACATTTTTGGATAATTATTATGGTAGAAAAAGTTATCTTATTATATAATATAAAATAGTTTGGCTACCATTATATAATCTATTTCAAAAAATTAAACTCCAAAAATAGGTTGAATTTAATTTGAAATTAATCTCACAAATGTGGTGAGAAAGCAGGTTTTTAAAGGGAAAATATTAAAAGGTTTACAAAGTTTTTTATAAAAAATTTAAATATAAAAACGATTCAAATGACATTAATTGTATTAATATGTGTATAATTGAAATATTTTGACTTTAAAACCAATTCAGAATATAATTTATCATTATAAGTTATTTAGATGAAAATGATGTTTCAATTAAAATCCCCTATTTTTCACTATTCATAATAAATTTTAAAAACTAAAAAAATCATAACCATTCACCCTAATTTAATTTTGGTATTCTCATTTAAAAAATTAATTTTATTTTATTAAATTATTTTTCTAAAATTGTTAAAAAATTATTTTAAATTATTTCCCCTAAGAACAAAAAACTGTCTTTTTGGAAAATACAGTTTCTCCGAAAACATTTATTTTTATTTGAAATGATTCATATTTATATTTATAATAAATATATAGCCAATAAATATTTGTAAAATATATATTTTTATTAGTTATTAAATCGTATTCATACCCTCAAATTCAATGTCTATTTGATAACTATCATATTAAATAATAATATTAATAATATTTTGTTGTTTGGAAAAACTCAGTTTTTCAAGTAACGTAAGCTATCAAGGATAATTTTTGTTGAATGTAATTAAATATAAACTCCAGGTTGTGTAAATTTCAAGATATATAATGTATTTAATTTATTTAAAGAATTTAATTTATCCTAATATATCCGGATATTATATTCCTTTCAATGCTTGGTATTTCATTTCATACACACTATCGAATATATTTTTTTATTATAAAATTTCAAAGTATTAAAATCATCAAACCTTAAATAAATTTTGTTCTATCAATTTAAAGTTGATATAAGTAATCAAGGATTTTAAAAATCAAAATAATATGGGTCTCTCTTTATATTATTATGTTATCCCAATTTAAATGGTTCTTTAATTGTATCTTACTAGATCAATGGCTTCTTTTTATCCATCATGGGAGTTTTCATCATCGATAGGTAAGGAATCAAACACCAAACCACCAATTGATAGAGTTCCTTTTATTAGTCCATTGAAAAAGGTTTTTTTGATGCATTTAGGGGTCCCTATCAATTAAATAAATTGGATTCATCACTTATTGTCCCTCCTTGAAAATCATAAGATGATGTATTCACTGTAGGGGAAGATCAAATTTCTCTATAGTAAAGATTCAATTTATGAAAATTTTCAATTCTTGGTCATATCTCGTATGTCTATGGACAAGACCCATGAAGAAATAAGGACCTGAAGGATATTATTTTCCAATGGTGGGGCTCAACCAATTGGAGACTTATCCCGATTGGAAGAGGATATTTCAACATTATGTTCAAAATAAAGGATGGTCTATGTAATACATTGAAGGTATGGAATGTTTTTCTCAAACCATGGTATCTAGGGTTATTTTAGTAGGACCTTATATTTAATCCTTTCATATAATGTAACACCCCAAGCTTCCACGGTATGTTTCCCTTCGAATAATGCAATTGCGTGTATTGTACGCAACCTCGAGCTCTAACACACACCACAACTAATTAAACTAGCCGTTGTGAATAGTAATACCTACTTTTTAAAATTTTATAAATTTTATTTATCAAAATGGACTTCATTTTTGGATTCGTAATATCGAAATTAGCCTATGTTGAATTTTTGGTATTTTTCTGAGAACTTCTAATTTTTTATGAATAGTGAAAATACTAAAAAACAACTTTTTTAATCAAAATAATTTATATTGATAAATTATAATATTTAGTGGTTTTAAAGTATAATTAGAATATATTTTTACCATTTTATCCAATGGTGGTCATTAGAATTAATTTAACATTGAAATTGGACATAAACAATTGCCAATCTTTTGATATAAATTGTTTCTTAAAAACACGCTATTTGTTGTAACAGCGGGAATTAATTATAAAATAAATTAATGCAACTTATATGTTTGGAATTTTGTAAAATAGACATCATTTTTGAATTCGGAATATCAATTATATCTTAGGGTGAAATTTTGGCCTTATTCTGAAAAACTTCATTTTTTGATGAATAATGAAACCACTAAGTGGTTGTTAAAAACTGATTTTTCGTTAAAATGAAATATTACCAATTCTGTGATTTTATTTTCAAAAATCCGACATACATGGTTGTAATTATGAAGTAAAATGTGGTTCAATGAGATTAAAATAATTTTTTGGTGAAATAGTAACTTTTAAGTTCTTAATCACGATTACAGGTAATTAGTGTAGTTTAAGGTAAAAATAATGTTTTAATAATATGAGATGAGCTTGACACTTGTCCTACTCCTATTGGATGATTCATGGCCGACCAATACAACCCATGGGTCAACTTGGGGACCCCATGGAGCCTCTTTGGTTGGAAAATGACATTAATATATATTTATTTAATGTTAAAATTAAATTGACACAAACATGAGTTGTTTTACTAAAACAGTTTTTAAGTGGCGTTACACAAGTCCAAATTTTGACTATAAATATTCATTAGAAAGACAAATATATTTCCTACATCATAGTATTTTTTTTATAATTTTTAGAAATTAAATAAATTAAATTATTTATGACATCATTATGATGCATTGATGACCTCATTATTTAACGATTTTAATAAAATGAAAAGATAATGTAAAATACAAGTCTTACACTTGTCCAAAGACTATTGGATGGGTAGATTTCGAACCCTTATCACCTTAGCCACGAATTATATAAGTTTGGGACCTTTAGAATCCGAAAAGCATTGTATAATAATGTAACATTTCAATCTTTCCAAAAGAGCCCCTCCTATCCTCTTATAAAAGGCCCCCACCTTTACCACCTTATTCACACTTTCAAGCCTTTTGGTTCGGCCAACCTCTACCCAAATACTCTCCCAACTTCTCTCCCTTCATCCTAGAAGCTTTACTTTAGTCATAAAGCCATCCTAAGGAGTCCTTTTAATCAAATCAAAAGGAAGAACCCAAAGAAGAGGTAACGTTTTCATCACCCTCTTTCAAGTTTCTTTCTTCTTCCACTCCCTCTTTGTTTATTATTTCAATTATAAAATTATAACTCCAGTATATTCTATATACTGTGATGTTATTATAAATATGGAACAACCATATTCAGTGTTCTACCCATCATTTGAATGACATGTCACCATACGTGCGTACGTACGGCTTACCGTCTCCACGTCGTGGTGTAATTGTTATTCAATATATTATTATTTAGATGGGTATAATAATGATATGTAATTCATTTAAATAATAAATATAACATTATAATGATTCTGTATATATGATATACTATCCAATTATATATTATTTTAATATCAAAATAATGATATTGTCGCTCGTGCGTAAGTACGGACTACCGTCTCCACGAACGCGATGAGATTCATTCTCCGTCGTATCCATTCAAGTATAATTATCATTTGATGATCTAAAAATAATGTTTAAGGACATGATATCATTCTGGATATGAATAAGATACAACCTATCCATGAAAACACGACTTACGAAAACGAGTAAGTTAACACCCGAAACAACGATAAATCTAAGATATTGTTAACAAAGCAATGTTAAAAGATCATATATGATATCATATGAATTTATATGATTCTTTTATAATTTAATAACAATTATTTCACAATTATACAGGAGGTAAACCTACCCCAACCAAGGAAAAGTACAAGGTAAGGGTTTACTTCACAACCTCTTCATAATCCAAGGTTGTTTATACATAATTATCTAGTGGGACCTCGTTATCATCCACATCCATGTTTCTTAAAAATGTCTTTCATAACATTTTTAATATTAAATGGAAAATGGGTTAAAGACATTTATACCCTTATACTTTTTTGAAAGGAATCTTACCGTCGTTTTCCAAACAATGTACTTTTTGACCTTTTTGACAAATTTAAGGTAAGAATGTTTTTTTAACTTATACGGCGGGTGCGGCTATTTTCCGCCATTATAACTTCGTCGAAGCTTCCCTAACAAGCTTATAAGAATATTTTAAAAGTAAATGTATTATTTTATAATTATGGGACTTTTAAATGATTTGAAAAAGGAGAGATATTTCTCTCAAATAGATTTGATTTCATCTATGTCAACATCCTTTGATGGGTTTTAAGTTTAATTGAAATTGATTTATGATACAAAACTTCCATTGAACATTTTGTGAAATATTCGACTGTGGATGTGTTATTTTTATACAATCCATAGTTTATGGAGAAATTATTGACATTTTGTATGCTAGTTTTAATACGAATATTTATGTTATGTTTAAACCTATTCATATGAGGAATGTATTGGACTTAATATGTGACGGGTGGAGCCCACTATAGCTCCTCGATGCATCGGTAGGTCTCATGAGACAACTAGATGTGGAATTGGCCGAGGCCCTTTCCCAATTTGATTTATGGTTTTGGCCGAGGCCTTAATCATTTTAGATGTCTTGGACGAGGCCTTGACAAAATGTTTCAGAATGTCTGGCATTATACATTCCCTCATTATAAAAGTGGTTATTGATATTTCATGTGATTATTCGTCTAGTAGAATATCCATGTGAGTAAGTAATGGCATTATTTTATTTTACTTTTGTCATATTATGCTGAAGTTCAAGTTCAATAAGGCTTTTGTTTTAGTTATACATTGCCTTAAATGCTTATGTTTTCTTATGAAAGTTTCTGCTATATTGTTATCCTTACAGAGCATTTGAGCTCACCCCTTTCAATGTTTTATTTTTCCCAGGATGTGAAGAAGTGTATTATGACTGACTTGCAAGAATAGTCAGTGAGGATATGAGTGTGGACTAGGGAGACCATGTTATTGTAGTTTTCATTTTTATGTTGTAATGTAATGTTTATGAATGTATCTAGTGTTTCTAAGGCTACTAAACTAATCGGTCTTTCGAGACTTGATCTTTTGTGATCATGCCAATGTTACGAAGTAATGCACCGACTCTGGGTAGCTTGGGTCGAGGCGTTACAGTTGGTATCAGAGGCAGTTTAGTACTAACCTTGGAAGCTAGATTTAGACAAACTCTGATTAGAGCACGTAGACCTAAGATGAACTTTGAGGATTAGTATAGAAAAACTTCCTAAAATTTTTGGTATTGTAGAGATTTTGTGAGTTTTCTGAGCAATACATCCCTGTCTGGATACGAGCAGGTAGAGGCGGCTCTGGCACAGATGTACCTAGGGGTAAAACCCGAAAACACCGCTTTGAGCTAGACTCGAACGGGAACTGGTGCACGACAACGGGCCTTGTTGCACTCTTGGTTACGACACTCCCGGGGGATATGCTTAGGATAATTCCCATTTTCTTTACAAACCACTATGAAGGGTTACGAGTATATACTTCCTCAAAGAAAACATTTTTATAATTATGGATTATATCCATAATTAGTTCAATTTATGTTAAGTGTTTTACAAGTATGGAATTGTGTATTTTGATTCATAAACTAATCCAGTTTATGCCATTATTTAGAAATGGCGCCTAGTGGAAGGAATGGAAACTGTATCAATGCACGCACTCCACGTAGGGATTTCCCTCCTGCTCAAGATAATTATGGTGGATCTTGTGATACAACTGGTGCTGATCAGCTTCTCACCGTACTGGGACAACTCACGCAGGTTATGAATAATAACCTTACTCGTATGGAGCACCCTGATCCGCAACGTGGAGGATCAATTCTAGACCGTTTCATGAGGCAACAACCACCAACCTTCAATGGGAGTACAAATCCTATAGTATTTGAGAAATGGATAAATTCCTTAGAGAAAATATTCCATGCATTGGGGAGTAGTGAAAGGGAGAAATTTGTCATGGCAGTTTACCGCCTCACTGGAGATGCCGATCAATGGTGGTCACTAATTCAAAACACAAAGGAAGATGATGAATTAACAAACATGGAATGGCAGGAGTTCAAAGAGCTGTTCTTAGAAAAATACTTTCCTCGAGACCATCGAGCGGATATGGAAAGGCAATTTCTGAGTCTGAGGCAGAAGGAGGGTGAGAATGTCGCAAAGTATGAGGCTAACTTTACAAGGTTAGCGAGGTATGCTCCAGATTATATACTTAACCCAAGAAGTAAGACTGATCATTTCTTTGATGGGTTAAAACCATTTCTCCGTCGAGCTTTAGTATCACAAACCTTCTCTTCATACGAATGTATTTTCTCGTGCGCTATCAAGACGGAAAAGGAATTCTCTAAGTCTTATGACTTTAAATCAAAGCAAGATAAGAAGAGATCCGCTGAAAACTCTGGGAAAGGAAATAAGGAAACAGGGAAGAAGGGTAGAAATGAATTTCCACCCTGTGATAATTGTGGTAGGAAGCACCCTGGTGCCTGTCTAAAAGGAAAAGGAGTATGTTACAAGTGTGGTGAAAAAGGCCACCAAGCTCATGAATGCAAGGGAAAGAAAGCGGCTGTCAACGTGGAATGTTATAATTGTAGAGAGAAGGGACATTATGCAAATTAATGTCCTAAGCGTCAGGGGAACTTACCTCAGAAGAGGCCAAGGGATCAAGGCCAGGCTTATGCTATCACTACTGCTGAGGTGGAAGCTCCGAAAGACGTGGTGGCAGGTAATTTAATGGTTTCCTCAAGTTTAGAAAATGCATTATTTGATTCTGGATCATCGCATTGTTTCATATCTTCCCAGTTTTCTAAGAAAATTAGATATTTCCAATTTTATTTAACAAGGGAGTTGTCGGTCAAAACCCCTAAGGGAAGTATTGTTGCAACAAAGTTTTGTCGATTAGTTCCCATTAGAGAACCTAAATGTTCTTTACCTGCTGATCTCATCGTCATACCCATGATTGAATTTGATATAATACTCGATATGGATTGGCTTTCGGACCATGATGCAAAAATTTATTGTAAGAGGAAAGAGGTTAAGATTCTTGATGATGATGATAAGGAACAGCTTATCTTTAGAGCAGAATCGTCGCCACATAATTCTTATCTAGATCCACCCCCAGTTGCTCAACTAAATTCAATTATTGGGGAGGAAGAGAAGGAAATTACTAAGGGTGAGGAAAGGAATATTCAAATAGAGGATGTACCTATTGTGAGAGAATACGTTGATGTGTTTCTGGAAGATTTACCTGGACATCCTCCAGAACGAGAAGTTGAGTTTTCCATTGATTTAATTCATGGATCAAGGCCCATATCGAAGACCCCTTATAGAATGGCCACTGTGGAATTAGTTGAACTAAAGAAACAACTAGAGGGATTGCGTAATAAGGGATTTATTCGCCCTAGTGTTTCTCCTTGGAGAGCCCCTGTTCTTTTTGTTAAGAAGAAAGATGGATCTATGAGGTTGTGCATTGACTATAGGGAGATCAATGCTATAACAATAAAGAACAAGTATCCCCTACCTCGCATTGATGATTTGTTTGACCAACTGCATGGAGCTCAATACTTTTCAATGATTGACCTTCGGTCTGGATACCATCAGTTGTGTGTGAAGAAGGAAGACGTTCCAAAGACAGCATTTCGAACAAGGTACGGGTATTACGAGTTTACACTAATGCCTTTTGGATTGACTAATGCACCCTCTGTTTTCATGGATATAATGAATAGAGTTTTCAAGGAATATCTTGATGACTTTGTAGTGGTATTTATTGATGATATCTTGGTATACTCCAAAAGCCACGAAGATCATGAAAATCACTTACGCATTATCCTGAAGACTCTTAGAAGACATGAATTATATGGGAAATTTAGCAAGTGTGAATTCTGGCTTCATGAGATTTCTTTTCTTGGCCATATTGTCTCTAAGGATGGAATTTCTGTTGATCCTTCTAAAACCAAGGCAATCCAAGAATGGCCAGCACCGACAAGTATAACTGAGGTACGCAGTTTTATTGGTTTAGCAGGTTATTATCAACGTTTCGTCCAGAATTTTGCTAGATTGGCTAACCCATTGACAAAGCTCACATGTAAAGGGATTAAATTTGTCTGGAAAAAAGAGTGTGAAGAATGTTTTGAAGAACTAAAGAGAAGATTAGTCAATTCCCCTGTATTGACTCTACCATCGGGGAATGATGGGTTTGTTATTTATAGTGATGCATCGAAGAAATGACTTGGTTGTGTCCTTATGCAGAATGATAAGGTCATTGCCTATGCATCACGACAGCTAAAAATTCATGAGAAAAACTATCCTACTCATGATCTTGAGTTAGCAGCTGTGATCTTTGCTTTAAAGATATGGAGACATTACCTATATGGTGAAAAATGTGAGATTTATACTGATCACAAGAGTTTGAAGTATATTTTCACACAAAAAGAACTCAACATGAGGCAAAGGCGATGGCTTGAACTACTCAATGATTATTATTGCACGATTCATTACCACCCGGGGAAGACAAACAAGGTGGAAAATGCTTTGAGCAGAAAAGACCATAGAGTTTTGAATGTGATGAGAATTGAAAGGGATCCAATTTTCTTGGATCTAGTGAATATGGACATGGGAATAACTTGGGAAGGTGAAACATCAATGCTTTTTCAAATGGTTTTCAAACCATCATTACTAGAAAGGATTACGAGTTCTCATACCAATGATGAAGAATTTCAGAAAAAGATTAAAGATTTGAATGATGGAAGATTGAGGGACTTTGTGTATAAGGATGGAATTTTGAAATTCGGGAAGAGACTTTGTGTTCCCAATATACCTGATCTAAAAAGGGAATTGCTGGATGATGATCATAGTTACAACTTCTCTATACACCCTGGGAGTACCAAAATGTATAGAGATTTGAAGGAACATTTTTGGTGGGACAATATGAAGAGGGAGATTGCTGATTTTTTGTCGAGGTGTATGGTTTGTCAACAAGTGAAAGCTGGAAGGCAACATCCTGGTGGAGTATTGAAACCTCTTCCCATACCTGAGTGGAAATGGGATAATATTACGATGGACTTTTTCATGGGACTACCAAAGACTCCTAGAAGGAATGATGCAATATGGGTCATTGTGGATCGACTTACTAAGTCAGCACATTTTCTGGCTATACGGGAGGATCTACCACTTGAACGTCCAGAAAGACTATATATTAATGAAGTTGTAAGACTTCATGGAGTACCCCTATCGATTGTTTCTGATCGTGATCCTCGTTTTACTTCAAGATTCTGGAAAAGTCTTCAAAATGACTTGGATACTGAACTTTGTTTGAGCACTGCCTATCACCCTCAAACAGATGGACAATCAGAACGGACTATTCAAACCTTAGAAGACATGTTGAGATCATGCTCTATTGACTTTCAGGGTATGTGGGATCAATATTTACCACTGGTAGAATTTTCCTATAACAATAGCTTCCATTCAAGCATTCAGATGGAACCTTATGAAGCGTTATACGGAAAGAGATGTCGTACACCAACCTGTTGGGATGACGTTGGTGAAAGAAAACTTGTGGGACCAGAACTGGTGGAAGAAACAATGGAAAAAGTGAAGGTAATCCAAAACCACATCAAAGCAGCTCAAAGTAGGCAGAAGAGCTATGCCGATAGCAGAAGAAAGGTTTTGGAATTTCAGGTGGGAGATCATGTTTTCCTAAAGGTATCTCCATGGAAGGGAGGTATACGTTTTGGTAAGAAGGGTAAGTTGAGTCCCAGGTACATCAGACCTTTCGAAATTCTAGATCGTATTGGGGCTGTAGCTTATCGTTTGGCGATGCCGCCAAATCTCTCCAAAGATCACGATGTTTTCCACATATCGCTATTGAGAAAATACATGCCCGACCCAACACATGTACTTACCTACGAGTAATTAGAACTGGAACCCGATCTATCTTATTGCGAAGAGCCCATCAGAATTCTTGATGTGAGGGAGCAGGTGCTGAGAAACAGGACGACTCGTCTGGTAAAGGTTTTGTGGAGAAATCATAAAATGGAAGAGGCAACGTGGGAACCTGAGGAACTTATGATGAAGAACCACCCGAGTCTTTTTATGCAGTAATACCCTAGAAATTGCAAGGACGCAATTATTTGAAGGAGGGGAGAATGTAACACCCCAAGCTTCCACGGTACGTTTCCCTTCGAATAATGCAATAACGTGTGTTGTACGCAACCTCGAGCTCTAACACACACCACAACTAATTAAACTAGCCGTTGTGAATATTAATACCTACTTTTTGAAATTTTATAAATTTTATTTATCAAAATGGACTTCATTTTTGGATTCGGAATATCGAAATTAGCCTATGTTGAATTTTTGGTATTTTTCTGAGAACTTCTAATTTTTTATGAATAGTGAAAAATACTTAAAAACAAATTTTTTAATCAAAATAATTTATAGTGATTAATTATACTATTTAGTGGTTTTAAAGTATAATTAGAATATATTTTTACCATTTTATCCAATGGTGGTCATTATAATTAATTTAACATTGAAATTGGACATAAACAATTGCCAATCTTTTGATATAAATTGTTTCTTAAAAACACGCTATTTGTTGTAACAGCGGGAATTAATTATAAAATTCATTAATGCAACTTATATGTTTGGAATTTTATAAAATAGACATCATTTTTGAATTCGGAATATCAATTATAGCTTAGGGTGAAATTTTGTCCTTATTCTGAAAAACTTCATTTTTTGATGAATAGTGAAACCACTAAGTGGTTGTTAAAAACTGATTTTTTGTTAAAATGAAATATTACCACTTCTGTGATTTGATTTTCAAAAACCCGACATACATGGTGGTAATTAAGAAGTAAAATGTGGTTCAATGATATTAAAATAATTTTTTGGTTAAATAGTAACTTTTAAGTTCTTAATCACGATTAGAGGTAATTAGTGTAGTTTAAGGTAAAAATAATGTTTTAATAATATGAGATGAGATTGACACTTTTCCTACTCCTATTTTATGATTCATGGCCGACCAAGACAACCCATTGGTCAACTTGGGGACCCCATGGAGCCACTTTGGTTGTAAAATGACATTAATATATATTTATTTAATGTTAAAATTAAATTGACACAAACATGAGTTGTTTTACTAAAATAGTTTTTAAGTGGGGTTACACAAGTCCAAATTTGACTATAAATATTAATTAGAAAGATAAAAAGATTTCCTACATCATATTATTTTTTTTATAATTTTTAGACATTAAATAAATTAAATTATTTATGACATCATTATGATGCATCGATGAACTCATTATTTAACGATTTTAATAAAATGAAAAGATAATGTAAAATCCAAGGCTTACACTTGTCCAAAGACTATTGTATGGGTAGATTTCAAACCCTTATCTCCTTATCCACTAATTATATAATTGTGGGACCTTTAGAATCCGAAAAGCATTGTATAATAATGTAACATTTCAATCTATCCAAAAGAGCCCCTCCTCTCCTCTTATAAAAGGCCCCCACATCTACCACTTTATTCACACTTTCAAGCCTTTTGGTTCGGCCAACCTCTGCCCAAATACTCTCCCAACTTCTCTCCCTTCATCCTAGAAGCTTTACATTAGTCATAAATCCATCCTAAGGAGTCCTTTTGATCAAATCAAAATAAAGAACCTGAAGAAGAGGTAATGTTTTCATCACCCTCTTTCAAGTTTCTTTCTTCTTCCACTCCCTCTTTGTTTATTATTTAAATTCTAAAATTATAACTCCAGTATCTTCTATATACTGTTATGTTATTATAAATATGGAACAACCATATTCAGTGTTCTACCCATCATTTGAATGACATGTCACCATACGTGCATACGTACGGCTGACCGTCTCCACGTCGTGGTGTAATTGTTATTCAATATATTATTATTTATATGGGTATAATAATGATATGTAATTCATGTAAATAATAAATATAACATTATAATGATTCTGTATATATGATATACTATCCAATTATATATTATTTTAATATCAAAATAATGATATTGTCGCTCGTGCGTACGTACAGACTACCGTCTCCACGAACGCGATGAGATTCATTCTCCGTCGTATCCATTCAAGTATAATTATCATTTGATGATCTAAAAAAAATGTTTAAGGAAATTATATAATTCTGGATATGAATAAGATACAACCTATCCATGAAAACACGACTTACGAAAATGAGTAAGTTAACACCCAAAACAACGATAAATCTAAGATATTGTTAACAAAGCAATGTTAAAAGATCATATATGATATCATATGAATGTATATGATTCTTGTATAATTTAATAACAATTATTTCACCATTATACAGGAGGTTAACCTACCCCAACCAAGGAAAAGTACAAGGTAAGGGTTTACTTCACAACCTCTTCATTATCCAAGGTTGTTTATACATAATTATCAACTGGGACCTCGTTATCATCCACATCCATGTTTCTTAAAAATTTCTTTCAAAAAAATTTTACTATTAAATGGAAAATGGGTTAAATTCATTTATACCCTTATACGTTCTTGAAAGGAATCCTACCGTCGTTTTCCAAACAATGTACTTTTTGACCTTTTTGACAAATTTAAGGTAAGAATGTTTTTTTAACTTATACGACGGGTGCGACTATTTTCCGCCATTATAACTTCGTCGAAGCTTCCCTAACAAGATTATAAGAATATTTTCAAAGTAAATGTATTATTTTATAATTATGGTACTTTTAAATGATTTCAAAAAAGGAGAGATATTTCTCTCAAATAGCTTTGATTTCATCTATGTCAACATCCTTTGATGGGTTTTAAGTTTAATTGAAATTGATTTATGATACAAAACTTCCATTGAACATTTTGTGAAATATTTGACTGTGGATGTGTTATTTTTATACCATCCATAGTTTATGGAGAAATTGTTGACATTTCGTATGCTAGTTTTAATACGAATATTTATGTTATGTTTAAACCTATTCATATGAGGAATGTATTGGACTTAATATGTGACGGGTGGAGCCCGCTATAGCTCCTCGATGCATCGGTAGGTCTTATGAGACAAATAGACGTGGAATTGGTCGAGGCCCTTTCCCAATTTGATTTATGGTTTTGGCCGAGGCCTTAATCATTTTAGATGTCTTGTCCGAGGCCTTGACAAAATGTTTCAGAATGTCTGGAATTATACATTCCCTCATTATGAAAGTGGTTATTGATATTTCATGTGATTATTCGTCTAGTAGAATATCCATGTGAGTAAGTAATGACATTATTTTATTTTACTTTTTCCATATTATGCTGAAGTTCAAGTTCAATAAGGATTTTGTTTTAGTTATACATTTCCTTAAATGCTTATGTTTTCTTATGAAAGTTTCCTCTATATTGTTATCCTTACGAAGCATTTGAGCTCACCCCTTTCAATGTTTTATTTTTCCCAGGATGTGAAGAAGTGTATTATGACTGACTTGCAAGAATAGTCAGTGAGGATATGAGTGTGGACTAGGGAGACCATGTTATTGTAGTTTTCATTTTTATGATGTAATGTAATGTTTATGAATGTATCTAGTATTTCCAAGGCTACTAAACTAATCGGTCTTTAGAGACTTGATCTTTTGTGATCATGCCAATGTTACGAAGTAATGCACCGACTCTGGGTAGCTGGGGTCGGGGCATTACATATAAAATCAAACATCAACTCAAATTTGGATGAGACTTCATGGATTATGTTGGGTTTCCTAGAATCCCATGATTCTTAATGATATGGATGCAAGTGTGGGAATTACTCTAAGAATGTATCAACATACTGTGGATGGGGAACATGGCTTCATTACAAGTATTTTGATTGAAGTCAGTATAGAGGAAAAAATATCTTAGGTTATAAATTTTTTGGTGAATGATTGAATGATTGAGATAAAATTTGATTATGAGTATCATCCACCATTTTATAATGTGTTTAAAATATATGTAAATTCTATAGATAACTATATCATCAAACAAAAAAAGTCAAGAGTTCCACTAGTGACAACATAAACATCTAGAAAGAAGTGGGAAGATCCAAAAAAGATAATGTCGTTGGTCTTGGGAAGGAGGAAAACCTAGGTAAGAGAAGTGATAGTAAGGATCTAACTTCTACACATCAGACCAATCATTGGGTTACTCGTGATATAAAATCATCTAATGATGTATCCAAATAAGCATCATTAAGTGGAATTAATACTAGGTAAGATTTAAATTCAACTAAAACATCTAAAGTGGATTCTGAGAATACATTTGATGACATAGGAAAAGAAAATGGAATGAAACCCCCTGAGGTTCTTATATGAGTAGTACAATTTGAATTTAAGAAGAAAGTATATAACTTAAGAAAATAAAAAAGTGAAAAAACCTACTCATGTTCTTCTAGGAGGTCCACCAGTATAGGTAATAGAGTGTGAAAATGGAAATTTTGAATTGATATTCATAGAAAATCAATGGTATTTCCTCTCTATTGATACTTATAAATGGATGAAATCAAAAAAAAATTGGTTCAGGAAAAATTATTGAACTGTATTACTCAATTTATGAATCTACTGAGTGAATAAAACTATGGATTAAAATGGTTGAAGAAGAAAAGAATGATGATGTCGTAGTGGATTCTCTAACATATACACATGAACCCATAGGATATATTATTACCTATATGGGATAGTCATTGGTGTCTCTACTCCTACTACAAGAACTATACTGGACACTGGAGAGATTATTCATGATCTCAATTTCAAAAAGAATAAAAAAAATAGAAATATATGGTTAGATGATGGTGAAAAAAATTCCTACAAGAAAGAAGAAAAACAAAGGAAATAAAAAAGAAATGAAACTTCAAATTCAAAAAAATCAACATGACTATGTTGTTTTGGAATATCTAGGGGATGGAGAATACTCAAACAGTCAACTCTATATATATGTACATACATAACATTAAATACAAGAAATTGGATATTTCTTAACCGAAGGATACATACTCTCAAGGCTATCTTGGATTAAATAAAATTGGTTACAAACTTATTAGATTCATTGATGTTATTTCAAATATGGTGTCTTTTTGGGTGTTTTCTCACTTTTCAATTAGAAATGTTCATATTTTTAGAAATGAGGAGAAGATGTTAACATGTGATTTTTTTCTTCATGAAAGGATTTTTCTTTTTCTTTTATTTATGATAAAATAGATATCAAGACATATTAATCTTATAAAATAAAAATTAATGAATCATAGACTAAATTGGTGAATTTTGGCTTCTTTTTGGTGATCTCAATACCATTCTTTATCCTAGTGTGAAAGTTGGTGAGATTCACTACCCCATTTACCACATGGAATTTGGGGTGAATATTGAGGATAATAATTAGGTAGGATTTAGTTAGGTGGGATCCAAATATACTTGGTTTAGAAGACATATTAGAATCATGGTTGAAAGAATAATTGACTGGGCCTTTACCAATAATAATGCTCTAGATATTTGGGATTCATATTCCATCATTTCTCTTCAAAGGATTAATTTGGAGCATCATCATATTCTGGTTTGTTTTAAAGGAAGAGACCAGATAATGCATCTTACCTTTAGATTCAACATTGTATGGATCTCTCATATTTAATGTGATAGAGTTAGAAGATATTATTGGGTCACAATGAATTGTGGTGAGGATGATACAAAATTTGGTTTAAATCATAAGCTCCAAATGTGAAAATTAAAAGGGATGGAGTAAGGAAACATTCTGGAGTATACATAATTAAGTTTCATCCATTGGGAATGTACTTCAACAGAACAAGTAGAATCCACCATTAATGATAACATATTTGACCTATTTTAAAAGGTATATATTTATGCAATGATAAATTATCCTCCCTCAAAGAATGGAGATATTTGAACCGAAAAAATTAAAGTAATATGGCTTAAAGTGGGTGACAAAAAATCATTATTTTTAAAATCCAAACAACGGGTAAGGAAATATCATACAACTATTGATTTACTAAAAAGGGGGTAAAATCAATCATGATTATGATAGGATCTTTGATTATTTTTTTACATATTTTTTAATACTTTTAATTTTTTTAGAAACAGTGGCTAAGCTTAAGGAGGGTATCATACTAATCCTTGTGAATCTTGATGACATGATCATGATTACTAGTGTCCCTCGTGAATTTTAAATAATGGGAATAGTTTATATTCTTTATTATGGTTGTTATCCTATCCTAGATAGATTCCCTAATTTTTTTGTTTCCATATGTATTGGAATATAATTCATGTGGATGTTTTTAGGTTGGTTTCCTCATTCTTTATTATAAGAAAATTTTTATAGTGCTTCGATGATAAAATTCGATAATTGATTCCCATGGATGAAAATTATTATTATATTCATCTTCTCTATGTGAGTTTCTCTTGTTAATTATATAAATAATATAATTAGTAATATCTCTACTAACAGGGTGGCTTCCATCACTAATAAAATCATCTCATGTAATCACTTTGGTTTTCTCAATGGAAGATGCATTAAAGATTTTATTTCCACTACTTTAGATTGAGAAAATATTCTCATAAATACAACCATAATTTGAAACATGGAACTTCAAATTTATATAAGGAAATATTTTGATAACATGAATTGGAATATAATATTTAATGTGTTAACTATATTTGCGTTCCAACTTCTCTTTTATTTGATGGGTGAAATGTCTTTTTGGATCAACTAATTTTTCAATTATGATTAATAGATCATAGAAATTTTATTTATATTATTCCATAGGGGTAAGACCAGGGGATCCTATTTTATATATTATTTTTTATTTTTGAGGATTTACTCATCAGAATTATCACCCATAGGCTTTACCAGAGTTAAATCAATCCCATACAAACCCTCAGGTAACTTGCTGATTCATCACATCTTTTATATACTGATGATGTGATTCGATTTTTAAAGGTAGTAAGACAAATATAAGATTTATAAAATAGATTCTTTAATATTATGAGATCATAGAAGGTAAGTCTATTATTTGGGATATTCACTTGGTTTATTTTGATAATGGATTTTCTCTATATATATAAAAAGGTATTGGATGATTTTGATATCAGATAAGTGACTCGGAACTTCAATTATCTTAGAGTTCATATATTTCTGGGAAGAATAAAATATAATTACTTCAATGGAATTTATAATCAAATTAAAATTAAACTCTCAGCTTCGAAAGGGATGGATATCACTTTATCTAGATGAGTGTGTCTGGTTAAATTCACAATTGTTGCCAAACTATTTTATTCTTTTATGATTTTTAAATTCATTTAGGGGGTCACTAAAAAACACAATGCCCATATTAGAATTTTTTTGGAGTAGTAATGTTCTTAAAGAGAAGATAATGATTATCCCCTGGAAATAATGTTTTCAGTTGATTAATAATGTTGGTATTGTCACCAAAAACTTAATTTTTTTAATGAATCATTTCTAGAACGATTCACCTATAACTTCATCAAAAATAATTATAATGACCTTTCCTTCCATAAATAACCATTATTGGGTGGGACAGAGCGACGAAAATATTACATTATGGGATCCTGTATTTGGATGGAAATAAAAGATACCTACTAGAAGATCATTACTCAATATTCCTATATTTATAACAAAAAACCCCTCTCTCAATTTCTTGATTGACATCTGGATGAGACCTTCTATTATAGAGGAATTTAATCTGATGGAATCCTCCTTGGGTATACTCTATAAAATTAAGGATTATTTTGACACTCAACAACATTATTAGGTGGAGGTTAAAAATATCATATGTGGATATACCATTGTGTTAGGTTTGTAAATTCATATCTGGGAACCATACAAGAAGGTTATTCCCAAAAGTAAGAATTTCTATTAAAAATATTTTACAATCTCAAATAGGTAATTTACTAGGTTAATTAATTTTAACAAATCATGGATTAATCCATCTTTCTTTATAGTAATATGGAATATGGATCATGGTATATTAAAATTGGATAATTGTTTATAGTGTTGTGGTGTCTTACTATGCTCAAGATGCTACATTTGTAACCAACACAGGGAAGACCCCAATCATCTATTCCTAAGATGCACCATTGCTTTAGAACTATAGAAAGATATGTTTGATGTGTTTTAAATCCTAATAACCAAGAGTTGATTAACTGAATTCTCTTTATCAGTATATTTTTGAAGAGACAATGTCTCCCCAAATCACTAATATTTTTTGATCATAGAACTCGATCTGTTTCATTCCATCTAGTTCAGTGGGAACTCTTTTAGGAATAAAAACACTACCTTCAACAAGTAGTATTCAATATACAAGACTATTATCTCAATCATAGAGGCTAATATGATACAAAATAATTATTGTGATAACACAATAAATGGTTATATTGTTCTAAATATATTTGGGATTAATGGAAAGTATAATCCACCAGCTAGAACCATTGAGGTTTTTTCAAATCCTTGTTTCTTCAATTGGATAAAAATAAACATGGATGTGGTGTTAGAATGGAACCTGATCCCTTTAGGTAATGGGGATTTATTCCATGATCATTATGGAAGGATTATATGATGTTTTTATGGCTCATGTCGTATGGCATTAACTATTGAAGTAGAAATTCAAGGTATCATTAATTCTGTCACTTTTTCTTATTAAAAGGAATGTAAATATTTAGGGATAGAGTGTGATTATACATCCAACATCCATTCTATTATAAATGTTAATATGCATTTATCATGGAAACTTGCTTCTAAATTATTAGAAAAAATGGAAATTATAATTCCTAGAAATTTCATCCTCACTCGTAACTATTGGGAGGAAAATAAGGTAGAATATAGAATATCCAATAAAGGGATTGGGGTTGATATCACTTGGATAGATGAGCTACCATTGGACTTGGTAGGTTATAATAAATTGGATTGTAATAAAACCCATCCTTTCCGGATTTTTAAACTATTTTTATATATTTTATGTTTTAGAATTTATTATTGAGGGATCTTTAAAAAAATATTTAATCTGTATGGACTCCCATCACGTAAATCCTAAAATGGGTTTTTAATACATTTAACTTTTGATGAATTGTAAACTCCTAACCATAATAGTGTTCATAACTCTTATCTTAATCAATATTCATGTGATTCTAAATTTAACACAATCAATAGATGTTTTATGATTTTTATAACACAAATTCCATGGGTAAAAGTACTACTAAAATTTAATTATTCAATCCAAATACATAAATACTTCATCCATCTTATTTAAATATTGGTATTTCCTTGGTCTAAGGTTTAACAACGTCTATTCATTGTCATCATATATTCAAATCCATAAAAATTGTTTGTAATTAAAATGTGAATTATCCTAAGCATATCCCTCAGGACTATCAAACTTGGTTCATAGTAAGGCATGTTTTTGTGTAACAAGTTACACTATAGTTAATCCCATCATTCCCTTTTCATATTTATTACCCCTATGTACATCTATTGTAGATAAACTTCATGATTTAGTATTCTGATAGGAATGTATATCAAGATAACCCACATAATATATACCTTATCAAAACATTAGTATTTTTTCCATTACTTATCCTCAATGTCTATTATAGGGTTATGTTCCCCAACATATGTTTTTTTAAATCTTGGTTCCAACTTTTTTACTAAACTTCTTCTGATAATAACTATAGAGATCCCAACCCAAATATCCTAGATCTGGTGCCAACTATTATTAAATTTTCATAAGATAAAACAAATTACATCCTAAATGACCGATTGACTTTGTAGTCTTGGTAAACAGAACACATACATGAGTCTTAAATTTCATATGAATAAAAAAATAAAACATATTTTTTTAGGAATAACTTTATTCCCTAAAACATGTTATTTAATATAATTCATAGTAAAACTCATGGAATTCTAAGGAAAGGGAGAATCATAAGGGTGTCATCAAATATATATTAAGGGTTAAGTACAGTGGAATCATTCATGAATCAATAAGTATAATCAATATGGAAGGGTAATTAGTTAACAAAAAATCCATAAAATCAATAAACTGGGAAGGAATTGCATCTAGATAGAGTATAAATGAGAAAATATCATGGATAAAAATAAATATGGTGAGTTAAATAACTGAAAATACAATACATTTACTTAAAAACATGACAATCAAAATTTGATAAGAAATAATAAATATATATATTAATTAACAAAAAACACATGTTATCTAATTAATAAACTGAAAATGAAATTCATCCACAAATAATGTCATAGTGATAATAGCCTAGATAAAAATAACTAAAAAATTTGTAAATTCTTAATTATCAGGGGTCATGTTTCCCAAACACATGATAACTTTACTGTAAATATCTATTCTCAATAGATTTTAAATCATACTAGGTTAAATATCAAATATTTGGGGCTATCCATCCCTTTTGTCCCATGAGACTACCGATGCATCGAGGGGTTTATATTCACTATTCCCCAAACTATTTATTACAATTCCAAAGAATTCCACGTATATAAAATAATATATTAATTCCTGAAAAATGTACCTTATCATTATATATCACTATTGAATAATGGACACATAATTATCAATATTACCTTGGTTAATCAAAAATGGAAAAATTATACACCATATGTTAAAATAGTATATGTTTTAGGAAATGAACATATTCATGATAAATAATATTGGTAATTAAGGTAAATTTAATTTCTAAGGGAAAGGGAATAATACAAGGCAATGTTAATGACTACAAAACGAATCAGGGTAATGAATTTCATTACTTTCCATGGTGAAAATAATCATAAACCATTGAGAGGAATAATAATAATGTTATCAACATATTTGTACTAGAGTAAGAATAAATATTAGTGTTCATTGATTAATATAAACACAATACAAACACCATTAAAAAATTCTTTGCTTAAAATATACTTTTTATTTTGAAAAACATTTTAAAAATCCTTATCTTTGAAAAAGACTATAAGAAACATTTTCTTTAAAATGGTCCTCATAAACATGAAAATGAAGAGTTAATTAAATGATGTTAATATAGGTGTATAATGATGTATATTCTATAAAACTAGAAAAATGACATCCATTTTTCATTTTAAAAAGGATAGGATAATGCCTTTTGTATAAAATTACTTGAATATTCCCCTCAAATTTTCAGTAAAAGTAAAATAGGAATTTTTTTAGAGGATATAAGATTCATCTGAAAACATTATTTATAGAGTAAAAATGATTGAAAATTATATAGGTAAATAATTTTTAAATGGTTAATCATTTTTTAATAAATTTATAAAATACGGTTTTTGAAGAAAACATATTTATGACCGAATAGAGAAATTAAGTAATATTTACTTTTAAAAAATTAGCGCCAAAGTGTGGAAAAATTATACTATTATAGGAAAAACATCATGAGTAACTATTGAAGATGAAATTTTTTGGGTTTATTTTACAATGATAAAATAATATCCATTAATGTAAATTCAAGGATAAACAATCTCAATTAGACTAAGATTATGAAGTAATACTTTAAAATGATCATAACTTCAATGTGAGAATAAATAAATGAATAGATTATTTATATAAAATGAAAATTAAAATTTAAAAGGAGTAAATAATATAATATATATTATAAATTTATTATATTCAGTATCACATATTATCAGCAACAACAAAGAAATAATATAACCCAATGAATGGAAATTGAGTTATGAAATGCTATACCACATGGAAACATTCTATTCAAATAACATTAGTATAAATAATTAAAATTGATACATAAAATATCATGAATAATAATTTATTCATTATATTACATGTAAAAAAATAATTATATGAAATATATTAAAGAAAAAAGGTGCACAACATTACAATATGCCTTAATTGAATGAAATTGAGACGAAATCCATTACATTATGCTTCATTTTTAGTGTGATTTAACCTAATATATAGTTGTTTTAAAAATGAGATTAATTAATAATGGAAACATAAATATATTTATAATATCATATATTATCTCTCTTTAAAATATTATTTCCCATTTAGAAATAATCATTCCTTACTTTTAGTGTTTGGGGTGT
This sequence comes from Viscum album, assembly GCA_963277665.1. Classification (NCBI taxonomy): domain Eukaryota; kingdom Viridiplantae; phylum Streptophyta; class Magnoliopsida; order Santalales; family Viscaceae; genus Viscum; species Viscum album. The sequence continues at coordinate 590,333,459 of OY728147.1, forward strand.
TAATTTCCTAGTTTTCTCATGAGTGTTTCCACAAGAATTGATGGGTTCTTACAAATATAATATAGTTACATTATCTCCTGAATAAATATAATTATATAATTATAATAATTTTACATATAATATACTTTTTAAACTAATATTGGCTGATTTTTATGAAAATTATGTATGTTATGATAATGGAGAGAGTAGGTCATACGTACACATGGGTAACATTTTCATTTTTGAATGATCATTATAGAATGGAATAAGTAACATATTTTATTTCTATAATTATAATAACATCATATATCATATTGTTTCTTAAAATATTGTTATATATATAATTCATGTCGTGTGGTTATGAAAGGGAGTCACATCGAATCATGAAGGTGGTAATCCACGCGTAGATGAATGATGTTATCATCTTTAATTTGGTGTAAAAGTAAAAAAATGTATATATTATAATTATTTAAAAATGATAAATATTTCATGAATATAAGAATAATTTCCTATATATCACATATAATAATGAACCATTCCATTATTAGGTTCCAGGTAAAGTGTTAGTGAATGAAAAATCACATCGCTTTGTGATGTAGTAATCTGTTGTACACACGAGCGATGTTATCGTGTATCCCACAGAATGGAAGTGAAAATTAATATATGATATAATTAACCCATATGTATGATTATGTGATATATATCTTATATAGAATTTACATCCATCATAATAACTAACCTTGAGAGTTTGTAATGGAAAATGAATGACATTGGTTCAAGGGGTGCTAGCCCGCAGTACACACGAACAATGATTTCGTACCCATTTGATGGATGTGTAAGGGGTTGAAAGAAATTTAACTATTATACCAAATAACATTATATTTATTATAATCAGGTAATAAAGTAATCATGATGTAATAATAAATGTTGTAGGTTGAGAATGAAGTAATATAACGATGATAGTTGAAGAATAATACATCTTCTTTAGGTATCCTCCTAGGGTTTCACTAAATCCTTAAAAGGTTTGTTTCCATTAAAAACTAAGGATTTTGGTATTATGGCATGGAATTACTCATGTTATTTTTTATGTATTGTCTTAAACAAAATGGTTTTATGTTGTGAGGTAGAGAGGATAAGGGTGGCCTTTATGGGTGGGTGAGTGGCACACTTTTAGTATTTCTGAAAGAGTGAATTCCACCTAAAAATTTTCATGTTACTATTCCCTAATATCAGATCATTATCATGAAACAATGGAATAAGGTAAAAATAAGGACGTAAAATGTGTTTGGAAATGTTTTGTGTCATTCTTACAGCTTATATATAACAACCCTACTTTTTATTGCAGACTTAAGCATGATTTATTATATAAAATCATTACTTGATAAAACATAGAAGATTTAGAGGTCTATGCCTTTTTGGATTAGGAACACTACATAACGACATAAAACATGAAAAACAATTTCTTTATTGAAAACTTCCTTTACATGACCACTACATTCCTTCGTACATAGCATTGCATGGGATTACCTGATAACATGCATAAGAAAAGGGTGAGCAATAAAGACAAGTAAGGGAGTAAACAAGGAATAAAATTAAGAATACAATACATGTTAGGAAATAGGAATATCAATGGGGAATAAGAGAAACATGAATATAAAAGATTGATATAATATGATTATCATAACATGTAAATGTGGAAACAACACTTAACATGGTATTAGCATGAGACAATTCTCATTGCACATAGAGCACGAGTAAACCCTTATAGAACATTAATTAGCATGAGTGAACCCTCATTTCACATGACATAACGTGACACTAATCTTTACCCAATGCATTGGAGTACTATCAGGGTTCACCCTTCGTAATCATTTAATTTCATGCATAAGTGTGCCACATGGATCATATAACATGGAATCATTCAACAACTTATTTTATTCCATGATAAAATAATATGGAATAAATACATAAAACTCTATGATAAATAGGTAAATGTTCATAAAGGTGAATACCTATGGTAGTGAAATGGGCATGATATTCACTATGCAATGGCTTTGGATTGGAAATTCACTATGTAATTTCTGCAGCATAACAGTGTGATATAAGAATTCCTAAAAATGTTTGATGAGAGGTAAAGGGATGACTCAAAATATGTAAAAGAAATTGACAGTAAGGGGTCATATAGAAACATTTCCCAACAAATTTAATGGAATTTATATTCATAATACAATATAATTGCTTGAATGTAAATGAGAAAAGAGAAAATTCCTTACATAATTTTAGCATGGTAACAGGTATACAAGGGAGGCATTATTGAGAGACAAAGGGATCCCTCATATTTCAAAAATAAATAGGGAAGTATGGGGGTGGTGCTAAACCATACCCCAACATTTCAATTTGAAAATAAAAGGTCATACCAATATTAATAAACTAGGATAAAATGAGAAAGGAATGAATTCCTTACTTGGAAGTGTGATCCCAAAGGTTTGGGAGGGGCTTGAGAGACGCTTATTGGGAGCATGGGGTGCCTTGGTTGGATTCTAGAGATAGGAGGGAATAGGTTAGATGAACTCAAAAGGCTTTTAGTGAAGAGGAAGTGGGAGCATGGGTTGGTTTATATAGGAAAGAGGATGGAATTCTTTATTATTTAGGTTTGGAACACCACACATTAAACTAATTACAAATACAAACCAGCCCACAATTTTTTCCCATGATTTTTTCCAAAGGGGATTGGAAAACATTATTTTACAAGTAAAATGACCGAACTTCTTAAAATATTTGGTTTTCTTATGTGGAGGTGAGTCGCACTCTAGAAGAAATCAATTTAAAATTTTAAAATGTTTTATAAGTTTTGAAGTGTCCACTAAATCTTTGTAAAATAAAAAAAACTTAAATCATGTTATTTAAATGTTAAAACATATATTGGTAGAACATAATGTTTAGAGTATTTTATTACATCACCATAGGGTCATTATGATGTCCTAAAACACATTATATATTTATATGGTATTTAATTTTTACCCCAAAATTCGACTATCTCAGAAAATTATGAAAAATTCACCGTTGGAAAATTTCAACATATTGATTCCAAAAAAAATATTCATTTTATCTTAATAGTTTTATGAATATGTGAATTTTTACATTAAAAATAAAAACTGACATTTATTGAAAATTCATTGGTTTTTACAGAAATAGATTTCAACCCTTAATAAAAAATATAACTATATTCATAATAATTATATGGTCATTTATATTTAATAAAAAGTAATTTAGTGATAAAATTTTATTTAAATTTTATTTAATTCAAAAATCCATCAATTCATCAAAATAGATTTAGTAACTAACTAAAATGCTATTTTTCCTTTAAAACCTATTTATAAAGTAACAATAATAAAATGAATGAATTTTCTCTATACAAAAAATATACATAATCATAATACTAGGGTATTATTACATAACCCCTTATAACACATGCATATAACTGAAGGGTAAGGAGTGCAATGGTGACCGACTCTTGGGGTGGATCAGATAACATTGCTAGGGTGGAAATCTTTATCAACTTCTACATCTCCCAAAGGTGGTTCCATTCAATATTAACGTATTGAAGATCATCTTGGTCTTGGTCAAGAGTGAAGCTCAATGACTCCCCCTACTTTCCAAGATCCGACAAAATGGTATTTTTATGGAGAAATTCTACTGGATGAGTCCATCACTTCCTTTTTCTGAGTAAATTGTATTTTTTAATGCCCAATATGTATAATAATCATGTGATCACTATTCAATGACTATATTATCAATGTTCACAATTCTAAATGGAATTTTAAAATCCAAAAACATAAAACCAAGGATGTTCATATGTTATATAACCATCTTACATAATAAGATATTTAATTAGATCAAAAGTAATTTTTATTAATAAAAGTTTGGGTCGCTGCAATCTGCCCCTTAAGAAATATCGCCCTCGAAATTTCATTTTCCCACACTAAAATAGATGTGGGTAACTCTGCTTCATTAGTTCCTCTGATTCCCACGTTGCTTCTTCAAACATGGGGTTCTGCTACAAAACCTTGTAGAGGGGCCTTGTATTATTTCATAGAAATTTTTATATACGATCTAAGATCTTCACGATCTTCTCATCATAGGAGAGGTAATTATTTAATGATACCACCCTAGGATTGAGTAAATGTGATGGGTTAGGTATGTACTTCCTCAAGAGTGATACATGGAATACATTATTTACTTGAGATAGGTTTGGTGGGAGTTCTAGTCCATATGCCACTGCTCCAATGTGATCAAGGATCTCAAAAGGGCTGATGTACCTTGGACTAAGCATTCCCTTCATACCAAATCTCATAAATCTGTTCCACAGTGATATGAGGAGGAATACCATGTCTCCGAAATCAATCTCTAGGTCTCATCTACGATTATCATCATAGATCTTTTGAAGACTCTAAGCAACTTTAATGTGCTACTGGGAGGTCTTAACCTTCTCCACCATTTCTTTGACCATTTCTAGACCTAGGAGTTTTCTCTTCCAAACTTAATCCCAACATGCCAGTGTTCTACACCTCTTCCCATATAGGACTTAATAAGGATCCATTTGGATTCTTGAGTGGAAACTGTTTTTGTAAGAGAACTCAACAAGAGGGATATTATGATCCCATCCTTATTTGATGTTCATTGTGCATGCTCTCAACATAACTTCAAGTGTTTGGATGGTCTGATCATATTGAAAATTAGTTTGAGGATGATAAGTCGTACTGAAGTTCATCTCAGTATCCATAGCATGTTGAAGACTCTTCCAAAACATATAGGTCAATCTTAGATCTTGATCAAATACAATAGATAGTGGTACCCCATACATCCTTACCAGATATCTGATATATATATGTGTCATTTGATCTAATGAAAAATCCTCCTGAATTGCAATGATGTGTGCAGTCTTTATAAGAAGATCCACAACAAACCAAGTAGCATTGTTTTCTTTGGATGTCTTTGGAAGTCCAGTGACAGCAAAGTCCATGGTGATATTCTCCCATTTCCATGCTGGTGTGGGTAATGGTTTCATCATCCATTTTTACTTTTTCCTCTCAGCCTTCACTTTCTGACATACCAGGCACATTGATGTATACTCAGTGATCTCCTTCTTCATATTATCCCACTAATAATTCTCTCAGATATATCAATACATATTTGTGTTTCTTGGGTGAATGGATAAATTTGAACTATGTGCATCATCCAAAAGTTCCTTCTTTAACTCCGAATTTGATGGAACACATAGTCTTGACCCAAATATCACAATTCCTTCTTCACTGACTTTGAAATCAGAGGATTTCCCTTTCCTAATAGTTTCCACCTTCTTATGAATTCCCACATCATCCTTTTGAGCATCCTTTAACCTTTCCAAAAGAGACAGTTGAGTAGTCATTTGTGAAATGATTGATGATGTTCCATTATTTATGATTCCCATGTCCATCATCATCAAATCAACTAATATTTGGTCCTTTTCAATTAACATCAATGATAGATTCACAGGGTCCTTTCTACTTAGAGAATATTCCACCTTGTTCTCTTTCCCAAGGTGGTAATGGATTGAGCAGCCATAATATTTGATCAGCTCTAACCATATTTGTTGGCATATGTTCAACTCTATCTGTGTGAATACATACTTGAGGCTTTTGTGGTCGGTATATACTTCACACTTCTCCCCAAAAAGATAATGCCACCAGATTTTTAAAGAAAATATCAATAAAGCCAACTCTGTATCATGTGTTGGATAGTTTTTCTCATGAACATTAAATTTCCTTGAAGTATAAGCAATGAATTTGTCATTTTTCATCAACACACATCCCAAGACCTTCTTCAAAGTATAACTGAAAACTATAAAAATTTATCCACTTGTGGGTAAAGTGAGAAAGGGTCCAGTGATAAGCATCCTTTTCAAATCCATGAATCTCCCTTCACATTCATCACTCCAAGAAAACTTTACTCCCTTCTGAGTTGTCTTGGTAAGAGGGTTGAACAATCGTAATAAATTTCTCACAAATTAGAGATAGTATCCAGTTAACCCAAGGAAGCTACGGATATCCAGTACAGATGTTGGCCTCAGACATCCCTCAATTCTAGCTGTCTTGGAGGGATCTGCGGATATCTCATTGCTTGTGATGATATAACCCATGAATGAGACCTCTTCAAACAGAACTCGCACTTTCTGTACTTTTAATAAATCTTCTCCTTTTGCAAGGTTTCTAGTTAAGCTATTAGATTCCCTTCAAGATCCTCTTTGGTTTCAAAGTATATTATAATATCGTCTATAAAGACTACCAGAAATTTGTTGAAGTAATCTCTAAAGACTCTATTCATCAAGTCTATAAATATTTCTAGAGAATTAGTGAGTCCGAAAGGCATTACTGTGAATTCATAGTGCTCATACCTTGTATGAAAATATGTCTTGTGGATATCCTCGTTCTTCACCCTTACTTGGTAATATCCCAACCACAAATATACCTTGGAGAAGTATTGTTCTCCACATAGCTAATCAAACAAGTCAATAATTTGGGGTATAGGATACTTGTTCTTTATCATGATTTTGTGGAGCTTGCAATAATCAATGCAAAGGCGCATTGACTCATCCTTCATCTTGATGAAGAGTATGGGTTCACCCCATGGTGTAGCACTTGGGCTTATAAATCCTTTATCCAGAATCTTTTGTAGTTGTTTCTTCATCTCTTCAAGCTCCACAATAGTCAATATATATGGAATCATGAATATTGGCAATGCCCCAGGTATATGGTCAATTGAGAATTCAACATCTCTTCTAGGAGGAAGACCATCCAATTCCTTAGGAAACAATTCAGCGAATTACCCCACAATAGGCACGTCTTAAGTTATGGTTTCTTCCTTGGACTTAGTCATCAGATCCAGAGATGTGTTCTTATAGGGAAGAAATATCCATACTTGAGATGATGGTGCTAATGAAGATTCATCTTCCTCTTTTCACTTGTATTGAATCGGGGGGGGGGGGGGTCGATTCACCATATAAAGAGTGATTTCTCTCTCATGGAAATTTATGTTGGATTTATATAAGGAAATCCAATCCATGCCAAGAATTTCATCAAATTAACCAAAGAGAGTATGATGAGGTTCACTGGGAATTTCAATCCACAAATTATGAAACGGATGGAGTAATATTCATGGGATGCAATGATTACCCCATTTTTTATACTCACCGACATCTTTACCTCCATGATTTGTGGTGGTGTTGGGATTGTTCAACTAAACTTTTAGGATATAAAAGAATTTTTAGAACCATAATCAAAATGTATGTTCACTATTCATGAATGAATAACTAGGGTACAAGTCGCCACTTCATTGTCGAGGTTCAATTTTGTGGTAGTGATAGAAAAATATCACCCTTGCAGCCATGGAGGTTATTGGTTTCCTCCGAAAACCCTTGACTTAGGGAATTGATTTAAATGGTTCCCTAGTTCTATGTAGTTGAAGCAATGAACAATGCATTGAGGGTAGAATGGATCATTCCTATCCTCTTTCACAGGTGTAAGTTTTTCATGTTGGTAGTAAACAGCTAGGTTCCCTTCTATTCCACACCTAATTCATTTCCTCATCCTCTTCAGGTAATTTACAGGGGTACTTATTTTTGCACCTTTGGCAAGTTGGGTGCTGGGTTTTCTTAGAACTGTTGGATTTATCCATCAGACTACCAGAATTGAAGTCCACCTTACTTTTTTATCCCCATCAAACCCTTTAGATTCACCAATCTCCATTTTGACCTTGAGGGAACATCATACAACTTATTCATAGCTATCAAAGTCACGGATCGGCAAGGATTTTCATAGGCTAGGTTTCAGCCCACCAAAGAAGATGTCAACCTTGCATTCAGGGGTAACGACAAATCCATAGGCGTATCGTAAAAGAGTTTTGAAGTTTTCATCATAAGTTCTGATGGATTCATCATCTTTTTTCTTGAGTTAAAGGAAGTACCTTTCCATATTAATTTAGAGGGTGAGATAAAAATATTTCTCAAAATAATTGGCTATCCTTACATTCCAACACCTCGATCTCCCCCTCAGGATTTATATTTTTTATCAATTCCCACCATTGATCGGCTTTACCATCCATATAATAAGCATCCAGAAGAACCTTCTCTTGTTTGGAACATTGAAGGATGGAGCAAAAATTTTCAATAGAGTTGATCCATTGTTCTTCAATTGAGGGATCATATGATCCATTAAAAGTAGGAGGCCTTTGTCTCATGAAACTCTCGATAACGACTTGTTCATTCTTGGGGGGCTGAAAAATTTTCTTGACCCATGTTTCTATTAAAATCTTTAGTTAACTGAGAGAGTATCATGACAGTTTTCTTGATTTCCGCTCCCATTGGATTGGGATTCTCATTAGAATAGTCATCACATTGATCTTCATATTGGATGTTAGCCCAAGTCCTCCTAATACTAGCCATTGTATGGAATAAAAGGAATTTTAGGGGTAACATATAAAGGGTAATCAAAGGACAAAATGGTTGACTTATAAATAACTTGTATTTCATTAACTTATGAATCTATAGGCTTCAATCTAGGTTATCCATGATCTACTTCCCAACATATATTCTTAGGTGAATTTTATTATTTTCTTAATAATGGTTAATACTAAGCTTATGAATTTACCAAAGCGTATCCCCCAAGAGTTTCATAACTAAGAGTGAATCAAGGATCATTGTCGTGTACCAAGATACCTTGGGTCAAGTCCAAAACTCCTTGTCGTAGTTTTCACTCCTAGGTACATATGTGCCAGATATGCCTCAACCTACGCGTATCCATATAGGGGATTTATTTTCTTGATAAACCACTTTCTCAATAATCACCAAGACTTAGGGATATTTTTATTATACTTAGTCTTATCCCTAATGCTTTCACTAGGGTTTTCTAATCCTAATCCCAAAAATAACTAAACCTATCCTCTGATGCCAACTATAACAACCCTACTTTTTATTATACACTTAAACATGATTTATTACATAAAATACTCACATGATAAAACATATAAGATCAAGGGGTCTAGTGTATTTGGGTATTAAGAACATTACATAATGACTTAAAAAATGAAACACAACATCTTTATTGAAGACTTACTTTATATGACCAAAACATTTCTTCAAATATAGCATTGCATGGAATAACCTGAGGACATGTATAAGAAAAGGGTGAGCTATAAAACCCAGTAAGGGAGTAAACAAGGCATAACATGAAGAATAAAATACATTTTATCAAACATTAATATCAAGATCATAAGAGAAACATGAACATAAAGTCATGATATAACATGATTATCGTAACATGGAAATGTGGAAAAGACACATAACATGGTATTAGCTTGAGCCAAGGCTCATTGCACATGGATCATGAGTAAACACTCATTGAACTTGAATTAGAATAAGTAAACCCTCATTTCACTTAACATATCATGATACTAATCTTTACCCAATTCATTTGAGCGCTATCAGGGCGCACCATTCTTAATCATTTTATTTTATGAATAAGTGTGCCACATGAATCATATAACATGGAATCATTCAACGTCATATTTTATTCCACGATAAAGGAATTTGGAATAAATACTTTCAAATCTATGATCAATAGGTAAATGTAAAAAAGGTGAATACCTTTGATAGATAAAATTGGCATGGTATTCAATATACAATGACTTTGGCTTGGAACGTCGCGGTGCAATTTCGGCAGCATAACAGAGTGATATAAAAATTTATAAAAATGGTTGATTAGAGGGAAATGGATTTCTCATAATATGTACATGAAATAGAAAATAACGGGGTCAAATATATAGAAGTCCGAAAAAATGTAATTGAATTTAGATTTATAAAACAATATAATTTCTTTAATGTAAATGAGAAAAGAGAAATTATTTACGGAATTTCGGCATGGTAACAGGTGTACATGGGAGGAATTAATGAGAGAGAAAGGGGTATCTCATTAGTCAAACAAAAATATAGTAGTATGGGGTTGGTGAAAAACCATAACCCAACATTTGAAATTGAAAATTAAAGGGAATAACAATATTAATAAGCTTGGATTAAATGAGAAAGGAATGAATGTCTTACTTGGAAGTGTGATCCCAAAGGCTTGGGAGGGGCTTGAGAGATGCTTCTCGCGAGCTTGGGGAACCTTAAGAGTATTCCAGAGAGATTATGGCATAGGTTGGATGAAATTAAAAGGCTTTGAGTGAAGATTAAGTGGGATATTGGGTGGGTTTATATAGGAAAGGGGAGGGAATTCTTTATTATTTGGGTTTGGGACACCACACATTAAACTAATCAAAACCACAAACCAGCCCATGGTTTTTCCCATGGATTTTCCCAAAGGGGAGTGAAAAAAAATATTTTATAAGTCCAATGTCTGAACTTCTTCAAATGTTAGTTTTGCTTATGTGGAGGGGAGTCACACTCTCAAGGAAATCAATTTAAAAAGATAAAATGTTTTATAAGTTTTGAAGGGTCTGCTAAATCTTTGTAAAATAAATTAAACAAAACTAAAATCACATTATTTTAATGGTAAAACATATATTGGCCTAACATAATGTTTACTGTATTTTATGACATCACTATTGGGTCATTATGATGTCATACAACACATTATATATTTAAATGGTATTTAATTTTTCCCAGAAAAATCAACTGTCTCATAAAAATATGAAAAAATCACCATTGGACAATTTCAATGTCTTGATTCCAAAAATAATATTCATTTTATCTAAATTATTTTATAAATATTTGAATTTTACTTTTCAAATAAAAACCGACATTTATATAAAATTCATGGGTTTTGATAGAAATAATTTTTAAACCTTAATAAAAATCACAATTATATTCATTATAATTATATGGTCATTCATATTTATTAAAAAGTAATTTCGTGATATTATTTTTTTAAAATATTATTTAATTCAAAAATCCAACAATTTATCAAAATATATTTCTTAGTTAACTAAAAATGTTATTTTTTCTTTAAAAACTATTTATAATGTAACAATTATAAAATGAATGTATATTATCTATAAAAAAATGTACATAATCATAGTACTAGGGTCTCATTAAATAACCCCTTATAAAACTCTCATATGACTGAAGGGTAAGATGTGTGATGGCGACAGACTCTGGGGGTGACTCAGATAACGTCGCTTGGGTGGTAATCTCTATCAACTTTCACATCTCCCATAGGTGGTTCTGTTCAAGCTTCACGTGTTGAAGCTCATCTTAGATTTGGTCAAGAGTGAAGCCCAATGATTCCAACACCTTTCCAAGCTCTGAAAAATGGGCTCTGTATGGAGAAATTCTACTAGATGAGTATAACCCTTCCTTTTTCTAAGTAAATTGGATTTGTTAAAGCCCAATATTTATACTAATCATGTTATCATTGTTCAACGACTATATTATCAGCAATCATAATTCTTAACCGAATTTTAAAATCCAAAAACATGAAACTAAGGAAGTGCATATGTTATATAACCATATTTCATAATAAGAAATTTAATTATATGAATAGGAATTTCCAATAATAAAAGTTTGGGTTTTTTCATTATATTCTAAGTTTAACCACTAAGTAAACTCATTTTTATCTTTCTCACTGTAAATAATTTTAACTATATTCACTAATCATTTTGGCCAAAAATTAAGTTCACCATGTTATATAATATATATTAACATTATTATAAATATATAACCCATTTTTAAATATTAATCTCATCAAAAATTCTGAATTTAATTAAAAACTAATCCCACAAACATGATGAAGAAAGTGGGTTTTTAAATTTAAAATGTTGAAAAGTTTACAATTTGTTTATATAAAATAAACCATAAAATGATTCAAATTACCTAAATTGGATTAATTTATGTATAATTTTTATATTTAAATATTTAAACCAATTAACAATATAATTTAACATTATAAATTATTTAGATGAAATGTATGTTTTCAATTAAAATCTTTTTTTACCTATTCATCAAAAAATGAAACTTCTAAGAAAAATAAAAAGACTCATAATAATATAATTTTGGTATTATTATTTTTAAATTTTAGTTTATTTTTTGAAATAAATTTTATTAAAGTATTAGAAATTAATTTTAAATTATGAGCTCCAAGCATCACTAAACTGTCTTTTATGAAAATACAGTTTCTCCAAAATCATTTATTTCTCTTTTTTGTCATTATTATTATTATTTATAATCAATAGATAAAAAATAAATGTGAGAAAAATATATATTTTCACAGTTTAGTTAATACTATTCATTCCATCCATTCTGATGGCTAGGTGATAACTACCATATTAAATAATAATATTAACATTGTATTTTTTTCGTAAAACTCGATCTTTCATATAATCAAAGCTATTTAAAAAACATGATTTTGCATGTAATTCAAGATAAAATCAGGGTTTCATACATTTAAATATATAGAATTTATTTAATTTATTTAAAATTTTAAATATATCATAAATTATCAGGATGTTATTTTCCTTTCTTCTCTTGTTGTTGTGTTCTATACATGCTATCCAATATGATGTTCATATTTTAAAATTTTGGCATGTTAGATATTTTCCAAAACAATTTTAGTGGATAGGTGGAACAAAGAAAAATAAAGTTAAAAATTGATAGGGAATGTGATGCATTCCCTCATGATAAACCAAACTGAATGATATCTTGATGGAATAATCTTTGGTTATAGCTCTCTAATCTCCCTTAATCTATGAACAATAGTGTGAACCATGTAAATCTCCCAGATGATCAAAGGAAGAAATAACTCACCATTAATTTATTCCAACATAAATTTCCACACTCCTTTAGTGGGACCTATAATCCAATAACTTTTTATCAATGTATCAGTGAAGTTAATAAATTATTTTCTATTATCAACTTCTTGGATCATGAAAATGATGTGTTAGTCATGTATCATTTTAAATGCGTAGTAGGTCAATTGTGGACTCTCATCAAGAACCATTGGTGAGAGGATTAAATTAACTCCCAGTTATAGGATGAGTTAAAAATGGAATTTTTCAATACATTCATTTCCCAAAATCATTACAATAAAATGAATTGAAAATTCATATATTTAAAGAAGAAATATCATATATATAGTGGAAGTAATAGTGAAAATTTCATATGTCATTCAAGAAAGGATTCTAGTTTAATCATTAAGCCTGAAAGAAAAATAAATCACTCTATTTTTTTCTTAAAACCAAGTCTGTCAAGTAAATTGTCCATAATGTGATTAGGTATCTATGAAGAAACTTTTTTATGTTCTATCATGCTAGAATTGGAGGCATGTAACTCAAATTATTCTCATATTTTTGTCTATAAGAAGGGAAGGATTTATTTTTTGGAAAATAACATTAATAGAAACCATGGAGGAAATAAAATAATCATTTTTTCATACTATGAATTTGGAAGAAATAGTGGGTAAATTTAATTAAGTTTATAGGTAAATAAATAAATAGTGGAAAAGAAGTGCATCAAGCGCATGAATATCAAAGAGACATAAAGAGGTTGATCAATGAGATGGATGAAAGAAAATATCAACATAATACACTACCCACACTCAAATGAATCAATTTATATGACTGGTCTCATTATTCCAATAAATTCACCATTCAAATAGTTGATAATAAAAAACAAAATCTGTAGCCTTATAAGCCAAGGGACAAAGAGAACATGAAATCACATTTTGCTGATGTGGTTAACAAAAATGAAGTGGTGAAATATACACATATCATATACTAATGAACTAAAAATGTTCTTAAAATTCTATTTATACCCATTCATTTCTATCTAGTTAATTTTCCTTGGGAATCACATCACCACATAAATGTTTATATATTTAATTATACATGAACATTTCATGCTGCATGATGATTGCATCACTAGTCAATAATTCATCTCGAAAACTAATTTGTAGGACCTAGATTCTAAAAAATATTATTATTCCCCTGTAGATGATTTTTTTTTGGAATTTAATGTCTCAAAATATATATCCCATATCAATTTTTATTTTTGGGAAGTCTCATTTCATATCTCGAATCAACTTATGATTGTCTATTGGTAAAAGGATGACTATGAACTCCCAATAGAAATTATATCCATTATAAGAGTCTTGAAACCTTATCTTGAGTGGTATCTATTTAAAACAGATATGGGAAAACATAACATTAATGATACACTTATTTTGATGTTGTATGTTGATGTATTTTATGATGAATTTCATATACTTCACCCCGATCAGGAGGATGTGTTTTTCATAGAACACATACCTGGTGATACACATGCATCAAAGAATCATATAGAATGACCCTAATTGATTTGAATGAATTATATAAGAAAATCCAAGAGAATATAGATAAGGTTTTGTTATATCCATGCTCTCCCCATGGGGTTCACCATTTCTCTTTGTTAAGAAAAATGATATATAATTGAACCTTTGTATTAATTATCATGAACATAATAATACCACAATCAAGAAAAAGTATCATCTACCTCGTATTGATGATCATTTTCCCGACATAGAGGGGGAAAATAATTATTTTTGGTGGATCTTTGATCTGGATACAATAACATATGTTTAAAGAGATAAATATACCCAACATATCCTATGTAAAAAATATATTAACACTATGAATTTATTGTGATTACATTCAGAAAAATTAATTCCCATGAAATCTCCATGGATTTAATAAATTGTGTTTTTAGATATTAAATTGAAAATATCATCGAAGTCTTTGTGATTACTATTTTTGTATATTCTAAGTTTAGGTAATATCATGAAGAGAAACTAGGTATTGTGCTAAATACCATATGAAGGGAGAAATTATATTCGATGTTTAGCATGTTTTTATTTTTTTACAAAATATTTCATGATTTTATCAAGATATCAAATGTGAAGGTGTAAATAAGGATCCTTCAAAGACATAGTTGATTTAATAATATCCCATACAACTAATGTTTCAAAAACATATAGTTTTAGTAATTCAATTAAATACTATAAACTATTTATTTAATGTTTATCATGATTTTAAAATTTTATAACCAAGTTATCACAGAAGGGAGTAATGTTCATATGGATGTATGATTTTGCAGAAAACATCATGGTTATTATGAAGAGGTTAGTCATTACACATATACTTAAACTACCATGTAATAGAGAAATGATTTTCATATATATTTATGCATCAAAGAGGATTTGTGGATGTGTCCTTATAAAAAATGAAAAGGTAATTGATTATGTGTCACATCATTTGAATAATCAAAAGAAATATGATTAGAATCCTAATATAAAAATAAATTTAGTAAACATTAAATTAATTATTTTGATGAAATTTATATTTGGTTAAATGTGTGATATATATATTGATCATAAAATTTTATAGCATATATTCACACATAATGTGTTGTGAGTTAACCAAAGGAGATGTTTATAGTTAGTAAATGACACTTATTTATTAATACACTACCATATTTATAAGGACAAAATTTAGAAAATACTCTTACCCTATCCTTTATTAGGATTTAAAGGGACTCAATCTTCTTATATATTCTAATTAAATAAAAGGAAATCAAAATGGAAGGGATTAAATCTAACATTTCCTAAATTTTTTTCAACTATCCTTCTATATAAAGGTCAAGGAGGTTCATAAAGATGATATGTAACAAAAAAAATGGAAATCCACTTCTACAATTTTAGAGTTACAATATTTTAGAAATTAATTGTTTCCACTTCAAAACTTGAAATAAAGAAGGATTTTCAAGATACTACACATAGTTTATTCTTCTATATTCACACATCATGTACATAGATGAATAGATATCATAGGTATCACTTTTTTTAGACAACATGAAATAGAATGTTTTAAATCATATATATCTATTATTTTTATTTCAATAATTAATGTTCAAATTACATATATCTATGTGGATGATGAACTAGTTATATATACTATAAAATAAATGGGAAAAATTATTATATACCTTTTGATTGGTCTTCCTAGAAATTTGAATGAAAAAACTCTATCTCAGTATTGGTGGATTAACATAAAAAGTGGGACCACTTCATTATTACCTAAGAGGATATATCACTATTTAAACTTCCCAAGCTATATATAAATGACAAGTTAAAGTTGTATAATGAACCACTTTAAATTATATCTGATCAAGATTTAAGGTTAAAATTTAAAATTTTAAGAAGTCTTAAATATGAATTTTATATAGAAGTTTACATTAAATTTACTTAATATCCTAAAATTTATGGTCAATCCCAAAGAACCATTCAAAAATAGGAATATATGATATGATATTTGTCTATTGATTTCAAATGAAGTTGGGATCAATGTATTCTTCTGGTTTATTTCTCATATTAATTTTTTTTATTATATCATTCGAACACCATGAAAAATTATCTTTAATGGAAGTGATATAAAATGAAGACAAGCTGAGATTAAGTCAAAAATATATTTTTTACATAAAATTTTCCAAAAAATGATGAAAATGGTTTAAACTATTCAGTGTAATGTGAAGGAAATACAATGTTGTTAGAATAGAAATAATGATTTTCATTAATGGCATTTAGTGTTTGAAGTGGATGAAAAAAATTCTTCCATGTTTTTTTTTGAAAAGGTTTATGAGGTTTGGAAAAAAGGGAATTTTGATCCCTAGATACATCAGTCCATTTGATATTTTTGACCAAGTACATATTATAAATTATCTATTCACACTTCCACCAAACCTATATCAAGAGAATTATGTTTTATGCATATCACTTTTGAGGAATTACATAATAGATTAATCAATGTAATGAAATTTAAAAAAAAAGTAAAAATGGAATGTGGTCACTCTTATTCATGATAACTGGTGGAGATATTTGATCATAGAGACAATAAACTATATAAATAGTCTACCCCATAATGTTTTTTGGTGGTGGATGAATTTTAATTTAGAAGCATGATGGGAACTTGAGGATGTAATTAGACAAAATTACCTTCACTTTTTATCACTTATTTAATGAAATTTAGATAATTTAATTCCTTTAATGGGGTATAATGTGGCACCCCATGATTTTAATATGAATTTCCCTTTACATAAATTCAATTTCCTTAATATATTATGATACATTCAATAAAAAATAAACTGAATAATACTCTATTATGAAATGAAATATATTAAAATAAATCTAAATGAAATAAAACTAGTGAGGTAAATAACTTTTGAAATAAAATGGTTATAATTTAAATAATACAACCTCATTGGTTTTATATAAAATTATTTAATTATTTATTCATATGTGGAAATAAATTACTTTTGACAAATGTTTACTATGAAATTAGTTGATGATATTCAAGGAATGAATCATAAAAATCAATAAGTAAAATTTAAAAAATAAATTGGTAAGTATAAGGATTAATACATTGATTATTAATGGATTAAAAAAATATTTGTTTAAAACATTGATTAATTATATATTATACATTTTATTTAAAATTCAACATTTTTATATTTTAAATATTTTTTAACTAATTTAATTATTTATATTTACATTAAAACACATTAATAATCATTTAAGGATTTTTATTTGTTAATAAAATTTAAAAAAATCATTTTATTCTAAATATATATATTCTAAAAACCATTTTTATTGTGTAATGTATTCTTATATTAAAAATAATTTTTACCACCTCGAGAAATTAAATATTTTAAATTGGTTTTTAGTTTTGTATTCAGTATATTCAAATTAGGTAGTATGTTCCATTTCATTTTTGGTCATAAAAAATGAAATCAAGGTAAATTATAGTCACCTTGGTAAATGTTAAAATGGTTGAAAGGGATAAAATTATGGGTTATGGGAAAAAATTCCCAAAAACTAATCTAAGATTTATTAGATAATTATATTAAAAACCTCCCCTATTATGTATTTGAATATTTGGATAGTTTGAATCCTATTTTTAAAATAATGACATTCCCTTTGTATGTTTTGAAATAAATATCAAAATAATTCCACCCTTATCATCTATAAAAACTATCTCCATCCCACCTCAACACAAATTCTTTCTATAAAGTCATCTTTATTACCATATGAAATTACCTCCCCCACAATCCTATCTCATTTTTGGAATCCATTGGTCCCCATAATATTCGCAGAAACTCTCATTTCTAAATAATCCATCAAGAATATATTAAATCTCTTAGTGTATGTGATATATTTTTCTTCTTTATTATTATATATAATCACTATATAAGAATTATTGAATTTTTTGAAACACATAAAAAATGTTTTTGAAACTATTGAAAATTGATAAATGTTATGTTATCACTATAACATATCATTCTATTACACATTCAATCGTTACAATATTTTTTTTGATCGGTTTTACAACCTACATGAATGTTTTAATTTTTATCTTATTACGGAGTAATATATATAAAATAATTATAATAAGTTGAAATAATGATTAATTTATGATGTTTTTAATTTTATATTTACCTATAAATTCCATTGTTTCATTAATTTGATAATCACTACAAAATGGAATTGTTAAGCATTCCATGAAAACCGTCAACATAAGTTCTGTGAAATGGATATAGGAAAAGAAAAATAATCCAAAATCATGCATCATCTTATCATGAGAATTAAATAGGTGATGAATATTTGAATATGGATCAAGGATCGGGACTTCTAAACTACCAAATAAAATGTAATCTAGAATTTAACACTCAAATAATTATTTTAACAATAAAAATATAATATATATATATATATTAAGGAATTTTAAATTCTTGGTATCAAGAAAAACTACGTTAAAATGTTTTTTCATTCAAAATAATAATAAATTTAAATGTATCGTACATGTAATTTTGATCATGATTAACTAATAGAAAGTCCAATGTATGATGTTCTCATCTAAAAATTCCTACTTTGAGAAATGTTTCATATTATGCACCAATTTTCAATTATATAGAGAATATAAAACCTTATTTAAATATTATATCATGAATATATTCATAATCATTGTATTTTAATTTCTTTATTAGGTTATTTATTTCAATTTGGTATTGATTTTAAATTAAATAAAGCTTTTTTATTTTAAATTATTTAAAAAAAAAAATTGAATTCTTTTAAAAAACCAATTTTCCTCCAAATCCACATTCAGCAAACTATTTAAAAAAAATTACATACCATAACCCTAGTATCCTATAACAGGTGGTTTATTTATTACATTGGCACTAAATACAATGAATCGTATCTCGAAGGACATAATAGTTTATTATTCGTGGTAAAAAATATGCATACCTAAAATTTATATTAAATTTTAAAACAACAAATACTCAACATGTTTTCTTTGAGAACTCCATATATCCTTCGTAATGTGTGTTCTGGTTAGGAATCACTACATTGAGATAATTTATATTATATTTATTTTTGGAATTGGAAACACCCAATGGTTATGTATCCAAAGGTACTTGATTTCCAAAAGAAGGTTGTTCATTAGGTTTATTGACCTACAATACATAAGAACACACATTGGTCAATAGGATGGGAGGTTGGGATCATATCACCCTTTTAGGGGGGATTATTTCCTACTCTTGGACTCTCTTACATATTTAAGATATTCTCACAAATCCATATTAATTTACCAAGTGTAATTTAAGTTCCCCTAGAAATTTTAAATCAATTATTAGCATGTGTGGAATTCATAGTTATCAATATGTATTCAAGGATATTCATAAATGGATATATCTGTACGTATTTGAGGTTATCCATCAATGGAATCATCTCCTATAATACATAGAAATTCTATTAGACATATTTATGATGATATTGGTTTTTAAGATACTCAGTGGGGCACTCTGAAATTTATCATCATCCGGTGAGATAGAAGTTTGTTTTGATGTTGGGATCATACCCATAAATGGGCTACCTACATATCCTTGTAAAAGAAATAAGAACCCCATATTTTAGTTTCACTTAATGGGACACATAATACCTTTTATGGATGTCTGATAAAGACTTAACCATAGCGTTTAATGTTATGTGGTAAGGACCTCTAAGAAGAAGGTGCTTGGTCAAAACATGGTGTAGGACTTATGCCTAAGTAGGCAGAGGAACCTAAGAAGAATATGAGTTTTAATATAGGATTAGACTCTGTGAGGAATATGTCCCAGAAAGAATAGGGTTGATTTGGAGTGTTGGGTTTGAACCATAGGGATCTTCCTATGTATCCCTCTCATGTGGGAATCAAAGCCCACGTAGTTTGGTAAGTCTCACAATGGTGTATGACCCTTTCAAAAAAATAGGTTGGGGTTAGTATTATCTAATAACAAGGTCCGTGATAGATATCTTAATTCATGGAGATTTGGGGGGTCTTGATTTAGGGATGACTCTTGAGGAGGATGGACCGATTAAAGGAATTAGGGTTGGATTCCCGAAGAGGATATCCAAAGAGCTTGGGCCCGGGTAAATGATTCATACATATCCCAATTATGTGGAGAACTAGACTTATCTTAGTTCATGATATGAGGTGAATTTTGTAGATGTTGTGATCATCCAAAATATATAATCCCATGTGTGTCATGCACAATTTGAGAAACAAGAGGATGTGACAGATTCAACAAACCACAGACTTTCTTCTCTCTTGATGGAAGAGGTTGGGACTACGTTGAATGAAGCCGAGGTGATGATCGGTGAGGGCATGAAGAAATTAACCCTTCAATGTGAAATGAAAGTAAAGATCATTGGGTACGACCCTAAATACTAGTGGATTAATCTATGAGGGATGCCCATAGGTGGATCCAAGGATTGGAGGGAGACTTTTATTTTGTTGAATGGAAAAGGAAGTGTGATCCTCACTCTCCCTTTTGGGAACTAGGGGATTCAAATCTTAGAGACGAAAAGGGGAGGACAGAGTCCTATCCTCAGAATCCAAGACAGGGAGCGTCCGAACATTATTTCTGGAGTTAGGGTCCATCTGATTGTAGATATATAGACCTACAGACATCCTAAGGATCTTGGCTCTATTATAAGACAAATGTGGGAAACCTCT
Source organism: Viscum album (assembly GCA_963277665.1). Taxonomy (NCBI): domain Eukaryota; kingdom Viridiplantae; phylum Streptophyta; class Magnoliopsida; order Santalales; family Viscaceae; genus Viscum; species Viscum album. The sequence continues at coordinate 590,354,543 of OY728147.1, forward strand.
GATTGTAGATATACAAACCCAAATTTGAGACATGCTTATGTGACTTTCCCAAAGTTATGATAAGTCAAGAGGTTTTGGTGGAGGATTCAACTTAGTCCCTTTCAGATAATGTAACTCATGATGGTGATTCCATTCCTTTTGTGGCATTGAATAGGGTTTACACGGTGATATATGTAGGTCATCAGTGTAGATATGCAGCGTAGCCCTACCTTGTAGTTATGTCACATAGGTTTGCTGCGCAGGTGTGCCACACAGGTCCTTGTAATGACTGAAAAAATGATTATCAAAGTAGAACTAGGCCTATAAAATCTTAAAAGGGACTACCAAGAAATCAAAACATGGGTGAGATTTAAATCTAAACACCCTAGTCTCATTTGGTGTGTTTGGAACAGCCTTGCATAGGACCTTAAGGAATAGAACGTGCATAGGTATCTTCTTTTTTATGTCAGAAGAGTCCATGATCAAATGTTTTGTATTTAAAATTCTGAAAGGACTTATAACTTTCTTATCCCATCTATTTCTCTCTTCTCCGATGTTTTAGAAAGCTACCTGTGAATATTTTGGGGGACATGGGAGAAACCGCTATGCAATGGGAGATTCAATAGTTCTTACAACTTTTTTACAGACTTCAAATAGGCATCCCAAGTGTCCTATTTATAGGCAAGGAAGTAGGATGGTCAAAAGGAGGTTGTCTGCGGAGGTCAACCATCTATCTCATCAGCATAGCTCATCAGCATAGGGTATAGAAATTATGTTTCTGCATAGGTCATCAGTGCAGCTCTACAACGTAGGTCTGCATCATAGGTACTGCACACTGAGTTTTATGATAAGAATGTGCACTGGTTTTCTAGATGTGGAGGTGTGTTACGTATGTCCCCAGCATAGGTGTCTCACGTAGGTCCCTTTCATAATATGCCTTTTACTTCCTTTAGATTCTTCTTTCATACTTTGAAATATCCAGAGGAATTCTTCATAATATTCTTTCCTCCCTAAGGAGTTTCAACAAAATCCCCCCTCATGAATGAATCTAATTGAAAAGTGGGTTTACTCCAAAGGCAAGATTATGGGGGAAAATTATAGCGAGTTAATTCTTTACTATGCACATCTGTGGTGTAGATATGTCATGCAAGTCGAGGGTGTAGCTATGTCATGTGGGTATACAGTGTAGCGATGTCATGTAGGTCAGTGGTGTAAGCTGGTGGTGTATATAAATACCCATGTTCCATTGTGCTTTTCTTCACTCAGAATATCATATTTTTTTCACTCTCCTTGTGTAGATCATTCGTCTAGCTTTATCGCATTTTCTCTCATGTAGGTCCCTTGAAAATTTCTCAGGGTAAAACCATTTGAGAAATGGATCTACGCAGAAGGACTTCATCAAAGGACATTAACTAGGATCCAAATCATCAAACATATGTGGATGACCTCTTCGAAGGATCTACGTAGAGATTTTCCTTTTAAAAATTCTTAAATTCATTTAAGTTAAAATTTTCACATTACTATGTCAAAATTCCAAATTAATGGGGAAAATTAAGTAATTATTTTGTAGGAAATGGCTCACTTGATTACCCAAACTGAGGAAGCTAATGTTTATCAAAACAACATGATGAAAATTGTTGGACCAAACTAGTATGATGTTGTTCAGAGTAATCCCCCTGGGTTTCTAAAAAAATTGCTTCCGTACCAACATGAATATCTATAAAACCAGTATTTCCCTTTAAACGGATAGGGAATTTTGCAAGATACCCACATTCGAGCATAAAATAGATATTTTCCAAATTCATGGTTTGTCCAACACTCTAATTGTCATTGAATAATTATTACCACAAAGGTTATGCCTCTTCATTAGGTAATAGTCCATATTGGATGGTTGTACTCTTGATATAAAAGATCATGTTGTAGATCCAAGGCCTCATCGTTATGATTCATCATTTCATACTTAAAAAATATATTAGTCTAATAGGTGGATAAAAGCATGGGACCATCGCTATGGAGGAGGAGTTAAACCTGAATGGATGTGGGAGTTTTGGTCACACCAGACTTGAGAATAATTCCAGGAAGAACTAACGGATGTTCACATTTATGAAGCTATCTGGATAGGATAAACTTATGTTTACAAATATGACTTCATTCATGAATTACTGAGATGATGGAGTCCTCAAAAAAATTTATTAAACATGATGCACGTTGAGGTTGGAATCATTCTATAAGATATCTAACAAATATCTGGGTCTTCCATTCTCGATGAGATGTATGTTGAATTCATTCAACCAGTAACAACATGGAGTGACATTTCTAGGATTCCACCATTGGCTCATGAATTTTTTAAAATAGAAAAACATTGAAATAAAAGAATGATCTTCACTCTAGAGTTGATATTGATGCAAGAGTATAGATGGAAGCTTTTTTAGAACCAATGAAAGAGAAAGGTCCTACCCGCAGACGTCCTTCCATTTTCACAACTACGGATAATCTAGGTATTTCAGGAACATACTGGCCTATATTAGAGAGAGGAGACTACAAGTACTGGGGTTATAAATTCATGTTTGATGATGATGAAAAGGTATTCTTAGCCAGATTTCTTTCTTTTTGGATATGTATTTACTTACTTCTGGTCCTTGAGTCCAGTGGAGGTGAAAGGTTAGGAACATTTGTTATTGAATCCAAGCTAGTAGAGGGAAAATATATTGGATCGGAAACCCCTGTATTAGTGAGAACATATCACTACCTTCTGCATTTCTACAATGGGGAAGCTCCATTTAGACATACAGTTCCATTTCAAGTGTTGTGATGAGGGATTGCAACAGATTTTTGTTCATTTTCAGTATTGAATTCAGTTAGAGTTATCATTAGTCTATTTACCACATATTTAAAAAAAAAATTTAGGATCCAGCCTTTGATCATGAAACCTGATTAAGTGATGAGTTCACTGAATCCATTTGTAGAATTCAGCTTCTTTCCTTTTTTGTAATGCACCAACTAGAACATTTTTTGATTATAGAAGGGAAGAAAATTTTTAGTTGAGGTCCAATATGATGGAATTCATGGATTGCGTGTTATCAACCAGAGTTGATAGTGAAATCATCCATGATGATTATATCCCTTATAGATTTTCTCTTCAGTTCAAATATCTTCAACAACTGATAATGTTTTCTCCCACGTATGTTAGACATGAGAATCATCCAATGGTAGCCTGAGAATTGTGGATTTTTATGTATTTAGAGACATCCAAATTATCAATTATGTTACCTCCATTAGATTAATAAATTATATTAGAGGTTGGATATGCCAAAGAATGGGATTCTTCATACCCCCATAAAGGTTTAAAAAATGAATATATCGGGTGGTGTCCATGAAAAATATTTTTTTAGCAACCGTGGTAAAAGGTCTAGAGGAAAAAATGATGTAGAGTCTTCAGAAGCATTTGAAACATTAAAAAACCCTTGTAGAAAATCCCCTAGTAAGACTAGGCCTAAGAAAATAATACCTCCAACAACAAGGCAATCTGGTCTCTATCAACAAAAAGATATTGTCGTCCAAACTACTAATTATTATAAAGAAGATGAAGGGAGTCCTGAAGAGGCCTTCCAATTAGAGGGTGTTGAGTTTTCTCTACAGCAATCCATATAAAATTAGAAATATGTGCAGCCTTTATTAATCATGTTTTTGGGATACATGACTCGTGAACTCTAGGATGCATGGGAATTTATCCAATCTGGCCTTAGAATACTGGGTGTCAGATATATTATAGAACCTTCTTATTGTCATCTAGATAATAATATGGCTGAAGTACAGGTGCATATCGCGGAGCTGGAGACCTTTATATATTCAACTAATGACCAAATATCAGCCTCAAAATGATTATTATATATGATGGATCGAGCGATGCATGAAGGGGGTAATTTTTCACCCTAAATAATAATGGGACATTTATTTTAATACATAGAATTTATTTCAATTTTCATTTTTTTCAATTATGCTTTATTATCCATCATCATTAATCATGCTGGGATTGAATTTTGTAGCATCAAATTAGAAAAAGATCCTCAGGAAGGGTTCTTGAGTCACCAAAATTCGAAACCAAGAGCACCCCTATTGATACATTGGATGAAACCTTCAGATATCCATGACATTCTATAGGTGGGAAACCATGTTGGAGGTGATGGCGAAGAAAAATCTTCATCCGCTGCCTCTGGTTTCTAATACCAAGAAGTGTATTTCAATCTCCCCATAGTCTCTTGAAAAGAAATGAAAAATGTCATTGAGATTGGTTTTAAGTGTACATAAAAAAATTATGTATCTATGTTGCACTTAAGTATTTGGACTTGTTTGATACACTTTGGTGATCACTTTCTTCTTCTTGCATGATCTCCCTCTCTTTCTTCCCTTAAGGAATTAAAAACTATTCCTTCAAGGACTGTGATGGAAACTCCACAAGGATTGAAATTTTTTGTTACTGAATCTATTACCTTAATAGATGAATTAACTATGGATGTGGATTCATCCACTTATATATCTATATAGAGAGAAAAGGTTCATGGTAATATCGATTTCATTTATTCTATATATCACATGTTTTTAATATCGTTATTTTGTCTATAATATTTTAGATCAGTTTCCTGTGTCGATGGATCCTGTGATAATCAAGGTTGATATTCCTATTAATCTAGATGGAAGGAATGGAGATCTTGGGAAATCTGATGCAGATACTGGTGCAATTCCTGACTTTGAAAGTCCCAATGATAGTGCACCAACTAAATAATTGATGGAAAAAAATGTTAGTGGAGCCAATTTGGGTATCGACCAACATTTTTTGGATACCTTAAATGGTGATGATTCTATTACATACATTTCCATATACGCTGAAATGATGGATTCCCTTAATCCAAAATTAATATTCCAGGTTCCATCTAGGATTTTGGGGGCGTCCATGAGGAATTGAAAGGAAGTATGTTCTCATTCATGCTTTTGTCATTCATAATTGTTCTTTTATCTGATACATTATGTTAAAACTCAATTTATTCTACTTTATCAACAGAGGATATTGTGAAGGTCCTTTAAGAACATGGAATCCCAATCTATCCGGCTTTTGTTGAAGAGACAATAACTGAAAATCCCATATTGGGAGATGATCCTGAGCCTATGGTTATAGATATGGGGAAAGTTGAGGAGAATTCTCCTCCCCAAGACGTACATACTCAAACTAATAAATATAGGAATACTGATGAGGAATCTACTCAATCAATCAACTTATTACTGTGTAAATTTCATTGAATGTCTCAATAATGATTTTCCCTTGTTATAATTTTGAAGATGATAATCATTCTAATACACCATTTAGGTCTATCGAATACCATGATTGAGTCTGAAGGTGAATCTCCCGTGTTGGCTCAACCAACAGTGGAAGATGGAGCACTTGTTTCTTTGAAAGGAGAAAAGACAACTACCTCCCTGAGTGATTTGATTCTAGAATGTGTTCTACCTCATGGTAGTGATTCCTATTCGAATTTAAAATTTTCATATACTCTCAGTATTTTGCATAAAAACATGTAATTTAATTTCTGATATAATCTCTAAGAAACATTTGGATGTGCTTCTCTCACATTTTAGTCTACATCCAGCACTATTTAGTGTAATGGGATTTTTTGGATTTAATTACCATATAGTTTATAATATGGTGAAGGAAATAATTTTCCAGCAGGAACAGGAAAACAAATTGTAGCAAGATATTTCATATAACAATCTGATTACCAATGATGAGAGTTTTCGAGCTGCAATATCAAAGGTGGAAGTCAACCATAGAAAAAGGTTGACGGAATTCAATCATAAAATTAAGGATATAGTGAGGGAAATGACACATCTTCAACAAAAAAATGATGATGCCCAAAATCGCCTTGAGAAACTGAACCAATCATTGGGAGAATCCCAATTAGAAGGGTAACTGCCATTGCAACTACCAAGGACTCTCTTTGTCAGGTCAAGGAGGTTGATGCTGCTCAACTGACAAATCTTTACCAAGTTTTTGATAAGGACCACGAGGCTATTCAACAAGTAAAGAGTAAAGTTGAAATATTTTTGTAACATGTGATGAAGAGACTCTATTTGGTGGATGTTTCTCCAATTTTTTCATATAAATGATAATTATTTTGTCTCAAATAATATATATGTCTTTATCCTGGATTTATTTCTATAATTTCAAAATCAATTCAAATTTTCATAACATGATATTTTTATATCAGATAATCATAATTAAAATAATAGAGATGGGGTGCCTTAAATTTTTTATAATCTGAGAAAATTTTTAAGAAAAATCTGTCAGTTGTTAGATTCATATGGAAAATCCTAAAAACATTTTGTCTTTTGACTTTTTATTACATGATATTACCAAAACCATTCAAAATGAAGGTCTAGAAAGATGAGACTCGACTGTTATCTAGTATACCATTGGAAGGTTTTTACCCTAGTGGGTGTTGTGTCTTTTTTAGTAGGAAGTTTAATGTCATGCATGTTGGACTAATAAATCTAATGTTTTAGGTTGAATAAATTTAACCATGAATATTGAGATTAAAATTTAATCAATGATTGATGACTAGAAATTTCACAAAATTTTCTTTGATACTTACAAGATGAATCTTGAGTCATGATTTGATTGATTTTTATTTGGTTTACAAATCTAGAATTGTATGTTTCATAATATAGTATGTCTCCTCTAAGAACAATGTTACCACTATTTTAAGTACCCATAATGGGGGTTGTATTATGCAGGGCCAACTGAGGCATATGTTGTATAGCCAAAAAGAGGAATATTTTGACTGACAGGTCTATTATGTAGTCAACTTATGCAAGGACAACTATGGGCACATACTGCATATTCTAGAAAAGAGATCTCAAGAATTATGATATTAAATTATTGATAAATAAAGGGGGTTAAAATTTGGATGTCTCAAGACCACAGTGGATGGATTTAATAAGGAAAGGTATTTGAGAATATAAGGGGTCATTTGTGCTGATATAGACCATGAATAAAGAACCAATCCGACATTAATGTGGAGTACATTGGAGGGTATGTTTTTCATAAAGGAGTATTTTTATATTTTCCTATGAAGTTTAAATTCATGCAGAAAGGAAATTATTTTGTGCAGTTTTAAGTCATGAAGCAAGGACATTTATGGGTTATGTGTAGTTTCAAGTCATGAAACAAGATCATTAAGGGGATTTAATTTATGATCGTTATCTCTGACTAAAGATTTGATGGTTCTCCAATTCTAGGTAATTTTTCTAGAAATTTGTTATCATATTAAGGTATGTAAGGGTATAATTTTAAGATACAACTTGGGGATTTTTTAATCTAAAGAGTGATTCGGGAAAAAGGGCTAATAGAATTAGAGGAGGTATCTTCCAAGAACTAAGTTAACACTACTTTAAAAACATACTATGGGGGATATATGATTTAGGTCCAACTAGGGCATATGTTTAATATCCAAACAATTGAATCCTTTGACTGACATTCCCATTGTGTAGGTGAATTTTTTGCAATACCACCTAAGGGAACGTACTGCACAGTCAGGTAAAAGAGATATTAGGAACTCTGACATTCTATTTCCAAAAGCTGAAGAATGATTTTGGAGATTCAAATTTTCCCAACCATAGAGTTTTGTTTATGGAGAAAAGCACCTGAATACAGAATGATTATTTCAAGTCATGATTTCCCAACAATCAGAGGAATAGGCTTTCTACCGTGGTCTGATCGAAACATTGGAAGTATGGTTTATGTTGTTTTAGGACATATGACTAGGACCAAAATGTCATGGAAACAATAGATGATATGTGGTCAAATGATCCATGGTAATTTTGATATTATTTGAACACATGGATTTAGAAAATGTATAAACCATTGTATTCGAAACATTCAGGACTAGTGAACATATATGGGAAGATATAAAACGGATGACCTCTTTAAAATATGGGTTCTTGTATATCGTCATCAATGTTTGAAGGGGGGGAAAGGAGGATTCTACCTTGAATGAAGTTACAGTTATTTGAAAAATCTGTTATGGGGCCTGTATTATGTAGGGTCTTCTAGGGCATATGCTGCATATCAAAATAGTGTAATCCTTTGAATGACAGGCCTGTTGTGTAGGTGAATTTTATGCAAGGCCACTGGGGGCAGGTGATGCATTTTCAGGTAATGGATCTCTTAGGTACCAAAAACTATGCCACCAGAAACTGAAGAAATATTATGATGATTTAAAAATATTCATGATTAAAATTTTGAAATGAAAAAGTTGTAATGTTCAATGCACAAGAGAAATATTTGAATCAATATTGGACATGTGTTTGGAGTCTCTTACATAGATCTGACTCATATCTATAATGCGAATATCTTTTTACTTCCTTAGTGGGATCATTAAAGAGAGGACCCAAAATAAAGGCATCCTACATTTTATGCGGGATATGGGGAATTTTCTTTTATCCAAAAACATGATCTAAGATCTAAGTCCTAGTTTTCACTACGCATCTCAATAATATGAGAATCAATCCATATGTAGTTCTTTGGGTGCCATGTTGTTTAAAGTCATGTGGAAAGGAAATTAGGGGCATTGATATAAATAGAATTTTATTACCATCATGTAGTTCTAACTCATATATGGGATAGAATAGGTTTTTTCACATCATACTACAATTGGGACCAAGATTGAATGTCTAGACATCACTACATATCTCATTAGAATGAGAATAAATCCACACATAGTTCATATAGTTCCAAATAGTTTATCATCAGGTGGTGAAGATATGAATTGATTCTAACATGAAAAATAATATTTTGGTCAGACCAGAGAATAGGACCCAGGTTTAACTACGTATCTTACTGAATCAATAATCAAGACACATGTATCTTTTAAATAAAGGTTCCATCCGTCTAATCAAACTCTCAAGTGATGGATAATAGGTTTTTTATGAATATGGGTTCATACATAAGATAAAACATGTATTGAATCTCCCCTTGTAGATATGATTCACACATGGGAGAAGATATGCATTAATTTAATGATGATGTGGATAGGTTCGAGATTTGAATGTCTGGACATTTCTACATATCACATATGGTTGAGAATCAAGTCAATTATCTTGCAGTATAACTTCATGAAGTGAGGACAAAGGTGAACTAATGTGAAATGACTATGTATCTCTTAAAAATGAGAACCAAAACACATGTAGTTTTTTAAAGTATATCATGTAATTTATTGTCATACGATAAATACATATAACCCAAAATAATAATTGAAATACCTTATTTATACAGATAAGTTCCTTACCCAATTCTTAATCACACATGAGTTATGCTCGGTGTGAAAAACAAGGAGTGGTAAAATGTTGCCTCTACAACACAAATGTATAACAAATGAAGGATAATGGTGTAATAATTATATGGTTATTGAGCTAGGTTATGGGACCCAAGCATCACTACATATCTTGCGAAAGAAATAATCAACCCACACATAGCTTTGAGATATTTCCCCATATCAATCACGTTTTGACACGGAGAAAAGGAATTTTTTTAGAATTTATATGTTGATGGTGGGGACCAAATTAGAATGTCTTTGCATCACCTTTTATCTCATTAAAATAAGGACCAACTAACCAGTCTTGGAAAAAATCTCTATGGAAGTTTGATTTGTGCATTGTTAAAATAAAGGAAGTATTCTTTATTGAAATTTCAGTTGGGCCCCTGATTGGAGATCTGAGTGTCACTAAGTTTCTCATATGGATGAGAGTCAAGCCTCATATAGTTCTTCAAAAATTCCCTATACATGTTTGATTCATACACATAGGGAATAAAGAGGCTTTTTTGTTTTGGATGGGCCCAAGAATGGAGATCTAGGTGTCACTACATATCCAACTGAAATGAGAATCATGACAAATGTAGTTCTTGAAACATCATTCCCCACATCAATTCAGTTTGATGTGAGAGAAGGGTGCTTTAACACATTTTAGAATAATGGTTAAACATAAGACACAATATGGAATGAATATCTAATTAGGTATTCTGGAATAGTAATCTGTATAGATTTAGTTCATATACAAGAAGAAAGTGAGAAATTAATTTATTTATGGTTTTGGATGGTAGATTAGAGATCAACATGTCACTACGTATCCCATTGGAATGAAAATCAAGCCACACGTAGTTCTTGAAAATAGTATTTCCTATGCATACCTGACTCATAGGCACATTGAATGGGGGAAATTTTCTTTTTTTGAAAGGATGGGCCCAATATTAGAGTTCTATGCACCTCTACATATCTTATATGGAATGAGAATCAATCCAAACATAGTTCTTTAAAAGGGTTCTCTGAATAAGGGTTCATACATAATATAGAACTGTGTATTGAAGCTCCTCATGTAGATCTGATTCACACATGGGAGAAGAAATGCATTAATTGAGTGATGATGCAGCTAGGTCCAAGATTGTAATGTTTGTACGTTGCTACGTATCTCATATGGTTGAGAATCAAGTCAATTCTCATGCAGTTTAACATCTTGCAGTGAGGATGAATGGGAACTTACGTGAAAGGACTATGTATCTCATAAAAATGTGACCCAAAACACATGTAGTTTTTTAAAGGAGATCATGCAGTTTTTTTTCATGCGATGAGTACATTTAACCCAAAATAAGAATTGAAATGACTTATTTATGTAGATAAATTCCTTACCCAATTCCTAAGCACATGTGATCTATGCTCGGTGTGAGAAACAAGGAGTGGTTAATTGTCTCTTCTATGACACAAATGTATAAAAATGAGGGATAACGGTATGATAATTATATGGCGGCTAATCCAGGTTATAGAACCCGGGAATCACTATGTATCTTGAAAAATAATGAATCAAACCACATGTAGATCTTGATAGAGTTCCCCATATCAATCATGTTTTGATGTGGGAGATATGTTTTTTTATATTTTTCTAGGATGATGGTTGGGACTAATGTAAAAAATCTAGGCATCTCCATGTATCTCAATAAAACAAGGATCAACTAACCAGCCTAGGAAAAAATCACTATGCATTTTAGATTTGTGCATAGGTAAAAGAAAGAGAGTTTTATTTAATGATATTGTATTTAGGCCCAAGATTGGAAATCCATGTGTCAATAAGTATCTCATATTGATGAGAATAAAGCAACGCATTGTTCTTGAAACATTCCATATGAAGGTTTGATTCATACACACATGGAATAAAGAGTCTTTTTGTTTAGTTTGGGCCCAAGATTGGAGATCTAGGCATCTCTACCTATCTCATTGAAATGAGAATCAACCCAAACATAGTTATTGAAACATAATTCCCCACACCAATTGAGTTTTAAGTGAGATACAGGGTATTTTAACACATTCTAGAATAATGTTTAAACAAAAGAAATAAGATGGTATGAAGATCTAACTAGGTATTATATAATAGTACTCTGTATAGATTTATTTCGTAAACATGAGGAAAATGGGAAATAAATTTAATTATAGTTATGGTTGGGACCAAGATTAGAGATCTGGGTGTTACTTTGTATCCCATTGGATTTATAATCAAGCCACATGTAGTTCTTGAAAATAGTATTCCCTGTATAGATTTGACTCATAAACAAATGGAATGGGGGGGAATTTTTGTCATGGTTGGGCCCAAGATTAGAGATCTAGACTTCTATACATATCTCATATAGAATGAGAATTATTCCAACCATAGTTCTTTGAAAGGGGTCTCTATGAAGATTTGATTCAAACATAGAGATAAATTCAACTCATGTTCCATTAAAGATTATCAATGATGTGGATAATTCTTGCGTAGAGAAGCTACTTGTATATTTTTAAATAACCACAAGGAATTCCAATTTTGGAATATTTTGGAATTTCATATCATCAATTAAAGGAGATGTTAATTGTATAGTTTAATGTCATGTAGCGAGGACAAATAATGTTGTACAATTTAACGTTATGAAACAAGGAAAAATATTCTACACATTTCAACATCATGCAGCATGGACGAATATGGTTGTCATGCAGTTTAATGTCTTGAAACTAGGACGATACTCTATGTGATTACAAAATGTACTTCTTCAAAAATCTTTTATTTTTTCAGGTTATAACATGTTATTAATCTATTGAGATTAGGGAATATGCTCTTTTATAGTATACCTTATGTATGGAAAAAGGTCCTTCCCACTTTGGCTCAATAATTGCACACATCTATCCTGGTATCATTAGAGTCCTAAGGACTAATGAAAATTATTCTTAAAGAAATGAGTTGAGGGGAACTTTCTTGTAAAAATCTCATGCAATTATATTCTGATAGACTTCCAAATAATGAAATAAATAAAATCTCATTTAATATAATCATTCATGCTTATCAAATTTCTTCTCAGACTATTCATCTATAGATAACTGGTCATAGATGGAAACATAGAGTGAAGGAAATTGTATTTCAATAGGAAGAACTGCTTCTATTCCATATACCAACGAGTATGGAGTTTCATGTGTCATGGTATGGGTAGTAGTCTTATAGGCCCATAAAGCATGCAAGAGTTTATCATGCCAAGATTTATTATATTTATCAACCATTTTTTGAATTATATTTGATAGGGTTTTTTTAAAATCCTCCATCTGTCCATTGGTCATTGCATGATAGCGATATGAATGGTTGGATTTGATATTGTGTTCCTGATATAACTTATTACCGTTACAGAATAAAAATAGGGTTTTTTGTCTATAAATATGGTTTGAGAGACACCAAATCTGGTAATGATATTATCTTTGAAAAAGCTAACAATGCATTTGGCCCCAACTTCTTTGAGAGGTATTACCTCAGCCCATTTTGGAGAAGAAATTGGAAGTAGCAAGAATATATTTGAACTTCTTAGCTATAGCTGGAGGATATGGTCTTACTATATCAATTACCCATGTAGAAAATGGATAAGAATATTTTGTTGTTTTTAGAAACTTTGGGGGTTGATTAATGAAGTTAGCATTCATCTGGAAGGGATGCCAATTCTTAGTGAAATCTGTGCGATCTTGTGTAATAGATGGCCAAAATTATCCAAGCCATTGGATTTGATCAGAAAGCCTATACATAGACCAGTGAGCACCATAGGCTCCTGTATATACTTATTTCATGATATTCGTTGGTTTTTCCCCATCAATTCATCTGAAAATAATTCTGTCAAATCCACATCTATAAATGATCTTCTGATGATCTATGCTATCATAAAGAGTGAAATTAACTGCTCGTCACCATATCTATTATCTTCTAATTCTATCCAGCGGAAGTACACCATTTTGGATATATTCCATGATGGGTGTCACTATTCCATGGTATGACCATACATCTCAGAAATGGGAATGATTTCATTGATTTCCTGTATTCTGATTTGAAAAAATGGTGATACCACTTTACGATGAGAAATTCTAATGACCGTTTCATTCCAATTTGGAACTACCAAGGTTGTGGCTGCATTTTCCGATGCATCAGTCTAGAAATTTTGTGACTGCGAGATGTAATAAAATGATGTATTTGAGGTTAATTTTACCATACACCCATGAACATAATCACACCAAGTTATTAGTTCTTCTTTTCTGATGGCGTAATCTTCATTAATTTTCTTGATTACTAATTCTGAATCCCCTCTCACCTCCATGTAGTCTACTGGTACTTGGAGTGTTAATTTCATGCCTATAATGAGATATTGATATTCTGCTTCATTGTTCGTACCACCTTCTGATAACAGAAAGGAATATGGAAACACTACCTTCTCCAGGGAGATTAGAAAAATTCCTAATAAAATTTTTTTAGGATTAGGGTTTTCCATTCCCTTTCTCTACAGACTTCTAGAACCACCATTAAAGTACATTTACCATATTTAAGGATTTTATTGAATAGGGAATATTTCTTCATCCTAAAACTAAATATTCAATGATGTTTCTTCCCCAAATGGGTCTTTAGCAAGGAAATCCGCTAAATATTGGTTTTTTACTACTTTCTGAGGTAAAAAATGTATATCAAACTATTGAAAAATAACTTCCCACAATGCTAGACATCATATAATCATAGGAAGAATTAGGATAAATTTTTGTGGGTTATTAAGAGATACCATGTGGATCTCATGATGCAGCAAATAGTGTGTCAATTTTTGAACTGTCAAGATTAATGCTAGGAGAATTTTCTCAATATCAAAATATGGAGTCTCTACATTGGGCTTTGTTCAACTGAGATATCAAAGGTTGTTTTTATTTTCTACACCGTTCTTTTGTGCAATTAAGGCACCCAATGATCAATCCAAGGCCATATCATAATGAATTTGTGACTTTCCATCAATAGGTGGTATCTATATCGGAGGGATCAATTGATATTGCTGGATGATATCAAAGGATTCTTGGTAGTCATAAGTCTACTAATATGTGTCCCCTTTCTTCATCAATGTGGTGAAGGGAAAACACATTCCGGTCAAATTTTTAATGAAGCGCCAGATATAGGATGAGTTTCCTTGGATTCCTCTAGATTATTTCAAGTTTTGAGGAGGTGACATGCCAAGGATATCCTTGGACTTCTCAAGTTCAACATTGGTGACGTGATAGCATACACCAGAACTGAGAAATTTCACCATGGATACCCTGAACGAACATTTAAAGGGGTTCATCTTCATATTATATTTTCAAAGCTTGTCGAATATTTCCTCCAGATCATCCAAGGGACCAGAATGTTTCTCAGACTTAACCAAAATATCATCCACATAACATTAAATAAATTTCCCCAAGAAGGGTTTGAAAATATGTTTCATTGCACGTTGATATATCACACCAGTATTCATTAATCCAATGAGCATTAACAGATAGTAGAATATGCCATGAGGGGATATAAAAGCTATAGATTCCTCATCTTTTGGGACCATTAAAATTTGGTTAAACCGAGAGTATCCATTCATGAAGAATAGGTCTCTGTACCTAGCAGTTGCATTAATCCAAAGTTCTATGATTAGAAATGGAAAGTCATCATTGGGATAATTCTGGTTAAGATCTCTGAAATCAATGCAAACTCAGATTTTCCAATTCTTCTTCTTCACTAGGATAATGGTGTCTAGCCCTTTGGGATATTGCACCTCCCTGATAAAGTTCGATTTGATAATCTTGTTGAATTCCACATCAATTTTAGATTTTTGAGTTGGGTTTATTTTTCATACTGCATTCTTAAATAATCAATGCTCTTCTGAAAAACCCAAATGATGAGTTACTACATCAGGTTCAAGCCCTAGAATCTTAAAATTGTTCCAAGAAACCACATCTCAATGTCACTTTAGAAATGAAGTGGACACCTCTTTCCTTTAAAGAGTCTTGTCCGCACTAATTAAAGTGGGGTGTGGATCTTATTTAATACATATATTTATTTCTCTGAGTTCATCCCCAGTTGTATAGATGCATTCCTCAAATATTGGACATGCTTCCTTGAGATATTATCTTTTTTACTTCCACTTATGTTACCCATTATGTTTTTTTGAAGGATAGAGGATGAATAAAGACTTTCAGAGAAAGGGGGAGCCAATATTTGGATATCCAGAAGAAGTGGAAACCATTTTTGACCCTAGTGTTGATGAAGGGACTTCTTAGAGAATTGAAGATAAAATGATGGGTTGGGAATCAACATCATTGTCATTATTTATTAATGTTACAATTTCTTCTAGCTTTACTGATGATGAAAAGACTTGTTGAAGTTCAGTGGATGAAATTAAGACATCTTTATTTAATATTTCACCACTGCTTGGTAGATCAACAATTCATCCCTTCCTATTAAGCTCGATTTCCACAACTGACATTATGGAAGTCACTGGATTATTTCTTGGATTTGGTTCTATCCTTTCAATTTTATTGACATAAATCACATAATCTTCACTGACATTTTTCTAATGGGTTAGCTGGGATCTTTTCTAGGCCATTCTAAGCATTGGTTATTATTCTATATTTTTCATGGACTGTGTTCCATTTTTTTGATATAACTCTTCCTCAATATAATGGTATTCAAAAAACTTGAATGGGGGAATTCTCACCATGAAATGTCCCAATTTTAACATTGAATAAATTCTAAAGAAATTGGTGGTATTATGAAGGAATGGTCACTTTTTTATGTTGCCAAGGCCTTCAAAGAATCATTTTTGAAACCTGTGTCCTATCAGACAACCATGAAATATGAATTTGATACAAAATCCTCAAACTGAGTTCTGAGTGTAATCTCACCCAGTGGTTCTTGTTAATTTTTTTCATAACCATGCTACATCAAAGTGGAGGGAGATAATAAAGACTTAGTGAGACCCTACTGATGATGTGTATTGATGCGAATGAGTTTGACTCCTAAGCCATTTTTAATGAAGTCTCATTAGAAGTGTGTATCGTTAAGATTTCCAGATAAGTTAAAGGGAATAATGTGTCCATGTACAAAATAATACTCATTTTGATCTGTGAAAGATAAAACTCCATGACATTTTAAAGGACCATTCTCTATACAGAAAACCTCAGTAGCAATAGCCTTGGTTTCAAACTCTTGAGGACATTATAAAACCTTAATAAGTACTTCCCGAATATATTTTCACAAATTCAAAGCATCTAGGATAGAATATTTTCCATCTATTAGGACACTTGTTTCAAAATTCATACTTATGGTCTAAATGCCTGCCATTTACAACATGGAGATGCATTTTTGTAGGTGACTTGGAAGTTGATTCTCCTATGTAGATTTACCATGTCTCGGGTCATAAGCTAGAAATACTTATGATCTTAGAGGATTAGACTAACTAGGTATATCTAACTGTCGAGAGAGTGGTGATATAACCTATAATAAGTATTTAAATATGATCTTGTTGTGGTGGATCCTTTCATTTCCAGAGAGTTCCCTAGTTCATGCTAAGCCCGCTGAAGGTATCTCTCACGAGTTTCAGCAGCATAAATGGTTTGATAAGGGGTAAAATTAAAATAGTGTATTATAGAATATACATGTATTCCCATGTATCCTCAACCTTGAATTTTTCTCATAGTTACCCAATAATTCAAATGGAATTCATGTTCATAACCAGAAACATCATTTGCATTAGGGTCTAATAAGTGGATAATATTGATGGAACTGAAGATCAATTCCTTATCTGATGTAGATTCTCCTTGACAATTTGGTTATTTTTGTGTCATTTGGCTGGGTGGTGCCTGTGGTTTTGAGTCAATTTCCATTAAATCTTTTTAAATATGTGGAAAAATATTTCCTTGTCAGGAGCTCATATTCTTCTGACTGCTCTATATCCTTCTGACTATGTTGCTTCTTTGAATATTGTCCTTTGGAGGAATGATCTTTTCATGAAGATGGATTTACTGCAGCAAAAGAGGAAGGAGGAACATTTGGTTGTTTCAACTATGTTCATAGAATTTCATGAGGTTGATTGATCATTTTCTTGGCCTTACAATCCTTATAGTTCTACACATTTTTTATTTGGCTTCTTGCCATCAGGATTCTTCTTCTAGATCGATAGCAGTAACACATGCTACATGGGTTGATGAAATTTCTAGTTTCACTTGTCCGGATTCCACCATTTTTTTCATGATAACCTTGGAAAAAAACTCCTTAATGGGGTGACATATCAATTTATAAAAGGGGAAATAAATTGGGAGGTTTTCATTCCATTATTTATTCGAGTTTTCCAGCCTTAGAAACTGAACTAAATTTTTTTCCAAATCTAAAATGAAGTAACTATAAACCTATTCATTCTGAAAATAATAGACCTTGTTCTTTAATTCCTAAAACTATTTTCACCACTGATATTTTTGATCATCTTGAATAAATAGTTCTTTTTGGAGAGGCTCGGGGGGAGGATCCTTATGATATGATGTTGGATTTGAAGTAGAAGCGGGTATAGGTGCTTGCCTGAGTGTAACTGTGGTAGCCATTATTTTACATTTTTTCCTTCCTAGAGTTGATGGGATTACAAGAGACATAGATTTGGTTTCTTTAATGGAATTATCTACTTTTTGGGAAATTTAAGCAAGGTCCTAAAACCCTCCTATTTATTTTATAGGGATTAGTAGAGTACGAACCTCATCTTGGAGATTTTCCATACAGATTGGTAGAAACTCTTCTTGATGGAGTGTTATGTTTAAGTAATATGTTAGTAATTTCCACCGAGAAATGAAATTTAATTCTTTCATTCTCCCATTGTTTTTAGTTTGTAATATCAAAGACTATTGTGTTTTACAGCATTGAGCTAAATTAGAAATGTACTTTTTGATAGAGATATTCTCATCCAGTAATTGATTGAGGCTGCAAACTTGTATTCCAAACAATGCTCTGCCTAGTATTGAATGCACAAAATATATAATCTTTACCGCTTCTTGTTGTTGAGGGGTACCCATCAAGGGATCACAGCAAGAAACAAAATGTGTTAAGTGTTTATTTGGTTCTCTTGAACCATTAGAGATTGGAAATGTGGTATTCACAAGGCTTGGATGGGGAGGGATTGTATCTACCCATTCAGGGTAAACCATATTTTATGGTTCTACTGGTACGTGCCACTTTTCCATATAATCCAATCGAGTTGTTAATGCCCCAATTTTATTTATAAGAATTTGGGGAATATATGGATGAGATGGGACCTGTACATGTACAAAAGATGGAGTTCGAACTAGCACGATTACTCAAAAAACCACTAGTAGTGGCATTTCTGGTATTTTTCTTAGATATACCATAGGGATAGAATTGTAGGGATATGTTTTATCCTATTCTATCTGTGTACTCAATGAAGGTAATTCATTATAAACATTTATAGATGAAACAAAACCTCTTTAATGGGGATATCCTAATGGGTGTGCAAGCTAAAGATCTTCTTGTTGAGCTTGTCTAATAGGAATACTCTTTCAGAGTAACTTTGATTTGAGTCTTTTCAACTCCATCATCCCCTTCTCTTACTGGGAAGATATTTCTTTTAAAGAAAGAGATTGACCATATATAGTGGAAAAGTGAGACCTGATCTGACCATAACCTTTCCCCTTATTAGATGCCTTTCGAAGAGGTGGGAGTTGGTTTCTTGAGCGAATACCTCGATAATAGGTAATCCTATGTCTTCGGGTATGCACACCTCATTCATTTTCTTCGTTGTGTACCACATTATTAATAAGAACTTCACACACAGACTCCTCGGAACTGGACTCATTTTTTGGAGTATCTTTCATAATACCAGTAATGAAATTCACTGACACCTAATTCATTGACATCATTATATCAGTATCTAAGTAGGGTCATCTCCTTCTATGACCTCCCTAAGACTCTGTTCTTCTATATACTAATTTACAAGGAATTTATTAATATATAGTAACCTCAATGGAATCCTTGGATATTTCATTTGTGCATTCACTTTGCGGCTTCTCCCCTAATTAGGAGAAACCTGACATCCGTTGATAGGGGGATTGTGAATGTGAAAATCCCCCAACCTACAGGTAGGGCCGCTTCCTATTCTTCTTCTTTAAACCTTCGAACTCAGTTTTTTGAATTCAAATGTTGGGTCACTATTGTAAATGGTGGTTTTCTCAACGGATATATACCAATAGTTTGAAGAAACCATTGGTATACTGTAAAAAAATCCACCTTTTCCAACAGTTTTCTCAAACCATTGGAAAATTTATTAAAATAGTTCATCTTTCCCAATAGTTTGACAGAACCGTTAGGAAAGCTTCACTTCCTCTAACATATACCAATGGTTTTAATAAACTGTTAGTAAATAGAGGCTTTCCCAACGGCTTTTAAAAACTGTTGGAAATTTTTCCCCCAAATACCCAACACCCCAGCTCATAGTACGCCCGACTGCAGACCTAATCCAAACTTCCTCCCGAAGTCTTCTCAGCCTCGAAACACCTTCCAGCCAAAGATCCATCTTCAATCCAAAAAATTGTTTTTCTATACTTCAAATTAGTAGGTTAGTTTTACTATTCTTCCTGTTTTTATTTTATGTTTGATGTTTTGTTTTGATTTCGGGTAAATTAGAATTAGCGTTGTTCGGGTAAATTATAATTAGTACTGTTAGAATTTGTAAGTTGTTTGAAGTTTTTTTTCTCTACACTTCATACATCCTAAATGGTCTATTTAGTGGGGTTTGTTTAGTGTAGAGGTAAAGGGTTTGTTTTAGGTTTTTGTTTAGTGGGGTAAAGGGTATGTTTTAGGTTTGTTTTATGTTTGTTTTATGTTTGTTTTATGTTTGTTTTATGTTTGTTTTATGTTTGTTTTATGTTTTATGTTTAGTGGGGTTTAATGTATTATGTTTAGTGGGGTTTTATGTTTTATGTATAGTGAAATGACTAATGCATGATAGTTTGGATTTCTTAAGGAATATAATGATTTTAAATAAAAATACCCTAAGGGGGTGGAGGAGGGGTAGGGGGCTGTCTAGGCATGCGGTGTTGTCCAAGTGTGGTGGGTTGTCCAGGTGGGGGTGGGTTGTCCGGGGGGTAGGGGCTCTAGGGGGGCTATAGGGGTGTGGGGGAGGGGGGTATGGGCTTCCCCAAGGATGGATGTGGGCTGTCAAGGGAGGTTAGGGTGGGGTGTCCAGGTGGGGGAGAGGGGTGTGGGGTGTCAAGGGAGGGGGTGGGCTGTCCAGGTGGGGTGGGGGGTTGTTGTCCAGGTGGGGGGATGTCCAGGTGGGGGTGGCTGTCCAGGTGGGGGGTGTTCAGGTGGGGGTGGGGGTGGGCTGTCCAACCCCTCTGGACACCCTCGTACCCCCCTAGACACCCCCACCCCTCCCCACCCCCGTTGACAGCCCCGCCAACCCCCCCCCCCCCTAAACTACCCCAACCCCACCCTGGACAACCCTGCCACCATCACATATAGACCTCCCACCCCTCTGGACACCTCGTACCCCCCTAGACACCCCCACCCCTCCCCACCCCCGTTGACAGCCCGCCAACCCCCCCCCCCCCCCCAGACACCCTGTACCCCCTCGACAGCCCCGCCACCACATGGACAGCCCGCCCCACCCACCTCGTACCCCCCTAGACAGCCCCTGCCCACCCCCTGGACACCCCCTCCCCCCATGGACATCCCCCCACCCCGGTGGAAAACCCGCCCATCCCCCTAGATACCCCCGTACCCCCCTAGACAGCCCCGCCTCCCCCCAGGACAGCCCTCCCACCCCCTGGACACCTCGTACCCCCCTAGAAACCCCCCCCCCCCCCCCCACACCCCCCGGAAATCCCCCCACCCACTGGACACCCCGACCCCCCTGGGATAGCCCCACCACCCCCGAGGACATCCCGCCCACACCCCTGGACTCCCCATAACCCCCTGGATAGCCCACCACCCCCCTGGACTGCCGTCCCACCCCCTGGACACCTCGTACCCCCCTAGACACCCCCCCCCCCACACACACACCCTGGAATACTCCCCACCCCCTGGATAGCCTCGACCCCCCGTGGACAGCCCCCGCCACCCCCGTGGACAGCCCGCCCACCCCCCCTGGACAGCCTGTACCCCTGACCCCTGAAAGCCCCCCCCCCCCTCCACCCCGCATGGACAGCATGCCCCCCCCCCTAGACACCCACCCACCACCCCCCGGAAAAACCCCCATCCCCCTGGACACCCCCCACCCCTTAGAAAGCCCCCCCCCCCACCCCCTTGACACCCTCGACCCCCACTAGACAGCCCCCACCACCTCTGTGGACTGCCCGAACACCACCTGTGGATAGACCTCCCACCATCCTGGACAGCCCGCCCACCCCCTAGACTCCCCCGTACCCCCCGGGACAGGCCCCGCCCACCCCCATGGACAGCTCGCTCACCCCCTGGACATCTTGTACCCCCTAAAACAGCACCGCCCACCCCCTAGACACCCCGCTCACCCCACTTGGATAGCTCGCCCACCCCCCTGGAAACCCCTACCCCTTGGACACCCCTACCCTCTTGTAACAGCCCGACCACCCCCCGTTGACAAGCCCACCCACCTGGACACCCTAACTCCCCTAGATAGCCCCCCCACCCCCTAGGACACCTCTGACCCCCCCTTGAAAGCCCCACCACCCCCTTGGACACCTTGCACCCCCCTGGAGACTCCCCCCCCCCCCCTTGTGCAAATGTATGTGATCACTCAAATTATCTACTAAAATATAAAATATATTCGATCTAAAATTTAGTCAAATCCTAAATATTTCTCCTCCACAAGTGTACATGATCTTGTACACTCATGTATAGTTCTTCAAATATTTTTTTTTGTTATAAATATTTTATTTTTTTGTCTTTTATATTATGATTCTCATATAGAGTAGTGTGTCAGTCATGGTTTTCATATAAAATTGAAAAATTCTCATTTACATAAATATATTTTTTGATGAAACAACAATCTTATTGATTTGCTTTTGACGAACCTGACTTATAAAAAATTATTTTTTTACATAATGGATAGAAGTTGGATGTATTAAAACCGATCGGATCTCAAGAGATTTTTCAAAACAATTCGAAGAGTTTTTTTAGATTTTTCATTTCACAATGCTTCAGATAGTGGTCACATACACCACCCATGTTGAAATTGTGATGGCAGACCTTGGTTGAGCCATGAAGAAGTCAGCTACCACATAACCAAATATGGTTTTTTAAGAAAAATACTATGTGTGGGTATCACAATGGGGAAAAAAATGAGATCTCAAATGGCTGATGATTCAAATGAGAAACACTAGAGTGTAAAATTTGTTATATGACCAGTTTTTGTTTATTCATCATCATGAAAAAGAAAGGATTTCGACCCAACAATACTTCTATATGTGCACCCATGATGCGTCTAATGAAATTTATGATGTTGTATGGGTGAAAAAATTGAATGATGTTTCCACGACTCCAGTATATTGACTGTGCGATAAAATGAAAAGGCCTAGAATTTTTTAATCTGATTGTTTCATTGGAAATCTATGTATGGGATTTTCTAATATAGTAGTTGATTACATTCTTACCTTCTTGAAGGATTTACTTCTAGATGATGCAATATATTCCCAAAAAACCACTATATGGCATGGAAGTTGGTTGAGGAAACATGGATTTTCAAGAAAACAAAATTCATGCTTTGCCCAAAAGATTGTTGTTTATTCTAGGAGGAACTGCAGAATGAAATGATTATATAAAATGTATCACATCACGCTAGAAGTCAAAATCTAATGGAAACACCATCCCTACATGCCATAGAATGTAATGTGGCACTTTTCCATTCATCCTCACACTCTATAATCTTTTTATGTTTGATGAAATATCAATAAAAAATGAGATAGTATGATATCGAGAGAAAGAAGACTAATGATGAGTTGGTTCACCCTGAAGATGGATTTTCATGGCCGAGATTTGATGTTCGATATCCTGATTTTTGCAGTTGACGTGTTTAATGTGAGGCTGGGTTCTTTAATGTGACAGTTTTAAATCCATTTGGGCTTATGCTTACTTTTCACAGCACATGGACAGTTTCTTTACACATTTATGATCTTTCCCCATGGTTTTTGTATGGAAAAAACCTTTCACTTTCATGATTATACTCATATCTGTCCCTTCTGATCCGGGAATTGATATGGACATATACATGAAACCTTTAATAAAAGAGTTGAAACTTCTTTGGATGTGGGGTGTGCGCACATACGATGCATATTCTAAAGACATATTACATATGTGTGATGTGCTTATGTGGATGATCAATGATTTTTAGGATTATGAAATGATGTCTGGATGGAGCACGGAGGGAAAAAATGTAATGTTCTGTTTGTATGAATAATACATGATCTAGAAGACTAAAACATCGCTCTAGTTTCAGTTTTATGGGACATCGACAATTATTTCCAATGGACCATCCATATAGAAAATAATCGTTGAAGGATTTGATAATACCATAGAGACAGATGATCCACCTCAGTGTATTCCTAGAACCGATGTTCTTAATGAATTGAAAGATTTCAGTTTTTCATTCAGGAAGGGTAAAATGAAATCTGGAAAGAGAAAGAATTTTTCTACTGAAACCTATTACAATTGGAGGAAGAGGAGTATCTTAATTTGATTTTACTTATTAGTCAACCAATCTGTTACTTCAATGCTTAGATGTAATGCACATTGAAAAGAATATATGTGAAATGTTGCTTTAGATACTTCTGAATGTTAACGGAAAAGAAAAAATATGATTTACGGTCTCAGCGTGACTTGGTGGATTGGGGAATCAGACTATAATTGTGTCCCTGTGCATATCAGTGAAAATAAATGGCAAGTTCCATGTTCTTCTTATGTGATGAAAACTACGAAAAAAAATAATTTCTGCAATTATTAGAGACTATTAGAGTTCCTGATGGCTATTCAAATCAACATATCTAAATGGTTTAACAGAAGATATTTGATGCTAAAATATTTTAAGACCTCCTGATTATCACGTTTCTTCTACATGAGTTAATTCCAATAGAAATCCGTTATCTTTTGTCCAATAATTTATGGGTGACTGTTATTTGGTTGTTCCATTTGTTTAGATATATTTGTGCTAATAATTTGTCCAAGTCGTTCTTGTATAAAAATGTTGACAGATTCCTCGTTAATTTTTGTGAGTTGAAGAAAATATTTCCTCCATAATTTTTCACATGAATGTTGCATCTAGCTATCCATATTTCCACTAAAAATACTTTCTCATAGGACCTGTTTCTTTTTTTCTAATGTATCCAACTGAAATAAATATGTAAACATTAAAGTCCTATGTCCGAAATAGGAATAATCCTGAAGGTTCTATCGTGAATGGTTTACTTGTCTCAAGAATGTATGGATTTCTGCTCAATGTATTGGTCTGATCTTACTACAAGAATGAACAGACCAATGAGAAATGAAGAAGAATAGTATGAGAAAATTGAACCCAATTCTCCATCACTTCCTCAAAACAGGAGGGATTCCTAGATCATATACATTGAATACATTAACACTTGAAGAGAAGGAGATGGCACATCACACAGTTTTGTTCAACTGTGATTTTGTTCGATGACTACATCAGGTAACTAAATTGAATATGTATGTCTTACATATATATCTGCTAAAACTATTAATATTTTTTATCTACAGGGAACATAAAACGATGATAAATATAAAGAATCGTTCCTTATCTTTGAGAAGGAGGGAGACATTCCATATAAAAGAGTTTTCTGCTTGGTTAAAATTGAAGGTAGAAATATCATTGTTTTAAAATAATTAAATCAATATTTAATTAAGTTTAATATTCTTTTTTTCAAGTATTGAGTTATTTTTGCTGATTCTGTCTCTGAGGAAATAAGAGATTTGGTTTTTGGTCCAAATACCATGGTTCATGACTATAAGTCAATTGTTATCAATGGGTACAAAATTTATTGTCACTGAACGAGAAAAAGAACATGAGAACACAAACATGATGGTGTTATGGTTACTGCCACAAACATATTTTTATGCAAGTTCATCAGATAGTAGATTGTGATTTGAAAATGTGGGGTTATTATGAAGTCGTTGAAAAAATAATAATGTTTTGATTATTACTCTCATGGACGATTCATGATGATGAAATTCCATTGGTTTGATTTGATGATGATACAGGGCACATTTATTGATGATTATGGATTTCGAGTAATTAATATGATCCTCACTCTTTCTACCGAAGAACCATATGTATTGGGAACAATGGCTAAACAAGTGTTTTATGTAAAAGACCAACTCCGACCTGAATTTGGTGTCAAAGTTGAAGTAATTCCAAGACATATTTTTGATGATGGTGATGATGGAATTGACACCATCCCTACTGCCATTGGAACCAATCCATTTATTTCTTTTGATGACTCCAATAGCTCAATTTTCAGAGTTTACTGTGAACCTAATGTTGTTGTGGGGAAATATTTAAAATCATCCATTCATGTTCTCAATTTTTTTTGGTTTACCTCGAGTTGGGTTATTAAGGTTAGTTCTATTCAAATTGATTTAATATGGAAAACCTGCATCATGTACCTGAGTTAATGAAATTAAATTTTTCCTTAATTTTGACAATTGCTTTTCCACTTATGAATCCGGTAGAATCAATGTTCCATGATTTTAATAAACTGATGATACTTAGTAAATAATCATCCTACTAAAAATTAAATTTCATTATTACATCTTGTTCGATTTATTGACTTCATTATATATTTGTTCAAGCTCACCTAAAACAATGGTTAGTTAAATTATTCCCTGAATCCCCCTATTCCCTCTCATTTATTTTTGTTTTTTTGGGTTAAAAAATTAGATATCCTTTTCTATTTACTTCCATATTGGTGTTCAAATGTAGGAAATGAAACCAATTGAAGAGAGGTGATGTAAATAGATTATGGACAATAATCGTCGCATGACCGAGCTGGGCATTCCACCACTAGTGCCTGCAGTGAGTATATTATTTCAAATAATATTTATTTAAATTATATATAATTTCATGTGATTATTTTTTTTTAAAAAAAATCAAGATCCATCTATTAGAAGATAGTTATTTGAGGAGCATCCGAGTAGTGGTCCCAGTATTGCGGGTGTTCGTACGAGGGAGGGGGGTGGTACGGGAGCTAGACGATCTAGTCGGCATACCCGATTAGACACTTCCCCTCCCACTAACATACCATTCATCCCACATTCTGATTCCGGTGTGCCATTAGGGACACATGAGATATTTAGGGCCTCCCATGTTTTTTACTACCATTTATATCTGACCCTCCTCACGCGTCTGTATCATATTCGATGATGATTCCCACTCCCCATCCAGCATTTGGCCATGCATCCCTGTCATCCTCTTTTACTACTGCTTCGATCTCTTTGTCCATTTATATTCCATATTCTTCTACTACTACTCTGCCAGTGTCTGTCCCTGTAGAGCATACATTGGGACTCACTGCATCTGTACAGGGTATTCCTTCAGTTTCTACAGATCCAGTGGCGCCCATTGATCAGACTACTGCAGGTATACTTATACAACACTAACAAATTGTTACACCATTATTAATTTTTATAATAACATGTATTGATAAAATATTATTTTTTTCTTTCATAACATATACATATATTGATAGGAGTTTGGGAAGGGGGTGTACACGCATGTGTTTGGTGTGGAAACCACCGCACACAGTTGATGTTGGAATACAATGAAGATAGTCAGATGATTGAAAAAGAAGGGCATCAATGTCGGAGTTTTTTTGGCGATGCTTTCCAAATACTTCGACATCATTCCTGTCAGCCCGCTCTCATGGAGATAGCTGCCAAATGAAGTCAAGGATAAATCTTGGGTAGAGATATGGGTAAAAAAATCAGTTGTATTTAATTCTATATATTATTTTTTTTTCATTTATATGAATTAATATTTTGGTTTCAACTGCAGTTTTAATTTCCCCGATGGTGAGGTTGCATGGGCAGCATGTCTAAAGGATTTAGGCGTGCTTTGGAGAGCCTATAAGCATGAGTTGTACATTGGGATGGCGTGATAGAGTGGGAATAGAGTGGGAGCTAGTCCCTATCGTGGATGATTTTCTATTAGAATAGTACTGACAGATGATTACTCATTGGGAGACTAGCCAATTTATAGTATTAATCAAATTAGAAGTATTTAAATGAAAATTTTCATTTTTTTTCCTTAATACTAATTATTGAATTTTATTTAGGATTCATCTGGAAGAAATAAATAAACATTGATGCTAAGAAATAAATCCAAATATTGGGATGTACTATAATGTCGGATCATGAGAGACAGCTGGTATGGCAGTTTATAATCTTTCCTTATGACTTGAACTTTTTATTGCTTCCTCCATAATTTATTCGATTGATAAAGTTGTTATATAACTTATTTATGAAATTACTATTTTTTTTGTATCCTATTTTTAATTATGGTTTCCTACATTCAATGTCATTGTAGAGGCATAAGTTGAATATAGAAGGATGTGTGCCCTGAGAAAAATTGTTTTGCTCGAGTAGAAAGAAGAAAGATAGAAATGCAGTTAATGAATCGAACCAGCTGAAGATTGTAAGTTTTACTTTGTAGATTTAAAATTTTAATCTCTATTTTGTAACTTATTAATCTATTTATATTTGTAACAGGCTACTTTAGAGGCCGTTGATTCCCAGGAACCTGACAATTTTGGGCCAAACGATCACTTACATCAGGTGTTGGGAGATGAGCACCCTGGTAGAGTAAGTTTCCAACCAGGGAAGAGTATTGTTCTGATGAGGTATTGGCCCTCCTCAGGTATGAGTTTTAGTGCCATCAAGTTGCAGTAGGTTAAGTCACAAGTAGAACAGGTTGAAAAAATGGCCATAGAGATGGAAACACGGTCTTCTATGGAAAACACTGCATTTATGAAACTGATGGAAGCTTTATGTCCAACACTTCCAACAGAGGCCATCACTGCATGTGACGAATATATGTCATCGATGTGTTCTATATATGGTGCACCAGGTGGCAGTTCTAGTGGTGGTCAAGACGATGGAGAGGAGGAGGCTGAGGCGGAGAAGGAGGAGGGCGAGGAAGAGGCTGAGGTAGAGGAGGAGGGCGAGGAGGAGGTCGAGGTGGAGGAGGAGGGCGATGAAAAGGCCGAGGCTGAGTACAAGGGTGAGGAGGGTGGGGAAGATGATGGGGACGACGATGAGGACGAGGGTGAGGGTGAAGATGGTGGTGATGATAGTGATGGTGTTGAGGGACAGATTGATCTGTCACATTTTTGAATGATATTACTGACCTTTGATGTTTATTGATTTTTTGTGCCTCAATATATATGTGATTAGGTAGGTCACATTATCTTTATTTTTTTTATCTATAAATAATAAAACATGATTTGATGATTTTCTGTGAAATCCCCTTATTTTAATTATATTGTAAATTTTTAGTGGAATTTATAAAATTGGTGGTCTAATTAGAAGTTGATATAATGAAATAATTTTTTTAACCTTGAAATAATTTTCTTAGAAAATATGTAAATACCATCCCATGAACCCGAGACAGCCCCCCCCCCCCCCAGACAGCCCCCCGGACACCCCCCGCCCCCACCCTCCTCCCTCGACCCTGGACAGCCCCTCGGACAGCTCCCCAGACAGCCCCCCCCCCCAACCCTTCTCCCTAGACCCCAGACAGCCCCTCAGACAGCCCCCTTGATAACCCCCCAGACAACCCCCCCCCTCCTTCCTGGACCCCAAACAGCCCCCCTGAACAACTCCCTGGACAGCTCCCTGGACAGCCACCCAGACAGCCCCCCGGACACCCCCCTCCTCCCTGGACCCTCGTAGCCCCCCGACCCTCCTCCTACCATGCATAACCCCCGCCACATATATCCTCATCCTCTACTGGGTAACTCACACAACTGTGTATCACCGACATCATTACACCAATCACTACATCATAAGGTCACTGAGCCCAATCTATGCTCTCTTCAAGATTCACCCTAAATCCCAATCTAATCAACATTCCATTACTATTACTTCAGTACAAATCACCTACCACATACATTGATTCCATATAAAATCGCTCTCTTAATTCTGCATCTCGGAACCTAATATATTTTCTCTTCAAGATTCACCATAAATCCCAATGGAAAAGACGGTTTTAGAGATTTGGAAGAAGATGAGAGAATAATGCAAACCCTAATAAAAAATAGGAATCAAGGAGAGGATTAGACTCACCCGGATCTTAAATCCACACATAATGGCACTCAAAACTCCCAAGTGACATGTACGAGTCCACCCTGCCTCAATCTGAGGCATGGTGTTAAAGTGTCTCCCTTTTATTTAAAGGGGACACAATTTTAAGTGAAAACGAAAACTGGCATATAGAAAACTAACCAAACACATTCAGATTCTTTTGATACCTTAGAACAAGGATCCATGGGTCATTTGTGACATGTACGAGTCAACCCTTCCTCAATCCGAGGCACAGTGTTGCCGGTACCACTCAAAGTGTATAACTTTTATTTGAAATGGATACTCTTTTAAGTAAAAACAACTGGCATACGGAAAACCATCCAAACATATTCTAATTGTGTTGATACATTATCATAACGATCCATGGGACATTTTTGACATGTATGAGTCAACCTCGCCTCAATATGAGGCACGATGTGGCCGGTAACACTCAAAGTGTCTCACTTTTATTTGAAATGGACAACATTTTAAGTGAAAACAATAACTGGCATAAGAAAAACCAACCAAATGCATTCGGATTGTGTTGATACTTTAGAAAAATGATACATGGGTATTTTTGATGTGAACGAGACAACCCTGTCTCAATCCGAGGCATGGTGTGGCTGATACCACTCAAAGTGTCTCACTTTTATTTGAAATAGACCAAATTTTAAGTGAAAACAACAACTGGCATATGGAAAACTAACCAAACACATTCAGATTCTGTTGATACTTTAGGACAAGGATCATTGGGTCATTTGTGATGTGTATGAGTAAACCCCACCTCAATATAAGGCATGGTGTGGCCGGTACCACTCATAGTGTATCATTTTTATTTGAAATGGATACTCTTTTAAGTAAAAACAACTGGCATACGGAAAACCGACCAAACTTATTAGGATTGTGTTGATACTTTAGAAAAACGATCCATGGGCCATTTATGACATGTAAGAGTCAACCATGCCTAAATGTGAGACACGATGTCGCTGGTACTACCCAAAGTGTCTCACTTTTATTTGAAATGGACAACATTTTAAGTGAAAACAAAAACTGGCATACGGAAAACTGACCAAACGCATTCAGATTGTGTTGATACATTAGAATAATGTTCCATGGGTCATTTGTGACATGTATGAGTCAACCACGCCTCAATCCGAGGCACGTTGTGGCCGGTACCAATCAAAGTGTCTCACTTTTATTTGAAATGAACAATATTTTAAGTGAAAACAACAACTAGAATACAGAAAACTGACCAAACGCATTCGTATTTTGTTGATACTTTATGAAAATGATCCATGGGTCATTTGTGATGTGTATGAGTCAACCCAGCCTCAATCAGAGGCACAGTGTGGCCAGTACCAATCAATGTGTATCACTTTTATTTGAAATAGACAACATTTTAAGTGAAAACAACAACTAACATACAGAAAATTGATCATAAAGATTCAAATTGTGTTGTTACTTTAGTACAACGATCCATGGGTCATTTGTGATGTGTACGAGTCAACCCCACCTCAATCCGAGGCACAGTATGGCTGGTACCACTCAAAGTGTCTCACTTTTATTTGAAATGGACAACATTTTAAGTGAAAACAACAACTGACATACAGAAAACTGACCAAACGCATTCAGATTATATTGATAATTTTGGAAAAGGATCCATGGGTCATTTATAATGTGTACGAGTCAACCCCGCATCAATCCGAGGCACATTGTGGCCGGTATCACTCAAATTATTTTTCTTTTTTTTAAATGGATACTCTTTGAAGTAAAAACAACTGGAATACGGAAAACCAACCAAACCTATTCTAATTGTGTTTATACTTTATCAAAATGATCCATGGGGAATTTTTGAAGTGTATGAGTCAACCCCGACTCAATCTAAGGCACGATGTGGCTGGTACCACTCAAAGTGTCTCTCTTTTATTTGAAATGGAAAACATTTTAGGTGAAAACAACAACTTGCATACAGAAAACCAAACAAACACATTCAGATTGTCTTTATACTTTAGGACAACGGTCCAGGGATCATATGTGGCGTTTACGAGTCAACCCCACCTCAATCCGAGGCAAGGTGTGGCTGGTATCACTTGAAGTGTCTGTATTTTGTTTAAAATGGACAACATTTTAAGTGAAAACAATTTCCATACAGAAAACTGACCAAATGTATTCATATTTTGTTGATACTTTAACACAAGGATCCATGGTCTAGCCTCACACAATCCACTTCGCATGTGAGGAGCTCCTACCCCTATTCTAAAACACATTACATTTAATACGCCAATCCCATCCTCAAACAGTGGGTTCTAGGACCAAACCAAAGTCCCTTTGGGAACCCAATACCAAAGACATACTTGAATATTCATAACCACAACCCAAAATGGGGATTCATCTCACATCACACCCTGGAGACCAAATTACAATTATCCACGCACCCCCTTGTTCCAATTGAAAAGTCTATGAAAAATATGTCGGTTATTCTGGTAACCCTTCTCATATGTTGAGATTCACCAGTGTTTCCCACTAACACATCAGGAACCATTTATACATGGATACATAGTCATTAGAGGAATATAAACTTCCCATTTGCTTCCTATAACTCGTCTTAGGTCTAATAACATGACCACTACCATTGTCTATCTTATGGGTATCATGATCCTTGTCCACTCTACCCAATCCACTCTACCCAAGTTTTTCTGTTGGTTTTAAGATATTCAACCCAAGACCATGAGTAAACATCCCATGTGCTTCCTATAACATGTGGGATTTTACTCTTGTGTGTATAGGTGTTGTGGTTTGATTGAGGAGTGAATTCTAAATTTTGAATACTGTTATGTGTGTTATTACTTTTCAATTCTAAATTTCTGAATTCTGGATGTATTGGATTCTGGCTGTATTGGTAATGAATTATAAATTTTTAATACTATTATGTGTATTAGATTTTGGATGAATTGGATTTTAACTTTGTATTGGTGTTATGGGTGTTATTGAATTTCAATTATGGATGTATTGGATTGTGGATTTTTCTCTTGTGTTGTGGTTTGAGTGAGGAATGAATTTTAAATTTCTAAATTTCTGAATTCTGGATGAATTTTAAACATCCCATGTAGGCTTTTGGATTCTGGGTGTGCATGTGTTTTTGCAGGTTAGGGAGAGTTATAGGTTGGAGGGGGTTGTTTGCTTCTGTGGAGGTGAAAGGCTTTTGGCTACTGTGGAGTAGAGCATATGTATACCAACGGTTTTCAAAACCATTGGTAGAGAATTTTGAGGTATATTATACCAACGGTTTTGTTATAATCATTGGTATAAACCTGTACCAATAGTTTTAAAAACTGTAGGCTTTGGATGAATATAACATATACCAACGGTTTTTGAAACGGTTGGTATATCTCTTACACTAATACCTATACCAACGGTTTACACAGAACCATTGGTATATCTCTCACACTAACACCTATACCAACGGTTTACACAGAACCATTGTTATTAGCCTTTAGCTACGGCTTACTTGGCCATAGTTTGGGAAACTGTTGGTTAATAATATTCCAACGGTTTCCAGGCCTTTACCAACAGTTCTGAACTATTGGTAAAGGGTATAATTCTAGTAGTGGGTAAAAAAACTCCCCCATCCCATCGGCTTGGGGTGGTTCTTGAACTTCTATAACCAATATCAATGCAATTTCTCTTCTAATTTTATGAATTTGGGTCCAAAATTGTTTTTTGTAAATTATCAGACAACCACATAAATTCCCCATTTCGAAAGACCGTTGTGATATTTATTACATTTGTGAAAACTGGTGGCTGACATCCTCTAAGCGAGAGTCATACTTAATGTTCTCAGATGCTTGATTCAAAAGTATCTATACAATTTTCTCTTTTTGGGCCTGACTTTGGTGAAAATGATCTAGGCATGTTATTACTGAGTATTTATTTTGTCATGAACAAAATTTATTTTTTGTAGATGGCCTAGGAAAATATCATTTCATGAAACCACTTTCAGTGGGATTTTCTAATTTTGGAGTGAAATGAACTGAAATTCTAGGTGTATACCCCATCCTCCGATATAAACACCAAAAGGGGTTTCCACAATCAATTGCTGCAACATCTTTAATGAATTTAAGCATGCACACTGAATAGAATATTATTGCTTCTCAGCCTTTGGATGTCGGGAAACTAGTAGAGATGCTAAGTCAATTTGGTATTGTAACCCTTCTATTACCATAACACAACTTTGATATTCATCATATGGTAATACTTTGGCTTTCAGATGATGATGAGTCTTATATATGTCGAGGCGGATATCATGAATGCAATATTCTGCCATAAATTATTGGATGTTGTATACAGAGGTTTCCAAAGGCCAGAACATGACTCATATTTCACCATTATCTAGTTGTTTTCTCATATTCAACATATCCTCCTTATATTTTTCTAGAGGTTTCTCATATTGGTCTAAGAATAGTGGGTGATTATCAAAAAAAAATTCATAAGAAATAGGATCATTAGTTTTTTCCTCTCCCATATTATAAGGAAAATGACCCAAGGGAGGTTTGGAGAATGGTCTTCGCCTTAGGATGTCTTCTGGTAGAAAAATTATTTCAGCTGATAATAATAAGGCATCATACATGGCATGCATAATGTTAGAAAGTTCTGAAATATAATAGGGATTTTTCATCACTACATTTTCAATTAGAGAATTATCTTGACAATGTGAAACACTACTATAGAGAAAACTTTCACAGTGAATTCTATCATGGGGAGGACCACCATGGAGGATTAAAGCAAGTGATAAATCCTCTTACTCTAGGGACTTCTTGACAGATGGAGGGTCACCACAGCTCTCATCCAGATATAGATTCTCTAGATTGGTTGACTTTTCATGAAGCAAGCCTTCACGACGAAGTGTCTAATTATGAACATCAGAATTACTACTTATACTCCCATTAATTTGGAAATATGGGGGTAGGTCCATGAGTATAAACAAATAAATGTCTGAGGGCTTCAAGAACTCCATCATTAAATGGATCCAAATTGCATATTGTCTCTTGATTTTAAAACTGTACATGGAAAGACTTATTCTTAGACATTAACTTATACGTAATAGGGGCTACTAGTTTGGATAAGTGGTTATCAGGGGAATTTGTATGCACTTTCTTTAGAGTGGCCATCAGAATAGTTCCATTATCTCCAATTGTAATGGGTGTATGTTTTTTATCCAGTTGTCCGAATGACATGGGCGAGTATTCCCCATAACCCTCTTAGACTAGAACAGAGATATGTATCTACTCTGGGAAGCCATTTTAGGGAGTCATCATAGATGTGGGGACAAAATTATATGTTAGTCCCTTTGATACTATTGATGTTTCAATCACGATATTCTAGCATACTTCTAGGATATGAGAAGGAATTCCTGTCTGCCTTTTCACCAATGTTATAATTTGTTTGGTGACTTTAGTGGGAGAACAAGAATATATGACACTTTTATATTTGGATTAGTTTTACGTACCTTGTCATGTCCTCCCTTTAATGTTAGTAGAAACTGACAATACTTATGTGTGTAGGTAAAGAGTTGAGTCTGCCACAGGTTTGTCATCGGAGATTTCAGACTAACTTCTTAGGGTGCATCCAAACAAGTCTATCCATAGGGTTGATGGATGCTAAAAGGTGTATGTTCCTGATAACTATTTTCTTCCTTGTAAAATGGACATACATCTTTCAATGCTGATAGATGAGGCTGTTGGTTGGATTGGTGAGTGCAAGGAGGAGTATGTTTCTACTAACAAGTTTCTGCCACATTTTATTGACAGGCTTCCTTGAATGTAGAAAAATGAGTCTACTGACCTAATGATAGATTTCAAGTAGGTGTATGTTCATGCACATGGTACTCCACCAGATTTTAATAGTGGGATTGGTTGGGCTACGCCATACAAGTTTACTGGCTAGTGGAATTAAGGCAGACTGGTGTATGTTCCCATTTGTTGTTTTCCACCAGCATGGGTTGATGGACTTCTCTAAATGGGGAAATGTATAATCTTGATCTCTTTTGGATAGTTTTTTTCCTAGTGGTTTGTATTGACTTAAAAATTTTGAGGGACCTAGGATGGACAACTAATGATAACACCATCATCATGTTGAGGGTTTTCTACTGTGCAGAGTTGGAGGCAGTTATTATTGGTAGGAACCATTGGAAGGGACCCATGTGTCTTCAGGATTAGGCTATATATGGCCCGTTGTTTGACCTCCCTAGAATAGGGGATGGATTGGTGATTTTGTTCCAGAGATGAACTCATGTAACGGTTGAATATGGTTCTTGGCACCGCCTTCTTCTGAACCACTGTCCATCACTGACCAGATGATATGGTATTATTCTTTATTTGGTGGGATTGTCAGTGAACCTCCAAAGTCAGAATAGTACCATGTTGATGTAGGATCAAAAATTTATGTAGATGCTCATTATACAAGAGGGGGTGAATTGTATCCTTTAAAAATTCCTTTGGAACCTTTAAAGGTGAAATACAACTTTTATTTTTTAAACCTAAAAAAACATTGTTTAAGAAAATTAAACAAGGTAAATTCACAAGACCTATTAGTTCTACACACTTTCTAGGTTCTAGAAATATGGTTCTGAAAATGAAACTTAAGAAAAGTTTACAAGGAAAAGATTCTACCTTAAAGAGTATAGAATCATACTAATTAGAGTATACAAGTACAAGAAAGTATAAGATAGTTATACATTCTTTATTAATCAAAATGTAGCGGAAAATAAACTTGAAACAATACAAGTAATAAGTATGAGATCTTTTAACCCAAAGAGTAGGGTATCCAACAACCTTGGATAAATGTCCCTTGATTTATACTTTCAAAAAATTTTGTCTTACCTGCATTAGGATAAGCCCTCGATAAGAATATTATATTCTATCTTGCTATCCCTACAATCCCTCGAAATTCAGGGTAGTCGACACCTCTTTCTTCCTTATCAAGAATGTACTAAAACTTTAAGGTAGCCGGCACCTCTGTCTTCCTATCCACGGAAGTCGTAGATTGTACACCGCAAATATCAGAGTCGCATTAAGCTAGTTGAACAAGATGTTCAGTAAGAAAAATTTATGAGAGTCTCTCTCTCTATAAATCACTTCAGTAACATGAATTCTCTAGAGTGATCAACTGATTCATCATAATTTTTGAGCTTGTCCAAATGAGATTCTATTTATAGGAACTTCTCCAATGGTCGGCTCCCTCCTCCAACGGTCATATTTTTCTTTGAATCTCGAAGGGACCTGTACACGTGTCACTCAAACAATGGCTAGTTAGAAACAGATTGTATGAAATTGTTTCATAACAAAAACAAGGGTAAGGAAAATATGGTTGCTTAACCAAATTCATTTTTCAGATTCTAGGGAAAAATAATGTTCAGAGTCTAGGAAAATAAACATTTAGTGTATATATTACATAGATATTAGGATTCTATTTTACAAGGAATTCAGAATCAGAATTCTATTGATTTTGGAGTCTGAATTTCAATAAATTTGGA
Source organism: Viscum album (assembly GCA_963277665.1). Taxonomy (NCBI): domain Eukaryota; kingdom Viridiplantae; phylum Streptophyta; class Magnoliopsida; order Santalales; family Viscaceae; genus Viscum; species Viscum album. Next base: position 590,391,753 of record OY728147.1, read on the forward strand.
GTCTGAATTATGAGGAATTTAGAGTCCAAATTCTAAAGAATCCAGAATCATAATTATGAGGAATCTGAAGTCAGAATTCTGAGGAATTCAAAGTATGAATTCTAAGGAATTCAGATTCTGAAATTTATAGAATTCAATGTCAGAATTATGAAGAATTCGGAATCAGAATTCTATAGATTTTTGAATCTGAATTTCAATAAATTTTGATTCTAAATTCTGAGAAATTTGGAGTCATAATTCTGAAGAATTCGGAATCAGAATTATGAGAAATTTGGAGTCTGAATTTTAGAGAATTCGAAGTCAGAATTCAGATAATTTGGAGTCTGAATTCAGAACCTGAAAATAGAACACTCTTTATCTACATATTTATATAATTTTTAGGTTTTTAGATATGAAACCAAATTTTACAATTAGAAATAAAATGAGAAGGATTTATAGAAACTAAAACATGAACAATGAAAACAAAGGTAAGGAGAAACTTTCCTTGGGGAAGGAAAATTTTCCTTATTAAGATAAATCATTGGGGAAATAAATTTTTTTTTTAGATAGAGTGTTTGTGATTTTTCAAGCATAAAGGAATGGAAAAGTAATAAGGAAACCTTATTGAATCAATATTTGATAGTACTCTCAGAATAATACATTGGAGACCAAGCGTTGAAGATGCTGATTTGGTGATGATGTCCTTCAAGCAGATGAGGATCTAGGTTGAGAAACATTCATGGAATTCATAGGTGAAAACATGAAGGAATCCATTTGAAATTAAGGGATTTTTTGGGAAATAGTTCATGTATATATGAAAAATAAGAACACTAAATTCCATTAAAGTATCATCTTTTAGATGAACACATATGTGATTGATTCCCTTGTTTAGACCTCCTTTATAAATTGATAGGGGCCTGACATATGGGTAACACTATAAACTTTGTTAAGGATTCTAACCAGGTTCCCCATTATTTTTCCCCCAAAACATGTTTTTTGGTTAAGATTCACTACTTCCATATTGTTTCCATCGGATTTATTTATGGAACCAAAAACTCCCAACGGTTCTATATCCAAAGGGACTTTCTTTGGAAATGAAGGTGTACATTAGGTTAACTGACCTACAATACTTGAGAACTCACATTGGTAAATATGATGGGAGGTTGACCTCATTAAACCCTTTTTGGAAACATTATTGCCTACTCTAGGAATATCTTATAGATTTATGATATGTTCATGAATCCTTATTAATTTTTCAAGTATAATTTAGGTTTCCCTAGAAATTTTCAATCAATTATTAGCATGTGTGGAATTCGGAATCATCTATATGTATTTTAGGATCTTAATCAATGGAGATATCTCTATGTATTCAAGGATATCCATCATTAGTATTTGATCATATACTACTTAGTGATTTCTGTAGTTATTTTTATGATGATGCTGGTTTTTAAGCCACTCAATGGGCACTCTGGAATTTATCATTATCCAGGGAGACAAATGTTTGTTTTTATATTGGGATTATAACCATAAATTTAATACCTAGGTATCCTTGTCATAGAAATCAGAACCCTTGTAGTTAGGTTCCACTTAAAGGGACACATCATACCTTTTATAGTCATGTGATAAGGACCTAACCATATAGTTTAATGAAATGAGGTAAGGAAATATAAGCTGATATTGCTTAGTCAAAACATTGTGTGGGACTTATGCCTAAGTATCCCATGGATCCTAGAAAGGATATTAGTTTTCAAGTTGGATTAGACTCTTCTAAGAATTTCTCCCAAAGAGAATAGGGTTGATTTAGAGTGTTGGTTTTGAACCTCAGGGATGCTTTCTACGTATCTCACTCTGATGGGAATCAAAGACCACGTAGTACGGTAAATCTTACAAGGTTGTATGGCCCTTTGAGAAAAATAGGTTGGGAATTACTAATAAAGAGGATTCCCTTAGAATATATTCTATGAGAGATTTCATAATTCATGGAGTTTTAAGGGGGATTAATTTGGGGCTAACACCTGATAAGGATGCCTAGTTTAAGGCAAAGAGGGTTGGATTCTTGAAGAGGATATATAGTGACCTTGGGCCCTGGTGGAGGCTTCCTATGTATCCCAATTATAGAGGGAATCAGAGTTTTCATAGTTCAAGATAAGAGGTGAATTGTGTGGATGATTTTATCATTACAAATCTATAAGCCCACGTGAGTCATACTCGGTGTGAGAAACAAGAGGATGTGAGAGATTCAACAAACCACACACTTTCTCCCCCACTGATGGAAGAGGTTGGGCCTACGATGAAGGAATCCAAAGCAACGGTGGGCAAGGGGTAAGGAGCAGTGAACCCTTCAATGTGAAATTAAAGTGAATATCATTGGGTTCGACATGAATGAATATGTGATTACTCTATGAGGGATTACCGTAGATGGATCCCAAGAGAGGACGGAGAATGTTCTTTTGTTGAATGGAAAAGTTAGTGTGATCCTCACTCTCCCTATTGGGAAACAGAGGATCTAACCCTTAGAGAATATAAGGGGAGGACATAGTCCTATCCCTGGAATCTAAAAATGAAAACGTCCAAACACTATCTCTAGAGTTAGGGTCCATGTGACTATTGATATATAGACCTACGGACATCCCAAGGATCCTGAATCCCTTATAAGACAAATGTGAGAAACCTAAGACTGTAGATATACAAACCCGGATTGGAGACACATTGATGTTCCTATCCCAAATGTTTTGATAAGTCATGTGGTTTTGGTGGAGGCTAAAACATATTCCCTTTTAGATAATGGAATCATAGAAGGAGATACCCTACCATGAGTGGATTTGAGGAGGGTTTAAAAGGTGATATGTGTAGGTCATGGGCGTAGCTATGTAGCGTAGCTCTACAATATAGGTATGTAATGTAGGTGTGTTGTTCATGTCCTAGTAATGATAGAAAAAATTGATTAACATAGTGTAAGTAATCATATTAAATCATAAAAAGGAATACCAAGAAGACAACACTTAGGTGAGATTTAAAACTAAGCACACCAGGTCTCCATTGGAGTCTTTGGAAGAGCCCTGCGTAGGTCGTTAAGGAATAGAGAATGTGTAGCTAAAATCTTCTTTAAAGAAGAAGGGTCCTTAATGAAATGTTTTTATTTAAAACAATGAAATTATTTCAAACTGGATTATACCATCTAATTATCTCTTTTAATGTGTTTTAGAGAGGTGCTAGAAACAATTTGGGGGAACGTGGTGAAAGAGCTATGCAATGGGATCTTCCAGAGTTCTTACAATATTTTTCTGTCTTCAATTGGGGAGGCCAAGTGTCCTATTTATAAGCAAGTAATGGGTATGGTAAAAATGAGGTTTTCTATGGAGGTCAACCACATAACTCTTAAATGTTTCTCCTTTGTGTATGGGTATAGAAGTTATGTTGTCACGTAGGTCTTATACGTAGCTCTATAGGCCAGGTTTGCAGCGTAGGGACTGTGCAATGGGTTGTATTAGAAAAACATGGACAGGTTTTCTGGATGTTGAGGTGTTCTATGTAGGTACCCAGCATAGGTGTCCCACATAGGTCCCATGCACTTTATGTATTTTACTTCCATTATCTTCTTCTTTGATACTTGTAAATATTCAATGGACATATTCATAATCCTTTTTCATTCCTAAGGAGTTTCAACACTCTATTACTCTTCAATGTTCACCCATTCATATCAATCATAGAACACTTCTAATTATCCCAAGGAAAATAAATCATAAGAAATGGGAGAGATCAGATGCATAATAATGGTAATATTATAGTGGAAGCTATAATGAATTAATAATGATAATCAATATAGAGGTATAAATAACAGAAAAAAAATTACATTTAATAAATAAAATGAGCATAATATTTCTTAATTTAACAGTTATCAAATAAATTGAGATAAATAATCATAAAAACTTACAACTTATCCATTAATATTCTATAAAATGGAATAATCACCAATGAATAAAAAATTAATATCATAATGATTGAATTCATAATTTCAGACATCAAAAAACATAATATCAAGACCATTTACATAGAATTTTAAATCTTTGGATAGAAACACATCAAATTTGGTCATCTGGTTTGTCTCATGAGACATATCAATGCATCAAGAGGGTATTTCTAACTGGACCCCACCCATAATTTACTATGTATAATTTATTCTGCATATGAAAGTAGTTAAGCATTATCAATATAAACCCTCATTTATAAATTATAACACAGAAAATTTTAATACATACCCTAGTCAAATAAATATAATCATAAACCGTCCAGAGTAATATGGTGAACTGTAATAAAATTATACATCCTCAACTAAACTAATCATAACATATGTAATGAAATAATTGGTATGATATTAATACATTATATCCTTATTGAATCATAATTATAATAATTTTATGATTACATTGATGAATATAAATACCATAAGATGTTATTAAAACATGTTTGTGAAAAAATTACCTTTTAACAATGACCATATTTTTAAATTTTTTATTATGAAATTATATTGAAAATAATTTTTAATGAAAATAAAATTTTAAAACATGTAAAATATGATTCAATACATTGAGTTATCATGATGATGGAAAAAAAATTTCATGACGTACACATTAAAATAGTGATTTAATTCATATTTTTAATAAAATCCATATAAGAATTGTTTCTAAAATTACTTGATGATTCCTTTAAAAATATTTTATTAAAAATAAAACGTGGGAAAATTTTATTTAAAAAATCATTTGGGGAATATTAAAAACGTATTTAAAAACATTTTTAGAAAACATGGTTTTTAAAAATGGATTTTTGACTGATGTGAGAAATAACATTAGATTTTCATAAAAACCATTTTCTAAATCATTTTAAGTTCCAAAAATAGTAAAATAGTCTTATTAATTGAAAAAGATCATGAATAAACATAGGAGATAAAATTTATTGATTTTAATAAATATCAAATAATTTCCCCTTGTGAGACTTAGATGTAAATAATCCCAGATAATGTTGAGATTGTGAAACACACCATACTGTTTTGGTAATGTTTGAATCATAATCCCCATGAAAGGAATAACATGAAGTGGTATTTTAAATACTATGAATATAAATATATTCAATATATGAAATATAAAAATCTTCATTATATACACCAAATAAAATAATAAATGGTAAATATGAATAATGTCTCATGGATGTAAACGTGAGGTGAGAAAACCTTTCTTCATGTTTGAAATACTTAATATTTGTCTGAACTAACATAATAATTAATATGTGTTTATTTTAAGTATATTAAAACCATTCTCATATATCTCATACAATATATGATCCTCTATCATAATTTTACCACTCATTTGTTGGTAATATTTGATTATTTTCATTACATTTGGTGTTTATTACCTTGTTTTCTCATGCATGTTTCATAATTATGTTCCAATTATTGTACATATGATATAGATATATAATACAAAAAATAATATTAATGTTATAGATATTATTTTCACTCATAAAATAGATTATTTTAACAATTATTTATGATTGGATATAAAAAAATGAAATGCATCGCTTTGTGGAGATGATAGGTTGTATGTACACACGAGTGATGATATCATTCCCTTTAAGGGTGAAAGGGTATGAAAGTTTATGATATATTAATTTTCCATAATTCATATATTTTTATATATAGCACATATATTTATTAAATCTATCCTTATTACATTCTATGCAATGTGTAACTAAAAATGAACTACATTGCTTTGTCTGGTGGTAGTCCACCATACACATGAGTGACGTTACCTTATATTAAAATGAATGGAAATTAAGAAGTTATATGTGATATTATAACTACAGGAGTATAATTATATTATTAATATTATTAATATAAATTATTTATACAATTATATCCAGCCATGTGAAGTGTTTATGGAAAAAGAGTTGCATCAGTTCGTGTGGAGGTAGTCTGTCATATATATGATTAACAATTTTGTTTCACATTTGATGGAAGTGGTGATGGATAAATATTACTCCACCAACATAAAAACATATAATTATATATGGGATAAATTTTTGGTTATATTGGCTATTAAAAGATATAATTTTTGTTATAAAATATGAATTGAAAAGAATTGGCTAAGTGAGGAAAATTACATTCTCTTAGAGAAACCTCTTTTGGATATCCTCTTAAGGACCTTGTTATTAGTATTTTGGGATGATCAGAAGCTCTATAATGTGGATACATATTTTGGGTAGATATTTTTTCAGTTATTGGTCTTTCCAAATAGATTTATAGGTGTGATTAAGTGAGGAGAGCGAGTTCGATTTTATAATTAAGGAGAAGTATCCTTTTATAAATACCCAAAACTATTCAATAAAGGGAAGTCACATTCACCCATGTGGATCAAAAATTAATAATTAAAGGGGTTTATGGATTATATTTTATATCAAATCCTCCACCTGAAAAATAAAGGACATGTATTAAAAAAATTCCTTATCTTCAAAGTTTCCTTACTTTTACCATTTTAATTTTATCCCATCGGTAAGTAGTCTTTCTCACCTGGGTAATTTATAATTTTAGCCTAAAATTACATGATCCTTGTTTGAAAATTTTTCCCAATGGATAAAAATATTATATAGAATATATTAAATAAAAATTATATGTTTTTTGAACATTAATTTTAACACAAATGCATGTAACATGCAAAAAACACCGCTTTAACATTTATCAAAGTAACAATGTTTTTATTATTTAGGGGTAAATATATTCATTATAAAAAAAATTGTATAATTAATGGTATATATTTTATATTTTTAAAAATTTAAAAATAACTTTTTTGGAATACAAGGTTTTTAGGAATTTTAAATTATTTAATAAAATATCATTATTATATGATTACATTAATTTCAAGTTTGACAATATTTATTTAATTTAAATTTAATAAATATAAAGATGTTTATATAATTAGAATATATTTTGTTCAAAACTATATAAAATGATGTATTTATCTTGAAAATAAATCAACCATAATAATTCATTCAATTTATTTTACATTTAATATTTTTAGTGTCATTTGATTAATTTTTCTGTTAATTAAATAATTAATGTGTTTATGTTTCTTAAGAATTTAAAGTAATTATATGGTTAATAATAATTAAAAATAAATAACACCCAAAAAATAAATTTCAGTATGCTAAAAATTACTATACATATTCATTCACATTTTCATTTTTCCCTATGTAGACACATAAATGAAATTTAAAAGAAAGAGGCTGAAATTCTATCTTTTTCTTTACATAAATTATTAAATAGGTCACTTTAGTAGAAAAGTGTCCAAAAAACTCATAACATTTGATCATAATGTGATAATTATAGGAATGTGTCCATAAAATTGGAATTTTACAACTGGTCAGTCATTTTAACACTTATATTTTCAATTTATCTCTATTGTAAACTATTTTGAACCTTAACCGTTGTAATTGTTTTTCATTTGTTTACTATTCATTAAGAGTGAATTTTTTTTTATAAGTTATATTTAATTAATAATGATTATTACAAATATTTAATCTATTTTTTCATATTAAACTCATTTAACTAGTAATAAATAATTTAAAAGTAAAAATGTAAACGTGATGGAAAATGGTTTTCCAAAGATAAAATTTTCATGAGAATAGAAACATTTAATTTAAAAATATAATATGAAATTGATTCCAATAACCTAAATGGTATTTATAATAATATTTTTAAATTAATTAAACTTTTTGAACAATTATAAATATAAATTTAGCTTTTAAATGATTTAAATGAAAAGGAAGTTTTCCATAAAAACCAATATTTTTTATTATTCATCAAAAAATGAAACATTTCTAAAATGTCCCAATAATTAACCCTCATATAATTTTCATATTATAATTTCAAAAATATAATTTATTATATCAAAAAAATTAGAAAATTGGTAGAAATTAATTTAAAAAAATGTGTTCAAGGCACGAGGAAGCCACATTTTAGTGAAATACAGTTTTTTAGAAATCGTTTTGTTTTTTTCAAATGATTTATATTTTTATTTCTTATAAACACATAACTAATGAACATGTGAAAACCAAATTTTATTCAAAATTTATTTTTCCCTATTCATACCTGACAATTTAATAGTTAGGTTTTAATGGTAATGTTTAAATAATATTTTAATAGAGTATCACAATTTAATTAAAGTCGATGTTGCATGCATCACAACATTTCGAATACATTGAGTTTATTTATGAAGAATTGTAAATTCTTGATTTTTATATTATTTAATAATCATACTATTTCATGTTAGACATGATATCAAAGATGACGACCCTCTTTTAAAATCTCAGGGAGTTACAAATTTTTATCTATGTATTACAATGATTTATCAGTCATTTTCCATAATCATTGAATTTATTTAGAATGGTTTTAATATTAAACTTTTTAGTTTTTTCATACATATTAGTTTTTAATTTCTATATAATGGTTTGGAAATAAATTTTTTTAATATTTACCTCTTGACCACCTCTTTCTATTTTCATGTACATTTTTCATTAGTAACATTCCTTTCCAATTTTACTTGGTTTTTAAAAGAAAACCTAATTCCCATTATTCTCAGAATTTTTCATTTTATTTAAAGATACCAAAAGGAAAATATATTTCTCTATGTTTATAAATGAATATGTCTAATTATTTTACAAAATTATTTTTAATCAATACAGAAAAACATTAATGATTGTTGTGATTGGTTGGGATATTATATAGTAATACCATCCACCAAGTTTTTCAAGATGGAATATAAAGATGATTTAATGGAATTAACATGAATCCTATTTATTTTCAACATGATAGTTATGTTATGATGGAATCATGAATTCTCTTATATTATTATTAATATATATATATATATATTCATTATGTTATTGGTGGTCCTATAATATCACTCCAGTACATTGTGTAAATCTTTATATCACATGAGATAATAAGTAATATAATTGGGGGGAGCCCAATCCACTAAGGGACTAATTCCACATAGGTTTATTGAGAATAGTTAGTTAACCTAATCCACAAAGGTAATCAATCCATTATGTGATGATTCTATATGAATTTATCCAGGACAAAAAATGAATTATTTCATATGTTTATGCTAGTCAATTATGCCGCATCCTAATTTCTATGTTTTCATGGCACAATATATTTACTTATGACCCATGTTTACTCCAAACAATTTATTAATTTATTTAATGATTTATTATTCAGGTATTATTTGGTTTGAGTAATCTATAGTTTTTTAATGCACTCTAGTATTGTTTTCATACTCAGATGATCATATTTCGGTCACAAATTATATTTGATTGATATCTTCTTTATTTAACCTTATTGAGAAATTGTTCTCATCCCTTTATTATGATTCTATTCACTAGGTTATAAAGAGATAAATTAAGTATTATATGTCTAAAAATGGTGTCTTGGGTTAATGTTACATAGAGTAAATGATAAAGGAATTGAAAAATAATATGGTTATGTTCTTAATCACTAAAGACACTTAATCTTTTAATCCTAAAATGGTGAGATATATAGTTGATGTAATGTTTAATTTAGGAATATAATGTATATTATATGTATTATTTCCTATGTTATATTAAATATGGTGCATGTAATTTTATTCATGAATTATAAGTATGTGGTAATTATAAAAATATTTAATTATAACATACCTTGTGCACCTTCTGTGTAATATCATGTATTCAATTATTTACTTGATTTGTTGGATATTGGTTTCCATTATTTACAAATTGATCACTTTAATCCACAATTTTAATGGTGATTTTTTATTTCAATTTAATTTTATGTGAAAAATAGTATTATAAAATTTCTACAGATATACTTGGAAGGATTTGGTATCATATTATACAAATGATATTGAACTAGAATGGTTAATCTAGAAATTTGTTGAGTATGAATAGATAGAAAAATATTTTTAGACAATTATCTAGCCCCTATATTTTTAATTTATAGCTACAATTTTATTATATTAAAGCTGATGTTACTTATTGTATTGAAGGTTTTATATATTCAACTATTATATGATATTTTATAGCTATTACTTATTTATTTGATATCTTTCAATTTCTTCATTGATTTGTTGTTGTTTTTTAAAGTGATTATTATTATAAAGCTCCCTGTAAAGAATATTTCACGATGATTAATTTATACTATGATAATTAATTTTTCATCTTATTGAAACCTTGAAAATAGAATATTAAGTGAATTAAAATTGTAATGAAATAATTGTGTTTTTAAAATTAATAGTGGTTCTTGATTATTCTATATCCTTACTTAACCAAAACATATATGAAATAATTGATGTACTGTTAATTGATCTTTAATATTTATAGTTGTTTCTTTCAAATTATTCATTAATATTCCTTTTTCTATAATTCAAAATGGATACTTTATTTTTGGGTTGTTTAAATACCTCAAATGAAATTTTTAAATTGATCCAAAAAATTAAGAAAAGGGGGTGTGCATTGATTTCATTAATCATTGATCATTTTTTCCTTATTGAAATCAGTAAATAAAATTGTTATAAGTTTTTAAAAGGTTAATTTTATGAAATTTATGGATTTTAAATGGTGTATAAATGCTTTCAATTATTTTGAAATATGTCTTCCTTGGTGTGTTTTTCTTAGTGAGTGTGTTTTTATTTGAGTGGTATCTTATTAGGTCCATTAGGATTTTTCTCTCTCTAATTATTATAGTTATTTATGTTTTTAATTTTCCAGTTGAGAGTTGTTTAAGGGATATTTAATTTGAAGACTAGAGTTTTCCATTACTCTTCATGGGTTGGTAACCCTTTTCCTTTGGATATTACTTTAAAAATAAATGATGAGAAATGATAGAGTGATATTTGATGTTAGGGAAAACATTTTCCCAATTCTAATCTTTCAAATTATCATGTGTTCTAGGTGTCTAGTTATTGGTTTAAAAAAAATCAAATTTTTTGGTATGTACTAAATATTATGTAAGGATATAAAATCTTGAATATGAAAAAGTTTCTTACACATTTCCTTTTTCATGAAAAATGTATTCTGTATGAATTTAAATATACGAAACACCATAAAAATATGTTATGTGTTAAATATATTGTGTATTACTATTTTTATAAGGGAAATAATATAATGTATCACATATATTTTAAGAATTTTTGTCTAATTAATAGTTATGTGGTTATTTTTTAAGATAATATAGAATTAATTATTTTTTATCAATATTAGATTTATAATTATTATTATAATTAATTGATTAGAATGTTTATAATTTGTTTATCTATTAGAATAGTTTCTTATTTGGTGATCTTAATTAGATAATCTCTTAGTTTAGTTGCATGGAATAATTTGAAATAAATAAATTATTATATCTCTAAGGCATAATTTTTATTTTCCATTTGGATATAATTAGATTGTTTTTTGTAATTTTAAATATTTTTATGATATAAATTATTTTTTTGGATATTTGATGATTAAAATATTAATTATGTAATTTATGTAATTTGGGGGTAAGATTTATGGGTGGAAGAATCAAATGATGGATAATTTATTAAATATGAATGTTGATGAAGACAAAAAAAAGTTTATTAAGATATTATAATCAATAAATAAATGTAAATAAATGATATGTTGGTGAATTGGGTGATTATTTAATATAAGGAATATATAAATGGATATACATAACAAAAAAACTAATGGAGACACGTATGACAAAAAAACATAAAAAGGTTGTTGGAAACAAGAGGGTTATAAAGGATTAAAAAATGGGTCAAAGGTGTTTCAAAAAAATAGAAAACATTAAAAAATATAATAATAAAAATAACATAAAAAATAATGAAATCCATTGCAATAAAAGTTGTAACATTATATTAATATCATTTAATAAAAAAATGGAATTTTTCCAATTATAACATGATTAATAAATTTTTTCAAGCATGGGTATGATGAAACCTCACCCCACATGTTTATTTGAACCTCTAAATTTTAAAAATTGACTAAAAGTTACACATCCTGCCTACTATGCATGAATCAAAGTATAGCACACATTAGAGATTTAAGGAAAATGATAACAACATTCAAGAACCACCAGTGTATTACATTTTGTGTAATAAATTCAAACCCCCATAAACATAAATCATTAACGTATATGTCTAGGTGAGTAAAGATTATATTATCATATAGCCTAGTTCTAGAATCTATATTATGTTTTAAATTTAGAAACCCTCTTTCCCTTGTGATTCCTTTTTGCATACTCTCTAAAACCAGATGATCAATTAACCTCATTGGAGTTTCAACTGTCATCAAATATTTTGGTTTTGAACAACATTGAGGTGGATCTAGGTATTCCCTTATGAATTCTTGACATTAAAAACCTATATTTATATATATTTATATATATGTCATTGAAAATCAATGTAATAACCCATCAAACATATGGAAGTGAAAAATGAATCTCTATATATGAAAACTTTTCTCTAAATAATTGTTTGGTGAATGATGAAAAAAATGAAATAAACGAATGATTTTATTTTAAGGATGGGTATTTAAGCTCTTTACTTATATCTTATAAAATTATTAATTTATTAATATGTTTTTTATTCATACAATATTCCTTTATTGACCCCAAAACCACTTTTAGTTAGACGTTTGGAATTAATAATTGGAATTAGCAATAATCTTCAATTGTTATCCCAATTTTATATAATGATTGGAATTTTCAATCATCTTCCCTGATTTGAACTCACCCATTAATTCCCAAGATCCATGTTTTTTATATCACATTAACCTTTAATAATCTACCAATTCCAAAAATTATTTTTGATATATTACGTTCATATTTTCCCTTATTATGAATTCTTATTTTTTATTGTGATACTCCACTCTTGGTCACATGTTTGGTCTTAGTAATGGGGTTAATATGTATATTTCTACACCATTTAATTCTCATGTGTATAGTTTTAGTATATCATTATTAGGATATATTTTCTCATGTTTATATTAATTTTTTTTTAAAAATATATGCACTAAAACAGAATGTTTAAATGATTCAATGATATTCAAGAACTATTACTACTATTTGATTCCCGTGAGGAAATGAAATATCATGGGTGTAAATTTGTAAATAGAAATTAGATAAGATAATAAAAATGTGAAATAATGAATATGATACCTCATTATAAATCCTTTATTATATATATAGTCATTATTTCACTATCTATTTATGTTATGAAAATTCATCTTCAAAAATGATCTGAGATATGAGTTGGTCACCAAACCCATATCCCACAATTGTTTTTAAAGAAAAAAATATTACTGTATATATGAGGTGTGATGAACATACACCATATAGAAATTGAGATAGATTAAAAGATAAATTCCATCATATATACATCAATTAATAACATCAAACCCAATTGATCTTGTTTATTCCACTAAATCATCTTCACTTATATAAAAAATAATCAAATTGGTATGAGAACTGAGGAAAAAACTCATGAATCTGTATCTCTATGTACCTAAAAATCAGTAAAGGAATATATGGAATTGTTTGAGTAAAACAACTATTTCATAGAATTTAATGAAAAATAAGTTTACAATAATACCAACTCCATTCCTAGATTAATCCCATCAGTAACACTCAATTGAGTTTAGATATATGAAATAATGAAAATATCCTACAATTATTTTCATCAATATATGATCAAATCAGAATTTGACTTTAAATCCTCTACGAGGCACCAAAAACATGGATCAAGTGAAAAATACTTCCCTCATGTGTATCATAGGACAATCTCAATAGTCCCAGTGCACTAGAGATTTTTCAATATTCAGATCCCAACATCCTTTTTATTAAGGTTCGTTTCCATCCTATCAATAACAAACTATAACCAATATAAAAAAAATTAAACCCATCATAAACATAAATGAGAATATTCTCATAAGGAGTTTCAGGGTTTTTAGTGTGAGAATCCCCCAAATATTTCAAATCCTATATTCATAGCACCAAAAATCAAATGATGATCATATGAGTGATCTATATATAATTCCATGATGTACATGACAAATTGAAATCATGGATATAATGATAAACAACAACTGCTTCAAAATCAATGAACAAAAATATATTCCCAATAAAAAATTCCAATATTCAAGGAAGTTACCAATTATTGTCTACAAAGATATTTATCATCATGAAAAAAGAGAATAGGAAATAGTAATACATCAACCACTCAAACTGTTGTGGCTAACTAAAATGTTTGGAGTAAAAATTAGGGCCACCAAATGTTCTGTCATGCGATTGAATCACAAACCTCAATTCCTATCTAAAAAATTCAGAACCACCTCTATGGATCCACTACCCTAAAAAAAGAAAATATTGGATAAAATTGATGGAGACTAGCATGAATGCAACCAAGTTGTTCTCGATTTATATAGTTAATCCCAAATATGGTGAAAAAAATAAAAAGCAGGGTTTCAATCAAGTTAAAATTATACCCTATAAAACATCATATCTATAATACTTAGATAAAAATTAAGATTTATCTCCTTATTATGATACCATACAAAGGGAATCCACTATTTATCCTCTATCAAGGTGTCTAATTCCTCCTTATCTCCCTCCTAAATAACATAGTTAAAATTTTAATCTTAATGGATCCTCCAACTCCTATTCATCAGAGGATGAGGAGGAATCCTCATCAACTGATGATGGGGAGGGATCATCACCAACTTATGGAATAGAAGATATAAAAGGTTTTCCCAATTGATTCAATGGGAATCTGGTGATAACAGTTCTCTCTACATATAGAATCTATATGTTCCTTGGTATTCTTGAGGTGTGGGGTATTAAATCTATATGAGTTGACAATCGGATTCTTACATTTTTTGGAACCTGAGTTTAGGTATTCATCCACAATTTGGAATACTTGATCATGTTCATCTTGGATGTGTATATTAGATTTATATTGAGTCTCCTATTTTTTCTCCTCAATAGAAGGAGTAGAATCTGAGGTAATATAAAATGGTAGAGCATTAGTAACGTCACAAAAAATTATATAGAAGTAATAAATAGTAAGAATCAGAGGACTGGGCCATTAATAATTACTTTCCACATCCAAATTGGGTGTGAACCTCATAAGAGTCCCCTTAACCATCTCCTCAAGTCCTGATTGAGCATTATTCATCAACATGTTCTTCTTTGGAGTTTGGGTGTCAACTAGTCTGGCATGGTCCATAGGTTTTCCTAGGTATTTGTCATCGTGATCCTTAATTTATTTAAGAACTAACTTATTATTACACGTTTCCACCCATATTTACTTGTTACAGGTATGATGGAACTTGATAGTTGGTTTATGACCATAATCATTAGCAAAGTGACCTATTTTGTGACAACTATTGCAGTAGTATGGTATTTATTCAGAATAAACCTCTTGGTAAAATCCCAAATCAAAATTTTTATTCCAAATATAGGATAGAATGTGTTGATATATTTAAATTTACTTTAAATCCATCACAACTAATGTTCTTGAAAGATTTTTTTGTAGCATAGTCCAGTTCTAGGGGTTGGCCAATTAATTTGGTAATTGGAAAAAGTTCTTCTTATTTGATTAGGTGAAGCAGATGTCCAACGAATCCTTAATAGATTTGAATAATGGGAATTTAAAATTTAGGATCAAAATATGGGGTCAATTTTATAAATTTCATTGGGAATCCCCTACGAATCCATGATCTACTCGTCCAAAAATGATACTATTTATTTTCAGAACAAAAAAATGACAGCATTCTAGAAGTTCAACAAGCTAGTGTTAAAACCAAAAGCCCTAATGGATTTGAGTGATATTTCAAGTAGTTCGAAGATGTCCTATGCATGGGAATTTACAAATTAGAATGAATTGAAGAATCAAAGAAATGAGGTGTACCTCATTGGAAGAAAATGATTTTTATGTGTTTCCTTTATGTTGAAATGTTTTTGGTTCAATGAAAAGATCATCATTCAAATCACTTGGAAGCTCCTTCGTCTTGGTATCTTGGATAAAAATCGGATCTGTAAAGGATTGAAAATAGAATTTATAGTTCATTAATTATCACCTTTATGTTCTCTTATATTTATCATGAAATAATATATGATCAATTCATATTATAATTAAATTTGGATTAATTTCAAAAATAATATTAACTTATGTGTTGGTGTTGATGAAATATATTAAAAATGGGAAGCTGGAAATTATTTGTGTAAATAGAAGGAAATTTGATGATTTTAGATACATGTTAATGTAATATTATATTTTCTAATATGTTTATTGTTTAGGTTAATAGGATTTTAGATGATTATAACATTATTTATAAGTTGACAGAGATATGGTATTATTAAGGATATGTAAATTCTTATTAATTAATTTTTATTTATTTGAGTCTAATTAAATAAATATTTAATTTTAATAGATTAGATAAATTTTCTTTGGTTTTGTATTAGTTATTCAAATTTGGGTAGAAATTTTTTATAAAATAAATAAATATAATTGAATATAATTAATGAATGATTAGTCTGTAAGACAAAGATATTCCATGGTATTTATATTTATATACTTATCAGTGACATATTATTAACTTATGAGATGATATAGTTATTTTCTTAATTAATTCTTATTATAAATTGAGATATTTAATTTACTATTACAGTAGGTGTGTTCCAACCTTATTGTGTTTTTTTGTTGAATTAATTAATATTGTTTATTTTTCATTTTCATTTTTTTTCATGTGTTACTATATATGCATGAAATAATGGTTCGAGGTTATAATATATACAAATTTCTCTTAGGATATGATGGATTACTATTATGTGATTCTTTTTTTGGCTATTATGGATCAAGGTTATAGCCCTAGTTGATGAAGTGATGATATGGTGATATAGTGGATGTGATATGATAACGATAAAAATGGTGTTGGGATGGTTGGAATAGGTTGAGAGGAGCCCGTCTTTTTTCCCTCAAACAATTTGAGAGCATAAATTCTCTATTTTTTACTTATAATTTAATTTTTTAGTGATATGAATGTATTTTCAATGAGAAAATTGTGAAAATAATTTTGATTTATATATCATTCGTTGTTGCTAAAATTATGAACTTATTGTGATGTTATTATGTTGATGAATATATAATTTCATTCGGAAAATTTTCAATATATTTGTGACACTCAAAACCATTCATAACCCTTGTTTAATTGTAATTATAAATCATGATCAAATATTAAATTTTCAGGTGTTTCCAATAAGGGTAATTGTAAACGAGTATATTTTTTATACTTTCATATTTATTTGTTTCTTAAACCATATTTATAATTATATATTTTTTATACATAAATTATTTCATTCATGTATATCCCTGAACATAAATTCCACATGAATATTAAATTTTTATAAATACAATTCAACCTTGTACTCAAAAGTACTCACCTCTCTATAGTGCTCCTTATTTTTTAAATTATAGTTCAATGGAGATTTATAGATTTTTCATTTTAGGTAGTTAGAGTGAAACTATATGGACTATTCATGGATTTTTCTTATTATTATAATAATTTGTTATAAAGTAAACATGAATCTAGATCGTGAATTATATATTTAGAGAATATATATATATATCTATCTATGGATTTTATTGGTGGTCATTTTAAATTTTTTGGAAATTCATGGTGTTAATAACCCCCATCTGTGATATGGATAATCATAGTTCTAGTCTCCAACTCAGAGACTATTGGATTTGGGATTCAAAGGTCATAAATATCTTCATTATCATCCCAGTAGGGGTTTTAGTGGAGACAGTTCATGATTAAAAATATCAATAATTAAACTTTAATATACAATTTTAAAGTCAAAACATTATTATAAATACAAAATTTAGAGACCCCAAACTTGACGTACATGGACATTACATTACTTTTTCAGAATACATAATACATAACAAAAACCAACACTCAAGGACCGTAATAGTTTAGTGTCTTTGGAAACTCGGAAGGTAATCTTCTAATCATGGTGAAAGATCTTCAACATCTCCCATAAAGATTTCCCCTTTTGTTTTCTTACCTAAAACCTTTTTTTATATCTTGGGGAAAAGAAAACATATAAAGGGTGAGCTCAAATTCTTAGTATGGGTAATCATGGAGAAAATAAAACAAACCATACACATTTTTACTTAAAAACATGAACATAATGTTTAAACATCAAATTATTGAGAAATGACATAAAACATGGTAGTACGTAAAGCATAGATCATAATGGAACCTAAATCATGATAAAATAGCATGGGAATAAAACATGTAATTGTAGAAACCATTAACCACATGTTTTGATTTCCATAGTATCCAAGGCATTGCTGCCAAGACCATCTTAGTGGACACAGTCCCTTTCTGAATCGAGTTCACTTCTCGTTCCAATCCTGTATCACTGAACCGGATTAACTTTCCATTCCATCCATGTCTATCTCATGAGATATAAATATTTACCCAATGCATTGGAGGGAGATATAGGTCCCACCCTATAACGACCCATACTTTACATACATTGTTACTACTTCAAAATTTAAGCACACTTATTACAACATATGACAAAACCACAAAGGACCGTATAGGTATAGTGTCTTTAGAAACTGGGAAACATAAACAACTGGTTCATAAATCTTCTACAGTGTCTCCCATTTATTTCATCATATCTAGGGTCCCTTTTAGCATATTCTACTTAATATCCATCTTCCTGTCCTGGGGAAAAGAAAACATAAAAGGGTGAGCTCAAATGCTCAGCAAGGGCAAATAAAGGAAATAAAAATCATATCATATCTTTATCAAAACCCGCAAAAGAGATCATAATATCTTAACATGGAATAAATCATAGAAGTGAAAATGAGATCCCCATAATCATAACATAAAACTTGAAACTTTGTGGCATGCACACATAATCATGGAAATCATTTCTTGTTAGTCATGACTCATTGCCAAGACTATCTTAGTGGACAGAGTCCCTTTCTGAACCGAGTTCACTCCTCGTTTCAGTCCTGTATTACTGAACCGAAATAACCTTCCGTTCCAGCCATGTCTATCTCATGAGATATAAAATCATTACCCAATTCATTGGAGGGAGATATAGGTCCCACCCATCTTATAATGAATCCTTTCTTATGTGTGCCACATAATCATAAAACATACATCATCGCATAACACATATAACAAAAATGGGATTCTTGAAACATCATGACATCATAAATCAATTCATATATGATAAAGGAATTCATAAACATAATTCCATCACAACATAGTCAAACCAATGTAAAAATATGGATAGAAACAGAACCCTTTATTATCTTAGATGGAAAATAATTTTGATAAAACACTTGAATTGAATTCTTGAGGAAAATATCCTTTCTTCTTCAAAAACATTTTTCCTTTCATAACATGTCATACAACTTTAAAATAAAAGAAGTTGATTAAAAATAAACTTGAAAACATGTAAAGGAAGCTTCTTTGAAGTAATGTTTTAAAAATCCATTCATGCCGTATAAGTTAAAAAAAACATTCTTCATACTTTTGTCGGAAAAGTCAAAAAGTACCTCGTACGGAAAAACGACAAAAGATTCCTTTCATATTATTTACTAAAAACTCACCTAAGGGTAAAATTGGATTTAAACTATTTCAAGTGGATGGAAAAAATATTACATATTGATGGAACATGGATGTGGATGATAAAATACACCCCAGTAAATACTTACGAATAAACAATCTCGGATAAAAATGAGATTGTGATATTTCCCTTACCTTAGGTCCAATTTGCTTCGTATGTGTACGAACCTCCTGTATAATGATTTAAATAATGTTATTGACTTATTACAGAATCATACATATTTATATGATATCACATATGGTCATATTATTAGCTTCTTGTTAGTAATATTTCATTGTTACTTGTTACTCGGGTCTTTATAACTTTTTGTTCTTATGCGTGTTTTGTCGAATAAATTCTTATTCTTATCTTTAGGTTATAGATAATTCATTTCCAGAATGGTATTAGTGTAGTATATACCATATTCATTCATTCAATTCATTTATATAATCATTATTAAATGAAGATCATGTAGAACGAGTCGCATCACATCGTGGAGACGGTATTCCGTACGTACGCACGAGTGATGATATCGTTCCTATGATCGTGGAATTGTATTGGAGTATATATATATATTATTTCAGTATCAATATTACTTCATAATAATCATATATAGTTACTCATTACACCATTATACCCATCCTTGTAAGGTTATGGTGGAAAATAGATTACACCACGGCGTGGAGACGGTATTCCGTACGTACGCACGCGCGGTGATTTCATTTTTCCGTAGGATGGATAGAAGGTGAATTAGGGTTGTTTCATATTTATAATAACATATCAGTATGTATGTAATACTGATGTTATTACTTTATCATGAAACAACTAAAGAAGAAGAAGTTGAAGAAGAAAGAAATTGAAAAGATCGGTAATGGATATTACCTCTTCTTTGGAACGCCTCTTTGAATCCTCCACTTAAGGAACTAAGATTGGTCTTTGGAGAAGACCAGGACCTCTAGGATTATTCTAGGGAAGTGGAGAGGAGAAAATGGCAGGGGTTGGCCGATCTTTAGTGCTCAATTTGGTGTGAGGAGGAGGGGGAGGAGGTGTCCTTTTATAGGGGAGGAGAGGGGCACCTTAGGAATATCTCAAAATATTATTTTATATTAAAGTCAAAATCGGTTTATAATGGTTCCAAAGGGTCTTATTTCGAAGATAAAGTGGGGATGGGTCGAAATACTATCAACCAATAGGATTTAGACAAGTTTAGGGTATTATGTTTAACCTTATCAATTAGATTTAACTCTAAGTTAAATAATTTAACTTTTACCGTGTCTTTTTGTTTTCTTTCACTATATGGTTAATAAACTTACTATAACATGCCAAACGAACCCCAAATTGTATATTATTAATACATATATCCTTATCTAAGTCATTTGGTCGAACCTTAGATTTTTAGGAATAAAATAACAATTAATAAGATAATATTTGATTTAAAAACTATTTTGTGTCAATTTTGACACTATTTGATATATGATTTTTGTGAAAGTCATAACAGAATTATATGTTCGAACCAAGTTGATTAAATCAACACTAATATATCATAGTAACCTATAAAATTAGTGGAATTCATAAAAAATCTCAAATTACATTTATTTTGGTGTTTATAACATCAATTATGTCAATATTTCATTAATACGATAATTACTGCATCATCGTTGTGTCATAAATAAATTAAATTATTTTATGTCTAAAAATTACAAATAAAATACCATCATGTAGTAAATCTTTTTAGCTTTCTAATGAATATTTACAATCGAATTTATCTTATGTATAACCCCATATTAGAAATGATTTACTTATTAAACTTTGATTTTAACTATTTTAACCCTTCTTTAAATAAATTAATAATAAATGTCCTAATCTAATCCAAGTGGGCCTAAATGGTCATATTTTATTCCTAAGTTTGTTTTTGGTCGAATTACACTTGTCCAATAGAATTAGGACATGTGTTAGGGTAATATTAATATCATATTTACCCTTAGTTACCCTATTTACTATTAACCGTGGTAAAAAAAGTAAAAAGTTACTATTCACCAAAAAATTATTTTCATCTCATTGAACCACATTTTAGTCCTTGATATTAACCGTGTCTCTCGGATTTTCGAAATTCCATTCACAGAAGCGGTAAAATTAAGTTTTATGCAAAATTCAGTTTTTAACCTACCACTTAGTAGTTTCACTATTCATCAAAAATTGATGTTTTTCAGAACAATGCCAAAATTTCATCCCAAGCTATATTTCATATTCCGAATTCAAAAATGAAGTCTATTTTACCAAATTCATAACATAAAAGTTGCATTAATTAATTTTATAATTAAATCCCGCTGTTAAAACAAATAGCGTGTTTTTAAGAAACAATATCTATCAAAAGATTGACACTTGTTTATGTCTAGTTTAAATGTGAAATTACATCCAATGACCAACATTATATTAAATTGTAAAAATATATTCTAAATATACTTTAAAACCACTCAAATTAATGATTTATCACTATTAATTATTTCGATTAAAAAAGTTGTTTTTAATTATAATTTAGTAATTTTCACTATTCATCAGAATATGAAAGTTATCCGAAAAGTACCAAAATTTCACCTTAGGCTAAATTCGATACTCCGAATCCAAAAATGAAGTCCATTTTGAGAGTTAAAATTTCTAAAATTTAAAAAGTGGTTATTACTATTCATAACAGCTAGTTTTAATAATATTTTAATAGCATATCATTGTTTCGTGAAACTCAGGATTACGTACCACACACGCTATCGAGGAAGGTTGCGATTGCGTGTAATGCAAGGCAAGTCAAGGATGCGTGTTGTGCAAGCTCCTTTTGGTGTAGCGTATAACACAAGACATTAGTAAAATAAAAAATAATATTTTTCATAAAATCTCGGGCTGTTACACACCCATCTCATAATGAAATAATTCTTACGTGTGACACAACATAAACATAAATAATTCATCATAACCCAAAGAGTAAAATGGGTTTCATAAACATCATCCCATAATAACATAATCCATATAAAACTAATAGATATCATTTCATCATAAAAAAGTGAAACCATGTAAATCATAGAGACATTATACTTGAAACATACACAAATGAAATAATGTCATCTTAGATGGAAAATGGTTTTGATAAAACACTTTAAATGAATTCTTGAGGAAAATATCCTTTCTTCTTCAAAATCATTTTCTTTTCACAAAATGCATGCAATTTTAAAAGAAAATGATTTTTTTGAAAATAGTCATGAAATCTTGTAGAGTAAGCTTCATGAAAATAAGGATTTATGAAACCGTAAAAATACATTCATGCCGTAGAAGTTAAAAAACATTCTCCTCGTACTTTTTCCCAAAAAGTCAAAAAGTTCATCATATGGTAAACAAAAGAAAGATTCCTTCCATAACACAATGTAAAATTAAAAGAGGGGTAAACATGACTTTAAACATACATGGATGAATATTAAACACTTTATGAAAAACATTTTTTGGACATGGATGAAAAATATAACCCCATTAAGTACTTACGTATAAAAAATCTCAGATAAAAACGAGATTAGAAAAGTTATCCCTTACCTTATGTCCGATATGCATCGTATGTATCTGAAACTCCTATATAATGATTTAAATAATGTCATTGACTTATTACAGAATCATATTAATTGTTATGATATCATATATGGTTCCCTTATGACTTTATATTACCTGTTCTTTTTGTAAATTCCATGTTAAAGCAGCGTTTTGGGTAAAATCATTTCATTTATCGTACGTGTTTTGATTTTTTGTTCTTGATATTATTACTCATATCCTGATTTACATAATTCAAGAATGTAAAACATGATTCTGTAAATATATATATGTAATAGATAGATAAATGAAATGAAACACACAATTCATGGAGATGGTAGGTCGTATGTACGCATGAACGTTGTTTTCCTTTCCTTATTGACTTGAATCGAAGTATGTAGATGACATATATATATATATATACATAAATCCAGTAGCATTATTATGTTATATATACCATTATTATTCATTATATATACTTTATAATCCTTCTTTAATGGTTAACATGGAGAATGGATCTCATCGCGTCGTGGAGATGGTAATATGTATGTACGCGCGAGCAATGATTTCATTCCCATAATTATTGAATGGAATTGGAGTAGATGATATAATATCTCGGAATCAGAATGATGTTATGATAACCATATATCTTTGTTTAGTGAAACCTGATATTGCGTACTAGACATGTTATCCTGGAAGGTCGCGATTGCATGAAATGCAAGCCAAGAATTCTGTTGTGTATACTTCAAGATAATACAGTGTTGCGTATAGTACAAGATAATCTTGGTGTAGTGTACAAAACAAGACATCAAAGAAATTAAAATTAATAATTTTTTCCCATAAAATCTCATGGTGTTAAATTCTACCCCCCTTAAAATGAATTTCACCCTCGAAATTCGTTGGGGGTTATAAATGGTTTACTAGATGAAAGTTTCTTTCATAGAAACCCACATCGTAAAAAGTAATACTAAAACTTAATTTTAAAAAGTGGATTATGAAACATAATGGTTACACAAATTAACTCATCACTAGGTTTCAACATAGGAGAACATAGGTGAAAATATGGATATGGAAGAGAAATCTATCCATCAAGGTTTGATGGAGAGTGGTAGAGAACATGGCTATGAAAAAGCCAACAATAACAAAGCCATAAATTTTTGATGATCTAAGGTACCATCTGATTCATCGTATATGAGGACACTAGGACAACATTTTTGTTTTTCAAGATCATTTCCCTAAAGTTGAATAATTTGAATTAGAAGAAATGGTTACATTATTTTGGTATAATCTCACTGTTGTTCGTGCCTTGAACAATTTCCACTTCATATCTTAAATAAATGATGTTGAATTTGTCATTCCTGGAGTGTTAGCAGATCATGTGATAGAATGATGGGTCATTCCATCTGTCTCAAACAAAAGGTTAGAAAAATTTATCAAATATACATAAGTCTATCTATGGTGAGTTTAATCATATATGATTCCAAAAATGGACTTATACTTCATCTATCATACCTCTTAATAAAATAAAATAGTTTCTACTTACCAGGGACTTTTTGTAGGCCAGAGGTAGGCGATCAAGGCATGTCGCACTTCGGTTGTGGGTTTGATTCCTGCAACCTTGTCCGACGTGACAGGTTGTCGCTCGTCCTGTAGGTTGTCTCTTTTTCTAAAACTACATTATTATAACATTCCTTCAATAATGTCGAAAAATGATATAGCCTTAAACAATAATATCTTGTGTCTAACTTATTTCATTCCAATCTTTAGGCTTATCCAAAATACTTCGGTCCAAGCTCATAGTATAAAGAAAATAATTACTTGAAAGGTCACATAACTAGCACGTGAATACCATCATTTATCTCCCATATATCATAAGATATATCTTGTTGGTCACATTCCATGTATGTGAATACCTTAATCATGTATTCTCAAAAAAATGAATATCCATTGAACTTTATTGAAAACATGAATGCTGTCAAAAGTTAACTCTTTCCAAAATCCAAAATCCCAAATATTATTTATACTCAAAACATGATGTCACTTTGTCCTTATATCAGTCATGAGCTCATTTCATTTTCTCTTCATCCCTTCATTATGTTCATATCATCTTCTTTCCAAAAATATTTCATTCACTTTTCATGGTTTTTGGTACCATATAATTATCGAAAACCAATACATTCATATTCGAAAATTCCATAATACCATAAATGAGATTCCATGATACTATTTTGAAATCCCATTACATAAACACTTTATTATTCCACAACATCATTTTCATACTCAACATCACAAATAGTGATTGCATGTGACCTCCCTTTATCCTTTTCCTTAAGAGGTTTCTCACGTCGATCATCATTAACCCTTGGATTAGGGAATTTATTAGCATAATTCCCCATTTCCTTGCACTTGAAGCATTGAAGTGTTGGTGGTGAGTTCTCTGCAATCTTTTCTTTAATCACATCATTAGAAACCCTTTTTCCATTACTTCGACACTCAGCTACTTGATGACCTTATTTTCCACACTTAAAAAATTTTCTATTTCGTTTAAGACAATGTCCACTATGATTTTTTCCACACTTTGAACATACAGAAACATTCATCTTCTTTACACCATTATTCTGAGATTTCTCCTTGAACTTCATATTTCATTTCTTGTCAAAAACCTGAGATGAATATGTAACACCAACTTACATTTCTACCTTGATAGAACAACGCACAATTTCTTCATAGCAACTGAAGTCTCTTATAGCTAATGACCTTCGAAGACTTGGTTTTAAGCCACTGAATAAATCGATCAACTTTACTTTCAGGTTGGATGATAAAGCCAGATGCATACCTTTCAAGCCTTGTAAAATTCTCTTTGTATATACCAACAGATTCATCATCCTTTTTCTTAAGCTCAAGTAAATCCTTTTCCATCTTTGTTTGAAGAATATGAGGGAAGTACTTATTGAATAATAAGTTCTTGAACTCATCCCATTCAATGGATTCAATTTCATCTCGGGGCCTCGTATTCTTAATTAGATTCCACCATTGATCTGCTTCACCTTCTAAACGGTAAATATCCAGAAGGACTTTTCCATGTTCCGAACAGAAAATTATGGAAAATATCTTTTCAATGGTACTGATCCATTGTTCAGCAACAAGTGGATCAGAAGACCCACTGAAAGAAGGTGGACGTTTCCTCATGAAGGACTCAATAGAATAGTGTTCCCTTCTCTAATCATTTGGAAGTCTAGAATGATTCATAGCTTGTGTAAGTATAGCAATAATATTTTTTACTCCATATCCCATAACATTGGTTTGATCAGGAGGAAAATAATTGCATTTTCCATCACATTGATCAAAATGGTTCCTTCAGGTTCCAGCCATCATCTAAAACCCAAAAATAATAGTGTGAGAGGAAAAAATCATTCTAGAGAAAACAACATAATAATGGGGGAGTAACTTAAATATATGACATCATAGGTTTAATTCTAAGATTGTTACCGTAGTTCTATGACTATAACCTATACTTATACTTAACCTTTGGGACATCCCTAGACATACCTTAGAAATATCTCTCGGGATATCACTAAAGTTTTCGCATCCTAATTTCCAAAGGTTAACTAATCCTTTCCTCTGATACCAAATGTAGAGACCCCAAACATGACATACATGGACATTATATTACTTTTGTAGAATACTTAATACATAACAAAAACCAACACTCAAGGGCCGTAATAGTTTAGTGTCTTTGGAAACTTGGAACATAATCTTCTAATCAGGGTGAAAGATATTCAACATCTCCTATAAAGATCTCCCCCTTTTGTTTTATTACCTAAAACCTTTATTTATATCGTGGGGAAAAGAAAACATATAAAGGGTGAGCTCAAATTCTTAGTAAGGTTAGGCATGTAGAAAATAAAACAAACCATACACATATGAACTTAAAAACATGAACATAATGTTTAAACATCAAATTATTGAGTAATGACATAAAACATGGCAGTACATAAGGCATAGATCATAATGAACTATAAACCATGATAAAATAGCATGGGAATAAAACATGTAATTTTGGAAACCATTAACCACATGTTATGATTTACATAGTATCCAAGGCATTGTTGTCAAGACCATCTTAGTGGACAAAGTCCCTTTCTGAATCAAGTTCACTCCTCATTCCTGTCCTGTATCACGGAATCAGATTAACATGTCGTTCCAGCCATGTCTATCTCATGAGATATAAATCATTACCCAATACATTAGAGGGATATATAGGTCCCACCCATCTCATAATGAAATCATTCTTATGTGTTCCACGACATAAACATAAATCATTCATCATAACCCAAGGAATAAAATGGGTTTCATAAACATCATCCCATCATAACATAATCCATATAAAACAAATGGATTTCATTTCATCATAAAAAAATGAAACCATGTAAATTATAGAGACATTATACTTGAAATATACACATATGAAATAATTTCATCTTAGATGTAAAATGGTTTGGATAAAACACTTGAAATTAATTCTTGAGGAAAATATCCTTTTTTATTCAAAATAGTTTTCTTTTCACAAAATGCATGCAATTTTAAAAGAAAAGGATTTTGTTGAAAATAGTCATGAAATATTATAGAGTAAGCTTCATGAAAATAAGGCATTATGAAACTGTAAAAATCAATTCATTCCATATAAGTTAAAAAAACATTCTCCTCATACATTTGCCGGAAAAGTCAAAAAGTTCATCGTATGGTAAACAAAAGAAAGATTCCTTCCAAAACACAATGTAAAGTTAAAAGAGGGGTAAACATGACTTTAAACATACATGGAATAATATTAAACACTTTATGAAAAACATTTTTATGGACATGGATGAAAAATATAACCCCAGTAAGTACTTACGTATAAATAATCTCGGATAAAAACAAGATTGGAAAAGTTATCCCTTACCTTATGTCCGATATGCGTCGTATGTATCCGAACCTCCTGTATAATGATTTAAATAATTTCATTGACTTATTAAAGAATCATATTCATTTTTATGATATCATATATGGTTCACTTATGACTTTATATTACATGTTCTTTTGTAAATTCCATGTTAAAGCAGCGTTTTGGGTAAAATTGTTTCATTTATCGTACGTGTTTTGATTCTTTGTTCTTGATATTATTACTCATATCCTGATTTACTTAATTCCAAAATGTAAAACATAATTCATTATATATATATAATAGATAGATAAATGAAATGAAACACACTATTCATGGAGACGGTAGGTCGTACGTACGAATGAACATTTTTTTCCTTTCCTTATTGACTTGAATCGAAGTAAGTAGATGACATATATATATATATACATAAATCTAGTAGAATTATTATTCTATATATACCATTATTATTCATTATATATACTTTATAATCATTCTTGAATGGTTAACATGGATAATTAATCTCATCGCGTCGTGGAGATGGTAATTTGTGCGTACGCCTGAGCGATGATATCATTCCTATAATTATTGAATGGAATTGGAGTGGATGATATAATATCTCAGAATCAGTATGATGTTATAAAAACCATATATCGTTGTTTAGTGAAACCCGGTATTGCGTACTACACACGTTATCGAGGAAGGTCGCGATTGCATGTAATGCAAGCCAAGAATAGTGTTGTGTATACTTTAATCTAATACAGTGTTGCGTATAGTACAAGCTAATCTTAGTGTAGCGTACAACACAAGACATCAATGAAATTAAAAATAATAATTTTTTCTCATTAAATCACGGGATGTTAAACAAAACATCCTTCATTATCTTTAATGAAAACTTTAATTATCGCATCCATGTATTTCAACTTCCAAATATGAGTTTATTGAAATTATCTACACTAATTTTCTCTATTGTTTTTCTTATTCTTCATCTTACTCAATCCATCACAGGCCAAATTAATGAAACCCTATTCTATATATTCTTCTCTCTCATTGTGTATTAATACACTGAACATCAACCAAACATTATACATTGTTTTTTTTTCAAAAGAACATTGTAGGAGCCAAATTTTTTAACTATATCCCATATTAAATCATATAATTTCAAAAAAAATTGGCATTCTAATCACCTTTTATTTTTTTAAGAAACTTGAGTGACAAATTCTGGGTATCCATTTAATCTTCAACAAAGAAACAAATTTAATCACACTAAGGTCAACATTTTGGAAATAGTCAATGAGTGACCATTCAAATTGTGGTGAGACCATGCCCATTGTTGTGGGAAATTATACAATATAGGGAAGTCCTTGTGGTATTACCCAGAAACCTAAAATCCATTAATAACCACTAGGATTATTATGTCATTATTATCATTATTTCTATATAACCTCTTACAACTTCTAGTCGAGAAGAGCATAAAAGATTCATGGCCATATGTGTTGCATTTTGTTAAGGGTATTCAATGTAAAACCAACACCCTCATAACATAATCTAGTTTCCTTCCCAAATAAATGTGACCTTAAAAATATGGTTTATATATTATTGTTTTATAATCATTTTTTGAAGGACCATCTCATACATCATAATATTTTGGAACTAAATTAAGGAACTACTCCCCTAATATGGCATGAACCAATTTTTCCTTCAAAAAAGTATTATTATATAAAAAATATTATAAAATAACAATTACCTTTACAATTTTATTTATTATATAAAAACATTCAAATAAAAATGAACTATTTAACATCAATATTATTACATGTTATTCCAACCTTTTAAACGATCAATAACTAATACCAATAATCTAATTTTTAATGGTTAATTTTTAATGAAAATTTTATCAATGTGTTAAATATAAATGGAAATAACAAAAAACATCACATTAATTAAAAAATATCTTCGTTTAATAACAACCATATCTTATGGTAACCCTTATCCCCAAATAATTTCTAGGTCACAACATGTTAACTAATTACAACATAACATTGTGACCCCACTGAATGGAGAATTTTGGGTTATAGTCTATGATATTACATCACTATAGTGGTGACTTCTAAGAGTAATGGTATAATCCTTTTATGGTTTTTCCTTCTAAGAGTATAGGTTTCATTTTGATTTTTGTATGGTCATTGATGATAAATGGGGACTATAACATAGGTATTTCAAGATATGTTTCGCACCTGGTGTGATATTGTTCAATTATGGATTGAAAACATTTAGAATACTG
Organism: Viscum album; assembly: GCA_963277665.1. Classification (NCBI taxonomy): domain Eukaryota; kingdom Viridiplantae; phylum Streptophyta; class Magnoliopsida; order Santalales; family Viscaceae; genus Viscum; species Viscum album. Next base: position 590,422,206 of record OY728147.1, read on the forward strand.
GGATTAATGCTTGATATTACATGGTGGATTGACTCAAAATGTTGGATGATTTCACAAAATCGGATATTATAATTTATATTTCCTTGATGTTTAATTCATACAACCACATTTTTTCAAATATCTACCTAGCATAACTCTTTATCTCATCATAATTACTTAAATCACCATGTTATAGTATAAATTTATCCAAAAACTCTTCACACATTCTTCTACTTATAATATTAGATTACATTAAAAAAATTAAATTCTATATAAATAAAAAGTAAAAATGAGGATTTTATAAAGTATATCATTTTATAAACAACTCAATCTAAGATCAACCTCAGCTTAGATTCTTTTACAGGCTTCTTAGAAACAAAATTTTTTTGAAACAACAACTATTTCTTAATATATTCCATTATAATTCTCAATCCATATATCCCTATACACTCTGAAATCTGAAATTATTATGAGAATATCATTATAATCATTTTTTATCTTTTAAATCTGCACAATCACTAGGACTGGTTTAAAAAAATTCAGTATATATGAATCTAGAAAAATAATTTTCATATGATATTTTACTAGGCTACTAATCACCACAAAATACTTATCCACTAAGAAACCATGTAATTTTCCTCTTTTTAGATGACTCTAGGGGGTGATTAGTCTTCATTTATTAATCCTAGTAGTGAGATATATATTCTTATAATTTAATTGGGATTATTAAAAGGTTAACACATCTCTTTATGAGGAGGTACAGAAACCCTCAACAATCACCCCATTAATGGTTTTTGATGGATTTGAATCAGATACCAAGATTTGAATCAATATATTATCTATATATATGATATTATTTTCCCAAAAAAACTCATCTAGTGGGTTAATGATCCACTATTATAATTTGGTATATCTTCCATGGTTTGAAAATAGTGTCCATATCTTGTTCATAGATTATTCAATTGATATATTTTTTTCCATGATTTTTATTACAATGATTTAAACAAATAAAATCATGCTTTTGAGAAACCATAGTGGTAGCTTTACTTATTTTTAATATTCAATAAATATAAAACAACTATAACAATTATTTTTAATTATAAATTAATAATTTATATTATGAAATTATTATGCAATATTCAAAGAAATTAATTAACAATTATTTATTTTAAATACTTATTAATTATAATGTATTAATTAAAGTTTAATATAAATAATAAAGATATTAATATATATAAAATCATTGAATTTATACTAGTGGTTAGTGTCATTATATATATATTATTGTTCATCGGTGGAAAAAATGTGTCCTAAAATTATTTTTTAAATAATATTTTAATGTAGTTAAAAAATTACATTCAATAGTGATTTACAGGCATGGTTTTTACCAATAACAGCTACAAGTATCCACACCACTAAAAAAATCCCATCGGCCTCAAAACTATGGTAGTGGAATAAATTTGACTATTAATGTTGTTTTATTATCACGCCCTGGTGATGATTTCAGGTATCATCACACTTTTGTTTCATTTAATTTATTTTCCATCTAATCTGTGGTTTATTCTTGTTCTTTTCATCCCATGAGGGGTTAGGGAGTTCAAAGAGAGTTGTTTATAAATGTGGACCGCATCTTATAGCTATAAAATATACAATTATTACATTAGTTATCTGGTGAGAGATATCGGCCAACTGGAGGATGGGCCTAGGATAATTGATATTATATGAAGACCACCAGCCTACCAATGGAAGCCTAGAGGAACTCTAGTGGCATCGCTCATGTCATGATTAGTGAGGGTCATAACAAATTTTATGTAGAGACCCTAGCTTGAAATACATGGATATTACATTTCTTTTGTGTAATACAAAATACATGATACAAATAAATTCCCAAAGACCGTATTAGTTTAGTGTCTTTGGAAACTCAGAACATAATCTTCTAATCAGGGTGAAAGATATTAAACATCTCCAATAAAGATCATTCCCTTTTGTTTTCCTACCTAAAATATTTTTTTATGTCCTGGGAAAAATAAAACATAAAAAGGGTGATATTAAATTCTCATTAAGGGTAAGCATTGAGAAAATAAAACAAACCATAAACATTTAAAATAAAAACATGAACGTAAAGTTTAAACATCAAAATCTTGAGTCATGAAATAAATCATGGCAGTATATAAGGAAAATATCATAAAGGAAAATTAATCATGATAAAATATCATGGTAATAAAACATGTAATTGTGGAAAATCATTAATCAAATAATATGATTTTCCCTATTATCCAAGGAATTTCTACAAGGACCATCATAATGGACGAAGTCCATTACTAAATCGTGTTTTCTTGTTGTTCCATCCCTGTATTAGGGATCTAGATTTACCTATTAATCCAGACATGTCTATATCATAAGAAATAAATCTTTACCCAAAGAATTGTAGGGAGATATTGGTTTCACACATATCATAATGAAATCATTCTTACAAGTTCCACAATACATAAATCATTCGTCATAACATAACCTAAGAAATAAAATGTGTTTCTTAAATATCATCCCATCATAAAATAATACATATAAAATATCATTCCATAATTAACACAATAAAATAATATTAACAATAGGTATATAAACATAACCCTATTTAAAATCATCATCGTAGAGGGAAAATAATTTTGATAAAACACTTGAACTTAATTGCTGAAGAAAATATCCTTTCTTCTTTAAAAACATTTTCTTTTCTCAAAATGTCATGAAATTTTAAAAGAAAGGAATTTAGTTGAAAATAAACTTGAAATAGTGTAGGGAAATATTTGTGTGAATAAGGTGTTGTGAAACCATAAAAATTCATTCATTCCATATAAGTTAAACAAAAACATTCTCCTCATTCTTTTTCTGGAAAAGTCAAAAAAAATACTTCATATAGTAAACAAAAGAAAGATTCCTTCCACACCATATATTAAAAGACAAAAGGGGGTAAAAATAACTTTAAAAATACATATAATAATATTAAATATATTAAGAATAAATTTTTAGAAAGCATAGACATGGATGATAAATATAACCCCAGTAAATACTTACATATAAACAATCTCTAATAAAAATGATATTGCAAAACTATCCCTTCCATTGCGTCCAATTTCATCCATACATGTCCGAAAATCATATATAGTTATTTTAAACATATTATTAACTTTTAACATAACCATAATAATATTTATCATTTATGATTCAATTACAAATTTATATTACGTGTTCATTTGTCAATTCCATGTTAAAGCAATGTTTTGGGTAATAATCGTTTTATTTATCGTACATGTTTGGACATGTTATTCTTGATATTAATACATAGATCATGATTTAAATACTTCCATAATGTAAAACATGATTTATATATCATATATATTTTTTATATAAATATATATAATATATCGATAAAAGGAATGGAATACACCGTTCATGGAGACAGTAGGTCATAAGTACGTATGAATGTTGTTATCATTTCCTTATTAAATTTAATGGAAGTAAGTAAATGAAATACATATACATATACATATATATATATATAAATATAGTAGAATTATTATTTTATATATTTCAATATTAATTATTATATATACTTTATAATCATTCTTGAATGGTTAACATGGAGAATTAATATCATCACGTCGTGGAGAAAGTAAGCCTTATATAGGTAATATCGACGATATTGTTCCCATAATTGTTGAATGGTATTTAATTGTATGGTGTATAATATATCATAATTAGTATCATGTTATAATAATAATATATAGTTATTATTTCAACCATTATACCCATCCAAGTAAGGTGGTGGTGAAAAATATATTACACCACGACATGGAGACGGTAAGTCGTACGTACGCATGCACTGTGATTTTGTTTTTTATAGGATGGATAGAAGGTGAAATAGGGTTGTTTCATATTTATAATAACATATCAGTATATGAGTGATACTGATTTTATTACTTTATAATGAAACAACTCAAGAAGTGGATGTAGAAGAAGAAATAAATTTGAAAACATCAATAGAAGGGATTACCTCTTCCACAACATGCATCCTTTAAATTTCCTCTTAGGGTATGAGAGTTGGTATTTTGAGAAGACTGATACCCCTAGAATGTATCTAGGGAATTATAATAAGAAAGAAATTTGAACGAATTGGTAGAAGATATTTTATCTTCCTCGATGTTCCACCTTTAAATTTCCACTTAGGGAAATAGAGTTGGTCTTTTGAGAAGGCTAGCACCTCGAGAATGTTACTAGGGAAGTTGGGTAGAGAAATGGGAAGGGTTTTGGTGATAATTAAGGCTCAAAATTGAGTGAAGAGGAGAGGTAGGAGGTTCCCTTTTATAAGATAGGATAGGGGTCACTTTAGGAAATTTCTAAAATATTAATTTATTATAAATTTAGTATCAATTTAAAATGATCTAAAACATATTTAATTCTAATATAAGGTGATTTTGGATCGAATACCAATCATCCAATAATTTTTTTACAAGTTTTGAATATTTATTTATCCTTAAATTTTTGGTTTTACCCTTATTTTACACTTTTTAATCTTAATGTGATATCATGTTATTTACACAATGTGGGTTAATGTAATTACCATATCATGTAAAATGACCCAAAAAAATTTATTTCTGAAATATTGGGAATTATATTAACCATTGGGACAATTGTTATATTTTTAGGAATTTAATATCATTTAATAAAATATTTTATGTTTTAAGTTCTAAATTATTTCAATTTTCGATACTATTCATATTTGACTTTTTTAAAAATTCATAACAACCTGATTCCTTAGAAAATAAGGCATTAACTCAAATATAATATTTCAATATGATCCATAAAATTCATGTATGACATCAAAATAACCAAATTATATTTGTTTTAATATTTATAAATTCATTTATTTGAATCTTTCATTAATAAGGTATTCACTACATCATAATTGTGTCATAAATAAATATGTTTATCTAATGTATAAAAATTAAAAATAAAATACCATGATGTGGAAAATATTTTGATCTTTATAATGACAATTTATAGACATAGATATCAGTTATTTAACCCTATATTAAAATCAATTTAGTAAAAGATATATGTTTTGGTTATAATTATCTTTACTTTAATTTAATTCTTATAAAATGTCATTTTCACATCCAAGTGAATACATGGGGTCCCTAAATCTACCCAAGGATTCACATGGTCATAAATATCTCATCCAATAGGATTATTACCAATGTTAGGGTAGTTTATTATTATTATATTATTTTTTAACACTTATTTACAAGATTTACCCTTTAACCGTGGTAAATAAAATATAAACTGAAGTTACTATTTATAATGTCCAAAAATAAAAATATCTATTTAAACAATTTTAACCTTATAATTCCAAATATAGAATACATTTTTCAAAATTCAAAACACATAATTTTCAGTAATTAATTTGAAATTAATCCCCGTTGTCAAAACTAAAAGGCTGGTTTTTAAGAAAAAATAACTATCAAAAGATTGACATGTGTTTATGTCCAATTTAAAAGTGACATTACTTCCAATTACCAAAATTTTATTAAATGATAAAAATATAATACCATTATAATTTAAAACCAATTAAATTTACAATCTAACTATATAGATAAATTAGATTAAAAGGCTATTTGGAATTAAATTAGAGTACTTTTTATTATTCATAAAAATATGAATTTTCTCAGAATAATACTAAAATTTAATCCAAATTAAATTTTAATGTTACACTTCTAAATAAGAAATATATTTGGTCAAATTGAACGTATAAAAGTGACAAAAACTAAATTTAAAATGGGTACTCCATCAAAAGGCGGTAAAAATGCATTTTCCAAAAAATACTTCTTTTATCAGAACAAATTGATTTTGTTCTCATATCATATTCTAGAAAATGTATAAGATGAATGTTAATGTTATATAAAATTCAAAATGTGGTTAATAAAATTCATAATGGCTAGTTTATATCCCATTAAATAATAATATTTTAATAATATATCATTGTTTAAAAAACTCCGTATCACGTACAACGCAAGCTATCAAGGAAGGTCGCTCTTGCGTGTAACGCAAGACAAGATAGTGTTGATTTTATTGGAAGCTTCATTTGGTGTTTAGTATAATATAATTCATTTTTAAATTGAAAAAAATCTATACACAGTGTTTTATGAAATGAATTCTATCAAAAGAATTTGAAATTGTATGCAACACAAGCCAAGAATAGTGTTGTGTATACTGAAAGCTAATATGGTGTTTCTTATAGTGAAATCTAATTTGGGTGTAGCATACAACAAAATACATAAAATTAATTAGAAATAATCTATCTCATAAAATCTTGGGGTGTTACATTCAACCCCCCTTAAAATGAATTTCACCCTTAAAATTCATTATGGTTATAAATAGTTTATTAAATGAAAGTTTATTTAATTGAAAGAAACATCGTAAAAAGGAAAACTAAAACTTAATTTTAAAAAATAATGTTAGAAATATAATAGTTACCCAAATTAACTCATCATTGGGTTTACACATAAGAGGTCATAGGTGGGAAGTGAAAACATGGATATGGAAGAGAAATATAACCATCATGTTCTGATGGATAGAGATAGAGGATAACATTTAGAGAAAGTTAACGACCAGAAATCCATAAATTTGTGATGATTTAGGGGACCATATGATTCATTGGATAAGAAGGTACTAGGATAAAATTTTTGTTTTCAAGATCCTTTTCCTAAAGATGAATAATTTTTTCATGAGAATAAATACTTAATTGATTTTGGTATAATCTCACCATTGTTCGGGTCTTGAACAATTTCCACTTCATCACTTAATTAAATGAAGTTGAATTTTTCATTCATGAAGTGTTAGTAGATCATGCGATAATATGATATGTCATTCCATCTATCTCCACAAAAGGGTTATAATAGGATATCAAATAAGAATAAGTCCACCTATAGAGAGATAATACATTAATCTAACAAATAGAAAATAGAAAATAACTTATGACATCAATAAATGGATAACATTAGAATCCTTCCAAAAACAAAATATATAAAACATTAGAAGGAGGTGAACTAAATCTACTTAACATTTGTCTCCCATATATCCTAAGGAAGTCTTGGTTGTCACATTCAAAACATGTGAATACCTTAATCGTGTTTTCTATGGAAACATGAATTACTGTATAACCTTTTTGAAAACATAAATGTTGTCAAAAGTTAACTCTTTCCATATACCAGAACCTCAAAAATTATATATACTCAAACCATGAAATAAATTTGTCCCTGTATCTTTCCTGAGGTCATTAATACTATCAAACCACTCATTATCTCCTTATCCCTTCATTATGCACATATCAAAAAAAAAATTTCAATTGATTTTCAGGGTTACTAGTACCACAAACTTACGGAAATCCATAGTGAAAAAATACATAGATTTGACAATATTCTATAATACTATAAAATAGATTCAACAACACTATTTTTGAATCCAATTACATAAAAACTTAATAATTCCACCACTTATTTGGCATACTCCACATCACCAATAGTGATCACACGTGGTTTACCATGGTCTATGGCCTTAAAAGGTCGTTGGCATCGATAATCATCCATAACCATCAGATTATGGAATTAGTTAGCATAATGACATATTTATTTTCACTTGTAACCATGATTTCTAGGAGGTTCACTCTTTGAAGAATTCTGTTTATTCCCATTACTTCGACATTAAAATTCTCTATGACCTTCTTTCCCACACTTAAAACATTTATTATTCCCCTTAAGAAAATTTCCTCTATGTATCCTTCCACATTTTGAGCATAAAGAAAATTTAATCTTCTTTTCACCATAATTTTTATAGTTTCATTTGAATTCCATCCTTATTTTCTTATTATAACCATGAGATAGTTGAGAAACTGTGATATCACTTTTTGTAAGAAGATTACAAGGATGTTACATACTGAAAAATAAGTTCTTGAACTCATCCCAATCTATGGAGTCAATTTTATCTTTTTGACTCGTATTCTTGATAATGTTCCACCATAGATTCGCTTTTCCTTCCTTTGAATAAGATCCCAACATAACCTTTTCCCGTTCTGAACAATGGAGAATGAAAAATATCTCTTCAATTGTACAAATATGTGTCTCTGTAACTAGTGGATCGGTTGTCCCACTAAAATAGGGTATATTGTTTTTAAGAAAGATCCAAGAGGACGTTGTTCCCACCTTTGATCATTTGGGCGCCTAATTGGATTTATGGTCCTAGAAACAAGATTCTTTATTCAAGCTCCCATAACATTTAGTTGTTCAAGTGGACATTCATTTCATTTCCCATCACATCCAGTGTTATCATGGTTTCTTTAGGTTCCATCCATTGTCTAAAATGCAAAATGAATATTGTGAGAGGCAAAAATCATACATGGAAAACAACATAATCAAGGGGGAGTAATTTCAATATCTAACATCTTAGATTTAATCATGGTTTATTCATTATATTTATAATAATTCTAGGACTGTAATCTATTGTAATACTTACCCTTAAGAACATCCCTAGACATACCTTATAAATATCTCTAGGGATCTCACTAAAGTTTTCGCATCCTATTTTCCAAATGTTGAATAAACCATCACTGTGATACCAACTGTAGAGTATCAAGCATGAAGTACATGAACATTACATTTCTTTTGAGGAATAATTAATACATGACACAAATAAATTCACAAATACTGTATTAGTTTAGTGTCTTTGGAAATTTAGAATATAATATTTTAATCATGATGAAATATCATCAACATCTCCAATAAAGATCTTCCCCTTTTTCCTACTAAAAACCATTCTTTATGTCATGGGGGAAAAGAAAACATAAAAAGGATGATATAAAATTCTCAGTAAGGGTAAAAATGGATAAAATAAAACAAACCATAAACATATGAAAGTAAAAACATGAACATAAAGTTTAGACATCAAAATCATGAGTCATGAAATAATTCTTAGAAGTACATAAGGAAAAGATCATAAAGGAACATTAATCATAATAAAATTTCGTGGTAATAAAACATGGAATTGTCTAAAACCATTAAGCACATAATATGATTTCCATAGTATCCAAGGCATTACTATTAAGACCATCACAGTGGACGAAGTCTATTACTGAATCGGGTTTACATGTTGTTTTAGTCCTATATTACTGAATCAGATTTACCTTACATTCTATCCATGTTTATCTCATGAGATATAAACATTTACCCAATTCATTGGAGGGAGATATAGGTTCCACCCATCTCATAATGAAATCATTCTTACATGTTCCACAAAACACTAATCAATCATCATAACATAACCCATGAAATAAAATGGGTTTCTTAAATATCATCCTATTATAAAATAATCCATATAAAAGATCATTACATAATGAACAAAATAAAATCATAGTAATAATAGGGATATAACCATAACCCTATTTAAAATAATCATCATATAGGGAAAATAATTTTGAAAAAATCCTTGAACTTAATTCTTGAAAAAAATATCCTTTCTTCTTTAATAAACTTTCTTTTCTCAATATGCCGCAAAATTTTAAAAGAAAAGAATTTAGTTGAAAATAAAAAAGAAATAGTGTATATAATGATTTTTAAAAACAAGTTGTTGTAAAACTGTAAAAATTAATTCATGCCTTATATGTTAAACAAAAACATATTCCTCGTACTTTTTCTGGAAAAGTTAAAAAAGTACCTCGTGTGGTAAAAACGAAATATTCCTTCCATACTCTGTAGTAAAAGTAAAAAGGGGTAAAAATGACTTTAAACATACATATAATAATCATATACATTTTATGAAAACATTTTTAGAAAACATGTACATGGATGATAAATATAACACCAGTAAATACTTATATATAAATTATCTCGGATAAAAATGAGATTGGAAAATTATCCATTACCTTATACCCAATTTCTTCTGTACGTGTCTGAAACTCTTATATAGTGGGTTTAAAAATATTATTAACTTATAACAGAACCATAATAATATTTATCATATATGATTAACTTAAGACTTTATATTACCCATTCATTTGTCAATTCCATGTTAAATCAACGTTTTGGGTAATAATCATTTTATTTATTATACATGTTTGGACTTGTTATTCCTGATTTTCTTACATAGATCATGATTTACATACATAAATAATGTAAAACATGATTTATATATCATATATATTCAGTATATAAATATATATAATAGATCGATAAATGTAATGGAATACACTGTTCATGGAGACGGCAGGTTGTACGTACGCATGAATGCTATATTCGTTTCTTGTTAAATTGAATAGAAGTAAGTAAATGAAATATATATATACATAAATATAGTTGAATTATTCTGTCATATATTTAATTATTATTTATTATATATACTTTATAATAATTATTCATGGTTAACATGGAGAATTAATCTCATCGCGTCGTGGAAACGGTAAGTCGTACGTACGCACGAGCGGTGACATTGCTCCCATAATTGTTGAATGGTATTTAATTGGATGGTGTATAATATATAATTATTAGTATCATGTTATAAAAATAATATATTGTTATTATTTACACCATTATACCCATCCAAGTAAGGTGGTGGTGAAAAACATATTACACCATGGCATAGAGACGGTAATCGGTACATACGCACACGTGGTGATTTCATTTTTTATAGGATGGATAGATGGTGAAATAGGGTTTTTTCATATTAATAATAACATATCTCTTTATTATTGAAACTTATGTTATTAATTTACAATTAAAAAACTAAATAATAGGAAGTAGAATAAGAAATAAATTTGAAAGAATCGGTAGAAGGGGTTTTCTATTCCTCAATGTTACTCCTTTAAATTTCTTCTTAGGGTGCTAGAGATCGTATTTTGAGAAGACCAGAACCTTGAGAATGTAACTATGGTAGTTGGGATGATAAATGGGTAGGGTTTGGCCGAGCTTTAAGGCTCAAAATGGAGTGGAGAGGAGAGGGAGTAGGTTCCCTTTTATAAGAGAGAAGAGGTGGCACTTTAGGAAAGTTCCAAAATATAAATTTATTATAAATTCAATATTGATTTAAAATGGTCCAAAACATATTCAATTCTAATATAAGATGATTTTGGTTAGAATAACCCTCATAAAATAATTATTTGAAAAGTTTTGAATATTTTTTTTTCCATATTTTTTTTGTTTTACCCTTATTTTTTCCTTTTTAATCTTACCGTGATATCATGTTATTTACACATTTTGGGTTAACGTAATTACCTTATCATGTTAAACAACCCAAAAAAGTTATTTATGACTTATTTGGACTTATATTAACCATTTTATCAAATCTTAGATTTTTGGGAATTTAATATCATTTAATAAACTATTTTATGTTTTAAGTTATGAATTGTGTCAATTTTAGATACCATTCATAATTGACATTTTTAAAAATTTATAAAAACCTGATTCTTTTGAAAATAATGCATTAACTCAAAAATAATATGTCAATATCATCCGTGAAATTATTTTATAAAATCAAAATTAGAAAATTATATTTGTTTTAATATTTATAAATTCATTTGTTTGAATCATTCTTTAATGAGGTAATAACAACATCACAATTGTGTCATAAATAAATATATTTATCCAATGTATAAAAATTATAAATAAAATACCATGATGTATGAAGTATTTTTAAATTTCTAATGACTATTTACAGACATATATACCAGTTACATAACCCTATATTAAAATCGATTTAGTAAAAGATATGTGTTTAGGTTATAATTATCTTTACTTTAAATTAATTCTTATAAAATGTCATTTTCAAATCCAAGGGAATCCATGGGGTCCCAAAATCTACCCAAGGATGAAAATGGTAGAAAATATCTCATAAAATATGATTAAAACATGTTTTAGTGTATTATAATATTTTTATAATATTATTTATTTACCCTTATTTACTAGATTTACCCATTAACCATGGTAAATAAAATAATTTATGAAGTTACTATTAATAATGTCCAAAAATAAAAAGTACCAATTTAAAAAATTTGAACCTTATTATTCAAAATATGGAATACATTTTTCTAAATTCAAAACACAGAATTTGTATTAATTAATTTAAAATTAATTCTCTTTGTTAGTTATAAAAAGCGGGTTTTTAGGAACTAATAACTATCAAAAGATTAACATGTGTTTAGGTCCATTTTAAATGTAAAATTACTTCCAATGACCAAAATTGGATTAAATTATAAAAATATAACCCAATTATACTTTAAAACCAATTAATTGTATAATCTAACTATATAAATAAATTAGATTAAAATGCAGTTTTGAATTAAAATATAGTATTTTTTACTATTCATAAAAATATGAATTTTATAGGAACAATACCAAAATTTAATCCAAAGTAAATTTTGATGTTCGTCTTCTAAAGAATAAATTTATTTTTTCAAAATAGACATATAAATGTGACAAAAACTAGATTTAAAATGGGTACGCTATCAAAAGGCTGTAAAATCGCATTTTTTGAAAAATACTACTTTTATCCAAAAAATTGATTTTGTTCTCATATAATGTTCTAGAAAATGTATACGATGAATGATAATGTTATATAAAATTCAAAATTTGGTAAATAATTTTCAAAATTTCTATTTCATATCGCTTTATATAATAATATTTTATTAATATATCATTGTTTAGTGAAACTCGGTATCACGTAAAACGCATGCTATTGAGGAAGGTTTCCCTTGCATGTAACGCAAACCAAGTCAGTGTTTCTTGTAGTGGATGCTTTATTTGGTGTTTCTTATAACATAATCCCAATAAAGTTCATTTTTACAGTGAAAAAAAATTATACTCACTATTACGTAAAGTGAATTCTCTCAAAAGAATTTGAAATTGTGTGCAACACAAGCCAAGAATAATGTTGTGTACACTACAAGCTAATACGGTGTTGCTTATAGTAAAAGATAATATTTGTGTAGAATACAACAAAAGACATCAAAGAAATTAAAAATAACTTGTCTCATAAAATCTTGGGGTTTTACATGTTACATTGAATCCTCCTTTTTATTATTTATTTCTTCTCCCTAGACCTCACTTCCATTCATAAAAATTTAATAGCTCTCTTTAGAATAATTTGGATCTCTCTTCCTCATACTAGTGTGGATCAAAGTACCATTCATCATGGTGGTTTCTTATCAGTGATTGTAATATTATTTTGGACTAGATCTCCATTATTCTATTTTTTTTCTTTCCATTGATCATCTGAAATAGCCTTAGAGAACTATTAAATCATGGATTTTGATAATTGTATTAATTTTAGGTCTCTTTCTCACCATCTCCTTTTTATATTTAACGAATACCTTTCTGGTGTTTGATGCCTTGATTATTATGGTAAGTGTATTCAAAAAAATATTTTTTCTATGAATCATTCTTTTTAAGTATTTTGAATATTTTTTTTTAAATTAGGGATTGCATGATTTATGATTTTTTAAAATGATCATTTTTTGGATATTTGAATGAAATATAATTTACCCTAGTTTTTTGAGGAATGTTATTTTGAAATAATGTTCTTTTATTAAACATAATTCAAAAAAAATGTATGTAAAATTGAATGGACTCTTAGTGTAGGTGATGAATGTTCATTATTTTGAATTGATTATCCTAGGTATAGGTAATGAACATAGGAACATGTGGTGTTGATTTGGGGGTAGTTTTGGGGAAATAATTCTATTCATGGATTATTTTATCTAGAATAGATATACAACTTAAAATCTATTTTAATTTTATATTTACTAAAGCTGTCAAGGGGTTCACTTATCGAGTTGTTCTTGCATCCCTACGTTCATTGATATAAGTAATTGTGCCTACCATATTCATGATATTTCACTTTTTTTTAGGATCATAGCTACAACATACATAAATCTCCATAGGATCCATTTCCATGTTGATACTAATTCATAATGAATAATATGGTCGTATTTTAAATGAAATAGTTCTCTAGAAATGTTCAATTAATTAAAAAGTAGTTACTTAAATTTTATTTGAATACTAAATTTTTTATAAATTCATTATGAACATTTTTATAGAATATGTATTTCCATACATTTAATTAAAATGTGAAAAAAATCATTTCATGCCTTGTTTTTTCTTTAAATTGTCATTATTTTTTTTATAAATACCCTTTACGAAAAACTTGGTGGAATCATACTGGACTTATTTTACTCACACCATTCACATAATTATATGTGTGTATATATCTTGTATTATCAAAAATTAATTAATTTAATGGAACCACATGGTGGTGGTGAGTATCTGTACTAGTGAGGTGTGGGAGTTTAATGGTGACATAGGGGGCTTTGTCCCTCACATAATATGGAAATGGGTTGTTATTGGTCTCATCAACTTGGTTTTCATTAAATTGTTTTAGAATGTTCATTTCCTTTTAATATTTCCATTCTATTGTTTAACTTTATGTTATCATGTTTTCTTCCTTTTATATATTCTAGCTATTTTTTTAGTTTACTATAGGTAAATCATTCCCAAATGTATTTCATTAATCTCATGAATTTTACACCAGCCTGTTGGGATCGGGAATGTTCATCAAGAAATTTCATAGGCCATCATAGGCATCAGGTTCAAGGATGAGAGGAATCATTTTATGAAAATTATATATCAAAGGGAGGCTTATATTCCTTATTATTCATGCCTTGGGATATTTTGGTAGACCCTAGATAGTATTTTTTTGGTATGAGGGGGTAATTAATGATTGACTTTCTATCCATTTCTCATCAAAAAGATCAATATGTTACCATAGTATGTTTAGAATTTTGTATCATACATTGTTTCTAGTTCCGCTCCCAATTCTTGTTTTAGGTTCCCTTAATTCAATCTTATATTTCAAACTTTTTTATTATTCTTTTCTCATTCTATGATGTAGTATCATACCCCTTATAAGACATATTAGTGTTCCACTAGAGGGTTTTATAGATGGGGTTTCATGAAGAAACCATTAATTTGACCAAAAACATATTGAAGTGGGAGTGTTATCAGAATATGTCATTGACTAGGGTGTTGTTCCTAGCCTATTTTAAGCATGGGAATTAAAACAAAGAATTGGAGAAGATAAAGATATTTCCTAAGTGATTCTATCCTGAAACCACCATCTTTCCAAGGAATGAATGATTCTTAAGAAGTAAAGAAAGGGTTGTGGATGATTGATTATGTTTTCAACATCTTGGAAACACTAGAATCTGACAAAGTGGAAATGCTACACTTTTAAGATCAAAGGCCTCGGTTGGAGATAATGGAAAATGATAATTTTGTAAATAAAATATATGATGGTTTGGAGTGGATTGACCTAAATAACATATTTTTATAGAAAGTTTTCAATGAATCATTAATTATGTTAAAATATGTGGAGTAAATAATCCTTTAATAGCGTGATAAACTATAATGGAGTATGCTAACAACATCACTTAACTAGTTTGTTTTTATCCCAAAATTGTTTCAAGTGAAAATTTCAGTGATTATAGGTTTTATATTGGCTTGTGATTGAATATATGATCCTTGTTTTATATACTGGATCCTACCTATTATATTGAACTAGTGGATATATATTTGATGGTAGAGATTGACCTAGAAATATGGTTGGGGTTATTTGGGTTTCCTATTCTTCTTAGTGGAATTTCTAGTGGATCGTATGGAAGGATAAGAAAGTTAAATGAGGCGTGAAATTCTAGTGGAAATTACTCCTAAAAACTTCAACCATCACGGCCTGTACAATACTTGCCTCAACTGGAAGAGGGAACAGGGAATAGTGGGTGGCCAACCATCCATCCTTCCACAGAGGTGTTTGGGAAAGACACGCCTCGGGTGACGATGCGGGTGTTCAGCACATAGTGCTCAACGTAGGTGGGATTTGTGTAGAAATCACAAAGAAATACAATTGTATATACTTATATAGTTATAACACACAATCCCGTCCTATGGCTTTACAATAATAAATAACCCCCTCACAAAATCCACACAAGATCACCAGCACCTCTAAATGTATAAAACCACACAATCAAAATAGAAGACATAATTCATATTTCAGTCTTTAATCAAATTTCTAGAGTCTCTATTTATAAATATATTCCAATTTAATAGCCACTTTAATTTATGTAATCAAAATTAATTAGAAAAACCCATTTCATTATAGAAAGACATCTCATTTAATATTTTTTACCCATTAGTTTACATATAAACATTAACCAGTTAAACAACACATCCCATCATTAATTTCCTCATTAAATACAACCATTTGAAATTAATAACATGAAGTATTAATTTCATTAATAGCTGTGCAGAAATAACAAAACCAACCGCACAACATAAACACAACACCACAACCAAACTTTCACATCCACATCACTTTACAACCACATCTAGTTTCACAGCTCTACTAAATAACCATACCACACCAACCATTGAAGCCCCACTACACCACTATACCATAAAAACCATCACAACCCCATGGAACAACCTCATCTCATCCACTTTCCCCACACACATAACATTATAGCCACTACACATTACATCGATCCCACACACACAAACCATGACTATTTCACACATCACAACATATATCACAACACAAAACATTTTCAGATCTAGAAAGGAATGGGTCACTTATTCAATTTCACTTCTTTATTTTAAGATGTTATCATATAATCCATTGAATCCTGAGGCATCAATTTATTTAACCGAATATATGTTGTTAATCATTTATTTATTTATGGTGATACCATTCAATCACAATGAGGATTTCAAAAGGAAGTTGATGCACCATAATCACGCCACAAACATACTTGGTATTTATCAATGTATTACACCCATACGATCATAACATCAAATTGAATCAAATCAAATCAACAAGAAACGATAAGATAATAATTCACATTCCCATGTCCATTTAAATTTGATTTAGACCAATCCATTATATTTTTTAGTCTGGTTTAAACCATGTTCACAAGATTTAATATTAATTGACACATCCCGTATGATACACATAAATATAAATGAAGGAAACCCATACCTAGAAAAAAGAAGCCTTTTTTGCAGGCTTGTTGCACCAAAATAGGGGGTGCATATAGGAGGAAAATGCTTCAGGAAATATAGAACCAAACTTAGGAAAACTCTCTAAGGAAGAAGGATTTGGGGACATCTGGTCTCAAGAGAAAAAATAAGGTATGGATGAAGGGTAGGATATCTTGACTTTAGGAAGATCAGATCTGATTCAATGGGAATTAGATGAATTTTAGTATTTCTATTAAAGGTAGATCTGACCAAGACCACATGGTTTGACCATTTCAAAGCCTTCATACCCTTATGGAAATAAATATATAATTAAAACATTTTTAAACGACTTTAAAATACATAAATTTAGTCATTAACACTAATTACCATCATAAAAGTCATAAAACCAGGAAAACCCAACACCGGTAGCAGAAATGGGAAACTGTTGGGAAAGAGGCACTGTCGGAAGTGAGGAACTATCATGATGAATAGCCTACCACCATCAGTGAGTCGCCGCTAGTAGAGATACCACCTGGAGAGATATCATCAAACGAGACACAACCAGGGTGACCTACCGCCAAAAAAAGGCATCGAAGCTCGAGTGACCGCCAGGGTGAGACATCGCCAGACGAGGCACCGCTAGACGAGACACTATTAGAGTTACCTACATCTAGGCATGAGGAAC
The DNA here is from genome assembly GCA_963277665.1 of Viscum album. Lineage (NCBI taxonomy): Eukaryota > Viridiplantae > Streptophyta > Magnoliopsida > Santalales > Viscaceae > Viscum > Viscum album. The sequence continues at coordinate 590,439,972 of OY728147.1, forward strand.
CGTCGGTTGAGCAACTTTTAGGGTGAGACACCACCAGTGATCCACCACTAGGATGATACACCTCCAACGTGAGCTACCATCGGTGAGGTACTGCTAGCGAGGACCCACTAGGGTGACCTACTTCCAGGCACAAGCTACCACCAGAATGAGCTACCGTTTGAAAACTAGAAATTTGAAAAACTCTTAAAATGAGTCACTATTGGAATGAATCACATGTCCCCAAAACACCTCAGACTACCCCTAAACACCACAAACATAGATTTCTCAAAAATTAATGGAATGAAAATTTTGTTCCATTGGAAAACCCCTAAAAACTCAAAGAATACCTAGAAACCAAAAAAAATCCCAAAAACCCTAAAAACCCCTAAAAACACTCAAAAGCCCTAAAACCCCTAAAAACCTAACACCCATAAAAACCCCTAAACCCCTTAAAATCCATAAAAATCCATAAAAACTATAAAACCCCAATAAAAACTCTAAAAAACCTTAAAACCCCTAAAAATGTTAAAAACTCTAAAAAGCATAAAAAATCCTAAATATCAAAAAAAAAACCCTAAAATTACAAAATCCCTAAAAACCTTAAAAACCCATGAAAACCCCTAAAATCCCCTAAAACCCAAAAAAAACCTTAGAAACCAAAAAAAACCCTAAAACCAAAAAAAAACATAAAACGTCTCCTAAAAATCCATCAAAACATAAAAAACGTTAAAAACCTAAAAACCCCTGGTGTTTGTTTCATGCCTTGACATATGTGATTTATCTGAGGTCTCCATTGCGGGAGATACCTTCACTTGGGGACGGTGCACCATTAATGTTAGGCAAGCTAGTGAACTGGACAGGTGTTTCTTGCACATTGGTGACAGTGGACCCCCTATGGCTATATCTGGTTTTACTCTGTCGAAATTCAATTCAGATCGTAACCGCATCATTGTTGAACAATGGGAGAGAATACCAAGATCTCCCCCTACCATTTAAATTTAATAATGCGTGGCTCACAATTCTTGGATGTATGGAAGAGGTGCAAAAGGCCTGGAGTGGAACCTTTTCTAGTTACCCCCATTTTATTATGACTTCTAAACTTAAGGAAGTGAAGCATCGCTTGAAGGAATGGAGTAAAAAATCATTCTCAGGGTTAGAAGCTGACATCAAGGAGGCTGAATATCAGCTTGCTGTGTGCCAACTCATATCTCAGTAGCAGGATACACCTTATGGGAAGCTCTTCGTCTGCACTCAAAGCTGGATGATCTACCGGCCCTTAAAGAGAAGCTCGAGGAAGTGCATTTTAGTGTCAAATGGATTCAAGAGGGAGACCAAACTCTATGTTCTTCCACTGATTGCACAAGGAAAGAAGAATTAGAAATATTATGAGTGTAGTCCATGTTGGTAATTCTAATTTAACTTCAATAGAGGATATTTCCAAGGCCAATGTGGAGCACTTTCAAGGGCTATATGCAGACAATAGTCGTGATTCCCCCTTGCTTACAGACTCGATCCAGACCTGTATTTCTGGTCAGCAAAATGAGGCCCTCACGGTGGCTCCACTTGAAGGGGAATTTTGGGTGGCGCTCTTCTCTTTGAATATGGACAGTGTTTTGGGGCTGGATGGCTTTTGAAATGAGTTCTTTATGTTCTATTGGTACATTCTTTATGTGGACGTGACAAATGAGATTACATAATTTTTACTCTTTGGGTTTATCCCTCAAGGTGAAAATGAAAACATCATCTCTCTAATCAAGAAGATGGAAAATTCTATTGACATTGGTCACTTATGACCGGTTTCTATTGGAAACACTATTCCGAAGATAATTAGTAAGATAGTTGTCATGAGTATGGGGAATATTTTGAGCGAAATTATTACTCCAAATCAATTCAAATGCATATCTGGACAATGCATCCAAACCTTCCTCTTCTCCACTTCGGAGGGAATGAATATAATGAGGAAGAAATCGAGGAAATTGAGATTTTCACTAAATCTTGATATATTGAAGTCCTTTGACATGATAAAATGGAGCTTTATTGTCAAAATCCTAAGTAGATATCGATTTTCTACTCACTTTACTGACTTGATTTAATCAATCCTCCATAGTGCCAGAGTCTCAGTTATTATTAATGGATAACCTCATGGTTTCTTCCCATGCTCCTGAGGATTTATACAAGGGAATCCTCTATCTAGTTTTCTCTTATCAATGGTGGAGGATTACATAAGTTGTTGCATCCTTGATCATGTGCAAGCAGAGCTATACTGACCAATCAAAGAAGGTAGGGACTTTCATGTCCCCTCTTACCTCCATTATGCGGATGACATCCTCCTGTTTGGGCAGGCCAGCAAGCAAACCCTGTCTTCAGTCCAGAGAATCTTTCAACATTATGACAGTGTGGCCGGACAAAAAATCAGCTGGATAAAATATTCAATTTTTTTGGAAAGGGGGTCTTGCCTTCCAGGATGCATCCAATTTCCAATGCACATGGGGTAAAGAGAGGCTCTTTTCCGTTTACTTATCTTGGGGTGTAACGTTTTTGGGGGAGGTAAAAGAGTTGCTACTTTGAGAGAATTTCTTCTAAAATCACCCATAAAATTTCTAAATGGAAGGGAAAGTGCCTCTCCCAAACGGGCAGGGTCTTCTTGGTTAACTTTGTTATCACCTCGATGTTCGTGCATGTTTTTTCTATATACAGATGGCCGACTAGTCTTATTAAACGTCTAAATGCAAAAATAATAAATTTTGTCTGGACAAGTTCTATCAATGAACAGAAATTGGTCTCGGTGACATGGAATCACTACACTAAGACAATTGATCTGGGTGGGCTGGGTATAAAAGATATGTGTCACTTCAATGATTCCATGATTGGGAAGTTAACCTAGAGCCTGCTTGAGCCCCATGGTGATAGCCTGGGTTTTCTAACAGAGAGATTCATGAATAGGTTATGCGATGGATTTTCTGGGTATTTAACTTCTTCGGTTTCCCCTGCATTGAAATCTTCATACAGGGAGATTATGTCACAATCCAAATGGATTGTGTCAAGGAATTATGCATTGAATTGCTGGTTTACCCCATTGCTAGAGTAGCCTATCCTGGAGATTATGACACCTCCCCAGGACATGCATAATCTTACTATTTCTGGTCTCATCCAGCAACACAGTGACTCGAGGGCACGACTACCAGATAATATCACCATCCAAGTCCAGTGATACACCTTCCCTGACATTGACACACTAGTATGGAAGCCTGGTATGATTAGGAAATTTAATACCCATGACTATTACAGATTTAAGTGCCTGTATGAACTGGCATCCCCATCGTGGCTACTTAAATTTAGAACACCCCTTATTCCTCCCTCTTGCTTTGTTCTCATTCGGAAATTCTAGAAGAATCGGATCCCAACTCATGAGCAGCTGAAGATGGCCGACTAGAAACTCGCCTCTGTGTGTTTATTATGTAGAAAGGATTAAGATCACTACAACCATACTTTTCTTCATTGAACCTTTGCTTTGGAACTTTGGCACTACCTGTTACAATGCTTTGGTCTGACATGCAGCTTGAGAGGCTCAATCTGTGACTTCTTTCATGGCCTTGTAGAGATCAACTGATGTGACCAAGTCCACAACATGTTGCTTGCTGGTGCGGTGGTGAATGTTCAATATATTTGGGTTGCCCACAATGATGCACCCTTGAATCAAAATCCCCTCTAGCTGCACGGGGCAGTGGTGAATATACACATGATGATCCATAATGCCTCACGAATACAGACATGTGAGATATTCAAGGATGATAGTGATTTGAAAATTTTGCATTCTCTTGGGGTCGCTTTCAGAAGTAGAAAACCGATGGTCCTGATTTACATCATATGGATCCCCCACTCCCATTATGGATAAAGGTGAATGTTGATGGCGCAGCCCTAGGAGCTCTTGGACCCTCGGGGTGTGGTGGAGTTTTCTGCACCTCCAGAGGATTTGTAAAGGGTAGTTTCTTTCATTTTATTAGGGAAGTATATGATTATAAAGCGGATCTCTGCGCTATCATAAGGGCGGTGAAGTTTTCAAGTTAGTTTAAGTGGAAAAGGCTTTCGATTGAGTCAGATTTGATGCTTGTGGTTGCCGTGCTCAAAGTATTTTCCAAGGACGTGCTGTGGAGACTCTTGCCGCACTGGATTGAGTGTCTCAACATTTCTCAGACCCTGAGCTTTAGTATTTCACAAACATATAGGGAGGCCAATTTGGTTGTAGATGCTCTATCCAAAATGGAGATTGAGGAATGATGTTCGATGTGGTCCTTCGTAACTCCATAATTTTGCACCCCTTTTGTTGATTTGGACATAAAGGGGGAGATACACACTCATCCTTGTAGGCCCACCTTGTAACTATCTTCTTTTTTATTTTAATTTATTCTTGGGGAGACTAGGCTCTCCTAGTCCTACACCTCTTCTATCCTAAACCCCCAAAAGACCCTAAACACCCTAAAAAAGACTAAAACCCTCAAACCCTTGAAACACTGGAAAACCCTCAAAATCCCTAAAATTGCTAAAAACCCTAAAAACCATAAAAATCATAAAACCCATTAAAATTCAGTAAAAAGTAAAAAACCATGAAACCTCTGAAAACCATACAAATCCCTAAAAACCATGAAAAACCAATAAAAATCCAATAAACCCTTAGAGCCCATAAAAATGTAAAAAACTCTAAAAAACCTTAAAAACCGAAAATACACTAAAACACTAAATACACTAAATACCCTTGTAAACCTCTAAAAACCATCAAAATCCCTAAAATCCTAAAAACATTAAAAACCATAAAAATACTAAAATTTCCCTAAAATTCCATGAAAATTTAGAAAACCCTAAAAACCCTGAAAACCCACTGAAATATATAAAAACCCCTAAAACATTAAAAAACCCAAAAACCTCATAGCTAGTGGTGGCCCTCTAACTTGAAACTGGTGGGGAAAGATTGGGAACATGAGACCTTATTTCATCACACCACTGAAGATTTAAAACTCATGTGGATGTCGATTGTTGGTTAGAGTGAAAAACTAAATAGGGGAATGGTAAATTGAGTTTCCATTAAAATTATAATTTAAAATAAAAATAAAAAATTAAATCACCAAAATTAAAAAAATAATCCATGTAGAAAAGATTGTAAAAATATATAATTACATATTTTAATCAGGTTCTCAAAATATCAATCACATCTCAATTAAATTACTTATAAAAACACTAGGTTTTAATAAAAATCCACTCATATCAAACATAATATATAAATCAGTAACATAAGTTAACTTTTAGATTATAGTTTTCCCCAACTGTTTTAGAAAACTGAATTAATTTTTATTTAGAACAATAGAAAAAAATTTAAAACCAACAACATTTTTAAAAAATATATAACACAAAAGAAATTAATGAAGGGTTTGGTCTCAAGTTGAGACATAAACCCCTATTCTTGGAAATCACCTTCTTCCAAGTAGTTTATTAATAAACAAATTGATCAAAAACCATGATCATGTTTTAAAAACAATAGTGCCCAAGGAATTCTAGGCACAGAGCCTCTTCCATTGTTATTTATGGGGAAAAAAAGAAAGATCATGTCATATATGACCTCTTACACATTTTTTTCATTAAAATAAAAGATAAATAAAATGAGGAGTGGGTTTAAAACACTATCTTGTTTAGTATAGGAGTATCTGTTTTACAAATATATAGAGTAATGCTGAACACAAATGAAAATTAAATCATAAATGAAAAGGGAATGAGATATAAGATTAGATGTTTTTTGAAGCGCGGTCTGAATAATTTCAGTTTTTTAAATATACTATATTTATTTGAATGAGGATTGTAAAGGTTTCAAATCAACTTCAATAAAATAGATCATTTTATAGCCTTCTCTGTTTCACAGGTTCATGGGTATATGATTCATGGTTATTCTCTATGAAAGAATGTATGTTCACTACCATTCACTATATTTCTTACAATCAAATTTTCTTTTTAAAATGTTCTTCATCCAAAATTTTATTTTTGAGAAAAATAAATGCAATATTAAATTCAATGACACTTCATTTAATTCTTCAAAAACTAGTCATTGGGGCTTCGAAAAGGTCTACTAAAAAATTAGACACAAAAAGTTGTATTCAATTAAAGAATGATTATTTTATCTCATGGGAACTTGTCATGGTTGAAGATAATGGTTATATGATCTGGGAAGGTTTCATGATTAGATTTTTCATTCTTGTGGTATCCTCATTGGATCATGAAATTTATCATGAATTTATTCCGTAAGATTTTTCTTTGTGGTGTAATTATAATATTAAAAATGTTAAGTATATTACTTTATGAAATAATTATACATATCATGTCCTGATAAAATAATTTATTCATGTATTAGTTAGTTCTAATCATAGATACTACACTAATTTTCATGGTCATGTACATTATTGGTACAATTCCATCTCAGTGTAGGTTGATTTTAAACATACAGTAAGTTCATTATCTCACATTAGGGATGCGAATAAAATAGAAATATTTTTATCTTCTAACACAGAGTAAGTGGTTTTGTTATGTAGAAACATTAATTATAATATGTGGTAAGGTGAATCATTCACTTGACTGCTACATGGTATGGTTGCATGGAATGATCTCGACTTATCCATTTGTGCGAGTTTTGTCCTGAAGAAAATATTCTAATAGAAAACAAGAGATTTGTTAATAACAATATAAACATGATTTAGGATCATTAAAAAATGAGTTTCCAGTATAAACCAACAATACCATCCTTCTTGATGATTAAAAATAATTATATTTAAATTGAAATTAATTGGATATAAAAATTTTATTGTAGTTGAGAATTGAAAAAACTAGTTGGAATGATTTTGAAATCATGTAATGTTTTTAATGAATTCAATTTGTTTGAATTCATCACTAATAAAAATATTTCATTACCTTATGGTAATAGAAAAATATATTTTAAATAAAAAATAAATGTAATTAAAATAAAAAAATAGGAATATTAGAATAAAATAGAGTAATCAACAAATATAGAAAAAGAGATTACTAAGAGATTACAAAAAGTTACTAAAAATTAGCTATCAAAGATACTAATCTTAATAGCCTGAATGGCCCGAAGGCCTTCTTTTTTTATTTTATTATAGATAATCCCCCTTTTAAGGGTTGAAGGGGAACCCGTACATGACCCGTAGGCCCATGGCATAAGGCCTGACATGACCCGTAATACATGACCCGAAGGCCCAGAGGCATACCATGCCCATTACCTGACCCGTAGGCCCAGCACACTAGAACTGCCCCTCCCCAGCATCTTGTATCATTGGTCTCCTTAGCTCCCCACCTTCCATTGATGATCGGCTAGCATTGCCCCGTACAAAGCTGCATGGTGCCTCATCCCGATGGCGGCCGCCATACCCTCTCATTCTTCCAATTTGGTTAGCTCTGCATCTGGTGGCTGCTACTCATGTTGCTCTGATCCTCTTCTGGGGTATGTTCTGTGTGAAATGGGCTACTCCATGGTCTACGTGACCCGAAGGCCCTGTGGCCCGAAGGTCTTTGATGACCCGAAGGCCCTGGAGACCCGTAGGCCCAAACCGGTGGCCCGAAGGCCCAAATTGGGTGAATAGTTCTGGCTGCTATAGTACCAAACAGTAACTGCTACAGTAACTGCTATAGTGACTACTTCAGTACTGCTACAGTACCCCAGAAATTCACCTCCACTCGGTTTTGAACTCGGGTCTCCTAGATGCCAAGCAGCCCTTACCACTCGGGTACCGGCTCGTTGGCTACCAATCTTAATACAAAAAGGGATATATCTAAAAATTTTACGAATGAGAGGGTTATTTCCCTTGGACATAAAATCCGAAAAAGCTGTCGTTTGAAGATCAGAAGAAGAGGTGGTGTTTCCATGAACTACACATCTGGAAAAAATTCTATATTGTTGAAAGGATTATTCAAGAGTTAATAAAAAAGGATTAATAGTAAAATATGTATTATATAGAGATAATGGTATGTTGAAATATATATAATAGGTTCCTTTAAGTATATAAATTGGGCTCCATCAATCGGGTGATATCACTAATTTCCAGAGAACCGTGCTCCCTATCTTAAAGAAAATCATCTATATTGTCCATGAAGGCTTCCAACACTATATTCATAGATATAAGCTTCTCAATATGGAATATAAAAAAATGATTCATAGGATAAAAATTCAATTCTAGATATAGAGTTTTAAACAAAACTTTTAGTTATGACTTTATGGCAATCCTACTAATGTAATATTATATTGCTCCCTTCATCGTTTCTCTATATTTACCATCTTGTTTGGAATCCTCATCAATTACTGTTAATTTCATGGCATCATTCATTTGAAACTGATGAAACAAATCTTCTCCTATTATTCTATAGTCTCAAAATATTACCTTCAACTAATATAAAATGAGTTATATATGATTATTTTCATCAAAAAATGATTATACAAAAGGAGAAAGATGAGGCACAAGAGTAGGTTGAAACACAAGATTCATAAATTATTGTTCTAACCGAATTATCTAGTAAGATAGATCATCATGAAGAGAACTAAATAGAGCTCTCAAATCTACAATATCATTTTATATAATCTTAATACTAAAATTAATTCTACGATGAATATAATCGATAACCAAAGTAAGAAAATAAGAAATATATTCATTTATCACTTTTTGAAAGGAGATATCGAAATTAAAAAATACCTAGTTTAATATATCTATCTTGACTAATTTGAACACATCCATTTCATCCCTATTGATAAATGAAGAACAAGGAGTGGAGGGCATGGGGGCAGAGGGAGATTGTTTACTCATATGATTCCCACCATCTATCTCTAGTGAAACCTCCACTAATCTATCAAAAACATTATTTATTTCCTCATGAACAACAAGCTGAGATTCTTAACCTTATTTAGTCGGATTTGGAATAAAGATGTCTTTAATGGTTTGATAAATAGATGGTTCTATAAGATACACCTCGATTATATCTTAAATATCATCCTCAACATTCAATAATCCTTCTAGAGTTCTTTTAATAGAGATAATTGAAGTTCCATCATGGATTAGAGGATTGCCTATGGGATCATCAGTAGAATCAGGATAGTCTAAGACCAAAAAATGAATCCAGGGGATTATTCCACATTATAAGGTTCACTGGGTATATAATGTCTATGAGTATCCCTAATAATAGGATATCCATCTATTATATACCCAAATAAATCATATTTTCCAGACTTACCCCATTCCAACTCATCCTCATGAGCTACTCTAGTTTCACCATCGAGGCCCACATCTTCCCGTTCTTGTTTTGTTTCCTCTTCCTAAATTGATACATCCAATTATGCTTTATTAGAAGGAGAACCATCATCATCTGAATATTCCACCAAATCATCAAGTTCGAGATTTGGATCTACCATATCTTCATTTCTAATAGGTTACTTCACATGATTAAACATTTTATATAGCCTTTCAGAGTCATCCACTCATTCTTATTTCCATGGGTTCCTGATAACTTTAATGTTCAAGCAATTTTATTGAGTAATACAGAATCCATAAAAATAATTTAATCATTACTCCACCTTGGTAACTAATCATTTATACTATATAATAGCTTAAATGAGTCTAAGATAATTTAAACGACAAAACGGTGAATTTATCTTACAAAATCACCTATATGAATCATGAAATTTCAGAAAGACTTATCAGAATATCATTCTTCATCAAATAAAAAAATAGATCATGATTCCATAGGATAAATAAATAACCTTTTATTGCACATATTATGTTTTAATTATAATTTACCAGCCGCTTACATTCTCCATTAAACTCAACAAATAATGGTCTCTAGGGGGGGTCCATTCCTAGTTAGTTCATCCAATGAGCTCTAAAATTCAATGTGAGTATGATTAATATGATATGAGATTATGTAATCCTCATATTCTCATTTTTGTGGCACATCCAAAAAGATTTAATATAATTTAGTTCAAAATATTATACATTCACCACTGACCAATGTTTTGATGACTTATCTTTTCTCATTAAGGAAAATTTAGAGATGCACATATAAATCCTAACAAGATTAAGATAAAAAGTCCTACCATTTTCAATAAACCAAATATCACATCCCTAATTTTGAATCACATTCGAGGATAATGATCTAATAAATGTAATCCATTAATCCTGAACTTATTTTTCAATAGATAGAAGACGATAAATGAGATGTGGATTAGTCAACTTTATAGATGTACCCATACTACCTTTTGATTTACATGATTTTTTGGTAGGATATTCTAACACCATAAGGATTTACAAATAAATTTAATATAGAATGCAATGAACCCAACACTAAGTCTCTAGAAAACAACACAATATTATTATAGTGATTAAAACAAGATAGTTATAAAATATCCATTAAACATTGTTTTTCATCTTTTATGTTTTTAATTTCAAAAATGGACATACATGATTACGATAAATAAGATACTTGGGGTCTGATAAGATAACTAAATTGTTTATTGAATAGTAACTTGACCCTTTGGAATAGTAATGTAGCATTATGAATTGTAATATAACTGTTATGAAATGTAAATACCTCAAATGAATAGTAACTTCATCCATGAGAGTATTAATAAAATTTAAGCACCATATAAATGAATGTATCATATAATTGTACAAGTAAGTGAATATTTTTAAAAATTACTCATTGAGTGTTGTTATTTTTGGGAGTAATAAATATTTAATTATAATGTTACAATTAATAAATTAATTTAAAATAAAATTAATTTGCATGAAATGTGTTCATAAATAATTTTTTTTGTATTATGATTTTAGGATAATCTAATAAGACCTTGTTTTATTTATGAGGGGGTTATAAAACCAGTTTTAGCTTTAAGAACTGTATTTTTCAAGTAAATGATGCTTTTAATTGAAAATTAAATTTCACATACTTATAAAATTATTTTCATAAAATGGATTTCATTTTTTAATTCTACTCATAGTAAAATTGTTAGGGTAAATGTTTATTATTTTTATGAAATACTTGAATTTTTAGTGAATAGAAAAATAAGGTAATTTACAGTATGAATACATTATAAGCTAAATACCCTATTAATTGGGTCATGGATGATGTAAGAACACTTGGTTCAAACTCACATGAAATTATTACTATATTTAGTCACATTAATAAATAATATTTCATATCTTGAGAAAAATAATAAAAAAATGAATTAAGAAATGAGAAATTACTCCTCTCCCCTACTATAAAAACCACCCCTCACCCCCTCTTCTCTTCACACATTACAAGCATTGAGACTTGTCATATATCCACCCAATTCTCTTACCAAGTTCCTCCCTAACGTCCAAACTCTCTTGGTCTCATCATAATATGAAAATCAATCCTCTTAATGAGATTATAAAGGAGGGATATTCAAGAGGTAAAATATTATTCCTTTTCCTTTTATTTTCATTTCATTTTCTTTATTTTATTATTATATCCTCACCTCCTATAATCAAATGAGCATAAAAAATATGGAATCATTTATATACTTGAATCAAATCATGTTAATGGAATAACTATCATCAGTCTCTTTACTCTATCTCTTTTATTTTAAAAATGAAATCATCATCCGGTAGGTGCTAATTTACAACCTTCATTGACGATGAATTTTTGTTCTTCAATTTCATCATCAAGGCTGCTTATGATGCCATTTTTATGATTAAACCATGATATAAATTTTTTATTATAACCTATTTAATATTCTATAACAAGTATATATACATAATAAAAATTCATATGAAAAAAACTAGATTGTAGTGATCGAAATACCACTGAAATAATATAAATGATTATCACAAAATGTTTTATCTAATGATTCATCCTCATAACATATAACCATATGGTATAAACAAATATAACCATTTATACTTATTTATTCTCATTAATAACATCTAATTATAATTCAATATAATTATACCTATTTTACATGAAATCCATAACTCATATAAAAGTATATCAATCATCTAAACCAAGGAAAAGAACCCCCCAACCAATAAAAGTGTATCTAATAACTCATAAAAAAGTCATAAATAAACATAATAAAATTATAATATATAAATTAAATGTATATAAGTTTATTAATTAATTAATAAACTTGATTATCCATGATTTTATGGTTAAGTGTAGAACCTATTCAGACATAAGGTAAGGGTTTTCTTCCTAAACCCCCATTTTCATTCAGGTTGTTCATTATTAATATATAAACTAACTTAATTAATCATTTCATTTATATATATTTTTCTTAATTATGATTATATGTTTCAAAATAATGTATTATAATCATTTCATATTTACTTTATGCAACATATATGTTTTATAAGGTCCCCTTATCGATTCTTCCCGATACGCAAGCCCAATTAAAGGGAACATCTAAATTTATTACCCATTTTCAAGTACCATACATATTCTGTTTTTAGACACCATTATTTTTTAAAAATCACTAATTTTTTTTATGAAAAACTATATTTATTCACAACTTTTTTTATACAAAAAATTATGATAAATAGAAAATGATTCTTCTAGAATAACTCTTCTTTGAAAAGTATAAGGGGTATTTCACTAAAGAATTCCTCGATTATTTTATTAGAGTAATTTCATGTATTTCAAAACCTTTTTTGAATGTTATGATTTATTGATATTGATATCTTATTATTTTTATCTAACAAATGTTATTAAATGGTTTATTAATAGTTTTAATGTGGATGTTCTATCTTGATACCATTCACCATGCTACTTAGTTAGGTTAGTGACTATGTTTACAAATTGGAGAAAGTTATTTACATATCATATTTTTATGTTGTTTATGTCTATACCCTTAATATGTGAATTCAATAGACTTATAGTCTGATGGTTCGAGACTTTTATATCCCCTAGACTCATTATTATGTCACATGAGACAAAATAGAGTGGGTTTTCGCTGAGGCCTTACCTTGTATTTTCAAACGCCTTTGTTGAGGCCTGGGTAACATGTTTCAGATGTCCATCATTATGTATTACTTCATTATGATTATAGTAATAGAAAAAATATGTGATTGCTATACTTTTATAATATCAATAGTTATTTTTCATTCACTTATGAACATTCATATGTTTTTATGTAATCATCTTTCATTCCTCCCAAATTATGCTCAAGAATATTTTTAAATGATTGTATTTTTAGTTATTCACCATGCCTAATGTTTGTGTTTATAATAAATTCTATTGTATTTCATACCCTTACTAAGAATATTCTCTCACACCTTTATTATTAATTATTTTTCTATAGGTTGTGAAGCTTAATATTATTATGAATGACATGGAGGAATAATCTATAAGTTTATGGGTGTTCCCCATGGAGTTTCAATGTTGTTTGTATTTCAAGTTGTAATGTAAATATTATTTTTGTGTCTCTTTTTTCCAAAATTACTTAACTATTTGGTCCCTTGGGATGAAAAATGCTTGTAAAAATACCAATGTATTAATATAAGGCAGCATATCTAGACAACTGTGGTCTAGTTCCTTACAGTTGGTATCAAACTAAGTTTAGTAGAAACCTTAGAAACTAGATATAAAAAATGTAGATTATGCCACCAAACCCTAATATAGACTTTGATGATAATTATAAAAGCTCATACTATAATTATTTTAAAGGTATATATTATGTGAATAATTATAGAAAATACATCTATGTCTAGATACTGCAAGTGGATGTGGTTTTGAAAATGATGTACCTAAAAGTAACAACTCTGACATGGTCTTTCGGGCCTGACTCGGGTTACCATGTACACGAAAAAATGCCTTACTACACACTTTTCTTGACACTCCTAGGGGATATTCTTAGAATAATTAAAATTTTATTTACAAACCATTATGAATGATATAATTGTAAATATATACCCAAAGAAACCATTCTTATTATTATGATATAACACATGCATAAAATTAAACTTTATGTTATGTGTCTTCTAGTTCGACATTATACATTTTGATTAATAGCCTAATTTAGTGTATTACATTATTTATAAATGGTTTCTAGTGAAAATAAATGAAACCATATAAACATTAAAATCCCATGTATGGATTTCCCTATTATGGAAGATAATGATGTTGGTTCTAAATCCGCGACTAGTGATGAAAAACTTATAACTATAATGGGAAAACTGACTCAATTTATGAACAATAACATTTTTTATGGAGAATCCTGATCGATAACATGGAGGAAAAATGTTAGTCCACTTTATGTGACAATAGCCTCCATAATTAAATTATACTAAAAACCCATTTATAATAGTGCAGTGGATAAGTTATATGGAGAAGATATTTCTCACTTTATTATGTAATGAAAGGACAAGGATATCATGGAATTTTATCATCTATCGAGAGATTTAGATAAGTGGTGGTTGTAAATTCAAAACATGAAGGAGGATAAAGATATAGAAGAATGGGAATAGATAAATTTTATGAAAATATTATTTGAAAATATTTTCCTCATGAACAATGAGCAGATATAGAGTGTCAATCTTTGAGTCTAAGTGAAAAAATTATGAAGTACAAATAAAATTTTAAATGGTTATAATGGTGTGATGTCGACTTCATACATAATCCAAGGTGTAAGATTAATCGATTCTTTGATGGTTTAAAACAATTCCTCTGAAAGGAACTGTTCTCTTAAACATTCTCATCATATGAAGATATAGTATCATTTTCTATCAAGAATGAGAAATAATTATCTATGTCTCATTACTTAAATGGAATACAAGAGAATAAGAGGGTGGATGAGGAAAGAATAGATCAAGGGAATAATAAACAAGGGAGTTTTCTAACATGTGATACTTTTGGAAGGAAACACCTCGAAGAATACTTAAAAAGAAATGTAGTTTGTTACGAGTGTGGATAAAGTGGCCACCAATATAATGATTGAAAGGGAAATAAATAAGCTACCAATGTTCAATGCTAAAATTGTAAACAGATGGGAGAGTATGGAAATGTTTGTCTTATGTGTCATGGAATATTTCCCCAAAAAATGACAAGGTAGAGAGGCCAAGATTATGTGATCACAGTAGGGGAGGATGATGTTCCTAATGATGTGGGGGTAGGAGCATTAATTGTTTACTCAAACTTTGAAAATAATTTATTTGATAGTATATCAACATAATCATTTATATCTTTACATTTTTTCAAGACAACTATACATTTCCAATATGATTTAATAATGAAGTTGGCAGTCAAAACTCATAAAGGAAGGATCATTGCAAGAAATATATGTCGATCAATTAGTCTTATTCTACATAAACATGTTTTAGTGGATGACCTTATCATCATACCAATGATTTATTTTGATATAAAACATGGTATGAATTGGCTTTAAATTTATGATGTGAAGATATATATCAAGAAGAAGGAAGTTTAAATTTTTTAGAATGATGTAGAGTACCTAATCATTAGAGAAGAATACTCTCCATCTAATTATTATGTAGATCCACCCCCAGTAGCTCACTATATTCAACTTCTTGGGAGAAAGAGAATGAAATATATGTGAAGAAATAAATCTTCAAATTGTGGATGTACCTATTGTTCAGGAATACGTTGACGTGTTTCCAAAGGATTTACCAAGACATACTCCAGAGCAGGAAATTGAATTTTATATTTATTTAATTCCTGGTGCAAGGCCTATATCAAAGACTCCTTATATGGTGGACATAGTGGAATTAGTGGATCAGAAGAATCAACTAGAGGAGTTTAGTAGTAAGGGTTTTATTCACTCTAGTGTTTCTCCATGGGATAATCTTACTATTTTTCTTAAGAAGAAATATGGATATATGAGGATATGAATTGAATATTTGGAGATCGCTCCAATTATGATAAAGAAAAATTGTCATATTCCCCGCATTAATGATTTATTTGATCAAATTCATAGAACCTAATACTTTTCAAAGATTGAACTTCAATCTAGATATCATCACTTGCATGTGAGGAAGGAAGATATCCCAAAGACAACATTTATAACCATGTATAGGAATTACAAGTTTACAGTAATTTCTTTTGGACTAACTAATGATCCCTCTATTTTCATGGATCTAAGAATATTGAATTCAAGGAATATATTGTTGACTTTGTTGCAATATTTATTTATGATATTTTGGTATACTCCAAAATCTAGGAAGTTCATGAAAATCACTTGTATATTATTCTAAAGACTCTTAGAAGAAATGAGTTATATTGGATGTTTAAAAATTGCGAATTTTCGATTCAAACTGTTTATTTTTAAATCCATATTGTATCTAAATATGGAATCTTAGTTGATCCCAAAAAGAAAAAGGCAGATCAGGAATGTCCTACTCCAAATAACATAACTGATGTATTTAGTTTTATTGATTTAACATGTTATTATCACTACTTCATTCAGAAATTTTCTAGATTAGATAACCTATTAACCAATCTTACTCATAAATGGTTTATGTTCATATGGACTAATGAATATGAATAATGTTTTTAAGAATTAAAGAAAAGATTATTGAATTATCCAATCCTAACATACCATTGGGAAATTGTGGTTTTGTGACATATAGTGATGAATTAAATAAAGGAAGTGGTTTTTCCCCATATACAGAATGATATAATTATTTAATTTTCATTAAAGCACTTAAAAACTGATGAAAAAAATTACCCAAATAATGATCTTGAGTTAGTAGCTGTAATCGTTTCCCTAAAGATATAGAGACATTTTCTTTATGGTGATATATGTGAGATATATAAAGATCATAAGAGATTGAAATATATCTTCTCATAGAAAGAACTCGACATGAGGTAAAGGAAATCGCTCAAGCAACTCAACATTTTCCTTCTATACAATACTACCCAGGGAAGGAAAATAAGGTGGAAAATGCATTGAGCAGGAAGGATCATGGAGTTCTAAACAAAACGAGGATTCAAATTTATCTTAGGTTTGTTGATCTAGTAATGATGGATATGGTAATTATCAAATAAGGTAAAACATCATTACATTTTTTAATTAGTTTCCTAAATGTCTTTATTATAAAGGATTAAAATTTCTAAGACAGGGGAAGATAATATTCAAAAGAAAATTAATGTTCTGAGTGTTGGGAAGCCGGAAGACTTCATGTATGAATGTGGAATTATGAAATTTTGGAAAGGCTATGTTTTCCCTTTATACCTGAGATAAAAAGAGAGTTATTGTTTGATTACCATTGCTCAAATATCTCTATACACCCTAGTAGCACTAAAATGTATATAGATTTGATGAAACATTTCTAGTGGGATAATATTAAGCGTAAAATTTATGATTATGTATCAAGATGTTTAGTATGTCAATAGGTGAAGGCTGAAAGAAAACATCCTCGGGTATTCATGAAACATATTTTTATTCTTAAATGGAAATGGGATTACATTACTATAGATTTTATCAATTGATTACCCAAAACTCCAAGAAAGAATAATGTAATATGGGAAATTGTTGATCGGCATGCAAAATCTGCACATTTCCTCGCTATAAGGGAAGAATTTACACTAGTTTGGATTGCATGAATCTATATTAATGATGGTTTATGAATTAACCGGTAACCTATTTATATTGTTCCTGATCATGATCCACAATTTTCATCAATATTTCTTCAAACTTCATCAAAAAATATTGGGATACTGAGCTTCATTTGAGTACTGGTTATCATCCTCAAACTGACGAGCTGGCTAAAAGGACCATTCCAACATTAGAATAAATGTTTATATCATGATACCTCAATGTTCAAGGTATTTGGGATCATTATGTATATTTTTTTAGAATTTTCCTACAATAATAGTTTCCATTCAAGTATTAAAATGTCACTATAAGGCCCCGGCCTTAAACATTACTTAATATTGAATTAAAAGAATAATTCACATAGAGTATCTTTTCAGGTTTAAGGTTTTAGAGAATTAGTACATAACTATTACAACTCAGAATATTACAAGGTAGACACTTCTACATAGTTTCCTTTTTTTTACAAAACATGAACTCTTGAAAAAAAGAGTCATGTCTAGTTCCATGTTTAAGACAACATTAATTTTCCTTGATCCCATCCTTGACCCTATTCCACATTAATTCCGGTGAAAAACATTCCAAAAAAACTTGGGGTGAGCATAAAAATATCACTAAGGGATACACAAATAAGGAAAACTGTTCGTTTTTCAAAACATCAAGTAAACTATGAATACTTTGTCAAAGTAATACTTTTCACCTTTAAGAAGTAGTAAATACTCTTCACTGAATAAAGGATCATTACTTACTCTTTTTTAACCAAAATATTACCATAAAACCCATATAAATAACACATAACATATAAAGGTAACTTGGGACATAAACATACATAAATGGAACAACCATACGGTCGACTTCCACACATATCACTAAATGGAATAGCCATACGGCCGACTTCCATACCATATACATTGGAGTTTATAAAGTAACCACCCATCATGGTATTCACGGCACCACCCATCATATGTTTTATCACGTAACCACCCGTCAAATGTCCAAGTACCATTATAAAATCATAAGACATAAAACCAATATAATGGAAAGAAAACATTTCCACATTTCGATCACAATATATCACATAAATATATTGACATAAAAAATCCATTATAAAAACCATTTTCAATACCAAAATATATAAATGAGTATATGGTATTTATTTCATTTTAAAAACATTGCGGCTTATTGAGGAAGCCAAAGACCAAATAATACTCACGGCGACGGAAAAGGTTGTTGTCACCGCGTACGATAAAAGAAAAATTCCTTTTTATCATTTAGTAAAACACTTCGTAGAAAAAGATTCCTTTTGTATAAAATTAAAATTCAAAGGGGTTTATACACCATATAAAATAAAGTCTTGTATTAGAACAAAATATTCCTCAATGAAAGGAGATTGAGATGAAGTCCCTTACAAAGACAATATCATTTGATTAAGGATATATCAAATACATAATTATGTGTGAAAAATATAAATACACCCAATATATGTGTATATTAAGTATAAAACAATAAGAGTCATTCACATATATTCATAGAATGACATATTCAAGGAGTACAATTTTAACCCAAAGAATTGAAATTGAGTTAAGAAGTTCCCTTGCAAAAATTCGACAGCCTAACAGCGTCACATTAAAATTCATAAAATTAGTTTATGAGAGAGAAAATGGTATCTCATTACTTGGACATAAAATTTACATCAATAAGTCTATATAATAAAATATCCCCACATAAGAATATGTAAATTAAAAGACCTAACAAAAAGAAGTCTTTTAAAAAGAGGAGGGTAAAAGGTTCCCTTACTGATTTGGGTAACTTTCGAAATGTACACCCCATGAAAGAAGGACCATAAAAAAATTGATGTAAATACCCATAAATAAAAATATATTACACAAAAAGTAAAATAATGGGCAGTACATACACCACTCAAAGGAAATGGTGGAAAATGTAGCTTAAATCTCATGGGAATAAAAGTGAGATGAAAAACCCCTTATGAAAACTCGGCAGCCTAACGGCGCCACGTAAAACTCCCCAAAATGGATTTATGAGATCAAATAGGGTCTCTAATAATATTAACATAAAAATTAAAGTATGAGTAATATAAAATAACATCCCCAAACATAAGAAAGATGAGCTTAAAAGAAATGACATAAAAGAGAGTACTTAAAAAGAAAGAGAGAGGTAGGATCCCTTACCTCAAATCTGACTTGTCTTGTTTATTTATTTATATTCTTGAATAATAAACTTTGGTAAATTTATAATTTATTAAGGAACTCCTGAAAAGATTACTATTCAGTTCATATCACATATTATAATGTTATAATAATTGGTTAATAATGTGAGTTCATATGAGACGTTTTTGTCGATGTTTGGTACATGAGTAAAAATCGAACTTGTTGGAAAAGAATTTTCCATGTAGTTATAAGTACATAATCTACAGAATATTATTAATGATTTAAATATCATATATATCTATATAAAATTTGGAGATAAAAATAAATGAAATGAACCGTTCATGGAGACGGTAGGCTGTACGTACGCATGAATGCTACTTTCATTTCTTTGGCACATTAATGGAATTAAAAATAGATGAGATATATATATATTATAATTCCAGTATAATATATATGTTATATATGTCACATAAGTTCATCAATTTCATTATTTATACATTCCATGTATTGCAAGAATGAGTCACATCACTTGAGGGGGCGGTAGTCCACACTTCCTCAAATGAAATTATCGCATTTGCACAACATGAAAAGCATAAAGGTAAGTATTAACTATAAAATACAGAAGCATAGAGAGGAAATAAATATAATATATATATCAAAAATAAATATATTTCCATCATAATGTCCACCATGAGAGGTGGTAGGAGAATATATAACAATCAACGTTTCGTGAGGCAGTAATTCGCCATCTACGGAAACAGTATGTTCTTTAACCATTAGACGGAGGTGTGTGTAATTTTAGCTAGAATAATTCCCATAAAACATCCTAGTATATTTAAGATACTGGTTTTTTTACAGAAGAAATGAATAAAGAGATTTTAGGGGGTTGGAGAAGAAAAATAAAACAAAAGAACATTAGGGAAGACTTTACCTTTAAATCGGGTAACTCCCCTTGGTTTGAACCAAAAGGGTTTCTTGAAGAGCTTCCTGCCTAAGGAATGGCTTATAAGATGAAGATATGTATTTTGAGAGATAAAATGAGCATATCTTGGCCGATCCAATGGCTTGAGAGGTGTGGGTAAGGTGGTAGAGGTGGGGGCCATTTATAAGAGGGAGGAGGGGTACTCTTGGAAAGTCTTGAAAAGTTACTTTATTATAAAATGATTTTCGAATATCAAAGGTCACACAATTATATATTTCAAGTATAAGGTAATAAGGGTTCTAAATCCACCCATAAAATAGGTGTTTTACAAGTGTATGTCTTAGATTGTACATTATCTTTTCATTTTATTTAAATCGTTCATTAATGAGGTAATCATTGCATCATCATGGTGTCATAAATAAATTAATTTATTTAATGTCTAAAAATTATAAAAAAAAATACTATGATGTACGAAATCCATTGATATTTCAACTGAGTATTTATAGTAAAAAATATTAATTTTATATCCCCATGTAAAAATTGTTTTAGTAAAACAATACATGTTTGTGACATTTTTATTTTAACTTTAAATAAAAAGTTATTAATGTCATTTTCTTACCCATGTGGCTCTATGGGGTCCCCAAGTTGACCCATGGATTTTCTTGGTCGTCCATGACTCATAAAAAAATGTTAGGGCATGTGTCAAGGTCATTTCATATTATTATAACATTATCTTTAACTTAAATTACACTAATTACCTTTAATTACGATTAATAAAACTTAAAAGTTACTATTCACCAAAAAATTATTTTAATCCCATTGAACCACATTTTAAAACCTAATGAAAACCATGTATGTAAGATTTTTGAAAATCAAATCACAAAATTGGTAAAGTTTCATTTAAACGAAAAATCAGTTTTTTAACTACCACATAGTGGTTTCACTATTCATCAAAAATTGAAGTTTTTCAGAAAAATACCAAAAATTCACCCTAATCTATATTTGATATTCCGAATTCAAAAATGATGTCTATTTTAAAAAATTCAAAACATATAAGTTTCATTAATTAATTTAATAATTAATTCCTGCTCTCAAAACAAATAGCATGTTTTTAAGAAACAATATCTATTAAAAGATTGACACTAGTTTAAGTCAAATTTCAATGGGAAATTAATTCCAATGACCACCATTGGATTAAATGGTAAAAATATATTCTAATTTAACTTTAAAACCAATTAAAAAGATGATATAATCATATAAATAAATTATATTAAAAGGAGGTTTTGAATTAAAATACAACATTTTTCACTTATTCATTAAAAATGAACATTATCAAAAAAATAACAAAAACAAACACAAAGTAAATTTTGATTTCAAGATTCTAAAGAAGGATTTTATTTGGTCCAATATAACATATGAAATTTTCAAAAAGTGGATTTAAAAAGGGTTCGCCATCAAAAGTCGGTTAATCAACCTTTTAAAGAATATTATAATATTTACGCTTAAAATTGGATTCATTCGCATTTTAAGCCTCTAACATTTATTGGATAAAAGTAAAAATATTTGAAAAACATATATAATCATTTTTTAAGTAGTTCTGTTTATTCTGGCCGTTACAATGGCTAGGCGTTAACTACCATTTAAAATAATATTATTTTATTATTAGAGTGCAACGTAAGATTTCCAAGAAACTCGTTGTTGCGTATTGGGTACACCATCGATCATAGTGTTCCCTTTAAATTGTTATTAACATTTTATTCAGAAATATGGATAAATATGAAAATTTCATATTCTTTATTTACCTAGGGTGTTACATCCTTCCCCCTTTTGGGAATTGCGTCCTAAGAATTTTAAAATTGGTCTTGGAAACATCATTGAAAGCCCCGCATCATAAAATGAGTCAATTAAACTGTCACTTTAAAAGAAAGAAAGGGAAGTACAAAGCTCACCGGGGTTAACCCAAACTAGGATTCCATGTAGGAAAACATGGACATGGAAAAGAAAACAAAGGGTCATGTTCTGATGGAGAGTGATAGAAAACATGATTTGGAGAAAGTTAACCCCAAGAAAATCAAAATCTTGTGATGGGTTAAACGGTATTTGATTCCCCAGTAGGAAAAGTTAACAAACAACATTTTTGTTTTATGTTAAATTTCATTGAGAAATTTATTTATGAGATTAACTAAATCATTATGAAACATATTTACTTGTCATGTATAATTTCATCTCTTACTAGATTTCTTACACGAACTCGTATTTTCTTTAAAAGACGAGTATTTAGGATGACTTGTTCACATTAAGAGAGCTATAATAAATTTCAAGAGAATCACCTAATCCGCAAAAGAGAACTATATATTTCCCATATATTTAGACCTTAACCAAAACCAAAATTGTTAGAACAAGATCAGATAATCTATAGAAGGATAATCCTTTATAAAAAATAAAATCTATTCTTAATCTCAAAAATTTGTCCAACAAAACCCAAATTTCAAAGAAGACCATTCGATAAACAATTTTTCCATAAAATTCTTCAATGTAAACCAAACTAATATTGAAACCCAAATATTTGAAGGATTTAATCACATAGTCTTCCAATGTACAAATTAACATTTATCTCCAAATAACATCAGTTTCTCTTAAATTATCATATTGAAAAGTAATTAACCTAATAATATATCCTCCATGATAGGTCAATATTTTCCTAGATAACCCAAAATCAACTTATTCTTGATTCATAAAACCATCTAACTAAAAAATAATAAGTCATACTTACTAGGGACTTCACGTAGTCCAGTGGTAGGCGATGCGCCCTTGTCGCCCTTCAGTTGTGGGTTTGATTCCTACAGCCTTACCAGATGCAATGGGTTGTCACCCATCCTACGGGTTGTCCTTTTTATAAAACTCCAAAAATAACCCTAACATGTTTTAACCTTAATGGTTTACTTATACCTCTCATTTTCATCCAAATTCATTACAATCTCAACATCTTAATTCTTGAAGTCTTATTTCACAACCATAAGATAAAATAAAACGATTCCCAAAAAAATAAGAACACCATACCTTGATCATGGTGTCCATTTGGTTTCATCTTCATCATGTTCATGTAGGTAGAACATCCATGCATTCCAACAATGATTTAGAGATCCTTCAAAATCATTTGTTTACTCCATCCAAATACACGTTGTACAACATGGGTCATATGGGTGTTCATAGAAAAATAGTTTTGTAAAATAATCATGTATGACATATAATTTCAAGACATCTGATAAAACATGATTTCTATAAAACAGTCGGACCGATTTTGAGTTGAAACTTTCAATTAATGGTCTATTTAAAATACCATAGGTATGTGGTGAGAGAATATATTGTAAAAGAAAATATAAATAGGTTGCACAAGGGTCTCCTTCTTCAACACCTTTTTTAAAATCAGAATATGCTTCAAAATCTTGTGATAAGGTAAAATATTTGAAAATGACTTGATAAAATTTACCTTTCTTGAAAATATGAGAATATTGTGAAAATATTATTTTTCTAAATACAACCCATGATCCACGATGATAACGAGGTATAGTAGAGGTGTTTGATATCTCAAACAACTGCTTGCAAGTGAGTTGTATGCTAGAAAAAGTTTCACAATCATCCGAACATGACTTTGCAATAATTATTTCAAGAAAGTCCTTAGGAAGAGATAAGAATTTCGTTTGAGATCCTCCTCCTTCCATTCGTAACTGACTTTACTTGACCTGAAAAAAAAAGTTATAAAACAAGTTTTTAACTGAAATAATAGATATAGGGACTAACCATGTGTCTAATGAAAACTCATAATCCCTAAATTTTCCTAAACTGACCTCTGATACCAACTATAAGGCCCCGGACTTAAACATTACTTAATATTGAATTAAAATAATTATTCACATAGAGGATATTTTCAGGTTTAGATTTTAGAGAATTAGGACATAACTATTAAATCTCAAAAGATTACAAAGTAGACACTTCTAAATAGTTTCCTTTTTTTACAAAACATGAACTGTTGAAAAAAAGAGTCATGTCTAGTTCCATGTTTAAGACAGCATGAATTTTCCTTGATCCCATTCTTGACCCTATTCCACATTAATTCCTGTGAAAAAAATTTCAAAAAAACTTGGGGTGAGCATAAAAAACATAGTAAGGGATACACAAAGAAGGAAAATTGTTAGTTTTTCAAAACATCAAGTAAACCATGAATACTTTGTCAAAGTAATACTTTTCACCTTTATGAAGTATTAAATACTCTTCACTAAATAAAGGATCATTACTTACCCTTTTTTAACCAAAATATTACCATAAAATCCATATAAAAAACACATAACATATAAAGGTAACTTGGGACATAAACATACTTAAATGGAATAACCATACGGTTGACTTCTACACATATCACTAAATGCAATAGCCATACAGCCGACTTCCATACCTAATGCATTGGAGGTTATAACATAACCACTCGTCCTAGTATTCACGGCAGCACCCGTCATATGGTTTATCAAATAACCACCCATCAAATGTCCAAGTACCATTATAAAATCATAAGACATAAAACAAATATAATGGAAAGAAAACATTTCCACATTTCGATCACAATATATCACTTAAATATATTGACATAAAAATCCAGTATAAAAACCATTTTCAATACCAAAATACATAAATATTACACGGTATTTATTTCATTTTAAAAACATTACGTCTTTTTGAGTAATCCAAAGACCAAATAATACTCACGGCGGCGGAAAAGGTCGTTGTCCCCACTTATATTAAAAGAAACATCCATTTTTGTCATTTAGTAAAACGCTTCGTAGAAAAAGATCAGTTTTGTATAAAATTAAAAGTCAAAGGGGTTTATACACCGTATAAAAGAATTTCTTGTATTAGAACAAAATATGCCTCAATGAAATGAGATTGAGATGAAGTCCCTTAAAAAGACAGTATCCTTTTATTAAGGATAAATCAATTAGATAATAATCTGTGACAAATATAAATACACCCAATATAAGTGGATATTAAGTGTAAACCAATCAGAGTCATTCACACATATTCATAGAATGATATATTCAAGGAGTAAAATTTTAACCCAAAGAATTGAAATTGAGTTAAGAAGTTCCTTTGCAAAAATTCGATAGCCTAACAGCGTCACATTAAAATTCATAAAATTAGTTTATGAGAGAGAAAATGGTATCTCATCACTTGTACATAAAATTTACATCAATAAGGATATAGAATAACATATCCCCACATAAGAATATGTAAATTAAATGACTGAACAAAAATAAGTCTTTTAAAAAGAGGAGGGTGAAAGGTTCCCTTACCGATTTGGGTAACTTTCGAAACGTACACCCCATGAAAGAAGGACCATAAAAAATTGATGTAAATACCCATAAATGAAATTATATTAAAAAAATAATATAATAATTGGCATTACATACACCACTCAAAGGAAATGGTGGCAAATTTAGCATAAATCTCACGGGAATAAAAGTGAGATGAAAAATCCCTTACGAAAACTCGGCAACCTAACGACGCCACTTAAAACTCCCAAAAATGGATTTATGAGATCAAATAGGGTCTATCATAATATGAACATAAAAATTAAAATATTATGAATATAAAATAACATCCCCAAACATAATAAATATGAGCTTAAAATAAATGACATAAAAGAGAGTACTTAAAAATAAAGAGAGAGGTAGGATCCCTTACCTCAAGTCCGACTTATCTTGTTCATTTCTTTATATTCCTAAATAATAAACTTTGGTCAATTTATAATTTCTAAAGTAATTCCTTTAATTATTATTATTCATTTAATATCACATATTATAATGTTATAATAATAGGTTAATAATGTGAGTTCATATAAGACGTTTTTGTCGATGTTCGGTACATGAGTAAAAATCGAACTTGTTGGAAAAGAATTTTTCATGTAGTTATAAGTACATCATCTACATAATAGTATTAATGATTTAAATATCATATATATCCATTATATATTCATTTTATACTATTACATAACATTTGGAGATAAAAATAAATGAAATGCACCATTCATGGAGACGGTAGGTCGTACGTACGCATGAACGCTACTTTCATTTCTTTGGCACATTAATGGAATTAAAAATAGATGAGATATATATATATTATAATTCCAGTATAATATATATTTTATATAGGTCACATAAGTTCATCAATTTCATTATTTATACATTCCATGTATTGTATGAACGAGTCACATCACTTGAGGGGGCGGTAGTCCACACTTCCTCAAATGAAATTATCGCATTTGCACAACATGCAAAGCATAAAAGTATGTATTAAGTATAAAATACAGAATCATAGAGAGGAAATAAATATAATTTATATATCATAAATAAATATAGTGCCATCATAATATCCACCATGAGAGGTGGTAGGAGAAGATAGAACAATCATCGTTTCGTGAGGCAGTAATTCGCCATCCACGGAAACTGTATGTTCTTTAACCATTATAAGGAGGTGTGTGTAATTGTAGCTCAAATACTTCCCATAAAAACATCCTAGTATATTTAAGATATTGTTTTTGTTACAAAATAAAAGAATAAAAATAGTTTAGTGGGTTGGAGAAGAAAAATAAAACAAAAGAACATTAGGGAAGACTTTACCTTTAAATCGGGTAACTCCCCTTGGTTTGAACCAAAAGGGTTTCTTGAAGAGATTCCTGCATAAGGTAAGGCTTCTAGGATGAAGAGAGGGATGTGGAGAGATAAAATGAGTAGATAATGGCTGATCCAATGGATTGAGAGTTGTGGGTAAGGTGGTAGAGGTGGGGGCCTTTTATAAGAGGGAGTTGGGGAACTCTTGGAAAGTCTTGAAAAGTTACGTTATTATAAAATGATTTTTGGATATCAAAGGTCCCACAATTATATATTTCTAGGATAAGGTGATAAGGGTTCTAAATCCACCCATCCAATAGGATTTTTACAAATGTATGTCTTAGATGTTACATTATCTTTTCATTTTATTTAAATCGTTCATTAATGAGGTAATCGATGCATCATCATTGTGTCATAAACAAATTAATTTATTTATTGTCTAAAAATTATAAAAAAAATATTATGATGTATGAAATCGGTTTAGATTTCCAATGAATATTTATAGTCAAAAATATGACTTTTATAACCCCATGTAAAATTTTTTTTAGTAAAACAATACATGTTTGTAACATTTTTATTTTAACTTTAAATAAAAAGTTATTAATGTCATTTTCTTACCCAAGTGGCTCCATGGGGTCCCCAAGTTGACCCATGTATTGTCTTGGTCGGAAATGATTCATCCAATATTTGTAGGACTTGTGTCAAGGTCATTTCATATTATTATAACATTATCTTTACCTCAAATTTCACTAATTACCTTTAATCGCGATTAATAAAAACTTAAAAGTTACTATTCACCAAAAAATTATTTTAATCCCATTGAACCACATTTTACATCCTAATTACAACCATTTATTTATTATTGTCGAAAATCAAATCACAAAAGTGGTAAAGTTTCATTTAAATGAAAAAATCAGTTTTTTAA
Source organism: Viscum album (assembly GCA_963277665.1). NCBI lineage: Eukaryota > Viridiplantae > Streptophyta > Magnoliopsida > Santalales > Viscaceae > Viscum > Viscum album. The sequence goes on from OY728147.1 coordinate 590,468,233, forward strand.
CTACCACTTAGTGGTTTCACTATTCATCAAAAATTGATGTTTTTCAGAAAAATACCAAAATATTCACCCTAAGCTATATTTGATATTCCAAATTCAAAAATGATGTCTATTTTAAAAAATTGAAAACATATAAGTTCCATTAATTAATTTAATAATTAATTCCCGTTGTCAAAACAAATAGCGTGTTTTTAAGAAACAATATCTTTTAAAAGATTGACACTAGTTTAAGTCCAATTTAAATGTGAGATTAATTCCAATTACCACCATTGGATTAAATGGTAAAAATATATTCTAATTTAAATTTAAAACCAATTCAAAAAATTATCTAATCATATAAATAAATTAGATTAAAAAGTGGTTTTGATTTAAAATACAACATTTTTCAATTATTCATTAAAAATAAACTTTATCGAAAAAATAAAAAAAACAAACACAAAGTAAATTTTGATGTCCCGATTCTAAATAAGGATTTTAGGTGGTCCAATATAACATATTAAATTTTCAAAAAGTGTATTTAAAAAGGGTTCTCCATCAAAAGGCGGTTAATCAACCTTTTAAAGAATATTAGAATATTTAAGCTTAAAATTGGATTCATTCTCATTTTAAGCCTCTAACATTTATTGTATAAAAGTAAAAATGTTTAAAAAACATATATAATCATTTTTTAGTTAGTTTTATTTATTCCCCCCATTACAACCTCTAGGCGTTAACTACCATTTAAAATAATATTATTTTATTATTAGAGTGCAACGTAAGATTTCCAAGAAACTCGTTGTTGCGTATTGGGTACGCCATCGATCATAGCGTTCCCTTTAAATTAATATTAACATTTTATTCACAAATATAGATAAATATGAAAATTTCATATTCTTTATTTACCTGGGGTGTTACATACTTCCCCCCTTTTGGAAATTGCGTCCTCGCAATTTTAAAATTGGGCTTGGAAACTTCATTGAAATCCCCACATCGGAAAAGGAGTCAATTAAACTGTCACTTTAAAAGAAAGAAAGGGAAGTACAAAGGACACCCGAGTTAACCCATATTAGGATTCAATGTAGGAAAACATGGACATAGAAGAGAAAACAAAGGGTCATGTTCTGATGGAGAGTGATAGAAAACATGATTAGTAGAAAGTTAACCCCAAGAAAATCAAAATATTGTGATGGGTTAAACGGTATTTGATTCCCCATTAGGAAAAGTTAACAAACAACATTATTGTTTTATGTTAAATTTCATTGATGAATTTCTTTATGAGATTAACTAAATCCTAAGGAAACATACTTACTTGTCATGTAGACTTTCATATCTTACTAGATTTCTTACACAAACTCATATTTTCTCCAAAAGATAAGTATTTATGATGGATTTTTCACATTAAGAGATCTATAATAAACTTCTAGAGAATAACCTAATCCACAAAAGAGAACTATATATTTCCCATGTCTTTAGACCTTAACCAAAACCAAAATTGTTAGAACAAGATCAGATAATCAACAAAAGGATAGTCCTTTATAAAAAAGAAAATCTATTCTTAATCTCCAAAATTTGTCCAACAAAATCCAAAGTTCAATGAAGACCAATCGATAAACAATTTGTCCATAAAATTAGTCAAAGTAAACTAAACTAAGATTGAAACCCAAATATTTGAAGGATTTAATCACATAGTCTTCCAAGGTACAAATTAACATTTATCTCCAAATAAAATAAGTTGCTCTTAAAGTCTCATATTGAAAATTAATTAACCTAATCATATATCCTCCATGATAGGTCAATATTTTCCTAGATAACCCAAAATAAACTTATTCTTTATTCAGAAAAACATCTAACTAAAAATAATAAGTCATACTAACTAGGGACTTCACGTAGTCCAGTGGTAGGCGATGCGTCCTTGTCGCCCTTCAGTTGTGGGTTTGATTCATGCGGCCATACCAGATGCGACAGGTTGTCACCCATCCTACGGGTTGTCCTTTTTATAAAACTCCAAAAATAACCCTAACATGTTTTAACCTCATTGGTTTTCTTTATACCTCTCATTTTCATCCAAATTCATTACGATCTCAACATCTTAATTCTTGAAGTCTTATTTCACCACCAAAAGATAAAATAAAACGATTCCCAAAAAAAATAAGAACATCATACCTTGATCATGGTGTCCATTTGGTTTCATCGTCATCCTGTTCACGTAGGTAGACAGTACATGCATTACAACAATGATTTAGAGATCCTTAAAAATCATTTTCTTCCTCCCTCCAAATACACCTTCTACAACATGGGTCATATGGGTGTTCACAGAAAAATAGTTTTGGAAAATAATCGTGTATGACATATAATTTCAAGACATCTGATAAAACATGATTTCTTTAAAACAGTCAGACCGATTTTGAGTTGAAACTTTCAATTAATGGTCCTTTTAAAATACCATAGGGATGTGCTGAGAGACTATATTGTAAAAGAAAATATAAATAGGTTGCACAAGGGTATCCTTCTTTAGAACCTTTCTTAAAATCATAATATGCATCAAAATCTTGTGATAAGGTAAAATATTTGAAAATGCCATGATAAATTTTACCTTTCTTGAAAATATGAGAATATTGTGAAAATGTTATTTTTCTAAATACAACCCATGATCCGCGATGATAACGAGGTATAGTGGAGGTGTTTGATATCTCAAACAACTGCTTTCAAGTGAGTTGTATGCTATAAAAAGTTTCACAATCATCCGAACATGACTTTGCAATAATTATTGCAAGCATGTCCTCAGGAAGAGATATAAATTTCATTTGAGATCCTCCTCCTTCCATTCGTAACTGACTTTATTTGACCTGAAAAAAAAGTTATAAAACAAGTATTTAACTAAAATAATAGATATAGGGACTAACCACGTGTCTAACAAAAACTCTTAATCCCTAAAGTTATCTAAACAGACCTCTGATACCAACTATAAGGCCTCGGCCTTAAACATTACTTAATATTGAATTAAAAGAATAATTCACATAGAGGATCTTTTCAGGTTTAGAGTTTTTGATAATTAGGACATAACTATTACATCTAAAAAGATTACAAAGTAGACACTTCTACATATTTTCCTTTTTTAAAAAAACATGAACTCTTGAAAAAAAGAGTCATGTCTAGTTCCATGTTTAAGATAGCATGACTTTTCTTTGATCCCATCCTTGACCCTATTCAACATTACATCCTGTGAAAAACATTTCAAAAAAACTTGGGGTGAGCCTAAAAAGCTCAGTAAGGGATACACAAAGAAGGAAAACTGTTAGTTTTTCAAAACATCAAGTAAACCATGAATAATTTGTCAAAGTAATACTTTTCACCTTTAAGAAGTAGTAAATACTCTTCACTGAATAAAGGATAATTACTTACCATTTTGTAACCAAAAGATTACCATAATACCCATATAAATAACACATAACATATAAAGTTAACTTGCGACATAAACATACTTAAATGGAATAACCATACTGTCGACTTCCACACATATCACTAAATGGAATAGTCATATGGCCGACTTCCATACCCAATGCATTGGAGTTTATAAGGTAACCACCCATCCTGGTATTCACGGCACCACCCGTCATATGGTTTATCACGTAACCACCCATCAAATGTCCAAGTACCATTATTAAATCATAAAACATAAAAAAAATATAATGGAAAGAAAACATTTCCACATTTCGATCACAATATATCACTTAAATATATTGACATAAAAAATCCATTATAAAAATCATTTTCAATACCAAAATAAAAAAAAGAGTATATGGTATTTATTTCATTTTAAAAACATTACGGCTTGTTGAGGAAGCCAAAGACCAAATAATACTCGCGGCGGCAGAAAAGGTCGTTGTCACCGCGTACGTTAAAAGAAACATTCTTTTTTGTCGTTTAGTAAAATGATTCGTAGAAAAATATTCCTTTTGTATAAAATTAAATTTCAAATTTGTTTATACACCGTATAAAATAAAGTCTTGTATTAGAAGAAAATAAGCCTCAATGAAAGGAGATTGAGACGAAGTCCCTTACAAAGACAGTATCCTTTGATTAATGATAAATCAATTACATAATTATGTGTGAAAAATATAAATACACCCAATATAAGTGGATATTAAGTGTAAAACAATCAGATTCATTCACACATATTCATATAATGACATATTCAAGGAGTACAGTTTTAACCCAAAGAATTGAAATTGAGTTAAGAAGTTCCTTTGCAAAAAATTTGACAGCCTAACGGCGTAACATTAAAATTCATAAAATTAGTTGATGAGTGAGAAAATGGTATCTCATCACTTGGACATAAAATTTACATCAATAAGGATATAGAAGAATATATCCCCACATAAGAATATGTAAATTAAAAGACCTAACAAAAATAATTCTTTTAAAAAGAGGAGGGTGAATGGTTCCCTTACCGATTTGGGTAACTTTCAAAACGTACACCCCATGAAAGAAAGACCATAAAAAATTGATTTAAATACCAATAAATAAAATTATATTACTCAAATATTATAATAATGGGCTATACATACACCAATCAAAGGAAATAGTGGAAAATTTATCATAAATCGCATGGGAATAAAAGTGAGATGAAAAATCTCGTACGAAAACTCGGCAGCCTAATAGCGCCACTTAAAACTCACAAAAATGGATTTATGAGATCAAATAGGGGCTATCATAATATGAAAATCAAAATTAAAGTATGATTAATATAAAATAACATCCCCAAACATAATAAAGATGAGCTTAAAAGAAATGGCATAAAAGAGAGTACTTAAAAAGAAAGAGAGAGGTAGGATCCCTTACCTCAAGTCCGACTTGTCTTGTTCATTTATTTATATTCTAGAATAAGAAACTTTGGTCAATTTATAATTATTTAAAGACATCCTTTAAATATTATTATTCAGTTCATATCACATATTATAATGTTATAATAATTTGTTAATAAGGTGAGTTCATATTAGACGTTTTTGTCGATGTTCGGTACATGAGTAAAAATCGAACTTGTTGGAAAATAATTTTCCATGTATTTATAATTACATCATCTAAAGAATAGTATTAACGATTTAAATATAATATATATCCAGTATATATTCATTTTATACTATTCCATAACATTTTTAGACAAAAATAAATGAAATGAACTGTTCATGGAGACGGTAGGCCATACGTACGCATTAACGCTACTTTCATTTCTTTGGCACATTAATTGAATTAAAACTAGATGAGATATATATATATATATATTATAATTCCAGTATAATATATATGTTATATAGGTCACATAATTTCATCAATTTCATTCTTTATACATTCCATGTATTTCATGAACGAGTCACATCACTTGAGGGGGCGGTAGTCCACACTTCCTCAAATGAAATTATCGCATTTGCACAACATGAAAATCATAAAGGTATATATTAAATATAAAATATGGAAGCATAGATAGGAAATAAATATAATATATATATCATAAATAAATATAGTATCATCATAATGGCCACCATGAGAGGTGATAGGAGAAGATAGAACAATCATCGTTTCGTGAGGCAGTAATTTTCCATCCACGGAAATAGTGTGTTCTTTAACCATTAGACGGAGGTGTGTCTAAGTGTAGCATGAATACTTCCCATAAAAACATCCTAGTATATTTAAGATACTATTTTTGTTACAAAAGAAAGTAATAAAAATAGTTAAGGGGGTTGAAGAAGCAAAACAAAACAAAAGAATATTAGGGAAGACTTTACCTTTAAATCGGGTAACTCCCCTTGGTTTGAACCAAAAGGGTTTCTTGACGAGCTTCCTGCCTAAGGTAAGGCTTCTAGGATGAAGAGAGGGATGTGGAGAGATAAAATGAGAAGATATTGGACGATCCAATGGATTGAGAGGTGTGGGTAAGGTGGTAGAGGTGGGGGCCTTTTATAAGAGGGAGGAGGGGCACTCTTGGAAAGTCTTGAAAAGTTACTTTATTATAAAATGATTTTCGGATATCAAAGTTCCCACAATTATATATTTCTAGGATAAGGTGATAAGGGTTAAAAATCCACCCATCCAATAGGTTTTTTACAAGTGTATGTCTTAGATGTTACATTATCATTTCATTTTAGTTAAATCGTTCATTAATGAGGTAATCGCATCATCATCATGGTGTCATAAATAAATTAATTTATTTATTGTCTAAAAATTATAAAAAAATAATATGATGTAGGAAATACTTTTAGATTTCAAATGAATATTTATAGTCAAAAATATGAATTTTATATTCCCATGTAAAAATTGTTTTAGTAAAACAATACATGTTTGTGACATTTTTATTTTAACTTTAAATAAAAAGTTATTAATGTCATTTTCTTACCCAAGTGGCTCTATGGGGTCCCCAAGTTTACCCATGGATTTTCTTGGTCATCCATGACTCATACAATAAGGGTAGAGAATGTTTCAAGGTTCTTTCATATTATTATAACATTATCTTTAACTTAAATTACACTAATTACCTTTAATCGTGATTAACAAAACTTAAAAGTTACTATTCACCAAAAAAATTATTTTAATCCCATTGAAACACATTTTAAAACCTAATTACAACCATGAATGTCGGATTGTTGAAAATAAAATCACAAAAGTGGTAAAGTTTCATTTAAATGAAAAATCAGTTTTTTAACTACCACTTAGTGGTTTCACTAGTCATCAAAAATTGAAGTTTTTCAGAAAAATACCAAAAATTCACCCTAAGCGATATTTGATATTCAGAATTCAAAAATTATGTCTATTTTAAAAAATACAAAACATATAAGTTGCATTAATTAATTTAATAATTAATTCCCGCTGTCAAAATAGATAGCATGTTTTTAAGAAACAATATCTATTAAAATATTGACAGTAGTTTAAGTCCAATTTCAATGTGAAATTAATTCCAATGAACACCATTGGATTAAATAGTAAAAATATATTCTAATTTCACGTTAAAACCAATTCAAAAGATGATCTAATAATATAAATAAATTTTATTAAAAAGGGGTTTTGAATTAAAATAAAACATTTTTCACTTATTCATTAAAAATGAAATTTATCAAAAAAATAACAAAAACATACACAAAGTAAATTTTGATGTCCCGATTCTAAAGAAGGATTTTATTTTGTCCAATATAACATATGAAATTGTCAAAAAGTGGATTTTAAAAGGGTTCTCTTGTAACATCCCCAAATGATAAAGGGTTAAATGACTAAATGATATGACTCATGTCAACAAGGTGCACCTTCCTTTTCGAAAGCCTGTCTGGTTAGAACTCCACAGTTAAGCGTACTTGGCCTGGAGTAGTGATTAGGAGGGTGACCTCCTAGGAAGTTCCTCAGGGTGTTTGTGAGTGAGGACAAATCATACTGGAAAGGACATGTGTTGGCCTGTGGGGACTATCATATTAGTCAGATGACCCATTCAGGCATGTGGGTGGACCCTAGGGTGGGACTCACGTGTCTGCGGGGCAACTGGTGGTACCTGGTGGGCCAGGACCCGACGGCCATGTTAAGGCGGGGTGGTTGTGCTATCACTGGGACCCAGTTGTCACATCTTCATCAAAAGGAGGTTAATCAACCTTTTAAAGAATATTAGAATATTTACGCTTAAAATTGGATTCATTCGCATTTTAAGTCTCTAACATTTATTGGATAAAAGTAAAAATATTTGAAAAACATATATAATCATTTTGTAGTTAGTTCTATTTATTCCCGCCATTACAACGGTTGGGGGTTAAATACCATTTAAAATAATATTATTTTATTATTAGAGTGCAACATAAGATTTCCAAGAAACTCGTAGTTGCGTATTGGGTACGCCATCGAGCATAGTGTTCCCTTTAAATTAATATTAATATTTTATTCAAAAAATATGGATAAATATGAAAATGTCATATTCTTTATTTACCTGGGGTATTACAGGCACCATATGAAGTATTGTGTGGATATATATGTCATACACCAACATGTTGGGATGAATTCGGTGAAAGGAAGATTGTTGGCCCAGAGCCTGTAATGGAAACAAAAATGAAGGAAAAGACTATTTAAACCCATATCATAGAAGCTCAATGCATGAAACAGATATATGTGGATAATAAAAGGAAGTATTTGTAATTTCAAGTGGGAGATCACGTTTTTGTTAATGTATATCCATAGAAGGGAGTTATAATATTTTAAAATAAAGGGAAATTGTGCCCCATGTATAATTGTCCTTTTAAAATTCTAGAGAGAATCAGAGCTATGGCTTATTATTTGGAAATTCCACCTAGAATTTATATGGTACATAATTTGTTCCACGTCTTCTTATTAAGTAAGTACATTCCAGACCCAACGTGTGTCCTCACTTCCGATGAAATATAATTAGAACCTGACTTCTCTTACTGTGAAGAGCCTATCTGGATTCTGGACACTAAAGAACTGGTGTTGAGGAATCATATGACATGGCTGGTAAAGATACTTAAGAGAAATCATGAAATTGAAGAGGCAATGTGGGAGACTGATGAACTTATGATGAAGATATACCCAACCCTTTTTTTGAGGTAACATTTTGGTAATTTTGAGGATGAAATTTTTCGGAGGGAAAAATGTAAGACCCCGAGGATTTATAAATAAATTTAATGTAGAATGTAATGCATGCAATACTGAATCACTATGGAACAACACTTTGTAATTATAGTCATTTAAAAAAGATAGTTATAGCCTATCCATTAATCATAATTTTTCTTTTTCTTTGTACTGAATTTCAAAAAATGGTAATACATGTTTACGAGCATTAAGGCATTTAGAGTTTGATAGGATCAAATAAATTTTATGGGGAATAGTAATTGGACCCTATGGAATAATATGTAGCGTTATGAATAGTAATATGACTCTTAGGAATAGTAAATCAGACAAATGAATAGTATCCTCATACATGAGAGTATAAATAAAATTTACACACCTTATAAATGAATGTTTGATATAATAGTACATGTAAGTGGATATTTAAAAAATTAATAATTATGTGTCGGTATTTTTGTGAGTAATAAATATTTAATTTCCCTTTTTTAGTCAGTAAATCTATTTAAAGTAGAATCAATTTTCATAAAATTTATTCCTAAATAAATATTTTATTGTTCTATGATTTTAGGATAATTTAATGTGAACTTTTTCTATTTTTGAAGGTGTTGTAAAATCAGTTTTAACTTTAAAATTGTATTTTTCAAGTAATTATTGATTTTAATTAAAAAATAAAATAATTCTATTAAGAGAAATATTTTAATAAAATGGAGTCCATTTTTTAATCTTACATGTAAAAAAATGGTTACGTTAATTATTTGGGATTTATCTGATATTCAAGAATTTTAATTGAATATTGAAATATGGTAATTTACAATATAAATACATTATAAGCTAAAATACCCTATTTCTTGAGTAATGGATGGTCTAAGCACCCTTAGATTGTACTATGTTTAATTTTTACTGTATATGGACAAAATAATTAATATTATTCCTTGTCTTGTGGAAAATAATAAAATAATGAATAAAATAAGGAGAAATTACTCCTCTCCCCCACATTAAAAAACATCCCTCACCTCATCTTCTCCTCACACTTCATTGCATTGAGACCTGTAAAATTTCCACCCAATCCTCTTTCCAAGATCATCTCCCACTTACATAAGCTCTTTGTATCATAAAACGACCAAAATGAATCCCCATCAGAAAATTCACATGTCGGGGTATTCAAGAGGTAAAATCCTCTTCCTTTTTCTTTTATTTTCTTTTCATGTTCTTTATTTTATTATTCAATCATCACCACCAAAGTCTAAATGAACATGATAAATATAGTAAAATTTATATACTGTAATATTATAATTTTAATGGAAGAACCATAATCAATTTTTTTACTCCTAATATTGTATTTTAAAAACAAAATCATCATCTGGGAGGTGTTGATTTACAACCTTCATAGACGACGAATTTTCATTCGTCAAATTCTTCTTCAAGGTTTAACATGATACAATTTTTATGGTTAAATCCGAATATAATATATTTATGATAACCTATTTAATGTTACGTAACCATTGTATATACATAATCAAAATTCATACACAAATACTATTTTGTGGTGGTTGAAATACAGCTGCAATAATCTAAACGATTATCACTAAATATCTTGTCTAATGATTCAATCCCATACCATATGAAAATATGATATACATAAACATTTACACTTATGTATGATCATCAATAACATTTAATTTCAATTATGATGAATTATACCCATATTTAATGAAATCCATTACTCATATATAAGTAACTGATCATGAAAACCAAGGAAACGAACACTCCCAAGAAATAAGATAAGAATTTTCTTCCCAAAACTCCATTTTCATTCGGGTTGTGCATTATTACTCTATAAAAAAAGGTAATTATTAATTTATTTCATATAATTATTATAAATTGTGATTATATGTTCCAAAATCATGTATTCTGATCAGTTCATCGTTATTTTGTGTAAAATAAATGTTTTTCAAGGTTCCCGCCTCAATTCTTCCCGATACCCAAGGTCGATTAATGAAGCATAAAACTTTCATACTTAATTTCATATACCATACATAATATTCTCTAAGACACAATTACATTTTTAAACTCACAAAATTTTTCAGGAAAAATTATATTTGTTAATTACTTTTCTTATACAAAAAATTATGACGAATAAAAACAGATTTTTCCAAATAAACTCTTCTTTACGAAGTAAAAGAGGTATTTGAATCGAGAGTTCCTAAATGTTTTTGTTAGAGTAATTTCATCAATTAAAACAGAACTATTTAATTTTATACTTTATTGATATTTATATCATATTATTATCATCAAACATATTTTATTAATTGGTTTATATCCATTTTTACTATGGATATTCGATCTTGAAACCATTCACCATGCTACCTAGTTTGGTTAGTGATTATGTTTATACAATGGGGAGTGTTATTTACATATCATATGTTCATGTTGTTTATGTTTATACACATTCATATGAGTAATTTGTTGGACTTCTCAAGTAATAGGTGGGTCCCTCTATAACCCCTCGATTCATCAATAGGTTTAATGAGCCAAGGCATGATTGGGTTTTTGTAGAGGCCTTACGATGGTATTTTTAGAAGTCTTTGAAGATTCCATGAAAATATTCTTTAGACATACATCATTATGTAGTCCCTTATTATGATTATAGTAATTGAAAAACCATTTTATTATATTACTAATAGAATATCTATATTTATGTATCATTCTCTTATGATCATTTTTATGGATTTATGTAATCAGATTTCATTCCTTCCATATTATGCTCAATGTTATTTATAAAGATATGTGTCTATAATTATTCACCATGCCAAAATTTTTATGATTACTTATATTGTATTACATACCATCATTAAGCATCTGATATCACCCCTTTCTTATGTTTTATTTTTACCCAGGATGTGAAGATGAATATTTTTATGAATGAATAGTTTGAATAATATAAGAGTTTATGGGTGTTTCCAATAGATTTTTAATGTGTTTTTTCATTCAAGTTTCGATTTAAATCTTTTTTAATCTAGTTTTTCTAAAATTGATATACTATTTGGTCCTTTGGGATGTGATGTCGTTATTAACATTCCAATGTATTAATATAAGGCATAGGATCCTAGCCATCGGGGTATGGGTCCTTATAGATATGTCTCGATAGGAGACATGACATTAGTGGTGTATTTAACTTTAAACAATTTATATTTGGTTTGAGTTATCTTGTTATTCAGGATATGGGTGATAAAATAGAGAGGTTCAAGTTGGATAGAGAAAGAGGATCGTGATAGGACAAAACAATTTTCTCAGAAGGTATCAAACGAAAATAGAATATATAAGCGAAAATGGAAGGTGATAATGAAAATGTCAATTTGAATTCTAATTTAAATCATTAATGTCATAAAATAATACTAAACATAAATAAATCCCCCCACCAAAGTTTCATGAAAATTTCTAGAAAATTTACATGCTCGGTTTTCTAACCATGAATATCTTATAACATGATCACAAAAGGCATTCTTACCGTATGATCAAAAAATGGTGATTGGCCTACAAACTATGTGAAGCATACATCAAGGTTACGTCTAGAAAATCATATAAAGTATAAGATAAATAGTACTTAAATAAAATCCATGTCTGAAATTTAGATAAAAATTTTGGAATAATTTCTCATTCTCAATTCGTTCATGATTCTCTCAACAATAAAAGAATTTTGATATATATAAACAACATAATTTAATGTTCCAGTGAATTCAAGAGTTATATCACACTTTTGAAAATGATCTCTTGAAAAGTTCTTTAATCAATATGATTTTTTCTAAAATGAGATATATGATTATTGGAAATATTTATTACAGTTTTATTATTATAATTTATAGGGAAATATAAACATTAATATTCATAGTCTAGTAAAGTGAGTGTTATCTATAGAATCATTGCACAACAATTACCTATATCTTTTTACTCATCATTATAGATTAGATCTCTAGAGGGTTATCTCAAGGGGTGTGGCGAGGTCTTCTCCCACTTCATGATGGTGGAATCTACCATGTTGACCCCTCCCCCTCTTGAATGGGAGGGACCTTCGTCATTCTTTTAGGGATGGTTGTCCTCTTTTCCCCCTTTTCCAAACCTGATTTTCTTCCCTCATTTCCCAAATTCACTCTAGGCCCTAAGGCTCTAGATCTATATAATGGAAATCATATCCTTATGATTTTGATCATAGAGTTCAATGAATCTTTGGACCTCCTCCATCGAACCTTGATTGTTCATTTCACGTAGAGAAGGCCTTCATTGGACACTTTTATAGGTTTTTTTGGTACGTGGTATTTATAGTATAGGTATACTATAGGTCTTCTCGACAATAAGAATATTATTATTCAGTTCTAGTCGGAGCAATATCTGATCAAATCTATTTCTATCACTCCATGTAGATTTAACAGGCCCTTTTTCTACATATTCTGATGGATCTATGACTTCCATATGAAGTGGGAATCCACTATAGTGGAGGTTTGGGTGAGTTTCCCTACCATCCCCTTACCGTTCGAAAGCTCCACAATAGTTAGGATAATCAGAAATATTGTAGGCATACCTATTCTCCAATAGCTGAACTAGAGCTGTGTGTCATCCTATTAGTCCTCTAGTCTATGTGGGCATATATTTCTAAAGATTTATTCCTGATTTATTTGGATCACAATAGATGAAGAATTTCTTTGTAGGCAGCAAGTGATTTACAATTCATGGGTTGACTATTATTATTCTTTTAAACATATGGTGAATTCATTGGAGACCTGTAGGAATTTGTTTAGAAAGAGTGATAACTAGAAATATGTGGACATAGGTAATGATCATGTGTTTGTTATCTAGGGGCAAGTGATTGTGGATACTATAGAAAATAAAGTGAAAATTAAATCATGGGATGGAAAGCCCTTAATGACTGACATATTCTATTGGCTGAGAAAGGGTATTTAGAATCCTAAAAAGTCTATGGTTGTTTCATTGGATAATTTGATTTCAGATGAGGAGAAGGAAACTGGAGTTAGGGATCATCCGTTTCCTAAGGTCCTCAAGGTGGTAGTGGGTACAAATTTGTATCGGAGCCTCAACATGAGGAAGTTCCCATGGCCATGGGTGCATATTATGTTGTGGTGGTGTCTCTATGGACCGTAACCAGTAATAAAGGTAATTATTTTGTTTCTATACAGACAAGGGTTGGCAATACTAAATATTACAGTGTATTCAATGATTCTCTAGGGGTGAGGCATCGTTCATGTCAAGTCCCAGAAACAATGTGGCGGGTATGGAGCTGGGAAACCTCTTTGAACAATTAGCTAATGATGGTCTGGATCAGGAGATTGAGGAAGATACAGTCAACCCTTTTTTGGCCCGGTAGAAGGATTCTATATTTGAGGCCAATGATAACTACTCTAGCATTTCAGTAGGTTATATAGAGTATGATGTACAAGGTGGTAGGCTCCCTATCTTGAGAAGGAGTAAGAGCCATAGGGGTAACCGCAAAGATATGAAGGATTACTCTTATTTTACACTAAGAATAGATACACATTCAGTATAGAAGATGAATTATAAGAATATGGAAAATTATTCCCATCCATTATCCATATAAGCATGCTAGTATATGAAGGTAGGTGACATGATTGATCAATCCTTGGAACGTCTTATGAGCAGAGAAGAAAAAATTGTTGAATAGTTTCAGTCAATTAATTTTACCAATGAATAAGCTAGAAAACTAATGGGAATGGGTTTGATAGTGTTTACCAATGAGAATTAGTTCTCTTGGATTGATAAGAAGGATATGGTTTTAATAAGGGGATTCAAAAAGTGGGAGATCATCTTATAGGAGTATATCCTATCCTGGGACAAGTTTTTGTTTCTCTTTGAATATCTCTTAATGGACACTCTATAAACCCATGTTAGTAATATTTCTTGTAAATTATTTAGGGAGGTTAAATCTAGGAAACTTAAATAGTATTTTATGGATCTAGGATTTCATTTTTTTAACCCAAGGTTTCTAACTTTTTCCTCAAATGTGTTTGAATAATAAAAAATTATTTTTTAGTTAGTCATGTACATGGATTTAGTAATTCATATTGGTAAAGAGTTTTATTTCATAATACTTCATGAAACAACAAACTTTCCCAACAAGTGACATGTTCTATAAGTTCTTTATGTATCTAACATTAAACTACCAAAAATATCATTTGAATAACTCACTAATTTTTATTATTGTATTTTATAATAGAGTAATCCTAAATTGGGTTTTTTGATATATTTGAAAATTATTTGAATAGTAAGTAAATGTGATACTTTTGGGACTTCATGAATTGAGAACAAAAAAATAGACAAAACATTATATCTAGATGGCTTGTAGTTAAATATAGTAAACATCCTATCACTCCTCTGTATGTGGTTTGATCAACCGATTTCCCAATTTCATAAATATCAAACAATATATAGTACTAATGTAAGTGTCACTACCTTTAGTATTATCCATACCAAAACATTTTAAAATTTAATTTTGGTAATTTCATTCATTTATAATAATTCCTTCATTATTTTCAAAAATAAAAAAACAAAGAAATTTTTTTGTTGACCATCAAACTCATTTCAAATTCAATTTTCATCGTTTTTGAAAATTAAGTACACAATGAATTTCTTGAAGATCCAAAAATAATATCATAATTAATATATTTGTACAACAAAATAAATTTTTTATTTATTTTAATAAATAAGATAGTATTATAAATTCCTTTAGATAAACATTTTGAAATTAAGAATGAGCTGGTCATATCATACTAAGCTCTAAGAGATTGTTTTATACTAAATAAATATATTTTTTAACTTAAAAACATGATTTGAAAATTTACGATTCGGAAGTACAGTGGGTTGTTTTACAAAAACATTCTTAACTATATAACCATTTAAGTGTTCACTCCTGACATCCATTTGATATAATTGGAAATTCAAATGTGTTTTATAGGAAAGAAATTTGTTTATGGATTCATGTCTATCTATAGACTAAATGTTTTTCTCATAGTCAATATCTTATTCTTGAATATATCCATATGCAACTGGTCTAGATTTATTTCTAACAATTATGCCTCACTCATCAACCTTTTTTCTAACCTCTTATTTAGTGATAATTGTTAGGAAGTCTTTCGACATTTCAACTAATTCCTAGACTCTATATCACTCAAACTCATTTAACTCTTATTGAATTTCCATTACCCAAAAATCATCATTAATTTCATCATTTATGTTCTTATGTTTAAATTGTGGCATGAAATCTTGATGTTCAACTTGTTTTCTAAGAGAAGCTCTTGTATGAGTTCTTTTTTCTAGGTCACCTAAGATATCATCTTAGGGGTAATATATTTGAGTCTTGACAGCTCTAGGAATAGAATTTTTTGACACTAAATTTTCATCTACACATTTGGTTTCAAATTTATAATCATAACTAGAGGATTTTTTTTATTAGGTTTGTTAAAATTTTAACTTGATTTGGAATTCACATCTAAAATTTGAAGGTCATTCTCAAGACATTCTAAAGAGATATTATGCTCTTGTGGATCTATCAGATAACGTTTCACATCTACAAATTATTCCAAAATATTTTTTATTTTATTACATACCCAATATGATTTACTGGTTATAGAACATCCTCGGAAAAGTCATTCTTCCCTCATTGAAGAAAAAATGTCTAAATTCTATTTTGTATTGAGTATAATAACTTTATAACCAAAAACTCTAAAGTAATTAACTTTTGTTTTTAAACCATTAAATAATTTATATGGGTTATTTTTTATATTATGAATAATTAAAACACTATTTATTATTTAACTGTTATTGTTTACATCTTCTTCCCAAAAATAAACAATTAAATAATAATTGTTTATTATTGTCTGAGGAATTTCCTGAATGGTTTAATTCTTCTCTTTAATACATCATTATGTTATGGGGTATTAGTAGTATAAATTTTATGATTATATCCATGTTGTGAGCATAATGATTCAATATCTTTATTTTCAAACACAAGGTCGTGGTTTTTTCTTAAATTCATACTTTTAAGTCTAAAATGATTCTCTATAGATCTATCATGTTTATAAAAACCGAAAAGAAATTCACTTTTATGATAAAGGAAAACCACCCATGTATATCTTGAATAAAAAATATCTATAACATAGGATTAATTCTTTCTCACTAAACTAGAATCTATAGAGGATGTAAATAAATCTATGGGAACCACCTATAATGGTTGAGAAGTTGAGACTTATTTATTTTATTTGAAATATATTTTATATTACTTTACATTTAGATAGGTATTATATACTTTTAGATGGTAATTATTTCATTGGAAGATCCTTGAAAAATAGGTTCCTAGTTATATTTTAAGTGAGTGTACTTTATAATGTCCTAGTATTTTATTCAAAAGAAATATTCTCCGTGGAAGAATCTCCAAAAAAGAAGCATTCTCACTAAATAAATAATATAAATATATTGCATAAATTTTTTTATTTATCATTATAGTAAAAACTAATGTGTGTTTATCATCAATGACATTATAATAATTTTTTTTCAAAAATATCATGACAACCATTATCACAACACTTTGAAATACTAATAATATTATATTTTAATCTTTCTAAAAATAAATCATTTGAAATTGAAATTATACCATTTTTATGAATTTGGTTGAGTCCAGTTATCTTCCCTTTGGAATTTTAAAAAACGTGATATGTCAACCATCCACATTAACTGTGTTTTTTAAGATTAAGTAGTCTCTATTCATATTTATGTAAAATCTACAATCTTGCAACTGTAGTTGTTTACTAGAACTCTTTGTACATTTTTCATAAAAAAAATTAAACTAAAAATGATTTTGGGACCAACATATGCATGGGTCCAATAATGTTAATAATGAGTTCTTTAGGAATCCATAATTGGTTTACTAGTTTTATACAAGTAGATATTAGACTATAAAAAAATAAATACTGTATTCGGTCTAGTATAATGACAACTACTAACAGAACTAGAAGAATGGGAACATGGGAAAAAATTATTTCTACTATGTTTCCTATATCTTGGTTGGTATCCTATACTAGTAGTATACTTAGGAGTATTCCTTTTACCAATAATTTGGGTAAAAAATTTTCTTCCATTAGATAACCTCTCTAAATCATTCTTTAAATTATTATTAGTTTATTTTAGCTCATCATTCTATTTATGATATTTTTCATTTTTATCCCTTTTCTATCGTAAGATCTTTCTTGATGTGAGAAAAAAAAGCATGGTGCTTCTTTAAACATTTATATTTATCCTTTAATCCATTAAATTTATCTTATATATTATTAAATTATTCAAATAATTCATTATTTGAAATATTTTAATATTCAATAAAAGTCTTAGGATTATTTGTAATATGACTATTAGATTTATGAAAAACATTCAATACCTTATATATGTTTGACATAAAAAACATATTTACTTTATTATTTCATTCTCCTCTTTTGGAATCTGATTTAAATGAACTATACCATGAGGCATGCCAAGTTAACTTCATAGAATTTTTGAAATTATTTTCCATTTTCCTCATATTTCGTTTTATATATAAACATGGGACAGTTTTCTTTGATGTTTCTTTTTTTCTTACATTCATAGTGTAGTAAATTTATTTCATAATCATATTTCCTAAAATATTTATCTAATTCCCTTTATTTTTATACATTCATCCATAAATTGGTTTCTTGAAGTATTTATTATTTTTATAGATCATCATATTTCATATGGATAATTAAGTCATATCTTCATCAATGTCAGCTAGTGATTATTTATCACTTTATCTTTTAGTTTTGATCTTATATTTTTTTAGATTCAAACATCATAAAATCAACTAAATTTTTCTATGTTTAATCCAAATATTTATTTTTCACTTTAAATGATTCTTCATACATCATGATATTTCAAATTAGTTGTTTTTCTGGTGGTATACTAATGTCACAAGGCTCTCTTAAGAATAAAAATTTTTCTCTCCATCATTATAGATAGAATCCGAGAAGTTGCAAGAATTGATTCTTGTTAGTAGTTGTCTTTCCCAGTGATATCATCATGTTAACTATCCCATTGAACATATGATACATGTCAAATATAGATTCATCAGGACTCATCTTAATAATATGTCATTTAATAGTATATGTTTTCAAATGAATTTCTTTAAAATTATAATTTCCATTATGATATCTTGTAAGGGTATCCCATATCTTAGAATAAGTAACACAATTAGATATTATTTTAAATTAATCTTTACATAATGCATTGTACAACATGTTCATATCCTCAAAATCACAGTCATATGCTGCTTTATTAGAAACACTCTATGCATCTCTAATAGCTTGGTGATTTTCTTATTTATCTTTAGTGACAGTTCATATATCAAATATCATAGTTTCCAAGTTGATTTTAATTTTGAATTTAAATTTACTAAAATTATTTACATTTAAATAAAGGGGTCAATTAGTGGAAGCTCCATTTTGTATATAGATGTCAATATTGATTTACATTTAGATAAATTATAAATTTATGATCTGTATATACAACTATATCATAATTAAAAATATATTTTCACAGAATCTGATACAAAATACTGGTTGGAGCTTACAACTCAGGAGGGGGTGAATAAAGTTTCCAATCAAATTTACATTTAATTGTTTTAGAAAACTAAATCCCCCATTTTGAGAAAATTTCTTATTTTCTAAAAAAATAGAAATATATAATTATATATTTTCAAAAGGTTCACAAAATCTTGATCACACTTAGTTAATTTAATTTTGAAAATAATATTACTATTAAAACTAAACCACTTATATCAAACATATTATATCAAACATAGTATATAAAATAATAAATTAAGTTAAATAAAGGAGTATAGTTTTTTCCACAATTTTAGAAAATATTAATAGGATTTATTTAAAACAATGAAAAATATGTATAGAATTAAAAAGTTATAGAGAATATAACATAGAAGATATTAATATGGGTTTTAGTCTCAAGCAGCCAAAAATTAATCCCATACACTTATAAATAACCTTCGACCAAGTAATTTATTCTTAAATAAAATAATCTACCACCTAGAACCAGTTTTACAAACAATATTGGATAAGTCTATCCAAGAATATAGATTGTTCCACAATTATGATTTGGGATAAAACAAAATATCAGGTCACATATGACCTCTTCTAGAGTTTTTCATCATAATATAATAGAATTGAAATTTAAATATAGTGTCATATACTCTCCAATTAAGTATATGAGTCAGGGTTCTATGAATATATAGATTAATGTAGAGCCCATCTCAAAATTATAAACGAAATGAGTAAGATATATAAGATAGGAAATGTGATGTAACTTAAAAGGAATAAATTCAGTTGTCTTGGTTTATTGAATTTTCCTTTAAAATATTCTTGGACAAGTTTCACACCATGTTTTGGAAAATAGATCATTGTAGAGTCTTTTATGTTTCACATGTAATATGTATATGATTCTATGTTATTCTCTGTGAGAGCATATATGTTAGTTTCATCACACTAAATTTCTTATGATCATATTTTCTTCTTAAAATGATCTTTATCCATAAGTATACAATGGATAATAATCAATGAAAAATTAAATGAGTTGATTCTTAATTTAATGCTTCAAAAACTTGCAATTAGAGATTTGAAATTCTCCCCTAATAAGTTAGACATAAAATTTTTCTTCACATAAAGAATGATTAGTTGATCCATTAAAAACATGACATGGTCAGTTTGAATTTGAATATAATACGTGACCATGTCACAGTCAGTTCATTCATTCATATGTTCAGGTCATTTGAACTTGTAGTTTATTTATGACTTCATGGGGTAAATTATTTCTTCATGTCATCACTATAATAATATACACGGTTAGTATATTACTTTATGAAATTATTTTACAAAAATTTTCATTATAACATTATTTATATATGTGGTAGGTACTTTCTTTCATACTCTACACAAGTTTTGAAGGTTTTGTATATTGTAAGCTCAATTACAACTCATCGTATATTGATTTTCAACGTACGGTAAGCTCAGTATTGAATGCATGATCATTTCATGAATTAGAAAAAAAATCTCATCTAACTCATCTGTTTAATTTTTTTTCATATAATATGGTGAAGTGTAATTTGTGGCAACATGTCACAACCACATTAACTTTTGACTGTTGGGTGGAATAATAATCTCCCAACATAGACATTTGTGCATGTTTTGTCCAGAAAAACTTGTACTAGAAGAAAACATGAGAGTCATTAATTACAATATAAAAATAATTTCGTGTCATTAAAATAAGTATTTTCTAGTATAATCCAACAATATACATATTTTTTATGATAAAAAATCATGACATTAAAATTTAAATGATTTGAATATAACAAAAGTATAGAGGTAGATGATTGAAATAACTAGTTAGCATGTTCTTGAAATCATGTATTGTTTTTCAATGAATTAAATTTTTTTCAATTAACCA
Source organism: Viscum album (assembly GCA_963277665.1). NCBI lineage: Eukaryota > Viridiplantae > Streptophyta > Magnoliopsida > Santalales > Viscaceae > Viscum > Viscum album. The sequence goes on from OY728147.1 coordinate 590,489,359, forward strand.
CTAATAAAAATATTTATCCACCTTTTTGGATTATTAAAAAAGAATGTAATGGAAAAAAATTACAAGAAATAAAAATATTAAAAAATGAGATTAAAAGAGATTAAAATATTAATAAATCAAAAGAGATTACAAAAATATATAGAAGCTCGCTATTATAGATCCAAATCTGAATTGAAGGGGGAATATTTGACATCTTTAGAAACTAGAGGGTCCTTTTATTAGTATGTTGATGTAGGAGAAGTATTATTTTTCAGTGTAGAAGAAGAAGAAAACCCTCAAATAACTACACAAATAGAAACAAGTCTATATTTCTGAAAGGATTGTGTTTGTGTTTATCTAAAAGGAATAACATTGGAATAGGTTTTTGTTAGTGATAAAGGTATTTCTAAAGGAGATAGCACAGTTTTCTAAGATGTATATAGATATGATTCCGTCAATCTGGTGAAATCATTGACTAGATGATAACCGTGCTCTAGAGTTTATAGAAAATCACCTATATTCTCCAAAAAGCATCCAAAACTAGATTCATAGATCTATGATTCCCAACATGGGATTTAAAATCTTGATTCAGAGGAGGCATCTTCATTTCTAAAGAAATATCTCTAAACTAACCTTTTTATTATAACATTGTAATGATATTAATAAGGTAACAATATATTTTCTCTTGATATTTTCTATGTATTAACTATATTGTTTTGTATCCTCATGAACTGCCACTAATGTATTGGAATAATGGGTTTTAATATAATTAAAAAAATATTCTATAGTCATTCTAAAATCATAAAAAATAATATTTAACTCATATATAATGATATGTCTAGCCATATCTTTCTCAAATAATTACTACACATCAGGAATAGGAGGAGGAATAGGAGTAGGTTCAAACATGGCATTCACAAACCATTGGTCTAACTAAATCATCTAGTCAGATATATCATATTGAAGAGATCCAACATGATCTCCAAAATATTCAATCTCATTTTTCTTCATTTGGTTTTTGAAATTAATAATGGGCTTACGATGATTGGTAATAAATGTAATAGCCTCAAAAATGTCATCTTTTCTCACTTATTGCATGGAGTTGTAAAAATTAACAAATGCATTCTTGAATATATCTCTCATTTACTATTTTAATACATAAATTTCATCCTTAATGACCTATGAAGTAGAATAAATGGAGGGTGTAGGATCATAGTGATATGTATCACTTTCCAAATTCCTATAATCTTACTCTAGTAAATCCTCCACTGATCTATCAAAATCATAAACTATTACCTCATGAATAAGAACCTATGATCTTTCACCTTCATTAGTGGGAGTAGGACCAAATATGTCATGAACGGTTTGATCAATAGAAGTTATTACATGATATGCCTAAAATCTATCTTTAATATCAACCTCAAAAATCAGTGTTCTATATAGAGTTCCTTGAAAATAGTGAATGATAGGTCCACCATGTCCAGGTGGACTACCTCTAAGATAATCATCATAATCATCATGTTTTTAACCCCAAAAAAAAGATCTAAATGAACTATCTACCTTATAATTTTCCATAGGTACATGTTATCAAGGAGTAATCTCAATAATGGAAGATCCTTCTATGATATACCCAAATGCATCAGATTCAGTAGAAATATCCAATTGTGGTACATCCTCATGAGCCACTCTAGCTTCCTTATCAATGACTATAGCTTCACAATAATCTTAAATTTTATCATCCACAATAGACACTTACTCATATGATTATTTATAAATAGAAATATCAATATCTAAATATTCCACCACCTCATATGGTTCGAGACAAGGATCCACCAGACCACTAGTTCAAACAAGGTACTTCAATGGATTAAACACTTCATAAATATTTTATAAATCATCCACCCATTCTTATTTTCATTATTTCTAGTTAACTCTCATTTTTCAATATTCTTTTTAAGAAATAAAAAATACATCATATGAAGTTATTTGTTTTTCCACATAAGGAAGTAATCCTTGATTCACTTCCAAGGATAAAAGGATCATAGGATAAGGTGAAGAAGAAAACCTTGAATTTATCTTACAGAACTCAACCATATGTCCCATGAAAGATAAGAAATGGATAATATGAATAAAATTCATCATAAAAACATGTATATCAGATCTTTATGTTACATGATGATGAAATCCTCTTTTCATGGACATATTAGGTGTTGGATAAACTTGGATAACATCCTACATTCATTGTTTTACTAAAAAACAAATTATCTCTTAGGGATCCATTCCCATTTAGTAAATTAAAAGGACTCTAAAATTTAATGTGATCATGGTTAACATGATAAGAGATTTTTTAATCATCATATTCTTGTTTGTGTACACACCCAAAAATTTAATCCTGTGTTTCAGGGAAAATTCAATAACTTCCCCAATGATAATTGTTTTAACAACATCTCTTTTCTCACCATGGAAAATTATATGTGAACATTAAACTCATTGAGAATATTTAGTTAAAAATACCAACCATAATCATTGAACCAATATTTGTATCCATGATTTTTAATCATGTTTCAGACTGAAAAACTTTTCTTTTACAACCACAGAGCATGGAAATATTTTTCGAAAAAAATGGGAGGATCAACGAGATTTGGATTCTATAGTTTTATAGATATTCATGTTATTCAATTAAATTTCCAAGATTTAGTAGCTTTGAATGGCTCAATATGAGGCATGATATAGGCAATTCATTTAACATTAATCATTTTTGGTTTGGTTAGATTTATTTGGAGATTCGATCTATGAGAGACAAAATAGAGTTTCAAGTTAGAGAGAGTGAGAGGGTTGAAAATGTAGAAATTGATTACATCAAATGATATCAAAGGGAAAGAGGATATATAAGGTAAAATAATGGTGGTTATTATGATTTAGATTCAAAATTCTATTTTAGTCAATTTAGGGAATAAATTAATAATTAACATAAATAAAATCTTGAAAAATTGGTTTCATGAAAAATTAATAGTGAATAGATGTGGTTGGTATGAAAACCATATATCTATAATAACATGAGAATGGTAGTCATATTGACCATATGAAAAAAAACCATGGTCAGATTACTGAATGTGTGATGCATACTTCATGGTTATGTTTAGAAAATAGAATCTAAATAGATATTAAATAACATGAAAGATAGTAATTAAATTAAATTTATTTGGCATAAATTATCATAAATAATTCATGTCTGATATAATTTATTCTCTCATGATTCTTGGGATTTGTAAATATATCATTATGATTATGTTCACTACCAATTAATTTAGGAGTTATATAACCCATTTCAAAATGATATCTCAAATATTGATGCCTTCTATCGAAAATATTTTTTATATAATGAGATATGAGATTCATTGAAATATTTATCAAAATTTTATTACAAAAATTTATACATATTTTTCAAAATTGATATCCATATTCTAGTAATGTTTTATTGAACTATAGAATCTATGAAAAAACTATCGGCATATATGTAATTAGCTTCAGCTGTGGATAATGACAAATATGTTTCTTTCTTAAAACACCATGAAACTAGAGACTTTCAAAAAATGTGTAATCTTTCAGATGTGTTTTTCTATCAAAAATATGAACACCAAAATCAACATCTGAATAAATCAACAATTAAAATGATTTTCCTCAAGAATAGAACACTCCAAAAGTGGTAGTATTTTTAAGGTATTTGAAAACTCTTTTAATAGTATGTACGGTGACACTTTTTAGATTTTATTAAAAATGTTCACATACAAACACTAAAAAATACATTAGGTGGGATTCTAGTTAAGTATAATAAAATTCCAATCATAACTATGTAAGTGCTTTGATAAATTGGTCTCCCATTTTAATCCAGATCCAATTTATAGATAATACTCATAGGAGTGTTAGTACCTTTAGTATTAACCATAAGAAAACATTTAAAAATGTCTTTAGTGTATTATATTTTATATAAAAAACCATTCATTATTTTAAAAAGTCTAAAAACCTGGAAATAATTTATGATCACCCATCAAAATAATTTCAAATTCATTTTTCATCATTTTTTTATAACTCATTATAAAGTGAAATTCTTGAAGAACCATATATTTTTTCATAAAAATATTTTTATACTAATACACCATCATTAGAGATTATTTTACTTAATCTATTATGATCATAAATTCATTTAGTAAAAACTTTCGAAATAAAAAATGATTTTATCCTATCATTCCAAGCTCTATGATCTTGATTTAAACCATATAAATCTTTTGTTATTTTAAAATATGATTTAAAATGTGAGGTATATGATGTCTAGGGGTTGTTACAAAAAAAATCCTCAACTATATAATCATTTAAGAATTATACCTCAACTTTGATTTGATATAGTTTGAAATTCAGATGTGATACATAAGAAAGAATCAATCAGGAGACTTCATGTCTAGATACTAGAGAAAAGGTTTCATTATAGTCAATAATTTTTTCTTGAGTACATCCCTATACAATGAGTTTTTCTTTTTTCTAACTATTTTTTCCAACTCATCAACCTTATTTATAAACACCCATTTAGTTCCAATAGTTAGGTATTCTTTTGTTCTTTAAACTAATTACTAGAATCAATTTCCTTCAAATAGATACACTTCTTACATTTTCATTACCAAGAATTCATCATTAATTACATCATTGATGTTCCTATGATCATGTTGTGACAAGAATTCATGGTTTTCAACATGGTTTTCAAAATGGTTTCTAAGAGAAACTATTTTATCGATTAATTTTTCTAGGTCACTTACAACCTCATCTATGAGGAGATATCTGTGTCTCCTAAAATATATTCTAATATAAATGATTAACACCTCATTATCATGTACATTTTTGGATTCAAATTGTTCAAGAGAACTCTATAATTTTTCTAGAGGTTTGAAACAATGTTCACTAAGTTTGGAATTGATATATAATGATTAAAGGCCATCCTCAAGACATTATAAATTGTAATTAGTCTCACATTTATATATATCAATAATTAAGACATGTATAAATTCTTCCACAATCTTAGTCCTTTTATTAAACACCATATTCTAATATTATTGAATTTTCTAGGATATTATACATGGTTCATGAAAGACTTATCAAACTCAATTTACCTTTAATAGAACATACATATAAAGGGTTGAACATCATTTTGGACCTAAAATGGAAGGCACCACAATGAATTGGTGTGAAGATTGGAATTAGAATTAATTTTGCATCTATCAGAGGTCAGATAAACATATTTCGTATATTGTAATGTAGCTTGATTTGGTATGGGATACATTATTATTAAAGGAGGTCATTTGGTGGATTATGGATCATGTCATATTTTACCTCATGTGAAGAATTATCCCACCCATGGCCTATAAATCTAAGGTATTATGCATTCCATTATGATTTAGTGACACTACTTTCTCATAGAAAAGTTAATCATCTATTTTGACCATATAAATTTGGATTACATATTTTCTTTAAAAAAATATATGAATATATTAAAGTATATTTTTGGTAGAATACTTGTATTATTTCATCTTTTTAATTTAACAAACTCTTGTAGTGGGTTGTAACATCAATTATTCAATTAAAGTATGTAATTTGTTCTTCCTAAAGAAACAACACTATAACGCATATAGCTTTTTTCAAGAATGTGATTAAAATTAATATTATGATTATCGATAAATTTATTTTAAATAAATTAGATTGACTCACTAATTCATCATAGATTTTTTTTCTTATGATATATTTTTATAGATTTATTAGAAAAAGTGGATTTTTGGGTGAATAGTGATGATATATCCATTTTACAAATATTTCACTTTTAAGACATTATAATGATATATGAATATATTTAAGGAGCATAAAAACTTTTTAATGGAAAAAATATATATTTAGTAAATAATATAATTAATTTAAAAAATATAACTCTAGACATTAAATTATATTCTTACCATTTCTGGGAATCTAAGAAATATTTTTGTTCGAATAAAATCAATTTTATTTCTTCTCTTTTAATCAAGTATTTATAAGGTTACATTTAGTTTAGTTTTTGTTTTAAATATAACTAATTTTCCTCTTCTTTAACATAATACATTTATTTCTGTTAAAAATAACAGTATTCATTAATTTACTTTAAATTCATTTTTATACATAAGAAGGAATTTTTGAATAAAAGTATTTTTTATCATATTTTGTGTGTGTTTTTAAATCAATTTTTTATTACATGATGAAATTAAGTTTGAAAAAAATAAAATCCCTATTTTGAAAATTAATTTATAAAAAATTAATTATGCCATTTTAATTTTTTTATTTTGAAACGTAAATATGGTAAAAATCTAGTTACCACGATAACAGTTAAAATGGGGTAAAAGGGTTAAAACTAAAATTATCACAATTAATAGGACCAAAAAACATGACTAAATCATATTTTATAGATATATTTTGACCCTTTCACATATTCACTTAAAATATGTGTCATTTTATAAAAAAATTTAATTTTTATGAAATTAATTTATTTTTATCATTTGTAAAATTCCATGTTTTTACTCTCCCTGACTTATAAAAGGACACTATCTCTCCTCCATTTTTGACACTTAGTGTGCCTCTTATATGATCTATGACCTACAAAAATATGTTTTTGACATACCCCCCCCCCCCCTTTCATGTATTATAGTTAAATTTTGAATCATAATATCATCCTATGATTGATTTTGGTATAAACCTAAGGAGTTTGTATCAAGAGGAGGTATAGTTATTAACCAAGTGTTTTATTTTTCTTTATTATTTTAACTCCTTCAAAACACTCCATACCTTTACAATATAGTAAGATTTATATATAAAATATAATAAAATTTATCTTTTCCTATTTAATAAACATGTTTCATCTTCAAATCCATCTAATTGAAAAATGAAACATCTTTTATCCGTACATATAGTCTACCACCTCAAAAAGATGATTTATTTCATGTATCAAAATAGACTACTATGGTTTTCCATAATAATTGATCTAAATTAAATAATAAGATATTTATTATATCTATGAATTAAATATGAATCTATAAATATTATATATCATTAACCTTCTTACTCATACAGCCATTAATAAATGCCAACGTCGCTAAGGATAATTTGAGAACTACCACCTCCATGATGAAATGTAATTCATTTTTCATTTACACTATTAAATAATTATTAGAAATATGTATGAAAAGAATATATATGATATTTTAATCAATATTATCTTTTTAAAAATGATGGAACCTAGATCAATATGCAGGAATCAAAACTACCAAACAAAAACATACATGAAAAAAAACAATTAACACCCCAAAATGGCACATTTGATGAAAAAGAATTAATTAATTGGTGTATAAATGTTTTAAGTGGATCAAATATGGAATCATAGGTATGTAAATAGTTTATTTTAAGAATTATAATAAATTTTAATTAATTATATATGTGTTAAAAAAACTTTTGAACCAATTCAAACCCGTTGAAAGGGTTTATTTCACAATCTCATCCTAATTAATAATTTTTCCAATTTAAATTTTTATTTGTGATATTTCATGATCTATTAATCATAAAACATATATATTTTCTTCTATTATTTTAATTTATATAAATTTAAAAAAATCACAATCATCTTTTTATATATTCAAATATCTGAAGGAATGTTTCTATGGAAAACTGACTTTAATTTCAATATAGTTAGATTTTTTTTCATGATACCAATTCATATAAAATATATTAAAGATTATATTTAATATTAAAACATGTTTTATTTTTTTTTACCAATTTTTGAATTTGTATAAAAAAATTTCAAAGAAAACCTTCTTGTTGTTTTCCAAACAAAGCATTTTTTTACCAAAGGTGTAAACAAGATCATTGAATTATTGATTATTATAAAATCATTTTTCCCAGATGTTATGACTATTATTTTCCTTGAATATTACATTATAATTTTAGGTGTTTAATTTCAAATAATATACTTTTCAAAATATTCTGGATATTTTTATATTTTAATAAAAAAAATTCAAATTGAAAAGGGTATTTTTTTTTCAAAGAAATCATCATGTGATGTTATTAATATATTTTAATCTATGTAAACTTAATTTGATTAATCTTATGAATTAATAGGGATATACTCTATTGATACCATATTTTATATTATTATGGATGGATTAGGATCATACTATTTTATTTATTGACTGGGTAAAATATTAAACATTCATATGCTCATTTTTAAATATGAATATTTATGTAGATTATGTATTGAATTTTTATTCAATTTTTTCATATTAGGAATTTATTATAATTCGTATGTGATGGGAGGGTCCTATTATGGTCCCTCATTTCATCATTGGGTCTCATGAGACAATTTAATTTAGGTATTTGGGGTTCCCATTACCTATTCAGGTCTGATGTCCTAGCATGTTGTTTTGAAGGTAATATTTTAATGTATGCAATTATGAATTATATAATTATGAACCTAGTTATTGTTATCCCTATGATTATATATGTTGTTATATACTAAATCATTTTATTAATCTAATATGGTATTCGTTATATGGAATATTTTACTATTCCATCTCAATCATATAATCCACGGTTTATTTATTCTATGATAGATTTTTTTGTATGCTTTCCCTTCATGGGCATCTGAGCTCATTCCTTATTATTTGATTCCTTCCCTTATATACCAATAAGGGATCTATGAAACATTTTAGGTATTTAATATAAAATATTATAAAGTTGTCATAAGAATTTTTATGTAGTGTTCCTTGCTTTCTGAAGTAATATGAGAATCATATATGTGTCTAGTCTACCATGACTACAAAACTATTCGATCCTTTAGGATTCTATCCGTTGTATTTTGTGAAAACGTTTTAAAATGATCAATAACTCTGAGTTACTAATTTTTGGAAGAAACAGTTATTTTCAAGGTGATTTTGGTATAAAAATTGAGAACAATATTTAGGAATTCATATATTAACGAACATAACCATATGATATACTCTTATGATAAGTCCTTGTGTTGGATAATATCGTAATGGTTTGGTAAAGTAGAGTTTGTGTAGTTTTCCTTGAAAATGAATCTTTATATAGAAATGTTGAAGTGGATGTGGATACAACATATATTTTCCTAGGGGTAAAAACTATGAAATGGGTGGATGGGTATTAACATGATCATCCCTGATTCATGATGAGTGGGCCTAAGACAGCACAACTAACTAGACACTCCTAGAGGATATGATTTGGTTTATTTAACCACTCTTTATAAGCCATTATGAAGTATTTGACAATATATTTATCATTTTAATATATTCCCAATGATACTAAGATTATGTTTCTGAGATTATTATTACATTAATTTTCAATTTACGATACGTGTTACAAAAAAATTAGAGTCATATTCTATTATTTAAATTTTTTAATGTTAAATGATAATTCAATATATTAAAAAACTTAAATGTATCCCAATTAAAGGAATGTAAACCTTATCAATTAAAATAATGTATTTAGGTATTAACTCCTTGGTAAGACAATAAGTTGTATTTGGATCTAGAGATGGGGATGGATCAGAATAAATTATAAATATACTAGGTAAGCTGACTCACGTTAAGAATAATAACCTTTACTATATGGATCAGCTTACTTAACCCCAACATTGTGAAACAATGTTGGATTGCTTCATCCAAAAAAATCTATAATGCAATTGGGAAACTGATACATATTATCTGATCAATTTATTATGTCCTTAAAGAATATATTTCATTCATTATGAATTAATGAAATAGATAAAGTCATAATGGCAGTTTATCCTCTTAAGGGAGACAATTTCCATTGGTGGATATTGACCTATAACACTAAGTTGTTGATGGAAATAAATAATATGGTGTGGAATAAATTCAATGAGGTGTTTTTTGAAAAATATTTCTCATGATTAGGGAACTGATATGAAGAGGCAGTTCATCAATCTATGGAAAATGGTAGGAGAAAATTTTAATGAATTTGAAGTTAACTTTATACGGTTAGAAAATCATGTGGTAGATTTTTTATATAATAAAATGAGTAAGATTGAAGAATTCTTTAATGGGATAAATCATAACCTTTAAATGGAATTAGTCTCTCAGAATATTTTTGTTTATGAGTATATGGTATCAAGTTACATCAAGGTAGGTAATTTCACTAATATTTATTTCAAATTGACATATAATGATGATGATTCAATAATAACTATAAAAAAAGATTTTATAATATGGGTATCATGTTTTATATTTGTTTAATTTTAACTTTTATTAAATTATATCCCACTAATATAATGAACCCTTTTAAATCCATCATATCCATTACTGCTATGGTATCTATATTTTCTTATGAATCATACTAGCTAAACTCATAACACAAACCATGAAAATATCTAGTATGCAATCATGTCAATCATATCATATATGACTCTTGGATATTTGAGAGGAAAACTCATTTCCCAATCCATCATGTGGATTATACAAACTATATTCATTTTCTATCCTAACTGTTAGGGTTTCCCAACAATGTATAACCCAAGATCACTCTAGGAATTAGAAATTAACTGTTTGGGTCACCTATATCTTTTTTTATATACATAAGATTACTCATGAGCACCCAGTTTTGTCATGAATTTCCTATTTAGATGGTCGAGTTCTTCAATAAAATTCACATCAGAATGAATATAACACATAATATTTTAAAAGGGATTTAATATCTCACTATATTATCTCATGTATTCCCTTTACATGTATGCATGATTCTAATGATTTAGTTTTTAATATATATTTATTCCTCCAAATCAATATGTTCAAACCATTTTGACATGTAACTTTTTAAATAACTCAATGTTTGTGTTACTGAACAAAATTGAAATCCAACTATATATATAAAAATGAATACCATACATAAAGTACCAGAAAACCATTTTATGTAGAGTATTGTAGTCAAATGAAATCAATGACCCCAGAGAAGTAAGCATGGAGTGATAGGTAGTCAATCCACATGTTTCTATATAAATCCTAATCTCTAAGGCCAATGATTATTTTAACCCAATATCCCCCTATCCATGGTTATTTAATCCATAGATATCTCAATTACATCATAATATTAATATCTAATATGTATAAACTAAATTTAACTTTTTAATTCAATATAATAACCTTATACATGACAGATTTATGAAACTAAAAAATTAAATAAATTATCATATCTAGCATACAAATCCTTAAATGCATGTATGATAATTCAAAGAATAATTTTAACACTTTAAACTAAATAATACACCCATTAAAAATATATCACTTTACATTTGTGACCAAATTGGGGAATAATACTAAATAAATAATTCAAAAGTTTATGCATGAGATAAAAAATTATGAAAAATTAATAAAATTAAATAAAATTATTAACATTTTATAATTTATTTATTCTCTTATGGATATCCCATAAACTAAATAATCATGAACATTTAATATTTATTTTAACATAAAATTTAAAAATATAATCATTATAAATGAAAATTTATATGAATTTGTTTATATTCCAACATATGAAATTCTTTATAAAATTTTTAAAAGTAATAAAAATAGCTAATATATTATTTAAATATTTTTAAAAATTAAAATATCTAATATTTAATATTTTTTAAACCTTTATTAAAATAATCCAAAAAAAACTTTTTGAAAATTTTTAAATAATTTTCAAATAATACCTTTCAATAATAAAATTTTATATTTTTTCACGACCCCCTCCCACCCAAGATGCCCTTCCTGAGCTGGAAATGGTGAAAGGGAGATAATGACCCCCGAGTCCCGCCTCCAGTAGGCCCCGGGGTGGCGACTAGAACCAAGGGTACGAGTTTTCACAAATATGGGAGGCATTACCCTTTATATTATTTAAGAACGGGAAATAAGACAAGTCAACCACCAAAAAAGAAAAGAACAAGTGTATAGAAATAAACCCAAACCAATCCCACATGCATGTTTAAATAGTTCTGAAACAAGGTTCAAGTAAAATAAAGCTCAAAAGTACAATACCAAAAGAAAACAAGAGTACAGCAACTGCAACAACTCCAACTGTTCGACTAGTAGGGTCCTGCACGACCCTGGTAGTCCTCTTGGAAACCTGAAAGTAAACGTAGGGTGAAAATACAAGTATACTAAGTAGGGAAACCTAAATCTCTCGTGCACAAGTAAGGAGACATCCAAATGTCCCGTGAGAACAACAGAAGAAACCTAGCAAGGAAATCTATCCACCCAACCTCACCAGCCACACTCACCAAAAACACAATCACAAAAGGTATTAGTATATAAGAACAGGAGTATTGGGTACCCCGCACCATTTCCCTTTAGTTATCTGCTCTTCCTAATGCCAAACGTCCTAATGCTTCCACACTCTCCCCGCCTGCACACTCCTGGGCCTCTCAACCAAGTATGACGCCCGCACACACATGGGCCTCACAACCACGTATCCCGCCCGCACATACCTGGGCCTCACAACCACGTATCCCGCCCGCACACACCTGGGCCTCAAAACCATGTATCCCACCCGCACACACCTGGGCCTCACAACCACGTATCCCTCCCGCACACACCTAGTCCTCACAACCATGTATCCCGCCCGCACACACCTGGGCCTCATCCTGAAGATTCTTGGGAAACAGTAGAACCTACCCAAAGAGTCCTGGGCTAAAACCACGCCAATCGAAACCTACCTGAAGGGTCTTAGGTGTAAGGTCGCCTCAAGACATCACAGCCTATGGAAGAAGGATCAGGAAGGAGCTAGTAACTAAGGGAAAAACATCCTCTCCCATGAAATGGGAGTGTCCGAAACTAAGTTCTCAACATGGGTGGGGTGCGATAAAACACAAAAGATACAGATACATATATGTATACCAAACACACAGCCCAACCTATGGCTTCTAAACAGAGAAACTGAGCACGTGCCTCAACAATGCTACTACGAAGCATACATACAACAAACAACCCCAACCCTATTTAGGTTTACAGGTTTCAACAGAATTATTTTATTAGTTCCTTAACTACTGGGCAACTATCCACAACCAACCACATAAATCGTTCGTAAAGCATATCCCTACCATCCACAAATCAAGTTAGGAAAACACAAGCAGTATAACAAATCCCTTCTTATTAACCAACCAACCCATTGATTATTAATCCCGTTCTATTTCCATTACCCACCATTCATTAACTCTTCCACTTTTATTTATTATTCACAACCCATAGTTCGTTCACATTCAAACCCATCCCTGCAGCCCCGCTGCCAACTACCATAGCCACAACCACACCGAAACCCATACATCGTCATCCCTTGATACCATTTATCACAGACCCGCTGCCCGTCACCAACATAGCATTCACACCAACCCACAACCAAGCCAACTATAGCCCCACTGCTCACCTGATCCACAACAACCCACAAAACACCCCCATCACATGCCACGTATCCAAGCCAACACCGACCTGTTCATTATTCCATTTTTTTCAACCAGGGTGATCACACAAGGGTTCCAGATTTTAAATCAGCCAACATTACGTGATTAACCAAATTCCACATTCAACAAAGTTCCATTCACAAAAATGGTCTAGAAATATAGGGAAACATTTAATTGCGCAAGCAAAGGCCCCCAATGACCGTGATTTTCAGTAGGCATAAGCCTATTAAATTCACAACATAATATCACAGGATATAAAGTGTCACGACCCATCCTCGGGGCCCGTGCCGTGACTACCCCAAGCCCGCCTTCTATAGGCCAGGGGCTGGCGACTAGAACCAAGGCGTAAATCCCAACAAAAAGGGAAGGCATTGCCTTTGGAAAGTAAACAAGCACCACAGAGTAAGGAAGCAGAAAAGTAAACACTAAGTAAAAACTGTAACAAGCTATGCTGAAAGTAAAAGGGGCCGGAAATACAAGCCCAACTGTAAAGTACAACTGAAAAAAAAAAACAGCAACTGAAAAGTAAAAGTCGCAGTGTCGAGCCGTCCTCTGGAAGTCCCACCTGAAGGGTGGGTACAAATAGCCTCCACAGCTCCTCGGTCCAGCCGTCCGCTCTGAGTGCATCCCGCCCAGTGGTCCACCTCCAGGTACCGTCCTGCTCCGCACGCCTCCACCACGATCAGTGTTGTCCGTCGTCTGCAACCAACACAACGAAGTGCGGGCAAAGCCCGTGCAGGGGTGAGTATAAGCTACTCAGTAGGGACCCCGAGACCCCCGAAGGTCTCCTGAAATCCACAAAGGATAATCCACAAAGGAATGGTACAATCACGAAGTAACATCTGACACGGCTTAGGTATATGACCATACATATACCTAAGTCATCAATTCTCGTTCGGCTTCAACGTCCGAGCCCAAGCACAACCTAGTCCTCACAGGAAAGCAAACGTATACCCACACAGGATAGCACAACAAAATCCACAAAGGAGAGTAAACAGTAAATCCACATAGGATAGCTCAACACAATCCAAAAGGAGAGTAAACAGTAAATCCACACAGGATAGCTCGACACAATCCACAAAGAAGAGTAAACAGTAAATCCACACAGGATAGCTCAACATAATCCACAAAGGAGAGTAACTCAAGATTCAGCTCACACAGGTAATACTTCTTCGAATGTCGATAAATATGATCACTGATCCATCTAAGTCGTCGGACCCACAAAGGATCAATAGGTAACTAACCCCCGCAAAGACCCACACAGGATCGGGCCCACACAGGACCTGTAGGCGCTGGCTCACACAGAACCGCTGAGCGCTGACCCACACAGGATCGGACCCACATAGGATCGGGCCCACACAGGACCTGTAGCACTGATCCATGTAGGATCGCTGAGTGCAGTAGTCGTCGCAGTCCACTGAGGATCTCTGCACAGTCGTCGTCACAGTCCACTGAGGATCTCTGCACGGTCGTCGCCGCAGTCCACTGAGGATCTCTGCACGGTCGTTGCTGTTGAAGTAGCAGTCGCAGCCAGCTCTAGGGTTCTCGCACACAGCAAGATCGTTCGAAAGGGTCCGCTCCATGAGCCGAGAGGCCGATACATCAACTGTCACAAAGACCGAAGTTGATGTATCCAAAAGTTCCGTATCATCAACAGGAACTCAACGTCTCAGACGGCGCGTCGATCGGACGCCCGGTCTGAGAGTTATTGGCTTTTTCGTCCCAGGGGCCCGGTTGGTTTTTAAGGAAAAACCAACCCGACCGTACTCCACCTGCGTCCAAACCTCGGGCGGAGTATTCCAAAAGATCCGTCTCAAATAGAGGAAAACAACGAATCTGACGGCACATCAATCGGACGTCCGTAGCTCAAGATATGAGTGTTTCCGCTCCGAGGGCCCGGTTGGTTTCGTGTACGAACCAACCCGACCGAACTCAAAGTACTCCGAAACCTTGAGTGCGATATACCGAAATGACCGTCTCGATCCAAGAATCGCGTTTCCGCTGACGGCGAGTCGTTTGGAGGCCCGTAACTCATGATACGGCCATTTGAACGAAAACCGTCCAAAGACGGGGGGTCCGGGCCCGGGCCGACCTGGCCCGACCCCCCCTGGGTCGGCCGAACCCGGTCTGACCCGGTCGGACCGGTCTGGCTCGGCCTACCCAGCCCGGCTCGGCCAAGCGGCCGAGCGGCCGACACGGGGGGAGCCGCCGCCCCGCATGACACCCCCGCGGCACCCGCGGGGTGTCGGCCAGACAGCCGGACGCGGCTGAAGCCGCGTCCCGAGTGACGCAGGGGGGAGTCGCCGCCCCCGCGTGACACCCCCGCGACACCCGCGGGGTGTCTCCCTGGCGACCGGACGCGGCTTCAGCCGCGTCCCGCGCGCGACGGACCCGCGCGGCCGCGGGTCCGCGAGCGCCGTCGTCGCGGCCGGTGCCTCGGCGGTCTCGTCTGGCGGCGCACCGGGCACCGCCGATGGCTTCCGCGGGCCGCCGGAGTCGCTCCGGTGGCCCGATTTTCTTCCCGTCTGCGCCGTTGCTCCTCCCGGGACTCATTCTTCACTGCAGAACCACCAAATTTCCGTTGCGGCACGTTCCGTCATCGCCCGTCAAATCCGCACAAGAACGAAGAACGGTGGAGGGTCGTCGGGCCATGTTCGTTTGGCCCGCACCCTCCGCGTTAGAGATAAACATCGGGAGAAAAAAAAATCAACATATGAATTCAACAATTTTAATGGAATAAAAATTGTTTATGAATCGGGTTCTTCATTCTTGAAAGGAAACAACACGGAAATAAGGGCAATTCAAAAAAATAAAATCCCTACCTCGTAGTCATCACGCGTGAGCGTTCTTCACGGAATTGCTCGTTGCGGAAGAGGGGGATCGTCGCATCGTCGCGGAAGGATGTCGCGTCGTCGCGGAAACCGGCGTTGAGTCGGCGAACTCAACGGACCATGAAACAACAGATTTAATTTAATTATAATTAAATCCGTGTTTTGGTAAAAACCACAAAGGAGATTAAAAAAGAAAATCCGAGACTCTTACCCCAAGCAACCGATCGAGGATCTGTCGCGGAGGAAGAGACGTCGCAGAAGAACGTTGCAGGAAGGGAACGTCGGCGTCGCGGATCACGGCGTCGCGTCGTCGATTTCCGGGTTTGGCGTTCTTCACGTTCTTCGCGTTCTTCGCATTCTTCGCGAAGAAGGATAAAGGCACGAGGACTCTGTCAAACCTCTCAACCAGCAATCCTTCAAAAAGACTAGTTGGTCTTATTTTATTATTACGCCAACAAACGAAAAAAGGTAAGTAACGACTCATCAATTCGT
Source organism: Viscum album (assembly GCA_963277665.1). Classification (NCBI taxonomy): domain Eukaryota; kingdom Viridiplantae; phylum Streptophyta; class Magnoliopsida; order Santalales; family Viscaceae; genus Viscum; species Viscum album. The sequence goes on from OY728147.1 coordinate 590,506,186, forward strand.
TGTATAACTTTATGCCCGAAAATTAAAAACCACACCCGAGAAAATGCAACTCCGGAAGAGGAGTTTCTAAGCGAATATCGGCGCTGCGATTTCATCGGTTCCCTCAGAATTCGATTCCGGGCACCAGTTCAAAAGTTAGAAAAACCCGCTCGTCCGTTCGCTGAACGTACCCGAGCCAAACTTCAGAAAATGATTCCGGGCACACCGGGCCTCGAAATCAGGTGCCGTCAGAGACTGCGCTCTTGTAAAATTCCAAAGAAAATTAAGAAAAAAAATTCCTTGAAATTTATGGGTCTTTACATTACTCTCACCTCAGGTCTTTACGTCCCCGTAAAGATACATCATAAACTAGGGAAACAAATGTGGGTACTGAGCACGCATCTGAGACTCCCGCTCTCATGTGCTCTCCTGGAGGTTCCCGTGCTACCATCTGATGCGCACAAGAGGAATCGATCGCCCACGTAGGACCCGCTCCTTTCGATCCTCTATCTCCACTGGGACCTCCGCAAAATTCTCCCCATCATCCACGTCTAGCTCCCCATGGTTGATGATGTGTGTCGGGTCGTGCACGTATTTCCTCAGCTGAGATACGTGGAAGACGTCGTGCACCCGGTGCAACTGAGGTGGTAGAGTCAGGCGATAAGCCACCTCACTAACCCTACCGAGGACCTGGAATGGTCCAATGAAGCATGGAGACAACTTGCCGCCTCGGCCAAATCTCTGCAAACCACGTCGAGGTGAGACACGCAGGAAGACATGGTCGCCATCCTCGAACTCTAGTGGCCTCCGCCTCCTGTCAGCATATGACTTCTGCCAGCTCTGAGCTGTCCTCATCCACTCCTGGATGACTTGGACCTTCTCTATCGTGGCCCGGACTATCTCTGGTCCCACAAGTGCTGACTCCCCAGGGTCTGTCCAGCACAAAAGAGATCTGCAAGGCCTGCCGTACAACGCCTCGTAGGGTGCCATCCCGATGGTGGAATGGTATCTGTTGTTGTACGCAAAATCCACCAAGTGTAGGTGGTCCTCCCAGCTGCGACCAAAGTCGATGACACATGCGCGGAGCATGTCCTCGAGATTCTGAATGGTCCTCTCCATCTGACCATCCGTCTGAGGGTGAAAGGCGGTGCTCAGATGTAGCCGCGTCCCAAACGCCTCCTGCAACCCCTTCCGAAGCTGGGAAGTAAAACGAGCATCCCGATCGGAGACGATAGTCGATGGCACACCGTGAAGCCGTACAATCTCCTGAACGTAGAGACGCCCCAAGCTCTCCACTGAGCCCTGCTCTCGGATGGGTAAGAAGTGTGCCAACTTGGTGAGTCGGTCAACAATCACCCAAATGGAGTCATGGCCTCTGGAAGTGCGTGGAAGTCCAGTCACGAAGTCCATAGATATCTCATCCCACTTCCACTCCGGGACCTCCAAGGGCTGTACCAAGCTTGCTGGTACCTGATGCTCTGCCTTCACCTGCTGGCAGGTGAGGCACCGTGAAACAAACTCTGCCACATCCTTCTTCATGCCCGGCCACCAGTGCTGTCGTCTGAGATCCTGGTACATCTTCACCACTCCAGGATGTACCGCCAAAGGAGAAGTGTGAAACTCTCTCATCACCTCCTCTCGTAAAGCGACTGGTACCAAGGTACGTCTTCTAAAAAGGACGTCGTGCTCTACTCCATGGGAGAAACCATCAGGTGCCTGTCCCGAGGATATCTGTGTACGCCGTGTCTCACAGTCAGCATCCCCACGGTGTGCCTCTCTGACCCGCTGTAGAAGTGGAGGAGAGACTGTGAGAGACTGAAGGAAGGCTACTCCATCTCTATCCACGAAGGATATCTGCAAAGCGGCTAGCTGCTCTGTTGCCTCCTCAAGTAGCTGGATGCCCGTCCTCCTGCTGAGGGCATCGGCTACCACGTTCCCCTTCCCAGGAGAATAGACTATCTCAAAGTCATAGTCCTGGAGGAACTCGAGCCATCGCCGCTGTCTCAGGTTCAGTTCCTTCTGTGAGAAGATGTACCTGAGACTCTGGTGGTCAGAAAAGACTGTAAAACGCTCGCCCATCAGATAGTGCCGCCATGTCTTTAGAGCAAAGACCACTGCTGCCAACTCCAGGTCATGGGTGGCGTAGTTCTGCTCATGCGGCCTCAACTGACGTGATCCATAGGCAATCACGGCCCACTCCTGCATCAGGACACACCCAAGTCCGGTCCCTGATGCACCGCAGTAGACTACGTATCCAACTCCCTCCTCAGGCAACCTCAAGATAGGTGCGCTGGTCAATCTCTGCCTCAGCTCCTGAAATCTCTGCTGACATCTGTCTGACCACACGAAGGGTTTCCCCTTCTTCTTCAATAAAGAGAGTGGTGCCGCAACTCTGGAGAAGTCTGGCACGAATCTCCGATAGTATCCGGCTAGACCCAAGAAACTCCGCACCTCCATCACGCTCCTGGGTGGCTCCCAAGCTAGCACTGCCTCGATCTTCGCAGGATCCACTGCAACTCCCGCCTCAGAAATGACGTGCCCCAAGAAGTGGACCTCACGTAACCAGAACTGGCACTTCGAGAGCTTTCCATAAATCTGTTGCTCTCGGAGTGTGTCTAGTACAACCCGCAAGTGGTAGGTGTGCTCCTCCTTGGTGGTCGAGTACACCAACATGTCGTCGATGAAGACCATGACAAATCGATCGAGGTATGGCTGGAAGATCCTGTTCATGAGGCTCATGAACACTACTGGAGCATTGGTTACGCCGAAAGGCATTACCAAGAACTCATAGTGGCCATACCGACTCCTTAAGGTCGTCTTCTTCACATCCTCGTCTCGAACTCTGAGCTAATTATAGCCTGACCTGAGGTCTATCTTCGAGAACCACCGTGCTCCCTTGAGCTGATCGAAGAGGTCATCAATACTCGGTAGCGGATACTTGTTCCTCACTGTCACCTGGTTCAGGTGACGATAGTCGACACACAGTCGCAAGCTCCCGTCTGCCTTCTTGGCAAACAATATCAGGGAATCCTAGGGTGAAACACTGGGTCGGATGAACCCCTTGCCCTGCAAGTCCTCCAACTGTACCCGTAGCTCTCGAATCTCGGAAGGGCCCATCCGATATGCTGGAGTGGATATCGGGGTTTCCCCGAGGTACAGATCAATATAAAAGTCTACCTCTCTGCGAGGGGGTATCCCTGGAATGTCATCGGGGAAGACGTCCGCATACTGATCCACCACTGCAGGAAAACTAGGACTCTGCATGTCAACTGCTCCAAGGATGAGGCTAGCCAACTGATGAGTGATGGGCTGCCCTCTCCTCTGCGTGAGTCCATCCTGTGCTGTGAAGGCTCCCTTCTCGTCGGTGAAGGTGAAACTTCTCCCGTCGGTGCGCACACATCGCACCTTGCGCCTAATGCAGTCAATCTGTGCATGGACTATAGATAAGAAATCCATGCCCAAGATGACGTCGTAAGGCCTCGACGCCGCTACAAGAAGATCCCAGCCGAAGCTCTCACCTCCTAGAGTAAGCTCACACTGCCGGCACCAGTGCGTAATCGTCGAGTCTGCTCCCATAGGAGTCTCTAGCCATAAGGATCGAGCCAACGGCTCTGTCGGAATCTCCGAGCTCCAAACAAGGGCAGTGGCTATGAAAGAGTGACTCGCTCCTGTGTCTATAAGAATTGCAGCAAGGGTGGAATAGACACAGATCATACCTCGAATCATCTCTAGCGCACCGTGGTTGTAGGCCTCTGCTGCCTGGAGTTGTGTCTGTCTCTGCCTGCCAGCTCCCTGTGGTCGGGGTGGACCTCCTGGTGGTGGTGGTGGCAGAGCCTCAAAGCGTCGCCCACCACCTGCTGCTCGGCCAGCTCCTCTGCCTCGTCCGCCTCCTCCCTGCGGACCGCCACGGTCGACCCCCTGCCTCTGCCTAGGTGGACCCTCCACCGTCTGCTGCTCCTCGGTATGGTGGGTCGGGCAGTCACGAGCCATGTGGCCCTGCCCGCCGCAGGAGTAGCACTGCCTGCCTCTCGGAAGACTGGCCCCGCGCTGTGTGCCCCGCACTGCTGCGCCAGTGTCCCGAGGTCGTCTGCTGGAAGGTTTGGTCTGCCTGGAACCCTAAGTCATCTGTCGGCTACCAGCTGCTGAAGACTCTGCTACCTGCCTCCCTACGGTAGGTCTCGCTGTGGACTCAGCCAGGAAGCTCTCGATCAGAAGGGCTCGCTCCAGCACTCCTGCCTGGGTCAGGATGCTGAGGGAGATCAGCGATGCCCTGATCTCGTGTCTCAATCCCTGCTCGAAGGTCCGGGCCCAGAAGAAGGGGTCTCGTACCATGTATGTCGAGTAGCGAGAAAGGTCGGTGAACCTCGCCGCGTACTGGGCGACCGTCAAGCTGCCCTGCTGCAGCTGAAGAAGCTCCTGGATGCGCACCGCACGGAGGGTGGCCGGGACGAACTCTGAGCGGAAGAGGCTCTCGAAATCCGTCCAGATGATGGAGGCCTCATCGTGTACCTGGAGCATCAAGCTCCACCATCTTCCTACTGCTGCGTGCAGTAGGCTCGCCGCGAGGATCACCATGAGGTCTGCTAGTGTCCTCACTAGCCTAAAAACTCGGATGACCGCCTCCAGCCAGTCCTCGGCTGCCTGGGGGTCCGTCTCCCCACGGAACCTGGGTGGTCGCTGGCGCTGGAACTCGTGCAGAGCTCCGAGGTGTCGTGCATTGTCAGTGATCGGCGCTGGAAGCATCGGGGGCTCGGCGGGTAAAGGTACCGCCGGTGCCTCTGCTGTCAACGAGCCCTGTACCGATGCCTCGTCGATCGGCGGGCTGTCGTCGCGCTCTACTCTCGGAACCCTAGCTGGATGCCGTCGTGGGGCCATCCTGAAAAAGAAAAAAGTGTTCCACGGTCAGAACAGTATACTTGGTGAGCTGACACAAGTAATCACAAAGAAAACTTGAAACACACATGCAATCAATGTTTTCATGCATTAAGTCAGAAATCAGATGTCAGGGTCCTGGTGTACGGATACGTCGGCCGCCGCACCAACACTGGACTCCCTGGACTGATAACCACACCCAATACGCTAAACACTATTGATTCACATAGAAGAAAGATCAGAGTCTGCGGTAGAACCGACCGCCTCTGATACCAATTTGTCACGACCCGTCCTCGGGGCCCATGCCGTGAATACCCCAAGCCCGCCTTCCATAGGCCAAGGGCTGGTGACTAGCACCAAGGCGTAAATCCCAACAAAAAGGGAAGGCATTTCCTTTGGAAAGTAAACAAGCACCATAGAGTAAGCAAGCGGAAAAGTAAACACTAATTAAAAACTGTAACAATCTGTGCTGAAAGTAAAAGGGGCCGGAAATACAAGCCCAACTATAAAGTACAACTGAAAAGAAAAATAGAAACTGAAAAGTAAAAGCCACAGCGTCGATCCGTCCTCTGGAAGTCCCACCTGAAGGGTGGGTACAGATAGCCTCCACAGCTCCTCGGTCCAGCCGTCCACTCCGAGTGCGTCCCGCCCTGTGGTCCACCTTCAGGTACCGTCCTGCTCCGCATGCCTCCACCACAATCAGTGTTGTCCGTTGTCTGCAACCAACACAATGAAGTGCGGGAAAAGCCCGTGCATAGGTGAGTATAAGCTACTCAGTAGGGACCCCGAGACCCCCGAAGGTCTCCCGAAATCCACAAAGGATAATCCACAAAGGAAAGGTACAATCATGAAGTAACATCTGACACGGCTTAGGTATATTCCCATACATATACCTAAGTCATCAATTCCCATTCGGCTCCAACATCCGAGCCCAAGAACAACCCAGTCCACACAGGAAAGCAAACGTATACCCACACAGGATAGCACAACAAAATCCATAAAGGAGAGTAAACAGTAAATCCACAGAGGATAGCTCAACACAATCCACAAATGAGAGTAAACAGTAAATCCACACAGGATAGCTCAACACAATCCACAAAGGAGAGTAAACAGCAAATCCACACAGGATAGCTCAACACAATCCACAAAGGAGAGTAACTCAAGATTCAGATCACACAGGTAATAATTCTTCAGATGACGATAAAGATGATCACTGATCCATCTAAGTCGTCGGACCCACAAAGGATCAATAGGTAACTAACCCCCACAAAGACCCACATAGGATCGGGCCCACACAGGACCTGTAGGCGTTGGCTCACACAGAACCGCTGAGCGCTGACCCACACAGGATCGGACCCACACAGGATCGGGCCCACACAGGACCTGTAGCACTGATCCACGTAGGATCGATGAGTGCAGTAGTCGTCGCAGTCCACTGAGGATCTCTGCACAGTCGTCGCCGCAGTCCACTGAGGATCTCTGCACGGTCGTCGCCGCAGTCCACTGAGGATCTCTGCACGGTCGTCGCTGTCGAAGTAGCAGCCGCAGCCAGCTCTAGGGTTCCCGCACACAGCAAACTCGTTCGGGAGGGTCCGCTCCACGAGCCGAGAGGCCGATACATCAACTGTCACAAAGACCGAAGTTGATGTATCCAAAAGTTCCGTATCGTCAACAGGAACTCAACGTCGCAGACGGCGCGTCGATCGGACGCCCGGTCTGAGAGTTATTGGCTTTTTCGTCCCAGAAGCCCGGTTGGTTTTTAAGGCAAAACCAACCCGACCATACTCCACCTGCGTCCAAACCTCGGGCGGAGTATGCCAAAAGATCCGTCTCACATAGAGGAAAACAACGAAGCTGACGACACGTCAATCGGACGTCCGTAGCTCAAGATATGAGTGTTTCTGCTCCGAGGGCCCGGTTGGTTTCGTGTACGAACCAACCCGGCCGAACTCAAAGTACTCCAGAACCTTGAATACGATATACCAAAACGACCGTCTTGATCCAAGGATTGCGTTGTCGCTGACGGAGAGTGGTTTGGAGGCCCGTAGCTCAAGATACAGCCATTTGAACAAAAACCGTCCGAAGACGGGGGGTCCGGGCTCGGGCCGACCCGGACCGACCCCCCCTGGGTCGGCCGAACCCGGTCTGACCCGGTCTGACCCGGTCGGATCGGTCTGGCTCTGCCAGCCCGGCCCGGCTCGGCCGAGCGGCCGAGCGGCCGACGCGGGGGGAGCCGCCGCCCCGCGTGACACCCCTGCGGCACCCGCGGGGTGTCGGCCAGACAGCCGGACGCGGCTGAAGCCGCGTCCCGAGTGACGAGGGGGGGAGCCCCCGCCCCCACGTGACACCCCCGCGACGCCCGCGGGGTGTCTCCCTGGCGACCAGACGTGGCTTTATCCGCATCCCGCGCACGCCGGACCCGCACGGATGCGGGTCCGCGGGCGTCGCCACTGCGGCCGGTGCCACGGCGGTCTCGTCCGGCGGCGCGCCGGGTGCCGCTGCCTCTGGGCGCCGGCGCCGCCGCCGGCTTCCGCGGGCCGCCAGAGTCGCTCTGGTGGCCCGATTTTCTTCCCGTCTGCGCCGTTACTCCTACTGGGACTCGTTCTTCACTGTGGAACCACCAAATTTCCGTTGCGGCACGTTCCGTCGTCGCCCGTCAAATCTGCACAATAACGAAGAACGTCGGAGGGTCATCGGGCCATGTTCGTTTGGCCCGCACCCTCCGCGTTAGAGATAAACATCGGGAGAAACAAAATTCAACATATGAATTCAACAATTTTAATGTAATAAAAATTGTTTATTAATTGGGTTCTTCATTCTTGAACGGAAACAACACGGAAATAAGGGCAATTCCAAAAAATAAAATCCCTACCTCGTAGTCGTCGCGCGTGAGCGTTCTTCGCGGAATTTCTCGTTGCGGAAGAGGGGGATCGTCGCGTCGTCGTGGAAGGACGTCGTGTCGTCGCGGAAACCGGCGTTGAGTCGGCGAACTCAACGGACCATGAAACAACAGATTTAATTTAATTATAATTAAATCCGTGTTTTGGTAAAAACCACAAAGGAGATTAAAAAAGAAAATCCGAGACTCTTACCTCAAGTAGCCGATCGAAGATCCGTCGCGGAGGAAGATACGTCGCAGAAGAACATTGCTGGAAGGGAACGTCGGCATCGCGGATCACGGCGTCGCGTCGTCGATTTTCGGGTTCGGCGTTCTTCGCGTTCTTCGCGTTCTTCACGAAGAAGGATAAAGGCATGAGGACTCTGTCAAACCTCTCAACCAGCAATCCTTCAAAAAGACTAGTTGGTCTTATTTTATTATTATGCCAACAAACGAAAAAAGGTAAGTAACGACCCATCAATTCGTTGTATTAATTCAACGAAAGTAACAGCTCATTTAATTCACGAAATAAACCTACCAATTAAATGGTTTGTTAAGAATTTAAGAAAACGCATCAGTTGACTTTCATAATGATGGGTTTTCGCGGGTGCGTTACTTAGCGGAAAGAAACGGCGGGTCTCGTGCGGGCCCCACCTCAAAAATATCCTACCAAGGGGGTAGGATATTTATGGATAGCATCCTATCCAGATCAACTCAGTTTAAGCCGTCTTTAAGTGGCTTCAAGTGGCTTCCAAGTGGCTTAAGTGAAATAAAATAAAGTTGTCGTAAAATTATTTTATTTCTTAACTTTAAGCCCGAAAATTAAAAACCACACCCGAGAAAACGCAACTCTGGAAGAGGCGTTTCTAAGCGAATATCGGCGCTACGATTTCATCGATGCCCTCAGAATTCGATTCCGGGCACCGGTTCAAAAGTTAGAAAAACCCGCTCGTCCGTTCACTGAACGTACCCAAGCCAAACTTCGGAAAATGATTCTGGGCACACCGGGCCTCGGAATCAGGTGCCGTCAGAGACTGCGCTCTTGTAAAATTCCAAAGAAAATTAAGAAAAAATTTCCTTGAAATTTACGGGTCTTTTCATAAAGATAAACATAACAACGTCCCCATCCCCGTTCTTTAACCAGTTATTATCTTTGTTTATTGGTTCAATAATTTCTCATAAAAACAAGAGGATACCCACCCCGCATGATGCATTAATTTAGAGAGACGAAGGCAATATCCTTACCTAAACATATTCTGATCACGACGCTCCCCTAGATCAACTTTAGAAGACGTCTGTCGGCATCTGTCACTTATGTAGAGTCCCAGAAAAACCTCCTCGGGTGGAAGTTGGAAAGGAAAGGCCTAAGGAAAGACAATGGATCCAATCTTAGAAGTTTTTCCTCGTCGTTACAATCTCGTGGCCACTGACGGATCATAAATCAAAGCTCGAACGAAGAAGTTATGGAAGAAAAGGAGCCTTCGAGTCTCTTGGGAGAGCTCTGCTCAGAGGAATGGGGAGGAGAGGGGTGAGTTAAAAAGGAGGAGGGGAACCCTTCTTTTATAGGTGAGAAAAGAAAAAGTACACGGCGTGTAATTTATTTTACACAGAGTGTACTCGGCCGTTTCACACGGTCACCACGCGACTTCCAACACGGCCTCCAATGCGGAACGCGGCCGTTGACTGGTCAACACATGACTTGAAGGTAACACATACGTAGGGAGGGACTACACGGCGTGTAGTATTGGATACACGGATTGTACCCATTTATTTCACACAGAAAGGACACGGCTCCAACTTGGCACACATCCATTGACTGGTCAACACACGGTAACGCGAACGCGGGGAGGACTACACGGCGTGTAGTATTGGATACATGGTGTGTACCCATTTATTTCACACAGCAAGGACACAACCTTCAACACGGGGTATAACCAGTGAGGGGGTACATGGCGTGTACTCACACTACATGGCGTGTAGTTTCGAAATTCTAAAGAGTGTTGGAAAAGTCCATTTTACCCTCCATAACACTTCGTGACCTTATTTTTGACAAAGGAATGGGCTGGAGAGGTCCGAGCCATTAAATCAGATACCTCTTAAAACATTTTCGTCCCCGAGAATTCAAAACCAACCCATAGGAATCCCAACAAGATACCTATTAGGGTTCTCGTTATAGTAGGAACCCAACCAACAACCCCAATCGTAGGTGTTAGGAATCCCCTATCCTATGTCGAGATATTATTCGCTTTAGGCGGCACTGACTCGCCTGCACGGGTTTAATCGCATCCGCATTAATGCGTCTCGATTAAGGATTGGGCCTTCCCACTTCCATATATTAGGATTTTCCAACTTACACTGCCCCCATCACCGTACAACCCACATATTGCCCGAACATGTGGTTTGGGGAAAATTCCATCTCCTATGTCAAGATATTATCCGCTTTAGGTGGCACTGACTTGCCCGCACGGGTTCAATTGCATACGCATTAATGCATCTCGATTAAGGTTCAGGTTTTTCCCTTTCCCCACACTTCTGGATATGTTACACATTTCTAGGGAACAAGGAAACAAAACGTCTCACAACCGAAAATCCAAGCATTCCATATATCAGAGGTACAGAGTATAACATCAACACAAAGCTCAGAAGAACAAGGGAAAACACAAGTCAAAACAACTCCAGGTACTGAGCGTGCATCTGGGCCTCTCGCTCCTAAGTGCTCTCCTCGAGGCCGTCATTCCTCCACAACACACGAACCAAGGGAATGGTTCTTCCACGAAGCAACTTCTCTTTACGATCCTCAATTCTGACTGGTCGTTCCTCAAAGGTCGCGTCGTCTCCCATATCTAACTCTCCCCAGTCGATAACGTGAGAGTCGTCATTTAATTATTGGCGTAGATGGGACACGTAGAAGACGTCATGAACCTTCTCCAACTAAGGTGACAGGGCTAGCTGATATGCCACATCGCCGACTCGCCTCAGCACCTCAAAAGGTCTGTTGAACCTAGGTGAGAGCTTTCTCCCTTTCCCAAAACCTCCTCTGCCCCCGTCGAGGGGAAGCCTTCAAGAACACATGATCTCCCACCTCTAACTCCAAGGGCCTCCTCCAACGATCTGCAAAAGACTTCTATTGGTCCTGAGCCTCTTTCATCCTCTCACGTACAAGCTGGACATTCTCTGTGGTGATCTGCACTACCTCTGGCCCAAGAGCACCTGTCTCACCAACCTCTTCCCAGAAAATAGGTGAACGACATGGTCTTCTATACAAAGCCTCAAACGGTTCCATGAAAATAGTAGAGTGGAAGCTTTTATTGTAGGAAAACTCTACTAAAGCCAAGTATCGTACCCATGATCTCCAAAATCCAGAACGCATACTCGTAGCATGTCCTCCAACATCTGGATAGTCCGCTCTGTCTTCCCATCGGTCTGGGGGTGGAAAGTTGTGCTAAGGCGTACCTGGGTGCCAAAAGCATATTGTAACCCACTCCAGACTCGTGAGGTAAACCAAGTATACCGATCTGAGATGATAGTCTTTGGAACTCCATGAAACTGCACAACCTCGTCTAAGTACCTCTGTGCTAAGTAGTCACCGGGCCTGACTCCTTAATTGCTAAGAAGTGAGCTGATTTCATCAGTCGATCCACATCTACCCAGATAGCATCATAACCACCCTGAGCTCTGGGTAGTCATGTGACGAAGTCCATTGAGATGTCATCCCACTTACACTCGGGGACATCTAAAGGATGCAACAAACCAATGGGAACACGGTGTTCAGCCTTCACTTGCTGACACACTAGGCATTTAGCCACAAACTCCTCCACTGCCCGTTTCACCTCGGGCCACAAAAACTATTCCCTCAGGCCTCGGTACATTTTTGAAACTCCTAGATGTACCGCAAAGGCTGAGCTATGGAACTCACGGAGAACTCCCTCACGCATTATCTCCAGGACAAACAACCTCCCATGGAAAAGCATCCGATGTTGGTTGTCCTCTGACCATCCTTCTGGAGAGTTTCCCTGATCAACACGATCCCACATCACTTATGCCTCGGAGTCCCCCCACTGAGACTCTTCCACCTGCTGCAACAAGGAGGACTGCACTGTCATATAAAACAAACAGCCTCTAACACCTTCTACCCTTGTATCCAAGTGCAAGGTGACCAACTCTCCCATCGCTTTCAAAGCATCAGAGGATTCCCGAACCACTTACTTATGTGACTTCCTGCTCAGGGCATCAGCCACAACGTTTCCCTTACCTTCAGTGTAAGATATCTCGAATTCATATTCTTGGAGAAACTCGACCCATCTTTGTTGCCGTAATTTCAGGTCACGCTGGGAGAAGATATAACGCAGGATCTTGTGATCTGAGAAGACCACAAAGCACTCCCCAAAGAAATAATTTTGCCACAACTTCAGTGCGAACACTACTGTTGTAAGCTCTAGGTCATGGGTGGAATAGTTACGCTCGTGAGGGCGTAACTTCCTAGACCCATAACAGATCACTCCCTTCTTCTGCATCAGCCTGCACACCAGACTAAGGCCAAAAGCATCAAAAAACACCTAATATAACAACCCTTCCTCTGGAAACCTGAGTACAGGAGCACTGACCAACTTCTCCTTCAGGTAGTCAAAAGCTTTCAGGAACTGCTCGCTCCATAGGAAGACCTGTTTCATCCTAGTCAAAGCTGTCAATGGAGAAGCAACTCGAGATAAGTCAGAAATGAACCTCCGATAGTAACCTTCTGACCCTAGGAAACTACGAACTTCTGCCATGCTCTTGGGTGTTGTCCAAGAAACAACTGCCTCCACCTTCTACGGGTCCACCGACACTCCATGCTGAGACACCACATGCCCAAGGAAGTGTACTTCTTGCATCAAGAACTTACACTTAGACAACTTCCCGTAAAGCTGGTGGTGTCGAAGGAATTCTAAGACTGCCCTGAGATGCTCAATGTGCTCCTCCTCTGATCTTGAGTAGATCAGGATTTCATCGATAAACACAATGATGAACCGGTCCAGAAACTCTCGGAAGACAAGGTTCATAAGTCCCATGAACACAGCCAGTTCATTTTTAACTTCAAACGACATCACTACAAACTCGAAGTGCCCATACCTGCACCTGAAAGCCGTCTTTGTGATATCACAGTCCTTTACCCTCAGCTGATGATATCCAGATCGTAGATCAATCGTAGAAAAACAACATGCTCCCCTCAGTTGGTCGAAGATATCATATATCCTTGGAAGGGGGTAACAGTTCTTGACCGTTAACTGGTTCATCCTTCGGTAGTCTATTCATAGCCTGAGACCACCATCTGCCTTCTTCACGAACAAAAATAGAGCACCCCATGGCAATACGCTGAGTTGAACAAAAACCTTCTCCATCAGATTGTCAATCTAAATCCGCAACTCTCGCAACTCTGAAGGTGCCATCCGATAAGGGGCCATCGAAATCGGACGGGCACCAAGCTGTATGTCTATCCCGAATTCAACGTCACGTCGGGGGGGGGGGGGTAGAATCACAAACTCCTCAGGAAAAACATCGAGGAACTCCCCAACAACCCCCAGGACAACCATCATCTCTGTATTAGATGGAACCATTGATAACCCGCATAACAAAAAAAGGATAGGCTCCACATGCCGGCTTCCAACCTGATAGCTCCTCTCGCCAACAAAAGCTACACGCTGCCCGTCTATGTCGGAGAACACGACTCTTCTTCGGAAGCAGTCAATAACGGCACTAATAGAAAACAACCAGTCGATGCCTAGGATGACATCGTATTGCTGCATCTGTAACAGAAGAAGACCCCCACTAGATCTATGTGGTCCCAACATCAGCCCACATCCCCGGCAAACACAAGATACGCTGGTCTGGCCGCCAACTTGTGTACTCAGCACCAGTGGAATGGAAAGTCTCTCAACGTATATTCCCAAAGAATGGGCTAGATCAGGTGCAACAAAAAAGTGCGAAGCTCCCGAATCGAACAAAGCAGAAACGAGAGTGCTGAAAAAACAAATTGTACCTCGCACCACCTCTGGTCCCGCCAGATATGTCAACTCTGCTGCATGAAAATGTACATGCCCAGCTCCACTACCTCTCTAATGTCATCCACCTCCTTGACCATGCCCTGGTCGAGGTACCTGAGGAGAACCCTGAGGTCGGCCTCCTCCTGAAAAGTCTGCCCTCAGAAGAGCATGGTCCTGCTGCTGCTGGAAGGGTCTCGCTGGCAACTGGTGCTGCTGAGGAGGGCGCTGAACCTGACCACCTCCACCGTACTGTGCTTGGGTCGAGCACCGACTCTGAATGTGCCCGAAACCTGCACAAGAAAAACACTTCGGTCCTGGGCTCGTGAAAAAGGGACGAGGACCTGAAGACCTGAACTGGAACTGTTGGGGCCTGCTCCCCACTGGCCTGAACCTGGAAGGTCCCATTGCAGGAGACCTGCTACTGGCTGCCTTCCCCTTCCACAAACATGGCCAGATCCCCTCATGTGGTGCACCTCCCTGCGAGTGCATCCTCTCTACAGCCTTTGCCTTCTTCTGTACTACCAAGTACGTCAGAAGGGTGTAGGGGGTGACAGCATACTGGAGCGAAGGACGAAGCGCCTCCTCCAAACGTCTCGCCTGAGACTCCTCATCCGGAAAGAGATCCGGAGAAAAGCACAAGAGAACCTTGAACTTTATCCCTAACTCTCGTACTGAAATACTCAGCTGCTGAAGAGAGAGTTACTCCTACCGCTTCTCCGCCTTGATCATGGAAGAAAGTAATTACTCTCGAAATTCATTCTCAAATTCAGCCCACGAAATCTCGGCCTCTATCCTCTCTCCGAGGTAGAGCGTCCACCACTGTCGCGCCTCACCTCTCAGCTTACTGACTGCTAGGGGAACCTAGTACTCCCTCGGAGCACAGATCAATGTAAAAGCGATCGCTAGATCCTCAATCCACCCCTCTGTCTCTGTATCCGAAGTACTACCCTTGTACTTCTTGAGGGTTTGCTGCTGGAAAGAATGAAGAGTCTTATGCCACTGGCTATATTCCTCCTCTCGGTCAATCCTCAACTAGTCAAACGCCTGAATCTTCTAGGCCTCGGCTGTCTGAGCCACCCAGGGACGACGTCCAGGTGCCATAGCTATACGGTAAACAAAGATTTCCTAAGCCCAAGTAGTAAAGAAATTTCTCAAGGTTTTATTTTATCATTTTTATTTCAATTTCTTTCCCAGAACACCCAAATCAAGTAAAAAACAATCATGATGATGCATGTACCTTCCCTAGGGTCTCTAACCTGCAATCAATGTTGTCTCACTTGGTCGTTCGGTAGGCTCAGAGTCCTTGCATCAGATCACGGGGGGCCCTAAAATCTCATGTCCTAGCCGGTCTTCCCTGGCTTATGTCACACACCAAGATTAACCAACATTGTTGCCCTACCATCCCATGCAATCCTCACTATGCCTAACTCCAGACTCGATCCTATCTCTCAAACATAACCTCTGATACCATTCTGTCACAACCCCCTCCCACCAAAGATGCCCCTCCTGAGCTGGAAATGGTGAAAGGGAGATAATGACCCCCGAATCCCGCCTCCAGTGGGCCCCGTGGTGGCGACTAGCACCAAGGGTATGAGTTTTCACAAATATGGGAGGCATTACCCTTTTTATTATTTAAGATCGGGAAATAGGACAAGTCAACCACCAAAAAAGAAAAGAACAAGTGTATAGAAATAAACCCAAACAAATCCCACATGCATGTTTAAATAGTTCTGAAACAAGGTACATGTAAAAGAAAGCTCAAAAGTACAATACCAAAAGAAAACAAGAGTATAGAAACTACAACAACTCCAACTGTCTGACTAGTAGGGTCCCGTACGGCCCTGGTAGTCCTCCTGGAAACCTGAAAGTAAACGTAGGGTGAGAATACAAGTATACTCAGTAGGGAAACCTAAAGCTCTTGTGCACAGGTAGGGAGACATCCTAATGTCCCGTGAGAACAACAAAAGAAACCTAGAAAGGAAATCTATCCACCCAACCTCACCATCCACACTCACCAAAAACACAATCACAACAGGTAGTAGTATATAAGAACAAGAGTATTGGGTACCCTGCACCATTTCCCTTTAGTTAGCTTCTCTTCCTAACGGCGAACGTCCTGACGCTGCCACACTCTTCCCACCCGCACACACCTGGGCATCACAACCACGTATCACACCCACAAACACCTGGGCCTCACAACCACGTATCCCGCCCACACACACCTGGGCCTCACAACCACGTATCCCGCCCGCACACACCTGGGCCTCACCCTGAAGATTCTTGGGATACAGTAGAACCTGCCCGAAGAGGCTTGGGCTAAAACAACCCCAATCAAAACCTACCTGAAGGGTCTTAGGTGTAAGGTCGCCTCAAGCCATCACAGCCTAGGGAATACGGAGCAGGAAGGAGCTAGTAACTAAGGGGAAAACACCCTCTCCCATGAAATGGAAGTGTCCATCACTAAGTGCTCAACATGGGTGGGGTGCGATAAAACACAAAAGATACATATACATATATGTATACCAAACACACAGCCCAACCTATGGCTTCTAAACAAAGAAACTGAGCATGTGCCTCGGCACTGCTACTACGAATCATGTATACAATAAAAAACCCCAACCCCGTTTAGGTTTTCATGTTTCAACAGAATTAGTTTATTAGTTCCTTAACTACTGGGAAACTATCCACAACTAACCACATAAATCGTTCGTAAAGCATATCCCTGCCATCCACAAATCAAGTTAGGAAAACACAAGCATCACAAAAAAATCCCTTCTTATCAACCAACCAACCCATTGATTATTAATACTATTCCATTTCCATGACCCACCATTCATTAACTCTTCCACTTTTATTTATTATTCACAACCCATAGTTTGTTCACATTTAAACCCATCCCTGCAGCCCCGCTGCCAACTACCGTAGCCCCAACCACACCGAAACCCGTACATCATCATCCCTTGATACAATTTATCGTAGAACCGCTTCCCGTCACCAACATAGCATTCACACCAACCCACAACCAAGACAACCGCAGCCCCGCTGCTCACCTGATTCACAAAAAACCCACAAAACACCCCCATCACATGCCACGTATCCAAGACAACACCCACATGTTCATTATTCCATTTTGTTCAACCGGGGTGATCAAACAAGGGTTCCAGATTTTAAATCACCCAACTTTACGTGATTAACCAAATTCCACATTCAACAAAGTTCCATTCACAAAAAATGGTCTATAAAGATAGGGAAACATTTAATTGCGCAAGCAAAGGCCCCCAACAACCGTGATTTTCAGTAGGCATAAGCCTATTCAATTCACAACATAATATCACAGGATATAATGATAGACATAACAACTTCCCTATCCCCGTTCTTTAACCAGTTATTATCTTCATTTATTGGTTCAACTGTTTCTCATGAAAACAAGAGAATACCCACCCCTCATGATGCATAAATTTAGAGAGACGAAGGTAATATCCCTACCTCAACGAGTTCTGATCACAACGCTCCCCGGATCAACTTTAGAAGGTGTCCGTCGGTGTCCGTCACTTCTGTCGAGTCCCAGAAAAACCTCCTTCAGTGGAAGTTGGAAAGTAAAGGCCAAAGGAAAGACAACGGATCCAAGCTCAGAAATTCTTCCTCGTCATTACTATCCTGTGGCCGCTGACGGATCGTAAATCGGAGCTCGGACGAAGAAATTATGGAAGAAAAGGATCCTTTGAGTCTCTTGGGAGAGCTCTCCTTAGAGGAATGGGGAGGAGAGGTGTGAGTTGAAAAGGAGGAGGGGACCCCTCCTTTTATAGGAGAGAAAATCAAAAGTACACAGTGTGTACTTTATGGTACACGGGGTGCACTCGGCCGTTTCACACGGTCACATCGTGGCTTCCAACACAGCCTCCAATGCGGAACGCGGACGTTGACTGGTCAACACACAGCTTGAAGGTAACGCATACGCAGGGAGGGACTAAACGACTTTTAGTATTCGATACACGACGTGTACCCATTTATTTCACACGGAAAGGACACGGGTCCAACACGGCACACGGTCGTTGACTGGTCAACACACGGTAACGCGTACGCGGGGAGGGACTACACAGCGTGTAGTATTGGATACACGGTGTGTACCCATTTATTTCACATGGCAAGGAAACGACCTTCAACACGGGGTATACCCGGAGATGGGGTACACGGCGTGTCCTCACACTACACAACATGTAGTTTCAAAATTATGAAGAGTGTGGGAAAAGTCCATTTTACCCTCCATAACACTTCGTGACCTTCTTTTTGACAAAGGAATGGGTCGGAGAGGTCCGGGCCATTACATATTTTCATTTATAAAATATTCATAAATAAATATAAGTAATTTTATATTTCAAAATTTTTATAATTTATAAACATTATAAATTATTCATTATTTAAATCCACATTAAACCTAGATAACATCTGTTAAAACATTTTTTGTTCTTCTTAAATCCCCCTTTGGATTAGGTGTAGGTTTGCAGGGCCCACATATATGATGGTATTTTAAAATTAAAAAAAACTAATTTTCTTTAAAATTATGCACAACATGACTTTACAAAAAGGTAAATTTTCCAATATTTTTACACAAGGTCTATGTTATAGTGTAAAGGATCATATCATTTTTGGTTATATAGTCACACTTAAGGGTTTTGGATGGGATGCAATTATCTATGTGTAGTGTAATGCATCATCCAAAACTTGGTAAATCATAATATATTTATACCAATATTGGATTAAATATATTAAATAAAGTATGGTATGCCTTTTATCTAATGATATAATTCCTTCCAGGCCTATCATCTTGAGATTGATATCGATCACTAATAACCACCCAATGGAATCCTTCCTCCAAGATTATACGTTGGTTGTGTGAATCTCCCAATATTTGGGAAGGATCTCCTTTAAGCCGTAGTTTTCTAGAATTATATTTAAAGTCTTAAAGATATTCTGATCTAGAGATAGAGAATTAACTAAAAGAGGTTTACCACATTCAAGTTCAAGTCATACAACAATCCAAAAAACAATATCAAGTTTATATAATCATTTGAATAATATCTTTGAAATTCAAATGTTTAACCATATTAATGAAGTGTTTCATAAATAATTAATAGGAAACAACTCCTTGTAATATTTTATCTATTTTAATGTTTAATATTTTAAAATTTATTTAGGATTTCCAAACTCCTCCAGGTTATCATTTCATGAAAATAAATTAAATATTATAAATTAGGATATGAAATAATTTTTTATCCATGCAATGTCGTATAACATGTTAAACACCATGAAAAACACTATGGAATAATAAATTTCCCTATATAATGGTATATGCCAACAAATACGATGGCGTGATATAAATCATTATTCCATGGTATGGATTTTAAGTTCATATTTCTATCATTAAATTCTTAGAGAATAATAGAGACTTAACAATAGTTTCTTATCATGAATAACATTTTTATATGAAGGAGTGACCGTCTTTTAATTAGTTGAAAAATATTATATTTAACAAGTGTATATAGATAATTACTAGAATCATAGAAACTATTAACTATATGTGTCTACTTTAATTTTTATTTTTATCAGTTCTATATTGTAAAACAAATAGGAGAATATGGATATGTTGACGATGACATATAACCTAAAAAATATCTATTAATAATAGGAATGCTATGCGTTATAGAAGTTTTTAAAAGTGTTGTTTTGATGTAAAATAATTGAAAGAAGTTTAGTATAAACTTATATACTTAATATGATTGGGAATGTTAATGGCTTCTAGTTCTGGGATCTCTATTTAGGCTGGATCTAGCTATGAAATTCATTCTACAGTCAAATTTCAAAATATTTTGGACAATTTATTTTCAATTATAATTTTTATGAGTCCAATAAAATATTGCCTGATGTCCTAAATATGTGGAATATATTTGAGAAGGAAATTATAGGTTTAGAATGTGGTATCATGGTGATAGTACAAAATAGTAAGTATTTATGTTATAATAAGAAGAAAACTATTGGAGGGTCTAATAGTAATCTTGGTTCATTGAAACATAATGGAGGTTACAGGAGGGACAGAAATTGTTTCCATTATAGAAATCCAAAAAAAAATATGGAATTTCATTGAACACATAATGCAGTGAAATAAGCTCTATTAAGATTACATGTAAGGTAATAAAGTTACTCAAATAAATTATTCCATGTTAAAGGGTTTAAGATACCAACTACATATTAATAAAATATTTTTAACATATAAAATAGTTTAAAATGATAAAATAAATTATAATTATTGATTTTTTCATAAAAAAGGTGTAAAAAATTTATATATTGAAGAAATGTAATTAAAAGGATTAATTTAAATTTGATTATTTTATAAAATCTATAAATGATTTTAATTTATCATCACATTGTTATCTTTTGAGAAAAGATAATTAATATGTAAAATATTAGACATATTTTAATGAAATATAATATTTTTTCTATACACATGGTTTATGATTTCATATATTTGATAACATGGTTTGAAAATAAAGGATAAAAGAATTTTTGGCAATGATAAGTGTGTTTTATGTGTGTTATTTATTTAAATATATGTGAAAGAGTCCCCAACACACATTAGTAATATAATTTAATAAATAAATATTATCTTTAAAAGGATATTTATCTAATGTATATAATGTTTACATATGTTTTATGGTTAATAAAATTTACTTATTAAATATTTATACAAAGGAAATTATTATTAATTTTATTATAAAAGTTTCTTAGAAATATATTTTGGAGAAATATAATTTCTTAAAATTTAGTGGGAGTATACTTGAGATGAACCAAATGTATCATACATATATTTTATATCATATAACATAATTATATATTATATCTCATAGATAAAACACATTCTTAAAACCCAAAAGTTCAGTGTCTCTGGAGATCATCTACATAAAAAAATTATTTCAGGATTTAGTGTATATTTCATCCAAAAAATTATATATACTTACATACCCTTATTAAAAGATCATATATAATATTTTTCTTCATTTACTAGGGGAAATGTAAACATATAAAATAGAGATCTCAAATAACCAGTAAGGGAAAAATATATCAATGATTCATAAATGACTTGTACTTATATCATAAAATAGTGAGAAGAAATGAACATAGAAGAAATAACATGATTAAAAGAATAAGATCAAGAAATCCTACGAAATGATCATAATTCATGATAAAATAATCATAAATTAAGGCATTATAACATGAAACTATGATAAGATCATATTGAAATAATAATATATACCATGACCTAAAATTTTAAAATCATAAGAAAATAATCCCGATCCTTGGAGACATAACTTAGGAATATTGCACAAAAATAATAAATATGAAATCATAACATATATCAGGGATATCATCCAATATCCTCAAAACATTGTGAATAAAGATAACCCCATCATGTTCATATATAACATTATGAACATATCTAATTGTATTATTTATTCACATAAATTATAAACATTTCAAACCATATCATGTCTATGGATAACATATTTATCTCACAATAAAAAATTACCTAATGCATTAGATGGGTATATAATTCTTGTCCCATCCATAATATAATGGTAAATGCATAAAAATTTCTCCACATGATATAAATCATAAATTATATCTTGATCAACCATTGGAAATAAAATGGGATACAAAAAAACTTTCAAAAGGTGCCACATAAGTAGTAATTAAGATTTTTATAGGATGATAACGAAAATTACATCACCAACCACAAATATATCATAAGAATATTTAAAGGTTGATACATGAGATATATAAAATATTTATCTATTTAGATAATCTAGATAAATATTTTAAAATGAAATATACATCACGAAAAAGGTTTTCTTTACATTTTCAAGATGTTTTCGTAAAACAAAGATATATAGAGCTTTCAAAATAATTTTTAAAAAGATAAAAAACTATTAAAACGTTATTTTAATGATAAAAATAATAGTAACATAACCTTGAAAATAAATAATTTAATTGTATAAGTAATATGGAGTGAACGATATAAAATGTTTTCAATATTGAAATAAATACTTTTTAATCATTTTATTAA